>CM069139.1:13768898-14368898 GCA_035221665.1 Okamejei kenojei | reverse complement strand
TGTGTTCTGTGCTCGTTATTATTCGTATGGCTGTATGGTGACCACACATTTCACAATTGGTACATGTGAGAAATAAATGTATCTTGTATCTTGTATGTATCTCTTGTAGAAAACCCAATATTTTGGTTTTCAAAATCACTCAATCTTAAGCAATTCAATGACGTAAATAATTTGGGCCGCTGATATGGACCATGAATATGGACCAAGGATTGCTTCAAATGACGAATTCAACAATAATGGTAGGCGGGGGATATTTTGACCCGTGGACACTGGTCCACTCAGTACCAGGGAGAAGCACGTGTTGGAATGCTGGGTTGCAGGAAGCCACTGGATACGATTGAAGAAACTTCAGTCACATTTGTCAGGGAGTGGGGATTTCAGAAGCTGTCCGTGATTGGGAAGAAGTTTGGCTCGATCTGGGGTGTCCAATCTTACCACGGATCCCTCTGCTTCTCCGAATCTTTTTTGAAAAGGTATATTATAACCCACAACTAATAATAGCCTCTTTCCTTTGCATATCTTTCATTCAATCTCTGGATGCTTTCTGCTTACCCACCACACCACCTCCAGGTCCCTCAGATCGGCTGACTTGGGGTTACTGAACATCCCGCAGTCTAGGCATAAGCTCAGGGGCGACCGCGCCTTTGCTGTTGCAGCTCCTAGACTGTGGAACAGCATCCCCCTCCCCATTAGAACTGCCCCCTCCATCGACTCCTTTAAGTCAAGACTTAAAACTCATCTCTACTCCCAAGCCTTTCTTGACGTCCTCTGAGCGAGGGATATATGTATGTAGTGATGTTTGTATTTAATCTATGAACCACTGTTGTATAACGTTAGTACCTCCACCAATGTAAAGCACTTTGGCCAATGAGAGTTGTTTTTTAAATGTGCCATATAAATAAAAGTGACTTGACTTGACTTTTAATAGACAGTTAGATAGAGCTCTGAAAGATAGCAGTTTCAAGGGATATGGGGAGAAGGCAGAAACGGGGTACTGATTGTGGATGATCAGCCATGATCACAGTGAATGGCAGTGCTGGCTCGAAGTGGGCAAATGGCCTACTCCTTCACCTATTGTCTATTGTCTATTTGTTCTATATCTCTCTATATCACCGTCTATATCTCTTGTTTCCCTTTCCCCTGACTCAGTCAAGGGTCACGACCCACCTATTCCTTTTCTCCAGAGATGCTGTCTGACCCATTGAGTTACTCCAGCTTTTTGTGTCTATCTTCAGTTTAAACCAGCATCTGAAGTCCCTAAACATTTCTTAAAACCGTTTCTCTTTTGATATTGGTTTATGATTGTCACGTGAACTAGAATACATCGAAAAACCGTTGTGTGCTATCCAGTCAAATGCAGGTACTATCCCAACAATTAAGAGACTTTTGGACTGGTAAACGAATAGAATAGGTTTAGAGGGATATGGGCCAAGCGCGGGCAGGTGGGACTAGGGTGAGATGGGTCATGTTGGTTGACGTGGGCATGTTGGGCCGAAGGCCCTGTTTCCAAGCTGTATGACTTGAATCACTTCCCTCTGGAAGGCGACTCCGGATTGTCAAAGTTGCCACAGCCAGACATAAAAACATTTTTATCCACGAGTAGTTGCTCTACTCAACAGCCAAAAATCGGTAGCCTCCCTTTGATCTGGTATTTTGTTGGTTTACATGCTTGATCAATGGTGTTTTATCATTAATGTCTTATTATTATTAATGTTTAGTGTTTTCGGAGTCATTCGTAACTGTCACTGTATGTCATGTTGTTACTTGTGGGAGGAGCACCAAGGCAAATTCCTTGTATGTGAATACTTGGCCAATAAACTTACTGACTTACTTACTTATTATGACAGTATGACCCTAAGTCATACTATACGTGAGTACAAAAAGGCCTCTGCAAGGTTGTATATTTTCTGAAAAATATTACAGTTGATTTCAACTGTCCACATGTTTGGTTGCTGCCAGATTAAAATTAATTTCTGTGTACTGATTTTCCATAATTGCACAGAGCATTAAATAGATACAGTACATCAACTACATGAGCCTAAAGCCCCTGTCCCACTTTCACAACCTAATTCACGACCTCTGCCGAATTTGCCCTTGACTCATACTCGCAGCATGGACGTCACAAGGTCGTAGGTAGGTTGTAGCAGGCCGTGATGCTAGTCGTAGGTACTCGTGGCATCAAGTAGGTCGGGGAGTTTTTTGTAGCATGATGATAAATGTCCACGAGTAAAAAAGGTCGTGAATTAGGTTGTGAAAGTGGGACAGGCCCTTAACAGAGCAGCATAAAACCCACAGTTTCATGAATAAATCATTTATTGCAAACCATTTATGTTTTACAGGCTGGGAAAATAAACAAGTTAATTTTTTAGTGGAGCTTTAGATGATCAGCAGGTTTAGTATCTTGCTTTTTGTAAAATTCGTATTCACTTTATTCAAATATGCAAAGGTGTTGTAACATATAATTTAAAACATAATTAAAATCAGATAGAATTAATATTATTCAAAGTTCTATATAATTTACTCTAATAAATGTTTATATTTAACCAACATTCCTTTGGTCCTAAAAACACAGAGCAGACAAAATAAAGCTAGTTGCTTTAATCCAATAAAAAATAATCTCCAAAGTACTCACCGAATCACAGGATTTGCCCCATAACATCCCACAATATTGTGGCTTTGTATGTTGCATTTTAAGAACGTAAAAATCTCTTGCGCAGAGCAGGGTAATTGAGGACCAGAGCACATAGGTTCAAGGTGAAGGGGAAAAGATTTAATAGGAATCTGAGGGGTAACATTTTCATACAAAGGGGTGGTGGGTGTAGGGAACAAGCTCCCATCATTTAAGAAACAGTTTGACAGGTACATGGATAGGACAGGTTTGGAGGGATATGGACCAACCGCAGGCAGGTGGGACTATTGTAGCTGGGTGGGCAAGTTGGGACGACTGACCTGTTTCCACATTGTGTTCATTCACTCTATGGCTTTATGACTCTATGTAAGGAGAGTTATATAAATATATAAATGATAAATATATAGATGAGGAAGGATGAAGCAAATAGGATTAGATGGCTAAGTTAAGACTTCATGGTGTAACACGTGGGAGAAAAACCGGTTAGAAATATATTATTCTACAATGTTACAACTATAAGCTTATCTGTCTTATCCTCAATGAGGTTTCAACATCCTTCTAAACTCCTGTGGGTACATCAAACACTCAACAGAGCCATCAAACACTTTATACTTTAGCCCAATCACCCCTGGGATCATTCTTGCAAACTCCCCTCTGGAGCTTCTCCAACAGCAGAATATCCCTCCTCAGATATAGGGCCCAAAGCTACTCACAATGTTCCAAATGCAGCCAGCCCAGTCTGAAGAAGGGTCTCGACCCGAAACGGCGCCTATCTCCTTCGCTCCTTAGATGCTGCTGCACCCGCTGAGTTTCTCCAGCTTTTTGCGTACCCTCGATTCTCCAGCATCTGCAGTTCCTTCTTTAAAAAATTCAATCTACAGGGAGCTGGTCTGCTTGGAGCAATGAAGGTTGACAGGGGCTTTTCCAGGGTAAATAGAGGGAAGCTGCTCCCATCACCAGATAGCTCGACTAGGAGACATAGGTTTAAAATTCTGGACAAAGGATATAAGAAGGATATAAGAGGGATGTAACTGGAAATCGTTTCACTCAGAGTGGTGCTGATCTGGAATTTACTGTCTATTGTGATTTAGTTTAGTTTAGTTTAGTTTTGAGATACAACGTGGAAAGTGGCCCTTCAACCCACCGAGTGCATGCCAACCAGCAATTGGCCGCGCACTAGTTCTACCCTACGCATTGGGGACAACTTACAGAAGGCAATTAACCCACAAGCCTGGAGAGTGGAGGACCCGGAGAAAACCCACGTGGTGAAGGGGAGAACGTACAAACTACACACAGACAGCACCCGCAGTCAGGATCAAACCCGGGTCTCTGGCGCTGTAAGGCAGCAACTCTACCGCCGCGCCACTGTGCCGCTGTCCTGGAGTGATGCTGGAAACAGAATCAATTTGTGTTTCCTAAAGGGAATGAGATAGCCCCAAAGGATACCTTGTTGGAAATGGGACTCATGGGATTGCACAGTTGGGACTCAAAAGGCGACCTGGTCTTCCTGTGACATGATAACTCTTTGAATCTGTGATTCTCTGAACTACTTTCCGAGCAGGGAGGCAAGAGTCTTGACAGCCAGCCTGTGAGTTCCCATCAAAGACATGAGAATGATTTGGGGATTTGTAATTTTAAATGTTTGTCTGGAGTTTTCAATCAAACTAATTACAGATGGAAGCAAATATAATTCATATCGAGATAAGAATTTGCAAGAATGAGTGCGTTGTAACTTCCTGAAGGTGTTGGGATAATCACTCAGTATGAATTGGGAAGTTGATGATGCTATCACCCCCTTTACGTTGCCTCTCAGACCCACTCCTACAGACAGGCACACAAACCAACACCCACGGGTGCTCTGATACACTCTGTCACACTCACATAAACACTGCCGAACCATGGAGTCAGGGAGAAGTATTACACAGTTCACTGAGTCCACACGATCACCACATCACTGGGACATTCTTGCCACTGTTAACTTTTGAACCTTCTCATTTGAACTTAGGTTTTAGTTATTTGCAGGAAAAATGTTCCTGATGTTGGGGGAGTCCAGAACCAGGACTCACATTTTAGGAATAAGGAGTAGGTCATTTCGGACTGAGGTGAGGAAAAACTTAATCACACAGAGAGTTGTGAATCTGTGGAATTCTCTGCTACAAAAGGCAGTGGAGTTAGATAAAGCTCTTTGGGCTAACAGAATCAAGGGATATGGGGAGAAAGGAGGAACGGGGTACTGATTTTGGATTATCAGCCATTATCACATTGAATGGCGGTGCTGGCTCGAAGAGCCGAATGGCCTCTTCCTGCACCTATTGTCTATGTTTTTATGTTATAGTTTTAGTGATACAGCATGAAGTAGGATGAAGGAAGGTCAACAGGCATAGTTTTAGGAGGAAGTGGTGCTTGTTAACATTTAGTGCCGTTGTTACATTTTAAAGTTCCCTCCCTGGAGCTGTGGAGTAGCATGGTTACTGAGATTGGTTTGAAATTCATTTATTTAGCGTTTACATTTGTGTCAGTTGTACTATTTCTTAGAACATAGAACAGTGCAGCACAGGAACTGGCTCTTTGGCTTCCCAGTTAGTCAGGTCAAAATGTTTATAGATGGCATTTTGAATTCTTTCAATAGATCAGCTAAGTAATGGACTAATTGTGCATAAAGAATGGTAATCTTTTTTGCTGCAAATCACACTGTCGGTGGAAGTTTTCCTTTCTTTCTTTCTTTTAAAATCTTTTTATTGTTTTTTTTCCAAAAAAAATAAAATAAAACATAAAAAACAGAGCAAAAAGAATAATGATAAACATAACAATGATATTGATACATAGGGATCAGGATTACATTAAGAACAGGTATAACCTGATATGAGACCAGTGTCAAAATACACATTGAATATAGACCTCCCGGTCTTTATGTAAATATATTTAAATCTTTAAATGAAAACTTATTAATATAGAAAAAAACACAAAAATAAAAAGACAAAAAGAAAAGGAAAAAAGGAAAAAACAAAACCCCCCTAAACTTAAAAAATAAAAATTAATAATAATAAAATAAGAATAAAAATAAAATAAATAAATAAAAACTAAGCAAAGCAAAACAGAATCTGAACTAATAGTTTCAACAATTTAAGTCTGTTTGTCGTCAAGTCCGTTCCACCATATAGAGGTAAAATAGTTTTTATAACGGTTAAAGAGGGAGCAATTTATATTGTATGAAAGTGTTCAATACATTTTCCCCAAGTCTTATCAAATTTAACCACAGGTTCGACAATGTCACTCCTAATTTTTTCTAAATTTAAACATGATATAGTTTCAGAATACCACTGGAGTGTGGTCGGAGGGTTGGAGTCTTTCCATTTAAATAAAATAGATCTTCTGGCGATTAATGTGGTAAAAGCAATCAACCGATGGGCGGAGCGGGACAAATGAATAGAATCTAACATTGGTAACCCAAACATTGCAGTAATAGGATGAGGTTGTAAATCAATACCTAAGACTACAGAAATAGTATCAAAAATGTCTTTCTAATATTTTTCCAAAAGTGGGTAGGACCAAAACATATGGGTCAGTGAGGCCACTTCAGAGTTACATCTGTCACAGGTAGGATTTATATGACCATAAAAACGAGCCAACTTATCTATTGACATATGAACTCTGTGAACCACCTTGAATTGTATCAAAGCGTGTCTTGCACACATTGAAGAGGTATTGACTAATTGAAGAATCCTCTCCCATTTCTCTATAGATAAAGAAGTTTGGAGATCTCTTTCCCAGTCATTCTTAATTTTAATCAAATATATCTATTTGTAATTTCAAAATCAACTCATAAATAGTCGTTATTAATCCTTTCTGATACGGGTTCAACTGTAAAACGTTTTCCAAAATTTTGGTTTGATGTGGGAGCGGAAAAAGGGGTAGAGTAGCCTTCAAAAAATGTCTAATTTGTAAATATCTAAAAAAAGTGTGAATTAGGTAAGTTATATTTATTGGAGAGTTGTTCGAAAGACATAAAACAACCCTCCAAAAACAAATCACGAAAAGCTACTAATCCCTTCCTCTTCCATAACAAAAAGACTTGATCAGTACTAGATGGTTGGAAGAGAAAATTGGATAAAATAGGACTCGATAAGATAAAATAATTTAGTCCAAAAAACTTACGAAATTGAAACCATATTCGGAACGTATGTCTTATTATTGGGTTAGTCATATATTTATTCAATCTCGTAATTGTGAAAGGTAACGAGGCCCCTAGAATAGAGGCCAATGATAGCCCTTGTAAGGAATCATGTTCAAGGTTTATCCATCCTGGGCATTGGGTATCTTCTAAATCTTTTGTCCAAAATGTTAAATAACGAACATTGACTGCCCAATAGTAAAATCTAAGGTTCGGCAATGCCAAACTGCCATTTTTTGTTTATTTCTGTAAATGTTTTTTACTTAGTCTGGGATTTTTATTCTGCCATATATATGAAGACATTTTGGAGTCTATAATGTCGAAGAAAGATTTGGCAATAAAAATTGGTATCATCTGAAATAAATACAGAAATGTAGGTAAAATGAACATTTTAATAGCATTGATTCGGCCAATTAGGGATAAGGACATTGGTGACCATTTAGTAAACTGATGTTTAATATGGTCAATTAAAGGCATAAAATTGGCTTTAAATAAATCCTTGTGTTTCTTGGTGATCTTAATACCTAAATAAGTAAAACTTTCGGTAGTCAATCTAAATGGAAACTGACCATAATTCAAAACAAGATTATTTAATGGAAAAAGCTCACTCTTACTAAGATTTAGTTTATAACCAGAAAAACTACTAAATTGATTAAGTAATGCTACTATTGCCGGAATAGATTTCTCAGGGTTAGAAATAAATAATAACAGATCATCTCCATAAAGAGATAGCTTATGTGTCTCATCCCCGCGGGCAATACCAAAAATAATAGGGGATTCAGTAATAGTGGTGGCTGAAGGCTCCAAAGCAATATCAAATAGTAAAGGACTTAAGGGACAGTCTTGTCTAGTACCTCGAAAGAGCCTGAAAAAGGGGATCTTTGATTATTAGTAAATACAGAGGCCCGAGGTATATGATATATCAACTTGATCCAAGAAATACATTTTGGACCAATCTTAAATTTTTCAAGTGTATTGAATAAGTATTCCCATACTACTCTATCAAATGCCTTCTCGGCATCAAGTGAGATGACACATTCTGGGGTTTTATTAGACGCTGTATATACAATATTCATTAATCTCCTAACGTTAAAGTATGAGTAACGATTTTTAATAAAACCTGTCTGATCTTCAGAGATAATTTGCGGTAAAATATTTTCCAATCTCATAGCTAATAATTTGGAAAGAATTTTGAAATCTACATTTAACATTGATATAGGTCTATATGATGACACTTCAGTAGGGTCTTTATCTTTTTTAAGAATTAAAGAAATAGAAGCTTCATAAAAAGATTGTGGTAATCTATTCCTTAAAAGGGCTTCTTTAAATACCTTACGTAGCCATGGAGACAATAAATTTGAAAAATACTTTAAAAATTCTACTGTAAACACATCTAAACCGGGAGCTTTACCAGAATTAATTGAAAAGATTGCTTTCTGTATTTCTTCTTCCGTGATGGGTTCATCTAACAACAGATTATATGGTAAATTTGGTAAAATTCAGTTTCTTTAAAAACTCAAGCATTATATTGGAATCAGTAGGAAAATCTGATTGGTATAGGGAGGTATAGAATTCCTGAAAGGATTTATTAATTTTCGTCATGGTCTGCAGTTCGTGTACCATCCCGTTTTCTCACTTTAGTAATCTGACGCTTGGCTGACCGCCTTCAATTGATTAGCGAGTAATTTACCAGATTTTTCGCCATGTATATAAAATTGACTTATGGTTTTAAGTAGCTGGTTCTCAATCGGTGATACTAATAACAAATCATGTATCAATTGTAGTTCAACTCTATTCTTGTAGAGCTCTAAACTAGGAGCCTATGAATGTTTTTTATCAATTTCTGTAATCTCGTCAGCCAAAGTACCTATTTCTTTTTGATTTTGTTTTTTTTAATCCAGCGATTAAATAATTTGTCCACGAATATATGCCTTAAAAGCATCCCAGACTACACCATTGGATATTTCTTCAGTAGAGTTTGTCAAAAAGTAACAAGCAATCTGATCTTTCATAAAATTAATACAGTTTAAGTCTTCAAGCAAAGTAACATTAAATCGCCATTGTTTAGCACTAAACTGTGAATCAGGTAGATTGATTGAACGTTTCAAAGGTGCGTGATCAGAAATAGTAATTGCGTCATACTCACATGCAGTAACCGATGGAACTAGCCGAGAATCTAGTATAAAATAATCAATCCTAAAATAACTGTGATATACATGAGAGAAAAATGAAAATTCTTTGTCATTTGGGTGTAAGAATCTCCAAACATCTAACATTCCAGAGTGAAGTAAAAAAGAATTAATAAAATTAGTTGATTTATTTGGAAGCACATGATCAGATGTAGACCTGTCAATCGAGGGGTTCAGACAGCAGTTGAAATCTACACCACCCATTATTAAAAAGTGCTCATTTAAATTAGGAAAGGATGCAATTAACTGTTTAAAAAACTCAAGGTGATCAATACTTGGTGTGTAGACATTCACCATAGCAACTTTTTGCATGTAAAGAACACCAGTAATCACCAAATATCTGCCATATGGATCAACATTGTTTCATAGTGAACAAACGGAATTGAGGGGTCAATAAAAATAGAGACTCCTTTCACCTTAGCCTGTGAATTTGAATGAAACTGCTGTCCTCTCCAAAACTTGAAAAATCATAAATTGTCATCTTACCTCACATGAGTTTCCTGAACAAAGATAACCTGAGCATTTAGTCTGTGAAGAACTTTAAAAAATGTTTTCCTCTTAATGGGATGGTTCAAGCCATTCACATTTCATGAAAGGAAATTAATAACTTTATCCATATTGCTTGTAAAAATCATGTGAGATGTAATGGGTCCATTTCTTGAAGCCTAAAAGTTCATGATACTGGAAGAAGAAAAATCTAGGGCGGAGCCAGAAGTGATGACTTTTCAGACATTTTTGTAGTTCAGACTTTGCACAAATGAAAAACACTAAATAGTGAACAAAAGACCCCCCCCCTCCCACCCCTGTAAAGCCCCAAACTGACCAATAGACAGTCAGCAAGCTACCTAATCCCCTCCCCGAACCCATTTCTCCTAGTAACAGCGCTCGGCATAGAGAGAATAATATTTAGCCACTCCTAGCCATAACACATTCCTTATTATCTCTTTGAGAGAGAAGAAGAGTAAAAAATACAGACTGGCATGAAGTTAACGAGCGAGTGCTACATATTATTATCCAAGGTCAGGATATGACAAACAAGAACTGCATTCTCTTAGTTTGTCTAACGACAGGGGAACACAAAATTAATAAAGAAATTCTTAAAAGAATATATATAAAAGAAAAACAACTCGTCCAGTTAAATTCTTCATTATTACCAAACGAAATATTGTCAAAATAGGAACAGTAAATCTCCAGTTATAACTTAATCAGCTATCGATTACTCCCCTTCCTCCTCGTAGCTCTCCAGAAAGCTGCAGGCATCTTGATGATTGTTAAAAAATTGAAAATTACCGTTGAAAAGTCGAATACGCAATCTTAGCTGAGTATACTAGAACTGGGTGTAGCTTTTTCTTCTACAAATCAGACATTACATTATAAAAGGACTTTCTTATTTCCAAAAGCTCGTAACTATAAACCGAAAATTGCATCCTTCATATTCAACCACACACAACTTTTTTGCTGCCTGGAGAATATTCTCCTTAATTTGCAAATAATGAAACCGAATAATCAAGTGTCTCAGTTTATTACCGGATTTCTTCCCAATCCTGTGAGCGTTATCCAAAAATGGAAGGTTTTCATTGTGCTCAATGTTAAAAGTTTCCTTTATCGTTTTAGAAGCATATTTTATAACGTTATCTCCTTCTTGACCTTCCGGCAAACCAACAATTCGTAAATTCAAACGACGGCTTCTGTTTTCTAGGTCCATATTTTTAGTCTTGTATTGTTGAAGTGCTCGAGTGTTTTCATTCATTCTCCGTTCCAGTTTTTCAATCATCAAATCTCTCTCCCATCCCAGGATTCGTAAGATATCAATTTCATTCTTTTGATCACGAAGTTCATCTTGTAACAAAGACAGTTTTCCTTGGACTTCCTTCAGTTTGGTCGAAACTCCTTTCACCATTTCTTCCAAACTGCAAAATCTTGTTTTCATTTCATTTTTCAGCTCATTTTTCAATTCATTGTTCATTTTCGATATTGCTTCTATGATACTGGAGTCAGAAGCTGCAACTGTGGTTGTGGCTTTCCCCTGTTCCTTCCTTGCGGAGCCTCCCTTTCTTCTTGTCTCCATCCTTCAGACAATTAAGGCATGTAAAAGTATTGTCAACACTTTATGAAAAGTTAGACCGTGTCTTGAAGTCAAATAGTTAGAAGTAACATTGAAAGAGTGGTAAATGGAAGTTAAAAGTTAAGGGAGCAAACAAATTTGCAACCTTACAGCATCCTGCCACTAGGAGAGCCTGACTTCCTCCGAAGTTTTCCAATTCACTGACATCTCCAGGTGCTGAGACACATAAAGAAACTAAATTGCAAGTAGGCACTTGGTATTGCCTAAGTGTTGAAGACTGGTCAAGCAAGCAAACAAATTGAAAGATTCCAGCAAGCACAATCTCCTATGTCTCTAAATAATTTGCTGCATCATCCAGCAAACCCTTAGGGTGTTAACATCTTCAAGACGAGATAATTATTTGGAGGGGTGTTGCCATAATTGCAGCAAAACACAATGTTATAGCTTCAAAGGAAACCTGCCAGCAGCTTGAGTTAGACAATGGTTCACAGGAGTGTCATTGCTAAGTGTTCACCTTAGATGATTCTGAAACAAGGAAACTTTCTTTTGGAATAGCATCAGCTCTGGATGTTTTTCAGAGGACACCTGATAGTTTGCTTCAAGATCTGCCAAACCTTGTTGATTAAGTAGATGATATATTAGTGTCTGCTGAGACAAAGCCAGGACTTTGAGGAGAGGTGGTGCAGTGATTGAATTGCAGCCTTACAGCGCCAGAGATCCGGGTTCGATCATGACTACGGGTGCTGTCTGTGCGGAGTATCCACGTTCTCCTTTGATCGCGTGGGTTTTCTCAGATTTCCTCCCACACTCCAAAGATTGTAGATTATTTGTCTTTGGTATGTTGTAAAATTGTCCCTAGTGTGTAGGATAGTGCTGGTGGGCACGGACCTGATGGGCCGAAGGGCTTGTTTCCGCGCTGTATCTCTAAAAACTAGTCTAAAGAGAGGCTGTACTCTGGGGATCATGCAAAACAGGAGCGTGTTTGCAGAAAGACATACATATCATGGTTGTCTCTAGCGTACTTTGGCTGGAATACAGATGATGAAGGACTCCAGCCAGTTGAGAATAAAATTTAAATTGTTTTGAAGGCACCTGATTCAACCAATTCGACAGAGCTGTAGACCTATCTGGAACTTCTCAACTATGAGTGCTGCACACTACCCTTGGGACTTCACTGGGACTTTTCGATTAGTTTAGTTTTGCTTGGAGATACAGCACGGAGCACCGAGATGGTCCACCGAGTCCTTGCCGACCAGCGACCCCAACACTATCCTATAAACACTATCCTACAAACACTCGGGACAATTTACTGTATACAAAGCCAATTAACCTACAAACCTGTACATCATTGGAATATGGGAGAAAACTGAAGATCTCGGAGAAAACCCACTCGGTCACGGAGAGAACTTACAAACTCTATACAGACAGCACCCGTAGTCGGGATGAAACCCAGGTCTCTGGCGCTGAAAGCGCTGTAAGTCAGTAACTCTACCGCTGCGCCACCGTGCCACCCCTTAGTGAGACACGGGACAAGATGGAAGAGAACTGGAAAATAAGTTGCTTCTTACAAAGCAAAGCATTTGTACTGAGTCCACAAGTTGTTGTTCAATATGATCCAATGAGTCAGTTATGACTATGGCACTGGTACAGTGTAGCCACACATTATGTGGACAATGGAAATAAGTGGTCAACTACTTTTGGATCAAAGTCTCTTTCTAAGATGCAGCAATACAACTAGATGGGGTGAAGCAACGGAGTTCTCCAAGCTGTCCTCAGTACTGCACTTGCAGTATCATGTAAGGCCGTAAGCCACAACCTTCTGACTCAGAGGCTGAAACTTGGCAGAAAAAAATGGAAACGGCTTCAAATTCATAACAACTTACTCAGAACCTGCAAAGATGAAAAACAAATTTGTGGTTTGTTTCACTTGTCAAAGCTCAAAACGGGAAGATCACAAATCCCTTCTTTAGATGAATAAATCACAAATATGTCTTTCATCTTTTCTGGTTCTGAGTAACTTGTTGTGAATTAGAAGCAGTTTCCATTTTTGCCAAGAAGAGGAACATAGAAACATAAAAAATAGGTGCAGGAGTAGGCCATTCGGCCCTTCGAGCCAGCACCGCCATTCAATATGATCATGGCTGATTATCCAACTCAGTATCCTGTACCTGCCTTCTCTCCATACCCCCTTTAGCCACAAGGGCCACATCTAACTCCTTCTTAAATATAGCCAATGAACTGGCCTCAACTACCTTCTGTGGCAGATAATTCCAGAGACTCACCACTCCCTGTGTGAAAAATGTTTTCCTCATCTCGGTCCTAAAGGAACTCCCCCTTATCCTTAGACTGTGACCCCTTGTTCTGGACCTCCCCAACATTGGGAACAATCTTCCTGCATCTAGCCTATCCAACCCCTTAAGAATTTTGTAAGTTTCTATAAGATCCCCCCTCAGTCTTCTAGATACTAGCAAGTACAAGCCAAATCTATCCAGTCTTTCCTCATATGAAAGTCCCGACATCCCAGGAATCAGTCTGGTGAACCTTCTCTGTACCCCCTCTATGGCAAGAATGTCTTTTCTCAGATTTGGAGACCAAAACGGTACGCAATACTCCAGGTGTGGTCTCACCAAAACCCTGTACAACTGCAGTAGAACCTCCCTGCTCCTATACTCAAATCCTTTCGCTATGAATGCTAGCATACCATTTGCTTTCTTCACTGCCTGCTGCACCTGCATGCCTACTTTCAATGATTGGTGTACCATGACACCCAGGTCTCATTGCATCTCCCCTTTTCCTAATTTGCCACCATTAAGATAACAGTCTACCTCTGTTTTTGCCACCAAAGTGGATAACCTCACATTTATCCACATTATACTGCATCTGCCATGCATTTGACCACTCACCCAGCCTATCCAAGTCGTCTTGCAGCCTCCTAGCATCCTCCTCACACCTAACACTACCCCCCAGCTTAGTGTCATCCGCAAACTTGGAGATGTTGCATTCAATTCCCTCATCCAAATCATTAATATATATTGGAAATAGCTGGGGTCTCAGCACTGAGCCTTGAGGTACCCCACTAGTCACTGCCTGCCATTCTGAAAAGGACCCGTTTACTCCTACTCTTTGCTTCCTGTTTGCCAGCCAGTTCTCTATCCACATCAATACTGAACCCCCAATACCGTGTGCTTTAAGTTTGTATACTAATCTCTTATGTGGGACCTTGTCGAAGGCCTGCTGAAAGTCTAGATATAACACATCCACTGGTTCTCCCTTATCCACTCTGATAGTTACATCCTCGAAAAATTCTATAAGATTTGTCAGACATGATTTACCTTTCGTAAATCCATGCTGACTTTGTCTATTGATTTCATCACTTTCCAAATGTACTGCTATCCCATCTTTAATAACTGATAGCAGTTTCCCCACTACTGATGTTAGACTAACTGGTCTGTAATTCCCCGTTTTCTCTCTCCATCCTTTTTTAAAAAGTGGGGTACCATTAGTTACCCTCCAATCCACAGGAACTACTCCAAAATCTAAGGAGTTTTGAAAAAATATCAATAATGCATCCACTATTTCTGGAGCTCCTTCCTTGAGTACTCTGGGATGCACACTATCTGGCCCTGGGGATTTATCGACCTTTAATCCATTCAATTTACCCAACACCACTTCTCGGCTAACCTGGATTTCACTCAGTTCCTCCACCTTATTTGACCACCGGTCCCCTGCTATTTCCGGCAGATTATTTACGTCTTCCTTAGTGAAGACAGAACCAAAGTAGTTATTCAACTGGTCTGCCATGTCCTTGTTCCCCATGATCAATTTACCTGTTTCTGGCTGACAATTCGGTTGAAAAATCTTTACTGGTAAACAGTGATCATTGGTGGGCAATTTTAGTTTAGAGATACAGCACAGAAACAGGCTCTTCGACCCACCAAGTCCTCACCGACCAGCGATCCCCGCAAATAAAAACTATTCTACACACACGAGGGATAATTTACATTTAGACCAAGCCTTCTTCTTCTTGCATATGGCGTGCACAGCCTAAAGCTGTAGGACAACTTATTCTATTTAATCTTATTCGATTGTGCACAGCAGGTTGATTGCATTCGTTGAAACAGGGCGGACCACGTGAAGCTGGCAATCTCCCACCCCTATGCCAAGCCATTTAACCTACAACCCTGTATGTCTATGGAGTGTGGGAGGAAACCGAAGATCTCGGAGAAATCCCATGCAGGTGACGTGGAGAACGTACAAACTCCGTACAGACAAGCACCCGTAGTCAGGATCGAACCTGGGTCTCTGGCGCTGTCAGGCAGCAGCTCTACCATTGCGCCATCGTGCTGCCCACAAATGTAATGTAAGCATCTTTCAGAGTGATAAAGAAAAATCATAAAATAAAAACTAGGTTAAAACTTAAATGAGCAAGGCAGGAACTGATGAAAATTTTAATTGACAATCAAATCAGAGGGCAATTGGGGTCTGAGAACTAGAAGCCAGGAATCCCACGACTTCCAAGATCACAGGGGACAGTGGAAGGTGAATTGTTTCCCTGCCAATATTCAGTACCAATAGCATTGCCATAAGGCCTGTTCGGGGCCCTTCACACACACTAGGGACAATTTACATTTATACCAAGCCAATTAACCTACTTACCTGTACGTTGCAAATTCACAACAGAATTCACTCAGAACCAGCGATGAAAAACAAATGTGTGCTTTGTTCATCTAATGAAGGGATTTATCATCTTCTTGTTTTGAGGTCTAACAAACGAACCAAACCACAAATTTGTGTTCAGGAATATTATAGTGTATACTCCAGGTGAAATTATTAGTGGATCTCTCAATGTTAAAAAGGCTTGGCCTCTTAATTCTTCAGCAAACTGAGTTCATAAAGTCATAAGGAATAGGAGTAGAATTACGCCATTTGCCCCATCGAGTCTACTCCGCCATTCAATCAAGGCTGATCTATCTCTCCCTCCTAACCCCATTCTTCTGCCTTCTTCCCATCACCTCTGACACCCGTACTGATCAAGAATCTATCCATCTCTGCCTGAAAAATGTCCACTGACTTGGCC
This sequence comes from Okamejei kenojei, assembly GCA_035221665.1. Lineage (NCBI taxonomy): Eukaryota > Metazoa > Chordata > Chondrichthyes > Rajiformes > Rajidae > Okamejei > Okamejei kenojei. Next base: position 14,352,767 of record CM069139.1, on the reverse strand, counting down.
TCTACAGACTTCTGTGGCAAACAATTCACCACCCTCTGACTAAAAAAAATTAGTTCAAATCCTTTGTTTGTTTGAATGACAATAAAGGCATTCTAATTATAATTCTATAGGCTAAGCATGGGCATGTTGGACTAGTGTGCGTGGGCGTTTTGGTCGACATGAGCCTGTTTCCGTGCTGTATGGTTCCGTGCTCTATCTAATCAATAGAAGTGGCTTCTTACACAGAGCTCCACATGTTAAATGGTTGAATTTACTCAACACATGAATATGTTGAACATTATGAAGCAGGATGAAGAAAGGTCAACCGGCATAGTTTTAGGAGGAAGTGGTGCTTGTTAACATTTAGCGCCTTTGTTACATTTTTAAGTTCTCTCCCTGGAGCTGCGGAGTAGCATGGTTACTGAGATTGGTTTGAAATTCATTTATTTAGCGTTTTGTGTTTGTGTCAGTTGTGCTATCTCTTAGAACATAAAACAGTGCAGCAAGGAACAGGCTCTTTGGCTTTCCAGTTAGTCAGGTCAAAATGCTTATAGATGGCATTTCAAATTCTTTCAATAGATCAGCTAAGTAATGGACTAATTGTGCAGAAAGACTAAATACATTTTTCTTCACCTCCTTCCTAAAAGAACATCCTTTAATGCTGTGACCTCCAGTTCTAGACTCTCCTACCAATGAAAACATCCTCTCCACATCCACTCTATCCAAGCCTTTACTCCAGTCAATCAAGAAGGTGATTCTCAAACCAGTTAGGGTTGGCAGTAGATATCCACGTCAAAAAATGAATCTAAAAAATGATATGAATACTAAAGGTAGGATGGTCATGCTTCAATTGCACGGTGAATTGGTGAGATCATCTCTGCTGATTGTGTAAAGCACAGGTCTCCTTTATAATGGAAGGATGTTAAAAGACATAAAGGTTTGTAGGTTAATTGGCTTTGGTAAAATTGTAAATTGTCCCTGGTGTTTGGGACAGTGTTAGTGTACAGGGTGATCACTGCTCGGCGCAGAATCGGTGGCCAAAGGACCTGTTTCTGCGCTGCATCTCTAAAGTCTAAAGTCTAGTGCATCTGAAGCAGTTCAGAGAAGGTTTTCTGGATGAAAACCTGAATGGGTGTGTTGTCTTCTGAGGAATAGTTGAATAGGCTTGGCTTGTATCTGCTGGAGTTTAGAAGAGTAAGAGGGGGCTATTGAAACATATAATATCCCACAAAGGGTACACAAAAGGCTGGAGAAACTCAGTGGGTGCAGCAGCATCTAAGGAGCGAAGGAGATTGGCGACGTTTCGGTCGAGACCCTTCTTCCACCAAATCTTTCTTAAAGAGAACTTAAGCAGAGTCTTTCAATATGTTGGAAGTATAGGTAGATAGATTATTGATAAATAGGATGTGAACGGATTTGGGAGTATAAATAGGATGTGAACGGATTTGTAGAGTGTAGATTACTAGTCATCAGCCATTACTTTAGTCAATGGCCCCTACAACTCTCACCAACTTCTACAGATGCACCGTAGATGCATTTTATCAAGATGCATCACAGCTTGGTTTGGGAAAAGCTCCATACAAGACCTTAAGAAATTGTGGCAGAATGTGGACACAGCCCAGACAATCACACAAACCAACCTCCCTCTATTGCCTCCATTTACACCTCACGCTGCCAGCAGCATAATCAAGATTGAGTCGCTCCCTCTTCTCCCCTCTCCCATCAGGCAAAAGGTATAGAAGTGTGAAAACACACACCTCTAGATTCAGGGACAGTTTCTTCTCAGCTGTTGTCAGGCAATTGAATCATCCTACCACACCCAGAGAGCAGTCCTGAACTACTATCTACTTCTTTGGTGACCCCCGGACTATCCATGATCGGACTTTGCTGGCTTTGCCTTGCACTAAATGATATTCCCTTATCGTGTACCAGTACACAGTGAATGGCTCGATTGTAATTATGCATTGTCTTTCTGCTGACTGGATAGCACGCAACAAAAGCTTTTAGCTGTACCTCAGTACACGTGACAATAAACTAAACTGTACTGTGCTGGCAGAGCAGGTTTGTGGGGCTGAGTGGCCTGGCGTTGAAGCTGAATCGTATGCATATACGTAGCCATGTATAGGTATACATTCAGTAGTGTTGTTCAAATGGGAACAGAATAAGTACCAAACAGAATAATTTGCCAAACTGTATTGCAGTGGGACTAGCTTGATTGCTTTGCATAGATTGTCAGAGATTTGATAGACTGAACTATGTAACTTATCTATGATTCTGTTGAGTTGACAGTTGAGAGATGCCCAAGAGATTTGGAAAATAGAATAATGCACAAACAGGCCCTTAGTTTTGTTTAGAGATACAGCGCAGAATCAGGCCATTAGGCCCACCCTAATCCGCACCGACCAGCGATCCCCGCACACTACCCACACACACTCGGAACAATTTGCATTTACACCACAAACTTGTACGTTTTTGTAGTGTAATGTGGGAGGAAACCGAAGATCTCGGAGAAAACCCACGCTGGTCACGGGGAGAACGTACAAACTCCGTACAGACAGCACCCGTAGTCAGGATCGAACCCGGCACTCTGGCTGTAGAGTTGCGGTAGAGTTGCTGTAAGGCAGCGATAATACCACTGCGGCACTGTGCCGCCCCTGATGCCAAATCAAACCAAAACGAGGTGGTTACCACGTTATATAATGTGCTATAGATGGACAGGATAAGGTTCTTTGAGGATACAGCTAACCCAGGAGCACAGATCTTCGGCACTGGTTTGCACTCGATCTTACACCATGTGGAGTGAACTAAATTACTTGAAGAAAAATGGTGGCATTTAAAAGGCGCCGGTTAGATCATCCCCTCAGCACTTCTGACCAACGATGAGGGCAAGCACTTCAGTTCTGAGTAGGAAGGAAGAGAGAGGAGGAGGTCTGAAGAAGGGTCTCGACCCAAACGTCACCCATTCCTTCTATCCAGAGATGCTGCCTGTCCCGCTGAGTTACTCCAGCATTTTGTATCTACCTACTTCTGTTCTGACTTTTATACTCAAACGAGGGCCTTTGCCAACATTGACAAAGGGGAGATTCACCAAGGTTCCTCCTCTCATTAGTTCCTTAATTCCCCATCAATAGTCACATCTGGCTGTAGCTAAACTTAAGAGCTTTGATCTTCTCTGTAAATCTCGTGATTGCTCAACGCAGCCTGTGGCATTCCGTTTATACAGTGCTTTCACTTTTTGCTAGAAATGTGCTTTTTACGGGGCTTAACAGGGTAAATGCAGAGTTCATGTTACCCCTTAACATAAGGTGTCGGCCTTTCAGAATGGAGATGGGAATAAATATCTCCATCTGTAAGATCCCGAGGACTGCAGAGATCAATTGGTTAAGGCAATTAAGGAATTCCGATCACGTACAAGACAGGCCGTCGGACAGAAGATACAGAGCTTGAATGCACGCACCACCCGACTCAGGTACAGCTGCTTCCCCTCTGCTATCAGATTATCCCACTGCGGAACATTGGATTTGGTCTCTGGACCTTGGTGCCATGCAACATTTAGAACTATATTCTGCACCTTGTATCTTTTGCTTTGCTCTACCTGTTGTACTTGAGTTTGGCTTGATTGCATTTATGTATAGTACTATCTGATTTGACTGCATAACATGCAAAACAAACCTTTTCACTGTACCTCGCTGTATGTGACTACAGGATTTGTGCTGAGGCAGAAGATCATATATGAACTTACTAAACGTTGAATCAGGTATAATGGGTTGAATGGTCAACTCCTATTTCTAACTTTTCTCCCTATGCCATAAGGTCATAAGGTCATGAGTGATATGAGCAGATTTAGGCCATTCAGCCCATCAAGTCTACTCCGCCATTCAATCATGGCTGATCTATCTCTCCCTCTTAACCCCATTCTCCTGCCTTCTCCCCATAGCCCCTGACACCCGCATTAATCAAGAATCTATCTATGTATAGGAGAGAACTGCAGATGCTGGTTTAAACTGAAAAAAGACACAAAAAGCTGGAGTAACTCAGCGGGACAGGCAGCATCTTTGGAGAGAAGGAATGGGCGACGTTTCGGGTCAAGACCCTTCTTCAGACTTTCTCGACCCGAAACGTCACCCATTCCTTCTCTCCAAAGAATCTATCCATCTCTGCCTTAAAATTATCCATTGACTTGGCCTCCACGGCCTTTTGTGGCAACGAAACCCAAAGATTCACCACCCTCTGACGAAATAAATCCCTCCTCATCTCTTTGCTAAAGGAACGTCCTTTAATTCTGAGGCTATGATCTTTGGTCCTAGACTTACCCACTGGTGGAAACATGCTGATTACTCCTATCAATTCTCACTTTCATGTCGCAGCCATTTTGGATGACATACCAACGGGAGTTAACACATCTAGAGAAAGGAGATGAAAAAATAACCAATCAATCCGAAGTTCTTCACAGTGCGATCAAACACATACCCTTAAGCAGATGTGTTTGGATCTGAACTTTAAACAGTAAATGCAAAATGTACTGCTATTCAAAATCCACTCCCGTATTAAATAAATCTTCTCTTCTGGCTACTAGATGGAGACGCTGTGGGAATATCAATTCAGATAATGCTGGCTGTATAGCAGAATGGCTGTGAACTCCCCACTCCCCTATATATTCTGAAACCATGTTGAAGTATCAGTTGGTGGGTGGGTGGAGGGAATAATCATAGTTTGGGGAATTGCTGTCTTTGATTAAGAGCAACGCTATGACAATACCACTTCCATCTACTGGAAGTGAGTGAGCATGCAGCACGGTTTGAGATCAGGCTTGCTACTAACAGCAGCAATAGCAGAAGCTGGCACTGAAAAGCCCACTGCCCAGATCAAACCCCAGAAATCTCCCAAGTTAAGCTTCAAAAATACCTCACACGGTATTGTTTCCGTTCAGAGAGTAAGTGCTTTAATAATGGGTTTTAAAGACTATAAAATCAGCAATGGTATTAGGAAAGAACCTACAGGAGATTTTTTAATCATGTGGTTTCTTTAAGAACCATTTGACATACAATTCTGAGGAATTAGAGGCTACCGAGGTCTCTTAGACACTTACTAAATTGCTTTAGGGATTTTGAATGGAATGTCTTGGTTATTGTTGAATTGGCTGGGATTTTGTCTCTGGGATATTCAGCTTCTCTCAGGAGGTTACATTGTCAGTTACACATGACCTATTTTCGCGTTTCTCACATGCAACTTAATGTGGCTGAATGTGAAATTATATATTTCAGGCTGGAGGTGCAAAAGGAACTTTCTTGACCTTAACTGGAATAAGTCCTCACGCTGAAATTGCTGGAAGCACCTTCAGTATAACTCTTGATTCAGTTGCCAATATTGATGTGCCCAAGTTTATTTTCAGTTTTGACCTCAGTATCTTTGAAAAATGTTGTGTAAATCAAAACCTCTAGAAGGGATTTTCTATAACCCAATTTCTTTCAAAACTCCCTCTTCAATAATCATTGAAACCTCTAGTTTTCTTCCACTATAATCATTAACAAAAGTAAGATTAGAGTCCACCTCGCAGTTAGATGTGCATCTCCGTAGAACTGCTGTGAATGGTCGTTGGAGGAATGCCATTATTTCCATGTGCTAAGGTTGTTCTTAGTTTTTGATCATTGTCTTACAGTTATAGAATACAGACACAGACCCTGTCCCACCTTGTCCTTGCTGATTACCAAATACTGATTTGTACTTATCATTTGCCCCAGTCTGTCCTTGCCAACCACTAAGTACTCATCTCATTTACTGCACTCGACCCACAGCCTTCTACGCCTTAGCAATTCAAGTGCTTGCCCAGATATTTCATAAACATTGTGAGAGAGTCTGCCTCCATCACCATCGGTGGTGCAGCGGTAGCACTACTGCCTTACAGCGCCAGAGACCCTGGTTCGATCCCGACTACGGGTGCTGTCTGTAAGATGTTTGTGCGTTCTCCCCATGACCTGCGTGGGTTTTATCTGAGATCTTTGGTTTTCCTCCCACATTCCAACGACGTACAGGATTGTAGGTTAATTGGCTTGGTAAATGTAAACATTGTCCCTTGTGTGTGTAAGATAGTGTAAGTGTGCGGGGATCGCTAGTCAGTGCTAAACAAAACTAAATCAAAAATCTCGGGCAGATCATTCCAAATCTAGCCATCCTCTGGGTGAAAGAAATTCTTCCTTACATCCCCTCTAAACCTATTTTTTATCTTAAATCTGTGCCCTCTCGTTGATAGGTGCCCCTGCTAAAGGGGAAAAGCTAGCTGCTATCAATTCTCTGCTGCTCAGTTCCCTCCTCAGCCTTCTGCACTGCAAGGAAAACAAACTCAAACTATTAAACCTCGCCATTTCTCATTTCTATCTGTAAATTCATTCCCGATATATTCCAGTCCAAGTAATATCCTGATGAACTCTCCTCTGCACCCTATCCAGAGCAAACACATCCTTCAATTAATATATGGAGACCTCACGCCTTTGTTTATACAGGACGCAGCGTGTTGCCGCACAAGGTAATTGTGTTCTGTCTCTGTCCTTCATCAGAAAGGAAGGAGATACATTTTAACTCAATGCTTGCCATTTGGAGGACAGATGCTTTCTCCATAGAAGCAAAAGTAATATTAAATTATTTGGCATTTCTACCTGGATATATTTTTTTCATTTGTTATATTTCAAGAGCTCTAAATTTTGTTAGAATCCATAAACTAGGAGAATTGGAGAAAAAGAAGGGTCTCGCCCCGAAATGACACCCATTCCTTTTCTCCAGAGATGATGCCTGTCCCGCTGAGTTACTCCAGCAATTTTGTGTCTATCTTAGAATAGGAGACTAGTTCCCTGCTCTGCCAGGGCCCCACATTTTAGTAGGCTTTAATTCACAGCTTGGGACCTCACTAGGGAACATATCTGACAGGGGAGAGGAGAGACACAAATGGCCCAATGTGAGTAGAGTCAAAAGTCTGTGTAGGATTGTGTTAGTGTACCAGTTGATCGCTGGTCAGCACGGACTCTGCGGGCCGAAGGGTCTGCTTCCATGCCGTATCTCTAAAGTCTAAAGTCTAATGTCTAAATCAAAGGGGAGCTAATGTAAATTAAATATCACAGATTGATATTTCTATTATGAAATGATGAAAATTCAAGGAAGATTTTGACATCTTGCAGCACATGGCACTGGAATTGTCCCCTAATATTTGGTTGTAGAGCAGAAAAGAAATTGAAGACCACAGCAGGACTTCTAATTTAAAAGTTCCTACTGCATTCACCACCTTATTGCCTTTATTGCTGCATAAGATCCCACTGAACCCCGTCAAAAACGCAATCCTTCCTTCCCTAGACCTGCCGTCTTTCCTCATCAGACAAGAACACTTCAAGATATCAATGTGTAGGAAGGAACTGCAGATGCTGGTTCAAACCGAAGATAGACACAAAAAGCCTGGAGTAACTCAGCTGGACAGGCAGCATCTCTGGAGAGACTCGACCCAAAATGTCACCCATTACTTCTCTCCAGAGATGTTGCCTGACCCAGTGAGTTACTCCAGCTTTTTGTGTCTATCTTCAAGATATCAATGGATTGCTCAGGTGAGGACTCTGGCAGTGAGGTGAGGTTGATCAATGATGATTGAAAATTAAGGACAGCGCCAATCTGGAAGGCATCAGAAGATGGCTGCCTTGGTTTCCCCGGCAAGAGCCCAGAGCACGTCAGTCCTTTAAACATCTGTGAAGCAGTCTTCCACTCTCTGGTTAGCATCTGTTTTTATGTTCCTACAGGCTTTGTTGGCATCTACCCTGCCAAGTCCTCTAAAAGGAGATCACATCCTACGCCACTAAATTCCGAAGACCCCATCTTCTCATGTTCTCCTCAACGATTAACACCCTCATTTCTGGAATAATCCTGGGACGCTTCCTTGGAGAACTGGTTTGCTTTGGCCTGTAATATTTTCTAACTATCTATCCTCTTTAATTGCCTGACATATCGCTGGACTATTCAAGGAGGCAGGATTTGCCAGTAAAGTAGGAAGCATTTCTATTGATCTGAAGCTGAATGCAAAGTCTTGTGCAAAGTGTAACTTCAATCAGGGGAGCACTTTCCCTCGGATGCTGCTGACTTTGATGCTGCATTTGGTCAATTGCTGCCTTGAGGTGACTTCACCTTTTGCCACACCTCGGGAACATAGGTCTTTAGCTCATGCTTGGACTATGGCAATAGTGCAGTCTGGGCAGAGTGGAACAGTTAAAAACCAAATTGTTCAGTTCAGTTTTGTTGTCGCGCGTACCGTGGTACGGTGAGTCAGTGCTAAACAAAACTAAATCAGCAGAAAGGCAATATATGATTACAATCGAGCCATTATATAGTGTATAGATACATGATAAGGGAATAACATTAGTTATGATGTTGAATTGCTCATGAGTGAGTAGTGATACTATTGATAGTACTGTTAATGACCTACTGTTAATAACTACTTTATCATTTAGCTGACTACAAATAAAAGTAAACTGATCGGGTGGAAATTTGTTGAATTGCTTTGTGTCACTTTTCATGAACAAGACAAGTATTAAAACGTCTTTCTGCATTCATCAGTTCACAAGTTCATAAGTGATTGGAGCAGAATTCGGCTCATCAAGTCCACTCTGCCATTCAGTCATGGCTGATCTATCTTTCCCTCTTAGCCCCATTCTCCAGCCTTCTCCCCATAACCCCCGACACCCGCACTAATCAAGAATCTATCTCCCTCCGCCTTTAAAAAATCCCTTGACTTGGCCCACATAGCCCTCTGTGCCAATGGATTCCAGAGATTCACCACCCTCTGACTAAAGGGTGATTTGTGGCCTGCTGAGGGAATTGGGGTAGTTAATGGGATGCTGGCAGATGAATAAAGGATTGCAAAGAAGAAAAACAAATCTGGTTATTTCCATCCAGGAGGTTTAAAGCTGTTGGTTGAGCAGCTTACAGAAACAGTACGCTGGGGAAAAACTAGAGTTGCTGCCTTACAGCAAATGCAGCTTCGGAGACCCGGGTTCGATCCCGACTACCCGGTTCTATCTGTACGTTCTCCCCATGACCTGGGTGGGTTTTCTCTGAGATCTTCGGTTTCCTCCCACACTCCAAAGATGTACAGGTTTGTAGGTTAATTGGCTTGATAAATGTAAAAAATGTGTCTAGATGGGTGTAGGATGGTGTTAATGTGTGGGGATCACTGGTCGGAGCGAACCCGGTGGGCCAAAGGGCCTATTTCCACGCTGTATCTCTAAACATGTTTGACCAATTTGATGTAGATTTTGAACAAAGTCAATTCAATGAGCATTGCGAATGGCTTCTCAGTCAATAGTTGATGGAAGTTCTGTATTTTAGGCAAAATTGAAATCGCTAAATGAAAAATGATAGGAGAGCAGTAAAATTGGATTATAGAACGTAGCAAAATGAATGTAAATCACAGGGATAGAAAAGAAACAGTCATTTATTTTTAACTTGGGCAAAATAAGGAGCAGTATTATGGAAGAATAATATAGGCACTTACTAAATTGTATGCAGAATATTGCAGATTAGAGTAATATAAATTTAATCTCCAAAGACGTACAGGCTTGTAGGCTCATTGGCTTGGTATAAATGTAAATTGTCGCCAGTGTGTGTTTAGAGTAGTGTTAGCATGCGGGGATCGCTGGTTGGTGCGGAATCGGTGGGCTGAAGGGCAAGTTTCCGCGCTGTATCTCTGAAATAAACCAAACTAAACTAAACCAAGTAACTATCAGCAAATATAATTGTTTTGGGCGCGATACCAATTTTGGCTCAATAAAAATAATGATCCTGGCTGTAATCCAGTTTACAATATCATTTGTAATTTCAATTCTTACCGGGCATGAAACTCATGCCACACTAGGTTTGCCATCACATTGCATTATTTTGTCTTTGAAGGAAATAAGTAAAGTAAAGTAAAGTAAAGTATCCTTTATTGTCATTCAGACCTTTCGGTCTGAACAAAATGTTGTTACCTAGCAGTCATAACATATAATAAAAAACAAAACACACAATAAACACATATTTAACATCCACCACAGTGAGTTCACCAGGCACCTCCTCACTGTGGTGGAAGGCAAAATTCTTAAAGTCTTTGCTTCTTCCCTCCTTGATCTCCCTCTGCGCTGAGGCGATCCAGGCCTCCGATGTTATCATCCACTAGGCCCGCGGCCGAGCCTCCGAAGCCGGGCTGCCGCCACCGCCATCGCCGGAACGCTGGAACACCGCTGGAGCACCGCAGCTCTGAAGCCGGGTCGCCGCTGGAACGTCGCTGGAGCACCGCAGCTCTGAAGCTGGGTCGCCGCTGGAACGCCACAGCTCTGAAGCCGGGTCGCCCGCTGGAGCACCGCAGCTCTGAATCAGTGTCGCCGCTAGAGCACCGCAGCTCTGAAGCTGGGCTGCCGCTGGAACGTCGCTGGAGCAACGCAGCCGGGCCGCCACTGGAGCACTGCAGCTCTGAAGCCGGGTCGCCGCTGGAACGTGCTGGAGCACCGCAGCCTGAAGCCGCTGGAACGTCGCTGGAGCACCGCAGCTCTGAAGCCGGGTCGCCGCTGGAACGTCGCTGGAGCACCGCAGCTCTGAAGCCGGGCTGCGCTGGAACGTCGCTGGAGCACCGCAGTTCTGAAGCCGGGCTGCTGCTGGAGCACCGCAGCTCTGAAGCCGGGTCGCCGCTGGAACGTCGCTGGAGCACCGCAGTTCTGAAGCTGGGTCGCCGCTGGAGCACCGCAGCTCTGAAGCTGAGCCGCTGCCGCTGCCACCGACGGAGACGGTGACGGGGGACATGACAAGAAAAGTCGCTGGAGCACCCCCGAAGCCGGGCTGCCGCTGGAGACCGCACTGAAACCGCTGTTTGAAGCCACCCACCCACCCTCCCTCCCCACCCCCCCCCCCCCACCCCCCACCCCCACACACATACACAGCCTAATAAACCAAAATTCTAACTAAAACAAACACAAGAAAACAAAAAGAAAAGAAAAAACAGACGGACTGCAGGTGAGCCGCAGCTGCCAGGCAACGCCGCCACTTCCGGAACAAATACAAAACCTTGATACTGTTAAACTGAAATGCTTTCATGAAAAGAATTTGATTTGGCTCAGGGAAAACTGGTTGTGCCTTATGTCCAGCCTGTATCAGATAATACCGCTGACTAGACTTGGGTTTGCATTCCAATCTCAGGATTCAAGTAAACCCATCCATGCTGACTGAAGAAGGGACTTGATCTGAAACGTAACCAATCCTTCTCTCGAGAGATGCTGCCTGTCCTGCTGAGTTATTCCAGCTTTTTGTTTCTATATTCGGTGCAAACCAGCATCTGCAGCTCCTTCCGACATTAGTATTTATTCAATTCTGACCATCTACGTTTTGGAAAGGATGAAAAAAAACCCAACACGGGGTAGCAGTGGGATTAACTAGAAAGAGGTTTCACTAACAAGGTTAGACTGGAGAAGTTCTCCATGGAGCTAAAAGGATTAACAGGAGATGTGACAGAGGTTTGCGAGATTATTTATGGTTTAGTTGGGTGAAACAGAGAGAAGCTATTCCCATCAGCACAGGTTCAAAGGCCAGTAGGTACATGGATATAAGGGGGGAGTGAGAGTTTTTGATGCAGAGAGCAGATATGCACTTACATTTTTTTACTGCCTATAATCATGGTCGAAGCAAAATCATTTCCTGAATTCAAAGAGGAATTAAATAGGCACTCGAGAAAGAATAAGCTTATGATTATAGGCTCTGTCCCACTTACGTGTCCTTGGCACGCAAAATACATGACTTCGTCGTCGCATTGAGGCGCACGGACATCGTGTGGCCACGCGGGGCCGGTCCCACTGATAAGTGCGGAGGGGTATGTAGTTGTGCACGACATCGCGCGGGGCTCCGAAATTTTGTAGCGAACGAAATCTTCGTGCGCCTGTCGCGTAACTGACAGCCAAAGTAGGACCGGCCCAAGACCCTGGCGCGACGCAACGTCTCACCTCCAACAGCAGCAGAAGCAGGCAAACGATCGCCGAGCTCGGCCTGGGGCTCAAGGAACCGCCCCCACTTCTACGCCCAGAGCGGGGCCAAGAAGATTGAAGATAGACACAAAATGCAGGAGTAACTCAGCGGGACCGGCAGCATCTCTGGAGAGAAGGAATGGATGATGTTTTGGGTCAAGACCCTTCTTTCGGACTGAAGAAGAGTCTCGACCCGAAACATCACCCATTGCTTCTCTCCAGAGATGCTGCCGGTCTCGCTGAGTTACTCCAACATCTTCAAATGACGTCACGCGCTCCAGACGGCGACCTTTGCGGGACCGTTGTGCATCAACGCGACCACGAGGTCACGTAATTAGCATGCCAAGGACACGTAAGTGGGACAGGGGCTTATGGGATTGCTCTGTAGGATTTGGCATGCATCTGATGAAATCCTGTGCCCTAACAATTCTATAATTCTACTGGTATTAGAATTGTTTTCTGATAGTCACGTGCATTGGGTTACAGTTGAAAAATGTATGACACCTCAATGAAACTCTCTGATACTTGATGGGGACCTCAAGAGATTCTGCCCACAAAGAGAAAAAGATCAGAAAATGTTCCATGTTCGGAAAAGTTTGTAATTTGTTTATTGCGGTGATTCCAAGCATCTTCAATACTTGATCTTACCATTGATACAAGTCATGTATTTGGGAAATGCTATTGAAGAAGTTTTGATGAGTTGTTGCTTTGTTTTCATCCTTTACAACTTAACTATCACCCCCGAACCACACCATTGGCACCTCACCCACCTATTCCATCGGATCCACAGTCCGCACTTCACCGAGAAGCAACTGGAGCTGTACCTGATGAAATTGATACATGTTCCCGATGTTGGGGAAGTCCAGAACCAGGGGCCACAGTTTAAGAATAAGGGGTAAGCCATTTAGAACGGAGACGAGGAAACACGTTTTCACGCAGAGAGCTGTGAGTCTGTGGAATTCTCTGCCTCAGAGGGCGGTGGAGGCCGGTTCTCTGGATACTTTCAAGAGAGAGCTGGATAGGGCTCTTAAAGATAGCGGAGTCAGGGAATATGGGGAGAAGGCAGGAACAGGGTACTGATTGGGGATGATCAGCCATGATCGCGTTGAATGGTGGTGCTGGCTCGAAGGGCCGAATAGCCTACTCCTGTCTATTGTCTATTGTCCAGCTAGCCTAACAAAACATTGGAGAATTATGTTTATTGTTTGAAATCAACAGTTGGACTGTTTTCGTGTCCATTCTAAATGCCAAGTCTGCAAATCTTTTTGACTTTTCTTCCCATTAGCACAATATTCACGCAGTGGATTGAACAGACCTGAGGAAAGCAGCAAAGTGCGAATCATATTGAATTATCGTGGCTTCATTCTAATGGTGAGATATCCAATATTATTTTCCATCACGTCTTTGTTTCCTTGTTGTTCTCGCAACTGAATGTATAGAGGTTGCATCTCTAGAATTACTGGACTTCTTTTGATGGTGTGTCACAGAGACTTCCAGAAACAGGAGGCAGGATTTCATTAAGGCAAAGATAGACTGTAAGGCAAATTGGCGCCAAGATGAAAGTAAAATTAAACTCTGGTCTTTGGTTTGCTCTTTTTGTTGGCCTTGCTAACCGCTGGCGCAACGTTTAATGACTGGTGTGTTTGTCTTCATGTGCTGCAATATTTAACGAGTTGTTAGAACAAGGTGCAGTGGCAGCGAGCTGGCAGAGGAGTCATGTTAAACCCGAACCTCAGCAAGGGGATAGAACATATCTGCACCAGTCAGTTTGCCATTGGTGCTGGCAACAATAATGAAATTACTACTAAAAGAGAGAATGAAAGAGTATCCAGAAGACTAAACCAATGAACAAGATTGGATTTCAAAAGGGAATATTAAATGTTTGAAGAGGTGACAGAGATAAACATTATACCCTTTATCCTGTATCTGTACACTGTGGACGACTTGATTGTTATTCATGGATAGTTTCGCTGACTGGCTAGCATGCAACAAAATAGCTTTTCACTGTACCTTGGTACATGTGACAATAATAATCTAAACCAAACTCAACAACAAACAGAAAAACAAAGAGAGAAACAGTAAAATGAAGACAAAGGATTATCTTGGAATCTTGAGCAAAACACCAGGTGCTGGAGGTACTCAGTGGGTCAGGCAGCATCTGGGAAGGGAATGGACAGACAACGTTTTGGGTCGGGACCCTTCTTCACGTGTCCCAGATGCTGCCTGGACTGCTGAGTTCCTCACGCACTTTGTGTTATGGTAAAACCGTAGATTTTTTAGAGGTTTCAATAAAGAACCCCTATATAGCCCAATGAATATGGTCAGAGGCAGTATTGAAGAGATCTACAACTAATTATGTTCCACATTATCCCACGATCTCATCCACTCCCTACGCACTAGGGGACATTTATAGAAGCCAATCGAAGTCTTTTGGATGTGGGAGGTAACTAGAGCACCCTGAGGAAACCCACGCGGTCACAGGGAGAACGTGAAAACTCCACACTGACAGCACCCGAGGTCAGGATCGAACTCGGGTCTCTGGTGCTGCTCATGAACTTGGACGTTGCAATTACTGTTGGACGCTACTGTGCTGTGGTAAACATTTCATGTATTGTCGCTATGTTCTCAAGACCTCTCCTTCATGCACCACGCTCTGGGTAGGATGACTTCACTGTGTCCAGCTTGTGTTTTGTAATTATAGAACTTTCCACAGAAGTTTGGCTTGTGTACCACGACAGATTTATTATTTCTTTTTATGAGCCAAATTATTTAATGTAGCTGTGGAGAACAAGCCAGTCGCAGTGATGTCATCTTTCCCAGATTGAAGAAATTAGTCATGTTCAGTTCAACATGTCAAATGTTTATAATCTCAGCCGTAAATGAGGGAAGATAAGCACAGCACATTGCGCAATCTGGGCAGAAGATTATTCATTAACCAGGAATTCTCAGACCGCTGAAGAACAAACACACTCCAGACAGATCGAAAATTATTTGATATGTTCACCTCCAAGTCTCGATGCTGGAATGTGTAGGAAAGAACTGCAGATGCTGGATTACACCGAAAATAGACACAAAATGCTGGAGTAACTCAGCGAGAGAGGCAGCATCCCTGGAGAGAAGGAATGGGTGACGTTTAGAGTCGAGACCCTTCTTCAGATTGAAATTCATTTCTCACAGGTTTAGTTAGTGGGGTTTGGTCTGTTGAGCATGAGTGCTTGTAGAAACAAGAACTGCAGATGCTGGTTTATACCAAAGATGGACTAAATGCTGGAGTAACTCAACGGGTCGGGCCCCTTCTTCATACCTGAAGTCTGAAGAAGAATCACAACCCTGAATGTCACCCATCCTTTGTCTCCATAGATGCTGTCTGACCTGCTGAGTTACTCCAGTACCTTGTGCCTATCTGAGCTTTAGTAGTTGTTTTAATCCATTGAGAAGGGTAACTGGGATTTTGTAACCAATCTTGAACAATAAGACTTTTCTTGAACACAGAAGGCATTCTGAATCAGAAATACATTCAGCCATTGCCCCAGAATATTTCTCGGCCTTGCATTTAAAAACGAAAACATTGAGGAACAGATCGGGTAGATGCACAGAGTAGGGGAATTGAGGACCAGAGGGCATAGGCTCAAGGTGAAGGGGAAAAGATTTAATAGGAATCGGAGGGGTAACATTTTCACACAAATGATGGTGGGTGTATAGAACAAGCTGCCAGAGGAGGTAGTTGAGGCTGGGACTATCCCAATGTTTAAGAAACATTTAGTAGGTATGTTACAAAAGTTACCTTGAGCGGCGCTGCAGTTCTGCCACTCCCCACGTGCGCGACTTTGGCGCCTTTCAGAGGGGGGCGGGTTTAAAATGCCGTTTTTCTCCAGACATGGCAAGTCGATCCATCTCGGGATTTCGTCGCTAAAAACAAATTGCTCCGACATTTGTTTTATGAAGATATTTTTAAACTACACTATATCATTTATTAGCTGGAGTAATTTAAAGCCGTGAGCGCCGACAACGGGAAGCATTTTACGTAGGGGAGAAAAGAAGGTACACAGTTTATTTTTACATAAAAACGTGGTTCTTAGGAAGCATTTAATCAAATTTTCATGTTGCGAAATGGGGACAATAAAAAAAAAAGAACCGGTAGTATTTTTCCTGCCGACTGTGGGTTAGATTCACCACAAACCGCAAACCATTCCAATCCACCGCATTCCACTAAAACCCACTCGCAAGTTGATTTAAATGGCCATTAATTTACTGGAATTAAACACTCAATTCCTTCCATTTGGCCTATAAATTCATGAAAATTAGATTTAAAAATCATGATATATTGTGAATTATTGTGTGAATGTTATTTGGACACTCAGGCAATTTAAAAATGTTTATCTTTTCTTAAGAGATGGATAGATGTTTAGATCTAGTAATTGAATTTTGTAATTAGCTACAATTAGGTAACTAACTAATTATATGCTTTAATTTCAGGTCATCCAAGTAAGATTGTTTCATATTTGTTTCAGAATGCTTCAATCTATAATAACTGAAAATGTCATTCAGTTCTCTTATTTTTTAAGAAGGTTATGGGCTTTTGACTGTCCTAGATCACAGCTTTTGAGTTCAGTGAATGGAAAGGCAATGGGGAACAAGATGCTAATTTCCGAGTATGAAAATGGCCATAACCTTTTTAATACTGAAGATATGAAAGTGAATTAGGTGTCAAATTAAACTTCTTTTTATGCTTTATCTGATGGGATGAATTGCAGACTTGATTTTTTAAATCTCAAAATTTTGTAACATTGCTACATTTAGACAGGTACATGGATAGGACAGTGGAGTAGACCACACAAGCGGAGGCTTGGCGATCGTTTCGCCGTTCACCTCTGCTCGGTCCGCAATAACCAACCCGACCTCCCGGTGGCTCAGCACTTCAACTCCCCCTCCCATTCCGTATCCGACCTCTCGGTCCTGGGCCTCCTCCACGGCCAGAGTGAGCAACACCGCAAGTTGGAGGAACAGCACCTCATATTCCGCATGGGGAGTCTGCATCCTCTGGGCTTGAACATTGGATTTTCTCAATTCTGTTAACCCTTGCTGACTCCTCCCCTTCCCACCTCTCCCTCAGCCCTCGGGCCCTGGCATTCCATCTCTCTCGATTTCCCTCCCCCACCCCAGTCGCATTAGCTTCTCATTTTCACACCACAAACAGCTTACAATGGCTTGTTCCCTTTATCATCAATACTTTTTTGCATATCTTTCATTCATTGTTCTTTATCTCTCCACATCACCGTCTATATCTCTCGTTTCCCTGATCCCTGACCAGTCTGAAGAAGGGTCTTGACCCGAAATGTCGCCTATCTCCTTCGCTCCTTAGATGCTGCTGCACCCGCTGAGTTTCTCCAGCCTTTTGTGTACCCACATGGATAGGACAGGTTTGGAGGGATATGGACCAAATGCAGGCAGGTGGGACTAGTGTAGATGGGACATGTTGGCCGGTGTGGGCAAGTTGGGCAGAAGGACCTGTTTCCACTGTGGAAAGACCTGCGTCACTCTATAACTATATTACTATGATACAGTTATGGAAACATAGCAAGGTCATTTTGCTGCTCCATTTATTCTATCATTCAATTAGAGTCATGGAGTCATACAACACAGAAACAGGCTCTTTGGCCCAACTTGCCCATGCCGACTGAAATGCCCCATTAACATTAGTGCCACCTGCCTGCTTTTGGCTCACATCCCTCTAAAAATGATCATATCCACATACCTGCTCAAATGTCTTTTAAATGTTATAGTACCTGCCTCAACAAATTCCTCCGTCAGCTCATACCCATCACCCGCTATGTGAAAACGTTGCCCCTTAGATTCCTATTAAATCATTCCCCGATCAACTTAAACCTGTGTCCTCTGGTTCTAGGTTCCCATACCCCGGGTAAACCGGTTATTCATGTTATTCCCGGTGCACCAAGAAACAAAGTCCTCGCCTGCCTAAAGTCCTAGCCTAAAGCTCAGGCCCGCAAGTCTGGGCAGCATCCTTGCGAATCTTCTCTGAGCTGTTTCCAGCTTGACAGTATCCTGGCTGTAGATTGTGATCAATTCGTCATGACTGACCTGTGCATTTAGACATAGATTTCTAACTACTCTACTGGAATCCTTATCTGTCAGAAAGGTTTGAAAACCCTGTCCTTTTGTATACCATTTTCTTTTTCCAAGGGATTGGTTTACACAGTAATACCCAACCGTGAAATAAGAATGTTGCTTGCATTATGGAGCTGAAATTTCAGTGTTGTGTTGTAAAGGCAGGAACAACTCGTGCGATTTGTTTGTCATCTTTCACACGAGCCAAAGTACCATAGAAACATAGAAAATACGTGCAGGAGGCCATTCGGCCCTTCGAGCCAGCACTGCCATTCATTGTGATCATGGCTGATCGTCCCCAATCAATAACCCGTGCCTGCCTTCTCCCCATATCCCTTGATTCCACTAGCCCCTAGAGCTCTATCTAACTCTTGCTTAAATTCATCCAGTGACTTGGCCTCCAATGCCCTCTGTGGCAGGCAACTCCATAAATTTACAACGCTCTGTGTGAATTTTTTTTTTTCATCCAGTCTTAAATGGCCTCCCCTTTATTCTTAGACTGTGGCCCCTGGTTCTGGACTCCCCCAACATTGGGAACATTTTTCCTGCATGCAGCTTGTCAAGTCCATTTATAATTTTATATGTTTCTATAAGATCCCCTCTCATCTTTCTAAACTCCAGTGAATACAAGCCTAGTCTTTTCAATCTTTCCTCATATGACAGTCCCGCCATCCCAGGGATCAATCTTGTGAAACTACGCTGCACTGCCTCAATCACAAGGATGTCCTTCCTCAAATTTGGAGTAAAGAAGGGTCTCGTCCCGAAACGTCACCCGTTCCCTTTCTCCAGAGGTGCTGTCTAGCCCGCTGAGTTAATCCAGCTCTTTTGTGTCTATCTTAAGTAATACAGCTATTTGTGTAGGAAGGAACTGCAGAGCCTGGTTTACAGAACCTGGTCGAGACCCTTCTTCAGTCTGAGCGTCAGGGGAGGCCAGAGGTAGGACTAAACTACCTCTAGATTTTAGTTTTTTAGTTTGAGATGCAGCGCAGAACCAGGCCCTTCGGCCCATCGAGTCCATGCCGACCAGCGATTCCTGCACACTAACAATATCCTACACACATTAGGGGCAATATACATTCCTAACAACCCAGTTAACCTACTAACCAGTATGTCTTTGGAGTATGGAAGGAAACCGAAGATCTCGGAGAAAACCCACGCAGGTCATGGGGCGAACGTACAAACTCCGTACAGACAGCACCCGTAGTCAGGATCGAACCCGCTGTAAGGCAGCAATTCTACCACTGTACCACCGTGGCCACCCGAAGGTTTAAGGCGAGGGCAGAAAGATGAGAGGGGATCCGAGGAGGATTTTCTGCACCCAGAGGATGGGTGGAATCTGAAACATAAGACTGAATGCGTGGTGGAAACAGATACTGGCACAATAATTTTGAAGTACTTGAATTGCTAAGACGTAGAAGGCAGTGGACCATGAGCAGGAAAATGGGATTAGTGTTTGGCATGAACATTGTGGGCTGAAGGGCCTGTTTCCATGCTGTATGACTCCATGACTCTAAATGAGTTATGGACCAGAATAGATGTGCCAAGTGCCAATGGTAGTGAGTATGACACCTACTGGGGTCATATTGCCAAGAGTCGGGCAGGAGATTGCCAGAGTGTTCACTTCTACAAGTCAGAAACTCCACAGTAATAATCAATGCTGTGTGAAATATCATAATCTTACAAAATATGCATGTTTGTTGGTTAATTGACCTCTGAAGATTTCGCCCAGTGTGTACGTCACGGATGAGAAAGTGGGATAACATAGGACGAGTGTGAATGGGTGATCCATGGTCGGCTTGGGTTTGGTGGGCTGAAGGGCCTGTTTCCACGCTGCACCTCAAAACTAATCTAACAGCAAGTTAATCTAACAGCAACTCCCTCAGCAAGTTTGGCTACATAACGAGTGTCCATGCTCACATGGACAATTAATCCCACAAACTGCTATTACATCCTCGTCCTCTTTATAATCCATGCTCTGCACCACCACCGACTCTCACCTCACCACTGACATTCTGGCCCCGCTAAACCCCACAGAGAGATGACAACTGCAAAGGTGGAATACTGGATATTGAATACAGGCTGACAGGAGAATGGGGTTGTGAGGGAAAGACAGGTCAGCCATGATTGAATGGCGGAGTAGACGATGGGTCGAATGGCCTAATTCTGCTTCCTATAATTTATGAATTTATGAAAGATTATCAAGGACCTTCATTCCCACTCCATTTAGGATAAAAAGCAAGGAATAGGAGGGAGGTCACCTGTTCAGTAGGAGGATTCTCACAAGTTCCGCATCTCACTGGGCTGCCGATGGTGGAAGATGGTGCCTCCGAGGTCCAAATCACCTCAAGAGTTGGAGCACTGTGAGCACATTTGGGCCCCATATCTGAGGAAGGATGTGCTGGCTCCGGAGAGAGTCCAGAGGAGGTTTACAAGAATTATTCCAGGGTTAGCGTATGATTAGCGCTTGACAGCACTGGACCGCTAGTCGCTGGAGTTTAGAAAGTTGGGGGGGGGGGGGTGTGGGGACCTCATTGAAACTTAGAGAATAATGAAAGGCACAGATAGAGTGGATGTGGAAAGGATGTTTCCACTGGTGGGAGAGTCTAGGACCAGCCTCAGAATTAAAGGGCACTCTGATAGAAAGGAGGCGAAGAGGAACTTCTTTAGTCAGATGGTAGTTGTAGCCACAGAGGGCTGTGGGGGCCAAGTCAGTGGATGTTTTTAAGGCAGATAGGCAAATTCTTGACTAGAACGGGTGTCAATGGTTATGGGGAGAAGGCAGGAAAATGGGATGAGGAGGCAGAGATCAGCCACGATTGAATGGCGGTGTAGACTCGATGGGCCGAATGGCCTAATTCTACTCCTATAACTTGTGAACTTAAACTTGTGAAGAACAGACAGTATAAGAAATCTGTCAGGGAAGCTCATTAACAATGTTCTATTTCAATATCTCCACTACCTTTGACTTGATCAACAATAGACATCTTTCTTACCTCCTATGCCACTGTAAAACCTCATGGTGTTATGGGTGAAGCCGACATGTGA
The DNA here is from genome assembly GCA_035221665.1 of Okamejei kenojei. NCBI lineage: Eukaryota > Metazoa > Chordata > Chondrichthyes > Rajiformes > Rajidae > Okamejei > Okamejei kenojei. The sequence continues at coordinate 14,331,603 of CM069139.1, read as the reverse complement.
AAGTATTTTCTGTTTGGTCAGGAAAGTCCCCCCTCCCCACTTCCACACCCCCCCCCCCCCCCCCCCCCCCCCCCCACCATCCCCTGCCCCCTTTACCCTTTTACCCCTTCCATTGCTTCCCCCTCCACATAGCACCATTACCCAATGCAAGAGAAACAGGAGAGAAGATTGGAAGGATGAAGGATGAAGGATATCATACTGTGTGTGATAGCGGATTGGTTTGTAATAAAATACATGTCAAACAATGGAGAGGCAAGGAGGTTGCAGTCTTGCATCGAATGTGGAGATTCTGACTTAGAAATTCCATTAGAGGGGGAGGGAAAAACATGAATCTGTACTTCCCCAAGCTTCCTCAACTCAATTGAGGGCCATAATTGGATATGATAATAACATGGCTGGTACATATGACGTTCAAGAGATTTGAACTTTTGTTCGCCTTCCATCACAGTGAGGAATGTGGAGGAGTCACTGTGGTGGATGTTAATGTTAAAATGTGTTTTGCGTGTTCCATTGCTTTTTATTTATATGACTGACTTGGCAAATGAAACTCCTCGTATGTTGCAAAATATACTTGGCTAATAAAGTATTAAAGCCCTGTCCCACGGTGCGAGTTCATTCCAAGAGCTTGCCCGAATTTGCCCTGATTCGAAAGTGGAGATTTACAGTAATGGCCACTCGTTGGTACTCGGGACTCTCGTGGACATTTTTCAACATGTTGAAAAATCTTCACGCGTCTTCCCGTGCTTACCTGCCATTAGCGAGTCTTCCCGAGTATCTGTCGTTAGCGGTACGAGCCGCTAAGGGACGTCCCCGAGCTCCGACGCGCCCGCTACGTTCATTCTCCATGCTTACCACGAGTTTGATTTATTTTAAACTCGGGAGAGCTCTTGGAATGAACTCGTACCGTGGGACAGGGCTTTTAGTGCGATTGTGAACTGCAGGAGGTGAGAGCTGGTGTGGAGGAGTCTCTCTCCCCCTGGGCAATAGGAAGTAGCCTGGAGCCTCTAACCATGGCATCAACTCACTGAGCAACTTTCAATACATGTTCTGCCCCTTTATCCTAATCCTAGTAAATACGCAGGACGTTTGGGTGGAAAAATTCCATTGCAGAACCGGACGGGGGAATCATGTTGAAACTCTGTGAAAGTCTGCAAATCGTTTTGACTTTTCTTCCTATTAGCACAATATTCACGCAGTGGATTGAACAGGCCTGGGGAAAGCAGCAAAGTGCGAATCATATTAAATAATCGTCTTAATTCTGAGCAGATCTGAGTGATTTTCTTGACTTGCCTTGCCAGGTCCACTGAACTGGTGCTGAGGATAAAAGGGTTCAAGTGCAGGGAAGAACTGCAGATGCTTTCCTTGTGTATATTGTATTGTATTGTATATCTTTATTATCATTTTTCCTGAGTACTTACATACCCAGAGGAAACGAAAAAACGTTTCTCAACCAGTGTCCATTCAGTGTGCGGTAAAAAAATAAATAGAAATAAAAATAAAAATACATATATCATGAGTTCCAATCGGCAGCGGCACGACAATGGCTCTGCTTTAGTGTGTCCAGGTTGGTGGTTGGTGCGCGATACTTTGGCAGGGGGCAAAGTCCGTTTATCAGTCTTATAGCCTGCGGGAAGAAGCTGAGGAGCATCCTGCTGGTAAACCGCAGATAGACACAAAATGCTGGAGTAACACAGCGGATCAGGCAGCATCTCTGGAGAAAAGGAATAGGTGAAGAAGTTGTCTTGACCTGAAACGTCATCTATTCCTTTTCTCCAGAGATGCGGCCTGTCCCGCCGAGTTACTCCAGCATTTTGTGTCCATCAATGGATTAATGTTGGGTTGGGTAAAACATACAGTAGGCACCCGAACACCAGAATTGCAGTGAAAGGCAGGCTACTAACCTTGAAGAAGGCTCCCGACCCAAAACATTGTCTGTCCAGTTCCCTCTACAGATGCTGCCTGTTCCTGTGAGCTCTTCCAGCAATTTATTTTTCTTGCTCAAGATTCCGGCGTCTGCGGTCCCTTGTGTGACCATGGTCCTCTCACGGAGTGCTTTGCTTTCATTGTCTCTAACAGCAACAAATGAAAAACATTTACTGACAAAATTCTGTGGCATGTTCTTGCTGCCAATTGCCAGCAGTTCTGGTTCTGGTTCCAAGCAGAAATGTCAGCTTTCAGCTACTTAAACTTCACAAAGTCCTGGAATCCCACACAGCCGCTGTCAAACACAGAAGTCCAATAGTTAATGGACCGCTTTGATCAGGTTTAGAACAGGATACAAAACCCCAGGCATTTCACCACGGATTACATGGCAACGGATTAATAGGCAAAGGGGAAAGGTGGGTTTTAAAAAAATGTATTATTTCACTTTAATGCTTTTATTAAAATTATTCCTGTGTTTTACCTGTTTTAAAAGGCAGAGAGCTAAGGTAGATAGAGCCACTCTCCAGAGATGGACACATCAAATGCCAGTGGGGTTACTTTTAGGGTGAGAGAGAGAAACTTTAACAGTCTATCGCAGTCACTGCCTCAAAAAGGCTGCCAGCATCATCAAGGACCCTCACCATCCTGGCCACACACTCATCTCCCCGCTGCCATCAGGTAGAAGGTACAGGAGCCTGAAATCCGGTACATCCAGGTTCAGGAACAGATTCTTCCCACAGCCATCAGACTATTAAACACAACATCAAACAAACTCTGAACTATAACAGCCTCTTGCACTTTATCTGTTTATTTATGTGAATATATATGGTATGTAGATACACTGATCTGTTCTGTATTTTTGCCTACAATATTCTGTTGTGCTGCAGCAAGCAAGAATTTCATTGCCCTATCTGGGACACATGACAATAAACTCTCTTGACTCTTGACTGAAATTTATGTTTTTCACACGATAATTGGTACGTACCAGGAAAGTGCTGCCAATGTAGGTGGTGGAAGCAGCACTTGAGAAGTATTTAGACGGGCACATGAACATTATGCTGGTTTATACCAAAGAAAGACACAAAGTGCTGGAGTAACTCGGTGAGTCAGGCAGTATCTCTGGAGAAAAAAAGATGTTTATGTTGCTAAGATGCTATGTTTCTATCTATGACATACCAAATCTCCGTAATCTTATCAGGAAGTAGAGGCGTCAATGTGCTTTCTTTATAATTGTATTGGATTATTGGCCATTTAGGGGCTGAGATGAGGAAAAATGTTTTCACCCGGAGGGTTGTAAATCTGTGGAATTCTGGAGGCCAATTCACTGAATGGTTTCAAGAAAGAGTTAGATTTAGCTCCTGGGGCTCACTGAATCAAGGGATATGGAGATAAAGCAGGAACGAGGTACTGATTTTGGATGATCATATTGAATGGTGGTGCTGGCTCGAAGGGCCGAATGACCTACTCCTGCATCTATATTCTATGTTTCTATGTTTCTATAGAACTCAAATAACCTACAAAGCAGCATGTCTTTGGACTATGGAAAGAAAGCAGAGCACCCAGAAATAACCCACGCGGTCACGGGGAGAATGTAAAGCTCCATACAGACAGCACCCGTAGTCGGGATCAAATCCTGGATCTTCATCCTTCAGCCCTTCACAGATGCTGCAATGATCACTGAGTTCTTCAGCATGTTGTGTTTTTCCCAAGATGATACGTATCAAAACACCTTTTATGTGACAAATACTCAGAAGGTTTAACAGGATGAAGCCATTAAGTAAGAACAGACTATTCAGTGACTTGTGGCACAGGAGGTTGGGGATGGTGGGAGCTGGTGTCAGAAGAAAGTTAGCAAAATCAAAAATATTTACTATTTTTCAGTAGATATGACGGTTAAATGCCCTGTAATTGCACAGGTAAATTCAAAGATAAATCGCATAAGCCTCTCATTGATCTACAATAACTGCCCCTAGGAACTTTAAGGAAAGCTAAAGTAAGGACTGTAATTACGCTATATACAGGATTGTAGTGGTATGTTGTGTAGTCATAATACCCAAGGTGGGATGGTTAGTTATCCAACGCTGTGGTAATATCAAGTGTAGTAGTTTAGTTTAGAGATAGCGCATGGAAACATGCCCTTCGGCCCATCAAGTCCACGCCAACCATCATACGTTCATAAGTTCATAAATGATAGGAGTAGAATTAGACCATTCGGCCCATCAAGTCTACTCCACCATTCAATCATGGCTGATCTATCTTCCCCTCTCAGCCCCATTCTCACTCCTTCTCCCCATAACCCCTGACATGCGCACCAATCAATTATCTATCTATCTCTGCCCTTAAAAATATGCATTGACATGGCCTCCACAGCCATCTGACCATCGAGCACCCATTCACACTAGTTCCATGTCATCCCACTTTCTCATCCACTCCCTATACATTTGGGGCAATTTACAGGGGCTAATTAGTCTACAGAGAGATATGGGCCATTTGGAAAAGTGGGCTGAAAGATGGCAGATGGAGTTTAATGCTGATAAGTGTGAAGTGCTACATCTTGGCAGGACAAATCAAAATAGGACGTACATTGTTAATGGTAGGGAATTGAGGAATGCTGTGGAACAGAGGGATCTAGGAATAACTGTGCATAGTTCCCTGAAGGTGGAATCGCATGTAGATAGGGTGGTAAAGAAAGCCTTTGGTGTGCTTTATAAATCAGAGCATTGAATATAGGAGTAGGGAAGTAATGTTAAAATTGTACAAGGCATTGGTAAGACCAATTCTGGAGTATGGTGTACAATTTTGGTCGCCTAGTTATAGGAAGGATGTCAACAAAATAGAGAGAGTACAGAGGAGATTTACTAGAATGTTGCCAGGGTTCCAGCAACTATGTTACAGAGAAAGGTTGAACAAGTTAGGTCTTTATTCTTTGGAGCGCAGAAGGTTAAGGGGGGACTTGATTGAGGTCTTTAAAATGATGAAAGGGATAGACAGAGTTGACGTGGATACGTTTTTCCCATTGAGGGTAGGGAAGATTCCAACAAGAGGGCCTGACATGAGAATTAAGGGACAGAAGTTTCGGGGTAACGTGAGGGGGAACTTCTTTACTCAGAGGGTGGTGGCTGTGTGGAATGAGCTTCCAGCAGAAGTGGTGGAGGCAGGATCGATTTTAACATTTAAGACTAAAGTGGATAGGTATATGGACGTGAAGGGAATGGAGGGGTATGGTCTGAGTGCAGGTAGATGGGACTAGGGGAAAACAAGTGATTGGCACGGACTGGAAGGGCCGAGAGGGCCTGTTTCCGTGCTGTAATTGTTATATGGTTATATGGTTATATAATTAACCTACAAACCCGCGTGTCTTTGAGATGTGGGAGAAAACCGGAACACCCGGAGTGAACGCAGGTGGTCACAGAGAGAACATGCAAACTCTGCACAGACAGCACCCAAGCTCAGGATCGAATCGGGGTCCCTGGTGCTGTGGTTCTACCAGCTATGCCACCAGACCTCCCATGCAGTAAGAATACCCAGGACTGCAGTTATGTGGTAATATAGTAATAGCTAGGACTTTAGTGATATCCAGTGTTGTGGGTTGTCCAAGGTTGTAGTAATGGCTAGTATGCAGTGACCCAGTACTGTGGTAATATTTAGCATTGTAACTATATCCAGAACTGCAGGAATAGCCAGGGAGATAGTGGCATGGATGGATGGATGTTGTTAAAGTCAAGAAGTTATTGGACTTCATGTATTGGTTGTCCCATTACAGGAAGGATGTGGAAGCTTTGTAGGGGGTGCAGAAAAGGTTTACCAGAATGTTGCTGATTAGTGGGATTTAGCTATAAGGAGAGGTCGAACAAATTTGGATTGTGTTCTCTGGAGTGTCGGAGGTTGAGGGGAGACCTGAAAGAAGTTCCCTTATGAAGCACAGATAGGGAAGATAGTCAGAAGCACTTTCTCTGGGTGGATATGTTAAAGAGACCCTATCTTTAAGGTCAGAGGAGGAAAGTTTAAAGGAGATATGCAGCACTAATATTTTATGGGGAGTAGTGGGTTCCTGGAAACATTGCTGGGTGGTGGGGGGACATGCAGGGAATGGTGAGACATACATTGCATGCAGACAGAGGAGATTAACGTGGCATTATGTTCAGCACAGACATTGTAGGTTGAGGAACCTGTTCCTGTGCTGAATTCAGGCCCTTTGGCCCACAAAGTCGATGCCGAACATGTTCTATGTTGGTGAACAAATCACTTGTTCTGGGCTTGCACTGCAGCGAAGACTGGATGAGCAAGGAAGGTTAGGCCTGCCACAGACAGAAAGAACACACACACAGTCTGAAGAAAGGGTCTCGACCCGAAACGTCACTGTTCCTTCTCTCCAGAGATGCTGCCTGAGCTGTCCCGCTGAGATACTCCAGTTTTCTGTGTCTATCTTCGGTTTCAACCAGCAACTGCAGTTCCTTCCTGCAGACACATTATGCCCTGTTGTATACTGTCTGAGACTGCACAAGCTTAGAATACTCATACCTGCACTATAGCTAAACAAAATAAGTTATCCCAAACTTTTCATCAAATTATTTGTGCCAATAAAGTGGTCAAAAAATTCAATACTGTGACAGGTTCCCGCATCTATATATCTGCTGACAATATATTAAAATGGCTCCATTGGATAGATGGACCGAAGGGTCTGTTTTTATCATTGCCATTCAACATGATTCTCTGTAATTCAAGAGAACACAACTGAGATAAATGTAGTGCAATAATTAAAGCAAGAGAGGACCTGCCATTTCATGTGCTTTAATGTAAATTTACATCCTTTGACCTGCAAAGCTCAGGAACCTAGTTGAGGTCATAGTCAATCATTTGAGAACAAGACTATTCACAAATCAACAAAATAAACCTCAAAAGGATTTGAAAATTAACAATGATTTTTTCTTTTCATTCTTTGACATTATTAAATCGGGGGCGTGCAGTGATGGCACCACTCCTTCCACAACAGAAATCTTGTTAATCTGTTTGAAGAACAAAGATTATCTGATAACCATTCATAAAGCAAAATGTTATTTTAAGTCATTGACGCATTTTTCTGATCTTTTTCCTTGTCATTAATTGTATCTCAGTGAAATGAGACAAACGTCTAAGCTCTACCAGTGCATAAAATATCCTATTGTTTGAAGATGTGCCAAGACTAGTGCAGAAAAGTGAGATCATTTGCTTTCATCCAGAGGGGTTGCAGTGAAATTTTTTTCCAAACATTTATTTGGAGAATGATTATATAAACTCTCCAGAATGGATGAGTGCCTAGCTCTGTGTAAAGTTTTCATCATTGCCAACCATGTGTAATGGTTGACATTAGCAGAAGGCCTAATTGTCCTGAGATATAAACAGAATTTAGGAATTAATCAGTAAGTCAAACAGCGGTTATGAAGGGAGAGTAATCCAATAAAAGCTCACTGATCTGAAACACTAACATTGTTTTTGTCACCACAGTGCTACCTCAACTGTAGATTATTTCCAGCGTTTTTTATTTTGCTTTCAGATAGAGTCATAGAGTCTTACGGCTTCGGAAACAGGGCCTTCAGCCTAACTCGACCATGCAGACCAAGATGCCCCATCTACGCTAGTCACACCGGCCTGCATTTAGTCAATATCCCACTAAGCCTTTCTTATCCATGTACCTGACCTCATGTCTTTCAAAGGGTAGACAAAAATTGCTGGAGAAACTCAGTGGGTGGGGCAGCATCTATGGAGTGAAGGAATCGGTGACGTTTCTGGTCGAGACCCTTCTTCAGTCTGCACTCTGTACATTCACCTTATCGATTCCCCTCATGATCTTCTACAACACCATAAAACCCCTGACCCTCCTGCACTCCATGGAATAAAATCCAAAAGTTTTTGTTCTGTAATATTTATGCACCTCAACTTGGACTTTGTTCTTGAATAGATATTTTTAACCTGCTCTTTTCAGGATCCCTATGTGAGATGGCACAATGGCCACCCATTTTCCATGTTGAGGGAAGCAGTTTGTGGCATAGAAGGCAACAGGCAGTGTGATAGTACAAATGGGCGTTTTATAAGGTCATGTGATAGGAGCAGAAATAGGCCATTCGGCCCATCAAGTCTACTCCGCCATTCAATCACGGCTGATCTATCTCTCCCTCGTAATCCCATTCTCCTGCCTGCTCCCCATAGGCCCTGACACCTGTCCTAATTTGATGGTTAGCATGGACAAGGTGGGCCAAAGGGCATGCTTCTCTGCTGTATGCCTCAATTAAACTACATAAGATAAGCACAAAGGGCCACCAATATATGGTTACACCAGGAGGATAAAGTTTTCCATCAAAGTTAAGGCATTCTACAAAAATTACTTTTGAAGGGAAATTTAATTTGCTTTCTCTTCAGCATTCTACATAGTCCTTGGACTCCAAGGTAAACACATATTATAGACAATAGACAATAGGTGCAGGAGTAGGCCATTCGGCACCTCGAGCCAGCACCACCATTTAATATGATCATGGCTAAGGGGAGATGCTACAGCAACTAATGGGCAAAACATCAGTTCTGTATCCAACCAGATATTTCAGTACATTCAGTCCTCATCACCCAATGATGACCTTTTCTCCCATCTTCAGTGGTCACCCTCCCCTCGCACTCCCCTAGACAGCCTTCTACCCTATTTAGACTCACACTGCTCCCTTTCAGTAAACTTTCTGGCTCAGTGGCAGATGCCAAAGGGCTGCCAAAACACAGATTGCTGCTTTGATTTGAGAAAAGTTATCTCATTTTTTAAAGTATCTTTAAAGGAAGATAAAACTGAGAGAGAGAGATAGGGGGGGGGGGGGGGGGGGTAGGGGAGGGAGAAGAGGGAGAGGGAGGGGGTTATGTGAGAGAGAGAGGGAGGGAATGGGAGAGGGAGTAGAGAGGGAGAGGGAGAGAGGGAGAGAGAGAGAGGGAGTGGGAGAGGGAAAAGGGGAGAGGAAGAGGGGGAGAAGGAGAGGGAGAGAGAGAGAGGGAGAGAGAGGGAGAGAGAGGAGAGAGAGAGGGAGAGGGAGTGAGAGAGGGAGAGGGAGAGGAGGGGAGGAGGGGAGAGAGAGGGGAGAGAGGAGAGGAGGATGGTGAGGGAGGGGAGAAGGGAGAGAGGGAGGGAGATGGGAGGGATAGGGGAGAGAGGAGTGAGAGAGGGGAATGGGAGAGGGAGGGGAGGAGAGAGGAGGGAGTGAGGGAGAGAGGGGAGAGAGGGAGGGAGGGAATGAGAGGGGGGAGAGGGAGAGGGAGAGCGGGAGGGAATGGGAGAGAGGGGGGGGGGAGGGAGAGGGGGGAGGAGGGGGAAGGAAGAGGGAGGGGAGAGGGACACAAGAAGAGTTAGGTGTGAAATTTGAAGCTCACTTGGTTTTAGAGAAAGTTAAGTCTTTGGAACGAAGGAGGAAAGAGGCCCTGAAATGAGAGGTGATGAAAATTAGGCCTGTTTCTCTTCTACCATATAAACAGTATTAGGTCACCATTTTGTACTTGCATCAAAAAATATAAAATGGTTGAATGGCAGAGAAATGTCCATGTGTTTCCTGTTGGGGTGTGTAGTCTTCTGTAGTAAAAATGTTACTGAAGCCCTTGATTAACGAGTGGAGATTTTGATCTGCATGTTGATGACTTGTCTTTGGCAAGGCCCTGGCTATTGTCTTTTTACTGTTCTAGTTTTACGTTTTACGGTTCTACTCTGACAGTTTGCCAGGAAATGATATGCTTAGTTAGGATAACTAAAAAATTAGACATGAGAATCCTTGAAGCACAACTAATTTGATTATCCACAATTGTAGCTTATCGAGAAAATACCTGATGAAAACGATGTACATAATGATGAATAAATGCAAAGTCCCTACAATTTCCAGGTGATGCTTGATTGGAGCCCCTGTTAAAACTGGTAAATAAGCAATCCGCTCCTCCTCTGTCTGAATTACAAGGTTCGTACGACACAAGCCATTTATTGCTTTGTTTTCCCTATAAGAATTTTTTTGTTCCATAAATTACTTGGAAATCAAATTCCTTGGAAATATAATATTTAATGCTATTTTCAAAATGTGAGCAGATCTGCAGTTTATTGTGTTAATAAAGTCATTTTATATCAATGTGTGTTCATGTGTTTTTAACCAGATGTTACTGCAATGCAACATGTCGGAATGTTTATTTCAGAATAGCCCTCGAATAACTGGGCAGTAACAACAGTATAATAGACACAAAAATGCTGGAGTAACTCAGAGGGCCAGACAGCATCTCTGGAGAAAAGGAATGGGTAACGTTTCACTCTGAAGAATGGTCTTGACCCGAAACGTCAACTATTCCTTTCCTCCAGAGATGCTGTCTGACCCTCTGAGTTACTCCAGCTTTTTGTGTCTATCTTCGGTTTAAACCAGTATCCACAGTTCCTTCCAACGCAATAATAGTATAAAGTTTTTATTTTGGTTAAAACATTCATAAACACAGCAGATGTTGGCTATAAATCTCTACCAACATCAAAGGTCCAACATTAAACCAGTTTGAGACATCCATACCCAGAGGTATGAACCTACAACACCTATTTGCTTCAGTTTTGCACCAATTATATAAATTATTTCCAGGTCTAGCTCCCTGAATGCGATTGTCTGATCATTATCATAGAAACATAGAAACATAGAAAATAGGTGCAGGAGTAGGCCATTCGGCCCTTCGAGCCTGCACCGCCATTCAATATGATCATGGCTGATCATCCAACTCAGTATCCCGTACCTGCCTTCTCTCCATACCCTCTGATCCGTTTAGCCACAAGGGCCGCATCTAACTCCCTCTTAAATATACCCAATGAACTGGCCTCAACTACCTTCTGTGGCAGAGAATTCCAGAGATTCACCACACTCTGTGTGAAAAATGTTTTTCTCATCTCGGTCCTATAAGATTTCCCCCTTATCCTTAAACTGTGACCCCTTGTCCTGGACTTCCCCAACATCGGGAACAATCTTCCTGCATCTAGCCTGTGCAACCCCTTAAGAATTTTGTACATTTCTATAAGATCCCCTATAAGATCATATTTTTAATATGATCTTGTAAGTTTCTATAAGATCATATTTTTTATGGGAACTTGATGTACACAACTTGGCTGTGACATGTTTTACATTTTACCTTTGCATATCCTGAGGTATTAACACACAGAACATACACAATACAGGCCCATCAGCCCACGAGGCCTGTGTGTGCCAAACATGATGCCCAATTAAAACTAATCCTTTCTGGCTACAGAGGATGCACATCCTTCCATTTCCTGCATATCAATGGGCCCATTTACAAGCCTCATAAATTATGCCCCTGTTGTATCTGCTTCCACCACCGCCCCTCACACTGCATTCCAGTGATTTTATCATGTATGTACGCATCGATACCACTGCAAAATTAAATGTCATTACTTCGATTTCTGGCCCAGTGACATAGAAACATAGAAGTCTGAAGAAGGGTGTCGACCCAAAACGCCACCCATTCCTTCACTCCAGAGATGCTGCCTGTCCCGCTGAGTTACTCCAGCATTTTGTGTCTACCCATTTCTTTTCTCCAGGGATGCTGTCTGTCCCGTTGAGTTACTCCAGCTTTTCGTGTCTATCTTCAGTTTAAACTAGCATCTGCAGTTCCTTCTTATACCAAATGCCTTTGTCTCTGTCCCTATCCACCTGTGTCACAACTTTCAGAGACCAATGGACCTGCACCCGTCTCAGTGCATCAATATTCCTATTGTCTCTGCCATTTACTCTATATATCCTACCAAAATTTGACTTCTAATGGGTACGTTACCTCACACTTGTCTGAATTAGATTACATCTGCCACCACTCCATCAAAATGCTTCGCTAATCTATGCCCCACTGTGTCCTAAGACAACCTTCTCCACTATTGTATGTACAACCAGTTGGCATTGCCAATCTTGGCCATGTTTTGAAAGGATTTTGAAGTTTCTATGTTCACAGTTTGCCAGCAACACGGAGCAAAATTGCTTCAGAACACCAATATAATCACAGGAGTGGCCAGATCACAATTCCAATGACTCCCTGTTGGGTTTTGTGAAACAGTAAACAATAATTTCTTCACACTCCTTGCCACATATTTAAAATAGATGGAATGGGAACGTTTACAACAGTTGACAGCTGCACTGAGCTGAGATAGATCTTTGCCATGCCTGGAGGAATGGCAGAATTGGTGTCCAACAATAGATTATAGTTTGCTTGGCAATTTTAATAGTTTCGTGCAAAGAAGCCACAGTGATATCCATTGATTTTCCAGTGTGATCTCACTTCTAATGAGATATCAGAGAGTTCTGGATGTGTGATAAAAGTGGCCTCGAAGTAATAGACTCCAAGGTTGTTCAAGCCCCATGAGGAATCAATGACAGGCTAACTTCTTGTTTAACTACATGCAACGCCTTTCTCCACATGCAACTACTCTCACTCCTGCAGAGCTATTAATGCATAATGGCCTATGCATGGGATTGATCAATCTATTTTTAACATGACTCTCTAAAATGTCCATCCATGCTCATCCCATTTACCTTTCCCATTCATCTGACTTTCCAAATGTTTTTTAAGTAGACTCATAGAGAGATACAGCATGGGAACAGGCCCTGCGGCCCAACTTGCCCACCGGCCAACATGTCCCAGCTACACTAGTCCCACCTGCCTGCGCTTGGTCCATATCCCTCCAAACCTGTCCTATCCATGTACCTGTCAAAAGTTGGAATTGTATCTGGCTTTACCATCATCTCTGGCATTTTGTTCTATATACCCACTACCTTCTGCACCTCCATCGACTCCGCCAGGATTTCTGTCATCTGCAAACTTCCTAATCATAAAACTTTATTCATATGTCTTTACACTTTAGAGATACAACATGGAAACAGGCCCTTCGGCCCACCGAGTCCATGTCGACCAGCGATCACCCTGTGCATTAAAACCATCCTAGAGACAATTTACAAGTTTACCAAAGCCAATTAACCTACAAACTCTTTGGAGATTGGGTGGAAACCAGAGCACCCGGAGAAAATCCACGCGGTCATGGGGAGACGGTATTAACTCCATACAGACAGCACCCATACTCAGGATCAAACCCAGGTCTCTGGCGCAGTGGTAGAGTTGCTGCCTTACAGCGCTTGCAGCACCGGAGACCCGGGTTCGATCCCGACTACGGCTGCTGTCTGTACGGAGTTTGTACGTTCTCCCCGTCTGAGTTTTGTCCGAGATCTTCGGTTTCCTCCCACACTCCAAAGACCTACAGGTAGGTTGGGTAATTGGCTTGGTGTATGTGTAAATTGTCCCTTGTGCGTTTAGGGTTGTGTTAATGTGCGGGAATCGCTCGTCAATGCGGACTCGGTGGGCTGAAGGGCCTGTTTCTGTGCTGTATCTCTAAACGAAATTAAACAACTATCAGTCTATCTCTGATAGAAGCCACACCATCCTGCAGTATCCTTACTGCCCTTTCTGAAAAAAAAGGGACACAAATATATATACATCTCTGTCAGAGCCCCAGCAATCTCCTCCCTTCTTACCCTGTGTAGCCATTGATCAGTGGAACTTTCCTGAATCTTTCATTAAAGCAATCCGTGCAGTGTGTGATTTAACATATGATAAGTCAATTGTGGAGGTAAATCAGAAAAGCTCCATATTTTAACATTTGTAATATCATTCTAAAACATTAAACAGTTGCTTAGGTTGCATTTGGAACTACAGGGATCTCTTCAGGAAAGGGCTATGTAATCTGCCTGCTTTAATGGTGGTTTGGTATTACAAATGTACATCAGGATATCCCAAGGGGTTTAGGTACTTCTGAACTATAGCCTCTATTACAGTGCAGTGACGTGCGGTGAGGTCAATGGCTGGGGAGGCACTGGCTTCTACCCCATCCTAACTTAGTTGTGTGTGTGTGTGTTAGTTGTGTGTGTGTTAGTTGCCTGTGCGTGATGTGTCTGGGAGGAAAGGAGAGAAGGGAGGAAAGGAGAGAAGGGAGGGAGGGAAGTAGAGAAACAAGGGAATGAGGGAGGGAAGGAGAGAATGAATGGAGGGAAGGAGAGAAGGGAAAAGAGAGAGGGGAAGGAGGGAGGGAAGGTGAGAAGGGAGGGAGGGAAGAAGGGAAGGGAGGGAGGGAAGGGAAGGAGAGAAGGGAGGGAGAGGGCGGGTGGTGGGAGTGGATGCCAGGGTCCCGAGCCGAGAGTAGATTACTCCAGCGTGGGGCCCAATTGGGAGCTCTCAGCGGCCCAGAGCCTCCGAATTGGCCGCTACAAATCAACGAATCAACCTAACAGTCTGCACCGCCGCTGCTGAAGCTAGCTAACGTGGAGGGAGAGCGAGGCAGCGCCAATTACATGAGCCTACGTAAATGACGCTCGCTCTCCCTCCACTGGGCTCAAGACACTCCCCCTTGTGAGGCAGACAAGATCGCTCCCTGCCTCCCCTGCTGTTTTTTCATTGCCGTTTTATGATAAGACCAGCGAGCCTAAATTTAATATATTTATATGTGAAATAAGCTACCTGGACAATGGAAGGTAAGGACATGTAATGAAGGGATCTACAAACATTACATTAGTGACATACATAGAGATAGTAACAGGCACACGCTTATTGCCCGCGCTCCATACAGTTTCTGAGGGGTTGCGCAATCAGAGTGGAGGCTCAGGCCGTTACTGCCTCACCTCTCAACTCTCTCTGTATTTGCAGTGGAGCTGCAAAAATTTGACGATTTTGACTATAAAAAATGATTAGATTCATATAGAAATGTCATTTATAACACAGATCAGTGGAAAAGACTTTATATTTATTTAATTTTATTATTATTTTTCTTTACTTTTCTTAACAGCTATTTTCATTGGGAGTATGACAGGTGTCACAGTGCCAGGAAGGTGATTGCTCATTTGCACATTGTAAGCTCCCTCAAGTAATGAGATAATTCAGTGTTGTTGGTTGAGTGTTGAATAATAACTCTATGCTCCTCTTTGAAGAAGTACATGCAAAGGCACGAAGGATCTAGACCCAAACGTCACCTGTCCATGTTCTCCAGAGATACTGCCTGACTGCTGAGCTACTTCAGCTCGTTGTATCCTTTTGTGTATTAAACAGCATGTGCAGTTCTTTAGACTTTAATTTATAGTTTAAAGATAGGCCCTTGGACCCACCGAGTCTGTGCCGACCAACGATCACCCAACACTAACGCTAGGAACAATTTTACAACCTAGCGAAGCCAATTAGCCTACAAACCTGTGTGTCTTTGGAGTGTGGGAGGAAATCAGAGCACCCAGAACAAACCCACATGGTCATGGGGAGAACGTATTGTATATACTCTGCGCAGGCAAGCACCCACAGTTAGGATCGAACCCAGGTCGCTGACTCTGTAAGGCAGCAGCTCTACCACTGCACTACTGTGCTGCCCTCAAGTTCCTTGTTTCCACTGAATCACAACACCTTCAGCAGACCGACACGTACTTACGTCTGCAGTAGGGTACCGGCCTGCGCATTATGTACACCATGGCATTTCTAGAATGTGTCAGTAAGTGTACAACTTGTATCAACAATAATCAGAGGAGGTTTCAATGGGTCAATAAACCAAAAGGGGAAGAGAAGCCCAAGAGCGTTTGCTGTCAGAATGCTGCCCTTCAGCACAGCTGGGGTAAGAGCAGAGCAGCACAGTCTTCTGGTGACTGGTATTTGTTTACTTTCTCCTTGTAACATGAATAAAATAGATGGATGAAAGGCTTTGAGACCTCTTGAGGCAGCCATTAATCACATGGGAGATGATGAATGCATGGCCTTTGAAACCCTTTTGAGTAAAAATACGTGAGACTGATTGATCGGTCGATGCTTTGTTTTTACACTAAATCTTTTGTTTGCTTTCTTGGCCTGTGTTTTTATAAAACCACAACAAAATTATTTTTTGGACTATGACCGTTTTACCTTTATCTTATGGAATATATATAACTGCATGGTGGCAAATGCCTAACATCTGAAGAAATGTCTGGTGAGGACATTAACTGTGTAACTTCAACTTGCATAGCACCAAACGTGTAATATGTTAGTGACTCTGCGAATTACTCTGCATAAGAAACTGATTTCCTGTCAATGGAAGAAACTGCAAATTCTGGTTTACACCGAAGAAGGACACAACATTTTGGAGTAACTCAGAGGGTCAGGCAGCATCTCTGGAGAAAAGGAATTCTGTCTGAGGAAAGGTCTCAAACGTCCAAAACGTCAACTATTCCTTTTCTCCAGAGATGCTGCCTGACCCACTGAGTTACACCAGCATCCAGTCACCGATGAAGGAAGAATGTAGGAACAAGGAACAGCAGATGCTGGTTTACAAAAAAAGTGCTGGGTAACGCAACGAGTCAGGCAGCATCTCTGGAGAGTATAATTAGGTGACATTTTGAGTCGGCCCCTTAAGTTTAGTTGACTCGATAGTTTAGAGAAACAGCGCGGAAACAGGCCCGTCGGCCCACCGGTCCGCGCCGACCAGCGATCCCCGCACTCTAACACTATCCTACACAAACTGGGGACTTTTACAATGTTATCGAGCCAATCAACCTACAAACCTGTGCGTCTTTGGAGTACGGGAGGAAACCGGAGAAAACCCACGCATGTTACGGGGAGAACGTACACACTCCATACAGACAAGTTCAAGTTTACATTTATTGTCACAGCCATACAAATAAAAAGAACACAACACATGATAGAATTTAACATGAACATCCCCACAGCGGAATCAACGTTTCCCACTGTGAGGGAAGGCAATAAAAGTTCAGACCACTTCCTCGTGGTCGGGGCCTATTGAGGCCTCCGCAGTCGCGGCAACGGCGGCCCGATGCTCAGGCCCTCTCGCCGGATGATGGAACTCCGGCGTCGGAAGAACACTCTCAGCGGCTTGGAGTTCCGAATCGGCCGCTTCCTACCGGAGACCGCGGCTCCCGAGGTCCACAGGCCGAGCTGGGCGGAGCTCCACACGGCAATCCCCGGCGAAAGATTCCAGGGCCCTGCGTTGTTAAAGTCAGCGCCGCCCGCGGCTGGAAGCTCCGCAGACCACAGCTCCACGGTGTTCAAGTCGGCAGCCCCAGCACTCCGGAGCTCCAACACGGCGACCCCGGTAAGGCATCGCCCGCTCCGCGATGGTACTTCAGTGCAGAGCCGCCGCTGAAGCTGGAGCTCTGGCCGGTCTCCGGCAGGAAAGGCCGCGCCAATCCAGATGGTAGGCCGCGAGGAGGGGGCTAAGATGCAGCTCGGAGGACAGATGCATCCTCGACCAGGTAGTGACTGAGAAAAACAGTTTCCCTCTTCCCCCCCCATCCCCCACCCATCCCCCACATAAAAAGACTAAAAGACAAAACAAAACTTTTGACAGGCGGGGACTGCCATACTCAGAACAGCTGCAGGCGGGGCTGCCATACTCAACGGCGTCCCCTGACAGCACCCATAGTCAGGATTGAACCCAGATCTCTGACGCTGTAGGGCAGTAACTCTACCCATGTGCCACTGTGCCGCACAACTGATGTAGGGATTTAGTTTTAACAAAGTGTTTTGACTGAAAATGTTAAGTCTATTTCTGTTCGCTGGATGCTGCCCGACCTGCTGAGTGTTTCCACATTTTTGTTCTTGTTTTATTTTTTCAGCAGTTACGAGGTTTTTTTTTCAATTTTCAGCCATGGATTCACAATGCATTCAGTCAAGGGAAATGGAACTCAACAGAAATCAATGATTAAGTTTTAGCTGGCGCAAAGGAAGAGGCTGTGGTCCTTGGGATCAATGGTCTCAGATGTTGCAGGAGTCCTTCAGCGCAGGTCATAGAAACATAGAAACATGGAAAATAGTTGCAGGAGTAGGCCAGTCGGCCCTTCGAGCCTGCACCACCATTCAATATGATCATGGCTGATCATCCAACTCAGTATCCTGTACCTGTCTTCTCTCCATACCCCCGATCCCCTTAGCCACAAGGGCCACATCTAACCCCCTCTTAAATATAGCCAACGAGCTGGCCTCAACTACCTTCTCTGGCAGAGAATTCCACAGATTCACCACTTTATGTGTGAAAAATGATTTTCTCATCTCGGTCCTAAAAGACTTCCCCCTTATCCTTAAACTGTGACTCTTTGTTCTGGAGTTCCCCAACATCGGGAACAATCTTCCTGCATCTAGCCTGTCCAACCCCTTAAGAATTTTGTAAGTCTCTATAAGATCCCCCCTCAATCTTCTAAATTCCAGCGAGTACAAGCCGAGAGTACAGTCTTTCTTCATATGGAAGTCCTGCCATCCCAGGAATCAGTCTGGTGAACCTTCTCTGTACCCCCTCTATGGCAAGAATGTCTTTCCTCAGATTAGGAGACCAAAACTGTACGCAATACTCCAGGTGTGGCCTCACCAAGACCC
Organism: Okamejei kenojei; assembly: GCA_035221665.1. NCBI lineage: Eukaryota > Metazoa > Chordata > Chondrichthyes > Rajiformes > Rajidae > Okamejei > Okamejei kenojei. The sequence continues at coordinate 14,313,279 of CM069139.1, read as the reverse complement.
TGTACAACTCCAGTAGAACCTCCCTGCTCTTGTACTCAAATCCTTTTGCTATGAATGCCAACATACCATTCGCTTTCTTCACAGCCTGCTGCACCTGCATGCCTACTTTCAATGACTGGTGTACCATGACACCCAGGTCTCGTTGCATCTCCCCTTTTCCTAATCGGTCACCATTCAGATAATAGTCTACCCTCCTGTTTTTTCCACCAAAGTGGATAACCTCACATTTATCCACATACTGTGTGCTTTAATTTTGTATACTAATCTCTTAAGTGGGACCTTGTCGAAAGCCTTCTGAAAGTCCAGATATAACACATCCACTGGTTCTCCCTTATTCACTCTACTAGTTACATCCTCGAAAAATTCTATAAGATTCGTCAGACATGATTTACCTTTCATAAATCCATGCTGACTGTGTCAGATGAATGGAAATTACACAGAGAGAGAGTTTCACAATCATTAATTGAGACAACAGATGGTAAAGTATCTCACTGTCCAATCGGCCTCTATCTGTATTCAAGTACATCCGTCGTGCGCAGTATTTTCGCTTTGTGACTAAGTAATAATAGAATGTCCCCCATGTGGGAAAGTAATGGGTTTGAACCTAGATTTCATCATTTCATTATTTCACATATATTGGCAGAGGCCATGAGAAAGCCACTCCTATTCATTTTTGCTTTCCTAAATATTAACCCTGTTAAGAGCCTGCATACGTGAAAGGTTCACCAAAGCTTTCATGTAAGTCACCCGCTGCGTTACTCCAGCATTTTCTGTCTATCTTCACCAAAGCTAAAGGTGGTATTAAATGTTTGTGCTGCACTATTGGTCAATATCCGCATAGATTGTAGAATCATAGTGCTGGAAGATATGAGGAGGCTATTTGGCCCATTCAGTCTAATCTAGCTCAATAAGAGTCTAATAAGAACAATACCAATAGTCTCAACCCTCCAGACTCTCTAGATAGACACAGAATGTTGGAGTAACTCAACGGGCCAGGCAGCATCCCTGGAGAAAAAGGATGGGTGATGCTTCGGGTCGAGATCCTTCTTCAGTCTAAAGAAGGGTCCTGACCTGAAACGTCACCCATCGCAGTCTGAAGAAGGGTCGCAACCCGAAACGCCACCCATCCTTTTGATGTTGCCTAATCTGCTGAGTTACTCCAGCATTTTTTGGGTATCTTCGGTATAAACCAGCATCAGCAGTTCCTTTCTAGAGCCCCATACTCCCTCGCAACTTTGGATAATTCTTCTTTTCCAGATAATTATCCACCCCCCTTTCCAAAGCCGCAATTGAATCCTTTGCTCTTGCTACTGACTGAGCACTCAAACCCTAAATGTGTGCTTTGAAGCTTTATTAGGAACTAATCCAGGAGGCGGCATAATTTGAGACTGAAGCAGGGTCCCGACCCAAAAGGTCACCCATTCCTTCTATCTGGAGATGCTGCCTACCCCGCTGTGTTACTCCACCTTTTTGTGTCTATCTAGAGACAAATCTGAGAGCAAAAAAATGCTCTTGGAACAGGGGAAAAAAAGTAATGGATTGTAGAAAAGAAAGAATCTTTGTCATTAAATGTCATTTGTACTCTTGGGACCAATTGAGAAGCTTTCACAAGCATTGGACCCAATTGGAGCAGCAGGAAATGAAACAGCCAATTTACACCCAGTGAGATGGCGAACAGATCAGGAAACATCTCTGGTGAAAGAAATAGGGTTAATATTTCAGGTCAATGGTCTTTCATTATGCTGGGGGGATAAAACAGAGATGAAACAAGTTATTAGTTGCAGGGGACGTGGTTCGATGAAGATCGAAGGAAAATATAAAAAGACGTGTTTAAAAAGAGAAGACAGATATTCCTAAGCTCAATTGAATGCTTGGATTCCCAATTGCACGTCTGAATATTGGTGAATGCTTGACTGAACTTTGTGGAAAAACTGTTGTTGCAAAGGAAGGAAAATGATGGAACTTTGCATACTGAGTGTCTTGTCTAATCATTCACCAGTTCAAGGATGGTTTTGGAAAGAAATCCTTGTAAATAGCTCAGCCAATGCTTGGCACTTTTTCAATAATGACACAAACTTTAGTTGGCCAAAGACCCATTCCAAGACTTCCGACTATCACGCACAAATTTGCACTTGTTCTCTAAACCATGTATCAATCAATCGCTTTCCTAAACTTCATGAATTTGTGCCCTGAATGCCATTCACCTAACATTCCATTGTTTGTTGACCTACATGGGTTCCTGGTTAAGAAATGTTTCAATATTCAATGTTTATGAATCTCTCTATTGAGTTAGTCTTTCCTATTTCTCGAGTTGATTCCAGCAGTGAAACCTACCCAGATATCTGCTCCAGTTTAAGCCGCTTGATCATCTTTGAAATTAATTCCTCCATCAATGATTTGAATACCTTAGTATGTCCTCTCTCTGAGTGCACCGTGACATTTAGTTTAGTTTAGTTTAGTTTAGTATTGTCATATGTTGAGAGAATGGAGTGGTTGGGCTTGTATACACTGAAATTTAGAAGGATGTGAGAGGATCTTATTGAAACATATAAGATTGTTAAGGGATGGGACACTAGAGGCAGGACACATGTACCCAATGTTGGGGGAGTCCAGAATCAGGGGTCACAATTTAAGAATAAAAGTAAGCTATTTAGAACGGAGATGAGGAAACACTTTTTCACCAGAGAGTTGTGAATCTCTGGAATTCTCTGCCTCATTGTTTATTGTCTGTTGAAAAAAGTCCCTTCGGCCCACTGAGTCTGTGCTGACCAACGATCCCCATTGACTAATTCTATCCTACACACTAGGGACAATTTACAATCTTTACTTAAACAAATTAGTGTCCAAATCTGTACGTCGTTGGAGTAAACCGGAGCACCCGGAGAAAACCCACGCGGTCACAGGGAGAAAGTACAAACTCCGTACAGACAGCACCTGTAGTCAGGGTCAAACCCGGGTCTCTGGCGCTGTAAGTAGCAACTCTACCACTGTGGCACTGTGTGGTCCATTCTTCATGGATAGTAGAGCAACTTCTGCAATAGAATATATAACAGTATGGCATAGAAACAGACCTTTCAACGCACAATGTTTGTGCCTAACATGATGCCAAACCAACTCTTCTCTACCTGCTCATTATCCATATCACTTAATTCCCTTCATATCCATGTGCCTATGCAAAAGTCTCTCAAATGCCACTATCGCATCTGTCTCCTCTGAAAGTGCGTTCCAGTCAGCCACGACTCTCTTTGTAAAAAAATTGCCCTGCACCTCTCCTTTAAACTTTGCCCCTCTCACTTTAATGCTATGCTCTCTAATATTTTATATTTGCATTATAGGAAAAGGTATTGACTGTCTACCCTATCTATGCCTCTCATAATTTTACATACATTAGTTTAGTGATACAGCGCGGAAGCAAGCTCTTCGGCCCACCGAGTCCGTACCGACCAGCGATCCCGACCCATTAGCACAATCCGACACACATTAGGGACAATTTTACATTTGTACCAAGCCTCTTTACCTACAAACCTGTACGTCTTTGGAATGCGGGAGGAAACCGAAGATCTCGGAGAAGACCCATGCAGTCACGGGGAGAACGTACAAACTCCGTATAGACAAGCCCCCTTAGTCGGGATCGAACCTGGGTCTCCGGTGCTGAAAGCGATGCAAGGCATCAACTCTACCACTGCGCCACCGAGCCGCCCCTCTCTCAGGTCTCACCTCAACCTCCAATGTTCCAGAGAAAACAATCCAAGTCTATCCGAACTTGAGCTGCTGAAACATAAAGTTCCTAAATCTCACTGTTTCTCAAACTATGTTTCTCACTATACAACATCCACTAAATCCTACGTATTGGATCAAGTTTTAGTTCCAATATCTCCTTGCATAGCTTGGTGTCAAGTACTGCTTGGGGAAAATCATTCCTGTAAAACATCTTTAATAGTTTTCCATTTTAAATGTATTGTATAAATTCAGACTAAGAACTTGAAATGCAAAACCTTTAGATGCCTTAAGGCGAAAATAACAAAAAAAAACATAAAATGCTGGAAGTACTCAGCTGGCCATATGGTGTCTGTGGAGAGCGAGACAGAGTCAATGTCTCTGGTCAATATTCTGAAGAGAGGTAATTAACCTGAAATGTTAACTCTATTCCCTCTTGGCATGTTTCCAGCATTTTCGGTTTACAAGTTTAGTTTAGTTTAGTTTATGGAATCAACTTCTTTTGTCCACTGAGTCCATGCCGATCACCCATTCACACTAGTTCTATGCTATCCCACGTTCTCATCCACTCCCTACACACAGGCCAATTGATCTACAAGCCCACATGTCATAGATACATAGAAAATGGGCCAGAGTAGGCCATTCGGCCCTTCGAGCCAGCACCGCCATTAAATGTGATCGTGGCTGATCATCCACAATCAGTACCCCATTCCTGCCTTCTCACCAAACCCCTTGATTCTGTAGCCCTAAGAGCTCCATCTAACTCTCTTTTGAATGCACCTTGTGAATTGGCCTCCACTGCCATCTGAGGCAGAGAATTCCACATATTCACAACTCTCTGCATGTGGGATGTCTTTGAGATGTGGGATGAAACCCAAGCACCCGAGAGGGAGATAAATTTAGTTCTTAGGGCTAAAGGAATCAAGAGATATGGGGAAAAAGCAGGAACGGGGTGCTGATTTTAGATGATCAGCCATGATCATATGGAATGGTGGTGCTGGCTCGAAGGACCGATTGGTCTACTCCTACACCTATTATTCGATGTTTCACCTAGAGGAAACCCACGTGATCACAGGGAAAACATGCAAATTCCCAACAGACAACACAAGAGACTCGGGGTTGATCCTGACTCAGTTAGTTTGGAGATACAGCAAGGAAACAGCCCCTTCGGACCACGCCGACCAGCGATCACCCATATGCCAGTGCAGTTCTATACACTAGGGACAATTTACAGACGCCAATTAACCTACAAACCTTTACGTCTTTGGAGTGTGGGAGGAAACCGGAGCACTTGGAGAAAACCCACATGGTCACAGGGAGAACGTATGAACTTCATACCGACAGCACCTGTAGTCAGGATCGAACCTGAGTCTTTTGTGTTGTTAGGCAGTAACTATACCGCAGTGCCGCCCTAAATGGAGATTGAACTTATTTGAGAAATTAGTCAGGGTTTCGTCTTTTCACGTCCATGATCAAAATCGTCATGATTTTTCCATTAAAAGACAGAATCAAGCTCATGAGGCAGCCTCAGCTGAGATGCAGAATCCAACGTGAGCCTACCTGATGCACTGAATAAACCAGCAAGTTCTTGCATGATCCACTTGCTGCAGTTACGGAGCCCTGGAATGGATTAGGGTGCATTCTGATTTTTGTAATTATTGCCATTGTCAGAGTGGTGAGTAAGGGCTAACTCTGGTTACTGGAAGTAGAAAAAAAATGCTGGAGAAACTCAGCAGCTGAGGCAGCATCTATGGAGAAAATGAGTAGGCGACATTTCGGGTTGAGACCCTTCTTCAGACTCAGTCTCGACCCGAAATGTCGCCTCACCTGCTGAGTTTCTCCAGCATTTTTTGTCTACTTTCGATTTTTCCAGCACCTGCTGTTCCTTCTTAAACACTCTGGTTACTGGGGTCATTTTGGTTGTGGGTGTGTTGTTTGAGGGGCTGAATCTTGTTAGTGTGGTTATCTTGGTTAGTGTAGTTATTTTGCATGTGAGTGTGCTGTGTGGTGGCTGATTCTGGTTAGTGTGATTATCTTTGTTAATTTGGATATTTTGCATGTAATGTTTTGTGTGGAGGCTGTAGATTAACCCTTATTAATCCATGCCATTTATAACCGCACTACACATATATGCATGCCACCCATTACATGGCATTACGGTACTACACAGCTTTACACTAACAAGGTCAGCCGGCCCTCACAAGCCACGCCGAGCTGGATATGAATGGCTGGCAGTTTAAATGTTCTGGATTACTTATGGAATAAAGATTGACCTTTCACTATGTGTGTTGTCGTGGATTATTCACAAACAGAGGCTGATTCTGGTTAGTGTGGTTATCTTGGTTAATGGAGTTATTTTGCGTGGGAGTGTGTTGTGTGAAGACTGATTCAGGTTAGTGTGGCTATCTTGGCTGTGAGCATGGTGCACAGCGGCTGAATTTGTCACCTGGAAAACCGGGAACTGGAATGGCGACAGTCAGAGTGGAACACACACACAGACACACACAAACACACACAAACACAAAGCGCAAAGGCGGGGGCCAGGGAAAACGGGAGAGCTCTATCTGAAATTCCCACGGTACAAAGCCAAGTTGATACAGATAGACACCACGAACATTACAGCACCAACCTTCCATGAACAGGAAGGTTGGCACTGTAATTAAGATGGCTAACACAGGGTACGGTAAGTCCTTTAAAAGAGGGGAGAAGGGGGGAGAAGGGGGAGGGGGGGAGAAGGGGGGAGATGGAGTGGAGACAACTTTTAAGAAGCCAGACAACTTTTAATAAGCCAGAGATACACAACTGTGAAGCTCGGTGAACATGAAGAAGCCCGCCAGCCCGCATGCGCGTCAAGACGTCTAATGCATGGCACAAGACTGGCTGGGAGGAGTGTCGCTCCTCCAGCGGTAATTTTAAAACCCTGCAGGTAAGTTTCAAACTTATTCTGAGGTCGTTTTCTGGTGAAAAATTCTCGTTACAGAGTTCCTATTGCTGAGCGAACTATGGAAAAATCCAGGGCGAAACCCAGACAAGCCGCGGGGAAAACGGCTACGGAGGACCGCGGGAGTGCGGGTAGTCGGCAGCTGGCGGTTTCACCATCCGAGTCGCTGACAGTGCGAAATAATGCCCAAAGCACTTTGGCAACCCCGAAAGGGGGCAAAGCCAAAAAGAAGTCTGATAGGCCTGTCTACTCAGATGAGTCAGGCCAGGAGGATTCTCCTCCTTCAAACATGGATAGCGTCTTTGGGCGTTTATCCCAGATGGAGCACCTTATGGAAAGGATGCTCCATCATGATATGCTCCGTGAAATGGAAACATTGCCACCCACACAACGTACACCAAGCTGGGCATTTATTAATTCCAAACAAGAAGGTTTGGATATACAAGCTGAAATTCACACATTATACACAAAAGGGGTAATCGAGAGTCATGAACATCACCAATTCATCTCCAATATATTCTCTAGACAAAAGAAAGATGGAGGATGTCGGATCATCCTAGATTTAACACAGCTTAACACTTATGTGCAGTATAGACATTTTAAAATGGAAAACTTCGTTACTGCCAAACAACTGATTTCCAAAGGATGCTTTATGGCATGCATCGATCTCAAAGATGCATACTATTCGGTGCCCATTCACAGGGATCACCAGATGTATATAGATGGATGGGGCAATTGTGGCAGTTTAAAGCGTTGCCTAATAGGTTAACTTCAGCCCCCAGGCTATTTACCAAACCGGTGCTTGGGTTGCTTAGAGTTTAAAAACATATTGTTACGGCATATCTGGATGATATTCTAATCATAGGAAAAATGCTGAAATTGTCTAAATTAGCTGTTTCAGCCACAAAACTCATATTTGAGAAGTTGGGGTTTCTCATCCATCCAGTTCAATCCAAGTTGATATCAACTAGAGTTATTAATTAGTTGGGGTGGGTTTACCATTAACTCTATTAATATGTCTGTGACTCTGTCCTGGGGCAAGAGATTAGAATTAATAGAAGCCTGTAACAACCTTGTTGTTATGGAGCAGCCATCTATTTGACAGGTGGCTAGTGTAATTGACAAATTAGTGGCTGTCTTTCCAGCTGCATAATTTGGGCCTTTGCATTATCAGAATTTACAACGTGCAAAGAAGCAAGCACTCAAATACCATTAAGGACACTTTAACAGACCTATACTATTACCAGCTGAAGCAATATCAGAACTACAATGGTGGACGACCAATATTCGGCATTGCTCCAGTAACATTTTGCTCAGTAAACCTTCAGTTATATTACAAACTGATGCTAGTGCTCAAGGATGGGGAGCTACTAATACCATCTCTAGTTATGGTGGCAGATGGGAGGTGCATGAGTTATTAATTCTTCAGTTACATGGTATCAACTACTTGGAGATGCCGAGGGCATTCTATGGGTTAAAAGTTTATAGTAGGAATATGCATAATCTGCATGTTCAACGACAGATTGACAACACCACAGCGGTGGCATATATTAATCACATGGCTGGAATCAAGTCAGTGATAATTTAGCTAACCTCATTTGTCACTGGTGTATCGAAAAAAGCATTTGGATTTCAGCTGCCTACTTGCCAGGTAGGTTTAACATGGTGGTGGACACCAGGTCACGCAAATTTAATAACAACACAGAATGGATGTTGGATCATAAAGTATTTAACAACAATGTTGCTCGGTATGGAACACCGGATATCGATTTGTTTGCATCTAGGCTCAATCATCAGTTACCAAAGTATGTTTCATGGGAGCCAGACCCAAGGGCAGTCTCGCTACATTGGGGAGGAATGTTGTTTTATGCACTTCCTCTATTTTGCCTCATCAGTCGGTGCTTGCAAAAAATCCAGCAAGATTCCGCTTCAGGCATTTTGGTAGTGCCTGACTGGCCTACACAGCCATGGTTCCCACTGATATTGGGAATGATAAAATAACCTTACATGGTTATTTCGAAACACAAAAATGTGCTGGTCCATCCCGTGACTCGGGAAGGCCACCCCCTGCATGATCTAATCAATTTGTTGATTTGCAGGTTTTGAGAAGACCTTTCCTGGGGCTCGGATTGTCAGACCGAACCGTGGACATGATCACTGCAGCTTGGAGAGATAGCACCAAGAATCTCTTACATCAAGAGATAGAAAGTGTTTTGTTTTAATTCCAACATAACGTATGATACGGCACAAATAACTGATGTCTTGGAGTTTCTCTCAAAACTATGCCAAAGTTTTGCCAAAAGTGTGCCAAAAGTGCCTTGTCATCATACTTGTTGCTGGGATCGGGACACCACTCTGTCGGGTCTCACCCACTGATATCCAGATTTATGAAGGATATTTTCAACGCAAATCCTCCCAGGCTCAGGTACAAGGAGGTATGGGATGTTTACATTGTGTTAACACTGCTTCGCCGGTGGGCTCCAGCTACATCACTATCTTTGGCCAGGTTCACATATAAAGTAGTTATGCTCATGGCTCTAGTCTCAGTGCAACGCGTCCAGTCGTTGCATAAGCTGCGGCTGCACAGAATGGTTATATCTACCATCAAAATAACGTTTTATGTACATGAGCTAATTAAACAAAGCAAACCAGGGGTGTTAGGGATAAAGCTGGAATTTTTGGTGTATCCCATGGATCATAGATTGTGTGTGGTCACTCATATTCAACAATATGTTAAGGCTACAAAGAACCTGAGAGGCACTGAATTGGCAATGTTTATAAGTCATAAAAAACACACAAGAGGGTATCAGTGCAGACCATCTCCAGGTGGTTAAGACATGTATTGGCTTGTGCAGGAGTGGACACTGATGTTTTTAAATCTCACTCCACCAGAGCTGCAACAACTTCAGCAGCGAGATTCATGGAGGTTCCGCTGGACCACATCCTAGCGACTGCAGGATGGTCGAAGGAGCAGACTTTCCAAACCTTTTATAATAAACCAATTGTCAGGCCGGGTTCGTTTGCCAACTCAATTTTAAGTTCTGTTCAATTATTTGATTTCTCGGATGTAAGGGATCACTATTATTATTATCATTTGTTTATTAAAAGCATCAGCATGTTTTAAAGCTATGTCATGTCTGAATGCATTATCTTTTCAATCATTTCTCGTCAACTAATGCAGTGTGTTGCATGGACTCGTGTTCGGCGCATGAAATCACAGAGCTTTAAAGTCTTCATGTAGTCACTCACATGACTTTGAAGTAAAATAGGAAGATTAAACGAGAACTTACCAGTTTGAAGTTTGATCTTTATTTTATGAGAAGTTGCGATGAGGGATTACGTGCCCTCCACTCCCAACCCTTTTCTCATAAAGATCATCTGGTAGTTCTAGTTCTCGAATCTTCCTATAATCAGTTCAGCAACTGTTTTCTGTGATTTCACACCGCTGCTTTGAAGGTTGACATGCATGCGGGCTGGCGGGCTTCTTCACGTAATCTGTCATCGCAACTTCTCATAAAATAAATATCAAACTTCAAACTGGTTAAATTTTCCTATTTAACATTACCGGTCGATTATCCTTGGTTCTGAAAACTTTTTTTTTCCCCAATGAGCCGATGAAAATGCTCAGCAAAGGCGATAAACTAAAACTACCTATGACTACCTTGACTCTTGACTACCCATAACTACATGGTGACCCCACTACAACTGCACCTACGACTACAGGATTATCGATTTTCTCCAACATGTTGAAAAATTTGCGGCGACCATACTGAGGTCGCGACTTGTTCCCAGAAAGCGGGAACTCCTCGCGACCATGAAGGAGACTCACCAGAGACCATCAGCGAACATGTGGCGACCATGTGGCAAGTGCAGAGTCTCCTGCACTCGCCTAAAAAGTAACCTAAGTGGGACAGGCCCATTATTCCAGCTTTTTGTGTCTATCTTCGGTTGAAAGCAGCATCTGCAGTCCCTTCCCACGCATTACTTGGCAAGTCGAGTTAAGATGTTGTTGTGTAGCTGCTAATTCTGTAACTTCTGGTACCGTTTGTGGTCAGCTTGGAAAACAGTGGCCAACCATAGCTGATTTAATCTTTCCTCGATAAGGAAAGGGAACGGCATGGTGCCTCCATCTTTCCTGTAAAAAGTCACGCTGCGGGAATATAACAAGGATGACTGTGCGTATTGTGAAATGGTATAAATAAAAGCAAAGAGCAACAAACAAAAAGAGAAGATATGTCATTATTTGCCTGCGAATGCATCCATCTGCTACAAAACAGCTCTCCATCCAAGCAGGAACCCTAGCAACCTGCAAACAAACAGACGGATGGACAGGCAGAAAATGTGACACACAGGCTCTGTTGAAGAGGGAGACGTGTTTTGGATGAAATGCTTCTTATTGTTCTCAGGCATAAATTCTTCATAATTTTTTTTGGGCATTTCATCAGACGGTTCAACGATTATTTTCCACGACACCTGGACAGGAAACGTTAGCATTTTGCTTTTGCATATTTATGCATACATTAGTTTTTTAAATGATTCTTTTTATAAACTGAAATCTGTATTTTATTTGTGCACAATGTGATGATCTAACTCCTTGGTATGTATGCTGGCTTTGCCTTTCATTCGCTCAGTATTGTCTCTTCTGTTCTTTCTTGCCCCCCCCCCCTGCTGGAGTTTCTCCATCTTATTCTCTGCGTTTCTGTTGTTTTCTTTCTCCTCTCAGCTTTTGCTTCTTTTGATTCCTCCCTATTCACTTTCTTCCACCACAACTGACCCACACTGCCAACAACAATTCCCCCAATCCAAACGCATTAGATGACCGCTTGTATGTTCACTGTCCCAAATCTTGGGTAGACACAAAAAGCTGGAGTAACTCAGACAGCATCTCTGGAGAAAAGGAATAGGTGACGTTTCGGGTCAAGAACCTTTGCAAGTTCTCAAAATGCTTCACCTGTGATGGATGGTTGTGAATAATAATGTAATGAACAGGGAAACAATGGTATTATTTCAGATATATCACCCTTCATCAGACTAATAGAATTACCTTACATTGCATGCACAATAGGTTCTGGCTGATTCTGAAATGTCTTAAGTAAGAAACATTGGGTAAGTGGATCAAGGGTGTTTAATTATCATACGTACTGAATAAAATTCATACTTGCAGCAGCATAACAGGACTGGAAATACAGTACAATATAGAAAACATAATTAACCAAACAAATAAAAGAGAAGTTCAATACAATAAATAAAAAATCAGTATTAGTGCAAAACACAGAGAGTTTTCACACTGAGAGTTGTAAGTCTGTGGAATTCTCTGCCTCAGAGGGCGATGGAGAACGGTTCTCTGGATACTTTCAAGAGAGAGTTAGATAGGGTTCTTAAAGATAGCGGAGATATGGGGAGACGGCAGAAACGGGGTACTGATTGCGCATGATCAGCCATGATCACATTGAATGGCCTACAGCATCTATTGTCTATTGTCTATAAAACAAAACAAAGAGAGTATTTCATTTCCATACACAGTCATGGACACTGATGCATTTTCTAAACAGGTGACTTATTTTAACAGGAAGATCAAGGATTGAAGGTGCCTGAGATCACCACAATAAACAAGCTACGTACTTTTTTGAACAGGAAACATTTTTCAACCTTTTATTGTTGTCGGGCACAATCTCTGCAAGTCCCCATCAAGAATCATCGAGCTTCGTAGAAGTGTCTCGCTGTATCTTGGTGCACATGACAATAATAAACCAATTTAAGGCAGAGATAGATAGATTTTTCATTAGTACGGGTGGCACAGGTTATGGGGAGAAGGCAGGAAAATGGGGTTAGGAGGGAGAGATTGACCAGCTATGATTGAATGGCCGAGGTGACTCGATGGGCTGAATGACCTAATTCTACTCCTCTTCCTTATGTTCTTATGACCGTATACCAGAATTATAGAATGGTTAGGGCATTGGAGGAGGCCATTTACACTATCAGATGCATGCTGACTCCAGTAGAGCAATCCATCCGTCCCATGCCCCATGCTCTTTCCGTTTAGACAACACATTATTCTTTCTCAGATGCCTATCTAATTTATTTTTGAAAGAAGGACATTAGAATGTTACAAAGGAAAGAAGCACATGAGTTTGTTTTTAAGAAATTCTAAACAAAACCCGTAAACATTTGCGATATGATACGATACGATAAAACTTTAATTATCGAAGGAGGGAAAATGGTCTGGCAACAGTCGTGAAACACAACAAGATACATGAAACATGAAATTAAAGTGATGAGTGGAAAGGATTGGGGATGTGCAAAGATTGGGGATGGAGGGTGGGGGTAGGGGTGAGTCAGTCTACCTCAAGACAGAAGGGGGTGGAGTAGCCACAGGGAAAAAGGATCTCTTGTGGCGTTCTGTACTGCATCTTGGTGGAACCAGTCTGTTGCTGAAGGTGCACCTCAGGCTGACCAGTACGTCATGGAGGGAGTGAGCTGTAATCGTGTCCAAGGTTTTGAAGTGCTGTTTGTTTCATTGTGCCAGAATACAATATTAAATGGTCATGATATACATTCCATGGGCTTATGTGAGGAATTTAGTATTTTGAGAAACTCTTTTCAAGATATTAGCCTCATTTCCTTAGACTTTAGACTTCACAGATACTACGCGGAAACAGGGCCTTCGGCCCACCAAGTCTGCGAGGACCAGCGATCTCCCATACACTAGCACTATTCAACACACCAGGGACAATTTTACAATTTGATTGAAGCCAATTAACCTACAAGCCTGTACGTCTGGGAGGAATCCGGAGCACACCGGAGAAAACCCATGCGGTCACAGGGAGAATGAATCTAGGTCTCTGGAGCTGTAAGGCAGAAACTCTACCGCAGCGCCACCGTACCGCCCACTGATGAAGAGTAATTAAGGTTAAATGTTGCTCTCTTTTCTCTCTCTGCCTGATGCTGCTGATCTGCAGCATCAGTTTTAAGTTCATCTGATGTCAGCGGGGTGGATTAAAGGAAGAATGTTGGCCAATGCCGCAGAGGAAATCTCTCATTGCTGCCCAAAGTGATAAATTGACCTTGATTTAAAGAATAATTATATGTTTGCACTATGCAATAGTTCTTCAGTAGAATACTATGGAATAGCCATCCATTGTCATCGGCAGAGACTGCTTGCAGATGTTAATTATATTGAAATGGTGTAACTTATAGAAATAAGTTCTCAGATATGGTTTGGACACATTCTACTGTTAAAGGACCACTTCTGAGGAACTCTGCACAAAACCTATAAACATATTGAAATGCAATTAGTTCCACTGTATCAAGAAATAATACCTTTCCATGCATTGTTCACAATTCTTTCCCATTTATTGTTCGTGTTTATTTTACTGCCCTCTGCTATTTTTTGGACCAGAACGCTGTGCACAGAATTTATAGGCCTCTTGGCTTGTCATGACCTCTTCCACCTGTTAATGGTTAACCAAATTCTTCTCTTTTAACCGTTTATCTATATTTACATAGAGACCAGGAGGTCTATACCCGATGTGTATTTTGACACTGGATTTATATTTAGGTTACATTTGTTGATAATGTAATCCAGATCCCTACGTATCAATACCACTGTTATGTTTATCATTATTTTAATATTTTTGGAAAAATTAATTAAAAGATTTTAAAAGAAAGAAAGATTAACCAAATTCACCGAGAGCCGAGGACTAATTTACTCATCCCTTTCCCAAAGACTGTGCTTCATTGGGGTTGGGGTGGGGGATGGTGTGTTTTGGAGCATTAAAATAAGAGACCCATTTCTGTAATTTGGAGGAAGCCTTCGAATCTTACAATTGTTCTAGACACCCTGTTTGAAATGTAATATAATTTACAAGAAAACCTGTCCCAAATATTCACTGATTCCATCATTGACACTTTGTGGTCGCAGTAAGAATCATCTGGTGTGGGCAAGTTGGGCCAAAGGGCCCGTTTCCACACTGTATCGCTCTATGCCTCTATGTCTCTATGACTATGTCCATGTCTCCATGACTATGCCTCTGTGACTATGACTATTTACACATTGCACTGCAACAACTCATCAAAGCTTCTTCAATAACATTTCCCAAATACACGACTTTGGGAAATGCTATTGAAGGATTGAAGATGCTTGGGATCACCGCAATAAACAAATGACAAACTTTTCCGAACATGGAACATTTTCCGATCATTTCTCTTTGTGGGCAGCATCTCTCGAGGTCCCCATCAAGAATCAGAGCGTTTCATCGAGGTGTCATACATCATTCAACTGTAACCCAATGCACGTGACCATCATAAACCAATTGCAATACCAGTAGAATTGTAGATTTGTGAGGGCACAGGATTTCATCAGATGCATGCCAAATCCTACAGAGCAATCCCATAGTCATCAGCTTATTCTTTCTCAAGTGCCTATTTAATTCCTCTTTGAATTCAGGAAATTATCCTACTTTGACCATGATTATAGGCAGTAAATGTCAGTACATAACTGCTCTCTGCATCAAAAACTCTCACACCCCCCATATATCCATTTACCTACTGGCCTTTGAACCTGTGCTGATGGGACAGCTTCTCTCTGTTTCACCCAACTAAAGTCAAAGTCACATTTTATAGTCACAAAACTAAACCACAAATAATCTCGCAAACCTCTGTCACATCGCCTGTTAATCCTTTTAGCTCCAAGGAGAACAACTCTAGCTTCTCCAGTCTAACCTTGTTATTGAAACATCTTTCTAGTTAATCCCACTGCTACCAAGTGTAGGGTTTTTTCATCCTTTCCAAACATAGATGGCCAGAATTGAATAAATCCTTATGTAGGAAGGAGCTGCAGATGCAGGGGAGAGGAAGACAGGGATATGGAAAGGTAAGATGTGAAAATGAGAGATCAAAGGGGAATAGGTTCATGGAAAATATAGAATGGTTCATTGTTAGCTGATGGGGAAGGTGACAATGAGATTATACATTAAGTAAAATTTAATCAGGAGGACGTTGAAACTAGTCGGAGAACTAGGGAGAGGGTGGGATTGAGAGAGAGGGAAAGGAAGAGTTACTTGAAGTTAGAGAAATTAAAATTCATACCTGTGTAAGAAATAACTGCAGATGCTGGTTTAAATCGAAGGTAGACACAAATCTGGAGCAACTCAGCAGGTGAGGTAGCATCTCTGGAGAGAAGGAATGGCCGACGTTTCGGGTCGAGACCCTTCTTCGGAAGAAGTCTGAAGAAGGGTCTCGACCCGAATTTTAGCTGCTCCTCACCACCTATTTTAGCTGCTCCTCACCACCTTCTCGAGACCAATTGGGAATGGACATAAAGATACAACCCAAGGTTGGGTGTTTATGTGGGTTTATTGCTACATCCCATGTATGAATAACAATAAATTGCAAAGTTCTTGCAAAATTCTGCAATAGTATAATAAAACTAAGAAATGTTGGTTTCCCTTCAAGCTAAACAATCCCCAGTGCACATGTAAAGTCATGTGAAGGCACACAATCTTAACAAGTACCAGGAGACACAAGGAACTGCAGATGCTGGAATCTTGCCTAGAACACAAAGGGCGGGGATTACTCAGCGGGTCAGGCAACCACTTTGGAGGACATGGATAGGCAATGTTTTGGGTCAGAATCTTCTTCAGATTCTCAAGAATGTGAAAAAAGGTCCCGACCCATGTCCCCCTAGTGAAGCTGCCTCACCCACTGAGTGACTCCAGCACTTTGTGTTCTACTTAACAAGTCCCAATATGAATGTGTATAATGGTGTTATTAATTGTTGTGAACAATGTTGAGCTAAAAATGATATGGATACCAAATGCTCTCTGGTTGAAAAAAATACATTGAAGTCGTGTATAAAATTGTTAAGACTAACTTGAAAGAGTTTGTAAAATGTATATATTTCCAAATAAATTATTGTTTGATTGCTTATATGGACAAGAACAGGTCCTTCAGCCCACAATATCCGTACAAAGCATGATGCCAAGTTAAACTAATGTCCTACTGACAAGTCAAACTAAAATATTATTTACTTTTGCTAATTACTGAAGTTCAAAATTTAATTATTTATAATCTTTCATTATATGTGGGAATTTCTAAATTGGTTTGAATGAGTTAAGTCTTTAATTGAGTTGGAATACAGGCCAGGACTGCCATGAGCAATGAGCTGCACACGCTGAGATTTTATTCATTCAAGAGAAACTTTTTATTTTATTTTTTGATCTCAACAGCAAGGTTTAAATAATGTTTCACATGCTAGTCAGAATTGCAGACTAACTTACCACTGAGAAACAAAAGGTTTATCTGACGCTTTTTAGCGTCTCCGAAATCCGTTTGCCAGGTTGCGTTTGAGAAACTCAACATATGTCATCTATTTTCCCAAAACACGCAGCTTACGATGAATTGGTTTTAGCTTCAAAACATCGATAACTAAAACTAGGTGGGTAAACATGCAAACAGAAGAAAAGAAATGGGTGCAATTTAAAAGACAGACAAATTATTTATCTCTTTTATCTACAAAGCAAGAAGGTATAGTAGCCCGTGGAACAGTTGTCGGCTCTCACCGTTGCCAGAGGAGGTAGTTGAAGCAGGTGCAATCACAACATGTAAAAGACATATGGGGTATGTACATGGATAGGAAAGGTTTAGAAGGATATGGGCCAAATTTAGGTAGGTGGGACTAGTGGAGATGGGGCATCTTGGTCGTAGTGGACAAGTTTGGCCGACGGGCCTGTTTCCCGCGTCTGTCTGACTTTATAATTATGGCCCTCTCTAGGACTTATAAGTGCTATGCTGATATGTAAACTATTGCAGGATCCAGTTGCCTGTCCATTGCTTGTAAATATTATAGAATGCTAACTAAACTCCAGTGACATTGTTTATAGTATTTCTGGATCGGGGCATGCTTGGGAATGTAGTCCATAATTCTCACTGCCTCTTTCGCTCTCTTTTCAAGTCTGAGGCACTGCTTGAAATGTATATTTGATCAAGGTCAAAGGTTTAATATCTCCTCATTTGGCTTGGTGAAAAGCCTTGGTTGCTAATGTTCTACTGAAGCTTCATTGTTCTATCTTAATATCTGCAAGAATTAGCGAAACTTGTATTTGCATTGCACAAATATTGAAGCAAAATGTGGACGCACGGTGTCATGGCTGGTAGAGCCACTGCTCACAGCGCCAGAGGCATGGGTTAGAAACATAGAAACTTAGAAAATAGGTGCAGGAGCAGGCCATTCGGCCCTTCGAGCCTGCACCGCCATTCAATATGATCATGGCTGATCATCCAGCTCAGTATCCTGTACCTGCCTTCTCTCCATACCCCCTGATCCCTTCAGCCACAAAGGCCACATCCAACTCCCTCTTAAATATGGACAACAAACTGGCCTAAATTACCTTCTGTGGCAGAGAATTCCACATATTCACCACTCTCTGTGTGAAAAACGATTTTCTCATCTCGGTCCTAAAAGACTTCCCCCCTTATCCTTAAACTGTGACCCCTTGTCCTTGACTTCCCCAACATCGGGAACAATCTTCCTGCATCTAGCCTGTCCAACCCCTTAAGAATTTTGTAAGTCTCTATGAGATCACCCCTCAATCTTCTACATTCCAGCGAGTACAAGCCGAGTCTATCCAGTCTTTCTTCATATGGAAGTCGTGCCATCCCAGAAATTCAGTCTGGTGAACCTTCTCTGTACTCCCTCTATGGCAAGAATGTCTTTCCTCAGATTAGGAGACCAAAACTGCACGCAATACTCCAGGTGTGGCCTCACCAAGACCCTGTACAACTGCAGTAGAACCTCCCTGCTCTTGTACTCAAATCCTTTTGCTATGAATGCCAACATACCATTCGCTTTCTTCACAGCCTGCTGCACCTGCATGCCTACTTTCAATGACTGGTGTACCATGACACCAGTCATTGTTCAATCCTGACTACGGGTGCTGTCTGGGTGGAGTTTGCACGTTCTCCCTGTGATGCCGTAGGTTTTCTCCAGGTGCTCCGGTTTCCCCCCACATTCCAAAGACGTGCGGGTTTATAGGTTAATTGGCTTCTGTTAATTGTCCTCACTGTGTCGGATAAAACTAGTGTGAAGTTGATCACTGGTTGGTGCGGACATGATGGGCTGAAGGGCCTGTTTCCACGCTGTATCTCTAAACTAATAAACGAAATGTTCGAGTCACGTTACTGAAAGAGCCCTGGTAAACGTGAAACTGATGAACATCAAGGGGAAAACACTCCAATGGTTGGAAATATACAGTGGCTTGCAAAAGTATTCATACCCCTTGAACTTTTCCACATTTTGTCACGTTACAACCACAAACGTAAATGTATTTTATTGGGATTTTATGTGATAGACAAACGCAAAGTGGTGCATAATTGTGAAGTTGAAAGAAAATGATACATGGATTCCAAATTTTATTACAAATAAAAAACTGAAAAGTGTGGCGTGCAAAAGTATTCAGCCCCCTTTACTCTGATACCCCTAAATAAAATCCAGTGCAACCAATTGCCTTCAGAAGTCACCTAATTAGTAAATAAAGTCCACTTGTGTGTAATCTAATCTCAGTATGAATACAGCTGTTCTGTGAAGGCCTCAGAGGTTTGTTAGAGAACATTAGTGAACAAACAGCATCATGAAGCCCGAGGAATACACCAGACAGGTCAGGGATAAAGTTGTGGAGAAGTTTAAAGCAGGGTTTGGTTATAAAAAAATATCCCAAGCTTTGTACATCTCACGGAGCACTGTTCAATCCATCATCCGAAAATGGAAAGAGTATGGCACAACTGCAAACCTACCAAGACATGGCCGTCCACCTAAACTGACAGGCCGGGCAAGGAGAGCATTGATCAGAGAAGCGGCCAAGAGGCCCATGGTAACTCTGGAGGAGCTGCAGAGATCCACAGCTCAGGTGGGAGAATCTGTCCACAGGACAACTATTAGTCATGCACTCCACAAATCGGGCCTTTATGGAAGAGTGGCAAGAAGAAAGCCATTGTTGAAACAAAGCCATAAGAAGTCCCGTTTGCAGTTTGCCACAAGCCATGTGGGGGACACAGCAAACATGTGGAGGAAGGTGCTCTGGTCTGATGAGACCAACATTTAAGTTTTTGGCCTAAATGCAAAACACTATGTGCGGTGGAAAACTAACACTGCACATCACCCTGAACCCACCATCCCCACTGTGAAACATGGTGGTGGCAGCATCATGCTGTGGGGATGCTTTTCTTCAGCAGGGACAGTGAATCTGGTCAGAGTTGATGGGAAGATGGATGGAACCAAATACAGAGCATTCTTCGAAGAAAACCTGTTAGAGTCAGACTTGAGACTGGGGCGGAGGTTCACCTTCCAGCAGGACAACGACCCTAAACATACAGCCAGAGCTACTATGGAATGGTTTAGATCAAAGCATATTCATGTGTTAGAATGGCCCAGTCAAAGTCCAGACCTCAATCCAATTGAGAATTTCTGGCAAGACTTGAAAATTGCTGTTCACAGACGCGCTACATCCAATCTGACTGAGCTTGAGCTATTTTGCAAAGAAGAATGGGGAAAAATGTCAGTCTCTAGATGTGCAAAGCTGGTAGAGACATACCCCAAAAGACTTACAGCTGTAATTGCAGCAAAAGGTGGTTCTACAAAGTATTGACTCAGGGGGACTGAATACTTTTGCATGACACACTTTTCAGTTTTTTATTTGTAATAAAATTTGGACGACGTGACTACAAAATCAGGTTGGAACCTGGGTGGCCTGTAGTGAGTGACTTATTTCCAATGGTACATCTTTCCAATATTTAAAATGCAGGATTATTACAGGGCAAACTCCACTAGTCCGATGTGCCCAATTCCAGCTGTACTCAAAAAGGTCAACAATATCCAACAAACAAATGCAAGGAACCCCAATATTACACTCACGCTGTGCTAGCAACACCTCTCTCCCCTCACACTCTGTACCTCAACTTCAATAATCCTTTATCACTTGATCTATTGATCTAGCTACCTTTATAGATCTGTATGTATGCACTCTATAAAGGTCCTTTGTTACTCCATACTATATCTCAGCGGTTAGTGAGCTTTCCTGTGCCTGGTTGGTTCTTGTTGCTCAAGTGTGCTGCCTGCCTTCTTCACCATCCTGTTTAACTGTGTCACCACTTTCAGGATACAATGAACTTGTGCCCCATGTCTCTCTGCTCTACAACATTACCCAAGGGCCTACATTTTTCCAGATTGAATTCCAGTTGCAATCTTCTGCCCTTATGGCCAACCTTCTTGCAGTCTGAAGCTTTGTTTCTCACTGCCAACCAGAAAGTTTATTTTGGTATCATTCCCAATGTTATAACCATGCTGCACTGATCACTGACACATACCACGGACACATTCCAAGTCCCGTGGAATCCCAATGCAAACAGCTTTGCAATCAAAAAATATCCATCAGCCATTATCTTTTCCTTCTTGCCGCTGAACTAATGTTAGATTCAGCATGCCACAACCCTTGCATCCTTTTTAGTTTAATTTAGAGGTGCGGTGTGGAAACAGGCACTTTGGCCCACGGAGTCTGCTCCGACTAGCGATCCTCACGCACTAGCACTATCCTACACATTGAGGACGAGTTCCAATTTTTACTGAAGCCAATTAACCTCCTACCTGTACGTCTTTGGATCGTGAGAGGAAACATGGAGCTCCTGGAGAAAACCCACGTAGGTCATGGGGAGAACGTATAAACCCTGTACAGAAAGCACCCGTAGTCAGGATCGAGCCGGGGTCTCTGGCGTTGTAAGGCAGCAACTCTACCACTGCGCCACCGTGCCGCATTTGGGCTTTGATTTTGCTCTTCTGTCTCGTCACCCATGTTGGACTTTGTCAAAAACTTTGTTAGAATTTATATACTCTACATCAAACAT
Source organism: Okamejei kenojei (assembly GCA_035221665.1). Classification (NCBI taxonomy): domain Eukaryota; kingdom Metazoa; phylum Chordata; class Chondrichthyes; order Rajiformes; family Rajidae; genus Okamejei; species Okamejei kenojei. Next base: position 14,291,729 of record CM069139.1, on the reverse strand, counting down.
GCTTTTTCATCAACTCATTACTGTCTCCTCAGAAAACCTAACCATTAATTTTACATAAACCTTCCCTTAAGAGCACCGTGCTGACTGCCCTGAATTGACCTGTTCAGTCTTAATAATGATTTAGAATATTCCATGGAATTTTTGCTGTAAGATGCCAACTCCCATCACTGGATTGAGAAGCATTCACTTGTCTCTTTCTCTCTTCTTAAACATAATGCCATATTCACACTCCTCCAGTCCTTGGGTATCATACATAAAGGTAGGGATGAAATAAAAATTATGGTTAGTTGCATCAGTTTTTCTCTTAGCAACCTGGGAACCAATTCATTGCTGCCAGGCAAAGTGTCTACCTTCAGAGAAGCTAAACCCTTAACCTTTTCCCAGTTTACATTATCTATTAATGAACTTGTGTCCTTCTGAATTACTTTAGTTTCTTCCTCCATAGTTTGGGTATGCTACACTTTTTAAGTATCTAAAATTCTAACACTCTGGTTAGAGCCATAGGGTCATGGAGTCATTGAGCATGGAAACAAGCCCCTCAGCCCAACGCAAATAGACCGGGTAGATGTACAGAGTCTCTTGCTCAGAGTAGAGGTATCTACAGACAGAGAGCATAGGTTCAAGGTGAGGGGGAATAGATTCAATAGGAACCTGAGGGTTAGGAATGGAGGAGGTCGATGAGGCAGGTACCATCACAACGTTTAAGAAACATTTAGGTACATGGATAGGACAGGTTTCGAGGGATATGGGCCAAATGCAGGCTGGTGGGACTAGTGTAGATGGGACATGCCGGCCGGTGTGGGCAAGTTGGGCCGAAAAGCCTGTTTCCACACTGTATGACTCTGTAAGAAGGTTCTTGATCCCCTAAACGTACAGGATAGCATCCCCCCTTTTCATCTCCAGCACCAGACGTCGTTTGTGGTGACAGCAAACCTGGAAGCTCTCGCACTCCCTTGCTCAGCCCTTCTTCACTCTTGCCTGGGCCAGGAGCCTAGCTCACACCTGCTGCAAGCACAACGTACCTCCTCTTCACGGGAAGGCATTCAGCATGCAGGCTAGCTTTAAGCAGCCGAGGTTCGTAATCTGGGGAACCCCGCTGATCCATGCAGCCAACGAATGTTGCACAGAGGAGTGATTATAATGAGCAGGCCGCAAGAGGCTGGCACGTCGCCCGCATTGCACTCAGTGGGCGTGAGCTGATCACGCGTAATGATAGCCTTGCCCACTCTCAGCGGCCAACCTTGCTTGCCCCTAGGGAGGTTGGAGTGGAATTAAAACTCTGGTGGAAGAGCTGGAACCAGCAGCAAGCGTGATGGCATAATGATATCCCATTTTATGTAATGATCCCATGATTACATGTTAGGTAGACAAAAGTGCTGGAGAAACTCAGTGGGTGCGGCAGCATCTATGGAGCGAGGGAAATAGGCAACGTTTCCGGCTGAAACTTCTCCTCCCCATGATTACATATTAGCAGGTGTCCGGTGGCATTGCTCACAATGGTTCTGAGGTAAGGCTGTGCTAGTTCTGGAGGTGTTGCTGCATTGGACAGCATGTTTTGCATGGTTGAGTGATGTGCTATCATTGGTATATCTCAGAAGATCATAAGAGATAGGAGAAGAATTGGGCCACTTGATCTATCTCTCCCTCCTAACCCCATTCTCCTGCCTTCTCCCCATAACCTCCGACACCCGCACTAATCAAGAATCTATCTATCTCTGCTTTAAATATACCCACTGACTTTGCCTCCACAGCCTTCTGTGGCAAAGAATTCCACAGATTCACCACCCTCTGACTAAAGAAATTCCTGGAAATAGCTGGGAATTACTTCTTCCAAGCTGCACCTTCTGCAGACACTGAGCTTTCAATATTGTGAGGCTACTTTCACAAGAATCAAATCTGCTAATGCTTATTGACCTGAGGCTAAAGTTAATGCATAGAACAAATCCTAGAGTCTCATGCAACCCCAGTGCGAGGTGAGATGGGGTTGTGATTTTTTAAGAGCATTAAAGGGCTTTAAACTACGACCACAGTCGCCCTTTGGGCACATCTGTTTGAGGTTAGCCTCTTCACCGAACTGTGGTCTTAGTAATGTCAAAATGTCAACATAAAAAATGCGTTTTTTTTTTTAAATCTAGCGATTGGGTTTGGATTGTTTTTTTACGTAAATACTTTTGTACAAAGATCACTTTTCAAGGCCTCCAAAGCACCTCTTAAATTAAAAGCCACATCAAATCCAAAAATAGTTCTCAAGTTTATGAATAAAAAAGGGCACATTTAGTCCAAAATCAACCTTTAAATCTTTTTTAAAAAAATCACCCACGGGCATTTTGTTCGTCAACATTTTAAAACAGCTACGTTATTACTCAATAACAATTTTTTCACAAAATCCAAGATTCCACGGATGAATGCATATCGCTTTTCTTAATTTGTTTGGTCTTAAGGACCGATATCAAAACATTTGAAAATCATTTGCTAATTGGTTATTTTAAAATATATACAATCCATCCTCAAAGATCAAAAGCGGCTGAATGCATCTGGTACCAATATGACTCCTGAAGTAAGCTCTTAGGAAAAGCTCATTTGTGATAATTATATGGTTATTACATCACTGGGCTTTCACAAATATTTAGTGGCATAAAATGTAGCGAATGAAGGCTCTTCATGCACAGAATAAAAAGCAGTTCACAAAATTACACCACAGACTAGTAGTTTACTACTTTTTCAATCCAATGTGTAATTATACTCAAGATATTATGAGGGGGGGGGGGTCATCTTCTTGTTAAGCTTATCAGGTTTCCTTTTATTTTTCTCTGTCTCTTGCTCAGGTTAATTGCATGAAATACCGTACAGTGCCTCTTTGAAGTGTCAGGTTGCGCAGAAACTGTTCCGCCAAAACCAGGTGTTTAGCTTTTTTTTTCGTTTTTTTTAAAGATGCAGCATGGAAACAGGGCCTTCGGCCCACCGAGTCCATGCAGACCAACAATCACCCACAGACTAGTTCCACTTTCACATCCCACGCACTGGGGCAGATTTGCAAAAGCCAATTAACCTGCAGACCTGCATGTCTTTGGGATGTGGGAGGAAACCAGCGCACTCAGAGAAAACCTAGGGAGGTTTTACACAGGGAGAACGTGTAAACTCCACACAGACAGCAACTGAGGTCAGGATCCAACCCGGGTCTCTGGCGTGTGAGGAAGTAACCCAACTGCTGCGCCGCTGTGAAACCCTATTCAGGGCTGCCTTCGATGACAAGCTATTTACTTACCCCTCATCTTTTCAGGGAAGAACCAGTTCCTGTGCCACCCCAGAGTAATGAAGGAAAGAGTGAAGGAAGGCACGCTTAATGTGGAACCTCATCTTCCTGGTAAACAGGCTAAATCGCAGTCGATGCTGCTATTTCCACTAGGCACTGAAGTGGAAATAAAAACTATATTCGGCATTCAGCTAGTTTGGAAACTAGTTTGCAGATTCTGGAATCTTGAGCAGAAAAAAAAACAGTGCTGGAGTGCTGGAGCCAGGCAACATCTGTGGAGGCCTGAATAGAGTGAATGTGGAGATGATGTTTCACTAATGGGAGAGTCTAGGACCAGAGGGTACAGGACGCACCTTTGGAAAAGAGATGAGGATGTATTTCTTTAGTCAGAGGGTGGTGAATCTGTGGAATTCATTGCCATAGACGGCTGTGGAGGGCAAGTCTTTGAGCATTTATAAAGCGTAGATTGACATATTCTCGCTTCCAGCGAGCTAATGGCCATCCACACCAGTAGAAGTTGCGATCACTGTTGTACACAGCATTGTAAGGAATGATGATAAAGCAAACACACCCAAAATCTTATACTTCCAGCGGCGGAAGTCCGCAGGAACTGGAGGACAGAGATGTGTGGTGCGGCCATCACCGTTCCCGTCGGAAACCGGCACCATTGATTAGTAAGGGACAAAGGTTGCAGGTGAGATGGGGCAGGCAGATGGGTGGACAAAGGCTGATGAAAGGGAGACAAAAGGCGTAAAATAAGGAGATTAGAGGAATTAAATGTAAAGCCAGAGAGAGGGATATCAATGGAAAGGAGATGGGGGGAGGTTAAAAGGGGTGGGATAGTGGGAGAATTGGATGCTCACCAAAGGAGGGGCACAGGGAAGGGGAGGGGGGGGGAGCAAAGGGGGGAGGGGTATTGGACAATACCACTGAACACCCAGGTGTGAGACAAAACACGGGAGGTGTGAGACGAAAGGATTCAAGAGGCGTGAATTGTGAAGCTGGAGGAAGGAATGTGGGTGAAAGGGGAGAAATCGCTCTGCAGCCTTTCTTCCTGTATTGTGTATTTCTGGTGTCCGGGGGAGGGGGGGGGGGATGGGGGGGGGGGGGGAGGGGGGGGGGGGGGGGGTGTCTTTTAAGGACTGATGTCCTCGTCAGTTCGATGTGAAGAAAATTGGAGAAACTGTGCTCAGTGATCCTGATCCTGTGTGAACTGTTCTGAGCCCTATTTTGGACAAAGCGCAGGCAGGTGGGACTAGTGTAGCAGGGACATGTTGGCCGGTGTGGGCAAGTTGGGCGAAAGGCCCTGCTTTCACACTGTATCACACATTCTATGACTCTCAAAGTCCCCCCAAAAAGGGTGAGAGCTAATTCTCAGGCAATTAAGATTTTTTTTTTCCAACTACAAGGTTCAACATGTAACTGCAATCATTATCTTCAGTGCCTTGCAGTGAGGTTTCCTGCCTGGTGTGGCATCCCACCCTTAACCACATTTCCACCTTGAAGAGCTCCTACTTGCTAATGGAATGTAAAATACACAATGCACTGATTCCACCATTCCAGCTGTGCCGACAAAACAGAGGAGCCGCAGGTGGCAAATGAAACATCTGCAGGTGCCGCCTGCTCTCCGCTGTTTTCCGCAGCTGCTCCGGCTTCGAAGCAGACGTTCATTATGTATGGAACAGGTGGGAGTCTCCTGGAGTGGAATTAAAGTGGCTTGGAGCGGGTCCAACACCATGTCAACACCCTTTCCCCAGAAACCACCTGATTGCCATCACTTCCTGTTCCCACCTCTTATTATCCCCAGGTGGGACATGTCCTGAGGTGGACTGTTCCATTGCTGGTTTAAAACAGCTCCTGTTGTTCTCAGATGGAGAGCTGGCGACATATTTTGCGCCATCGTTTGTGACCGATTTAAAAAAATATATTCTGAGAGGATTTGAAGTGCCTCTAAATGTTGCCGTGGAACTCCCCCGAGGTGTCCAGGGGACTCTAATCTCCGCTGTGTGGTGGCTGGCCGCCCACACAAAGAACCATTCAGTAGAACAGTCATGCTGAACTTCGCGTGATCGACGATAATCTGATACAAACTCCACTCAGGCAGCGCCCAGAGTCGGGATCAAACCCAGGTGCCTGGAGCTGAGACAGGAGCAAAAATTTAGTTTATTGCAACGATAGTTTTAAATTTGCAGCGACCCTCTCCTCTGTCTCTGTCTGTGCTCCAGGTTCAATTTAACATTCACTGCACTCTATTTTCATTTTCTTTCATGGTATTGAAAGCACTGTGTTTTTTTTTCCTTTTTTCCCTTCCTCTCACATTATGTAACATGTAAAATAATATGTGATTCTGTTCCATTCTGTTTGTAGTTTGTTTGTTTGTTTTTTTGCACAAAGTCTGCGAGCATTGCCACTTTTCATTTTCGTTGCACATCTCGTTTGTGTATGTGACGAATAAACTTGCCTTGACTCCTCTGACTATGCTCTGCTTATTTGTTCTCCTGGCTGGGAGGCAAGCGGGATCTGAAGATCCAAATATTTCTTAATTTTCCGCCTGTTTTTGCAAACTTGTACAAGTGATCTATTTTATTTGCAATTACAGCGAAGGGCTCTGTTGAATGGAGCATTGATCCAGAGACTTGGGTTTGTATTCGACCATGGCAGCTGGGAATTTAAAGTCAAGTAATTAAAATAAACCTGGATTTTTTTTTTAAAAAGAGGACAAGTCTCAGACACAGTATTCTTGAAAATACCGCATTGTTGTTAAAATAAACCATGTGGTTTACTAATGTCCATCAGAGATACCTTGTCTGACCTATCTGTGACTCCAAAGTGGTTGATGTTGAATAGCCTCCTCCGTTTAGTTTAGTTTAGAGGTACAGCGCGGAAACAGGCCCTTCGGCCCACCGCGTCCGTGCCGACTGCAGACTGCAGGAGGACGTGCTGAGGGACGCACTGAAGCTCGGTGCAGCCAACGCCAAGGCTCGGTGGGGGAGGGCCACAGTCTAAGGTCCTTCCGCTGCTGGACATGGGGGGTACGGTATGGTGGAGACCCCCCTCAAAATAAGGGAAGGTATCCCACACCATTGTGCCACATGAGTGGCACGATTGGGGGACTGATTTGTTGAAATTTGGGGAAAAGGAATGTCTAAACTGTATTCATCAATTTGTACAGCCTCCGAAAATGTCGGATGGATTTTCCGCAAGGTTCATGTATTGTATATATTTACCACTTGAATAAAGTATATTTTGAAATAAAAAAGTGCCGACCAGTGATCGCTGCACACTAACGCTATCTTACACACAAGGGACAATTTTTTAACAACTTTGCCAAGTCAATTAACCTACTAACCTGTTTGCCTTTGGAGTGTGGGAGGAAACCGGTGAACCTGGAGAAAACCCACGCAGGTCACCGGGAGAACGGACAAACTCTGTACAGACATGCATCCAATGGTCAAGTTTGAACCCGGGTCTCTGGCGCTGTAAGGCATCAACTCTACCGCTGTGCCACCGTGCTGCCGAGGTTCAAGGCTATAAGTGGTAGATAATAAATACTGACAACGCTGGCGATATCCGCATCCAAGGAACAAATGAAAAGAGGTTGCATGATATTTTTGGAATGGATAATGGGTCCTCCTGACTTCTGCAATCATGTGACTTATGGCTTTCACGTGCCTTGGTGTTTTCCTGCTGGAAATACGTTCAGCACACACGTGAGGAAGTCCTGAGACGATGGCATGGTCAACATCAGCACAGTGTCGCAGCGGTAGAGTTGCTGCCTTACAGAGCCAGGGGCCTGCGTTTGACCCTGACCATGGGTGCTGTCTGTACAGAGTTTGTGCGTTCTCCCCATGATCTGCGTGGGTTTTCTCCAGGCTCTCCGGTTTCCTCCCACACTCCAAAGACATACAGGTTTGTAGGTTAATTGGCTTGGTATAATTGTTAAAAAAATTGTCCCTAGTGTGTAGGATAGTGTTAGTGTGTGGGGATCTTTGGTCTGCGCAGACTCGATAGGCTGAATTTAAGCATTTACCAAATATAAAAATTATGATGTTTAAGCAACTTCTTTAAAGGAAAATGACACAAAATGCTGGAGTAATTCAGCGGGACAGGCAGCATCTCTGGAGAGAAGGAATGGGTGACATTTCGGGTTGAGACCCTTCTTCAGACTGAAGCGTTAGCCATTCCTTCTCTCCAGAGATGCTTCCTGTCCCGCTGAGTTACTCCAACATTTTGTGTCTATCTTCGATTTAAACCAGCATCTGGAGTTCTTTCCTACACATGATTTGAATAGATGGCTGGTGAACGAGTGAATGAATCAGGAAGTGGAATTTGTGGCGGGGAAATAACACGAATATTGAGGTTGGAATAATAAGTGGGTTATGGCTCTGAGTGGAACATTGCGTGACAGAGTGAGACTGGCGAGCTCGGACGTTGAGTGCTCCCTGATGATGAATAGTAATCAGACTTTTTGATTAGTAGACAGTGTTGTATGAGGATAAATGGTGATATAGTATGGCCAAAATGTTAATTCAACAAAAAACATGTTAAAATGGGATTTCCTCTTCTTCGTGTAAGAACCTTCATGGGAGAGTTGAGAAGACATTACTGCTTGGTGATTGTCATTAATGCAATAAGGAGAAAAATATGAAGAATGAGAATCTGTACCTAGATTGGGGGAGATGGTGAATCTTTCTTAGAAGTAAGCAACATGCTTGGACACAAAATGTTGGAGTAACTCAGCGGGTCAGGCAACAACTCTGGAGAAAGGGAATAGGTGACGATTTGGGCCGAGACCACTTCGTCTTGACCCGAAACCTCGCTTTCTCCTTTTCTCCAGTGTTGCTGCCTGTCTCACTGAGATACTCCAGCATTTTGTGTCTACCTTCAATGTAAACCAGCATCTGCAGTTCCTTCCTACGCATGCTTGGACATTCAGAGTAAACTTAACCACGGCATTCAGATGCCTTATGGAGGAACATATTGGTTGGTCGGTGTGTTTTGGCTCTAGTGAACCAAGTACATTGAACAGAGGTGTTGTGGAACAAGTGTAAAGTATCACCATAAACATGAGAGGAAAACAAGCAAATTAGTTGGCCTATGCCAAATGTCAGTGTTAAAAATTAGAAACTTTTGCTGCCAAAAACAACAGCAAACAGATGGCGAATTTTGACTTTAGCCTGGTCACATGCAAATTGAAAGAAAAGCATCTATTTCACTTGGGCAGCTTACAACCCAGCGGTATGAACGTTGATTTCTCTAATTTCAAGTAACTCCTGCATTCCCTCCCCTCCCCAATCTCTCCCCCCTTCCCCACCCTAATCGTCCTACAGGTTCCTCCGTTTGCATCCTTGTGATCTTCTTGTCAACACATCTTCCCCAACCAACAATGGGCCAATATGGGCTCGACCACATTATGCATGAGGTCATATGTTGCCGGCCCTGGCCTTTACTCACCTCGTCATTTCATTGACCTTTATAAGATCACTCCCCAGCCTCATGCGTTCAAAGTCTAGACCTATCCAGCCTCTCATAGAACATACAACAGTACAGCACACGGACAGGCCCTTCGGCCCACATTTGTACCAAGCATGATGCCAACCAATGCTTAATTACCTGCACACAATTCATATCCCTCCATTGCTTGCATTTCCATGTCTGAAGAAGGGTCCCTACCCGAAACGTCACATCTTCCTTTTCTCCAGGGATGCTGCCTGACCAGCTGAGTTACTCCAGCATTTTATCGGTGTGGACCGGCATCTGCAGTTCCTTCCTACGCATCGGTTGTAATTGTTTCAGGCCTGTCAGAGGTTAACGCTATTTCCTGCATACTACACCTCCCTCTCAGATGCTGGTGGGGTTGTCAGACAATCCACGGCAGCTGGGGAGTTTCCTTCTCTGCTTTGGTCCGTAGGCAGCAGCAGAAATGTTTGTGAAGGAAACCAGTGGTTTCATATCAAAGCCACCCCAAAGCAACATGTGTCAGCCGATGATCCTGCCAAACACTGTGGCAACACGGATGGTGCAATACGATAGAATTTTATTCATCCCAGGAGGGAAATTGGTCTGTCAACTGCCATAAAACACAAAATACATGAATCATGAAATTAAAGGGACAAGTGGAAAGGATTGGGGATGTGCAAAGATTGGGGATTGGGGGGGGGGGGGGGGGGGGGGGGGGGAGAGTCAGTCTACCCCACGACAGAAGGGGGAGGAGTTGTACAGCCTGATAGCCACAGGGAAGAAGGATCTCCTGTGGCGTTCTGTCCTGCATCTTGGTGGAACCAGTCTGTTGCTGAAGGTGCTCCTCAGGTTCTTGGTTCTTGGTTTCTTGGTCCTCCAAAATATTCCAAATGGAATTAAAACTGGAGGTGGTGGAGGGAGGACTTAAGCCAGAATGGGTTTTTGGGAAGAAAGAGCTACCATAAATTTAGTTGCATCTGGTTGTGTAACTATGGTAGGGTGAAGATTATTCCATGCTTTAATTGTGCGGGGGAAGAATGAATTGCTGTACATCTGTCTTGGTAGCTGGTATCTCAAATTGGATCGAATGCCCTCGTCTGCTCCTAATTGGTTTGGGTTAGGTTGACCAGTGTGTCGTGGGGGAGGGGGGGGGGGTGAGCTGTATTGCAGTTTGAGGAGCATCCTCCACTCCAAGACCACCTCCCATGAATCCTACTCTGTCCCCAGGTCGGAGCCAGCCTTCCTGATGAGCTGCCTCAGCACACGGTGCAGCGAAGAAGATGGCACTGGCCACCACCGATTGGTAGATTGGAACATCTGCAAGCATCCTACTGCAGAACATCTGTAGCATCTTACATGCAAGTTGCTGCACTGCAAGGTACTGACTGCTGTTTCCAATCACTTGTTGCGTCCAGCAAGCAATTATTTTCAATTGCTCTGGAATTTGTGTGCGCTTTCTTCTGCTCCACAGTTCCGGGTTCTTTTATTGTGTGCTCACAGGAGCCGCTGTGACTGGCTTCACCAGTCGCCAGCAGACCAGAGCTCGACTGCTTTTCCCAGCTTTGGCAAGCAGCTGAGAAACAGGCAGAACATTTGACACAAGCACGGTGGCTTGCTGGAAATCTGATGGAAGGGCAGAGTATACTGTTTCAGTCCCCTTGTGTGACTCTGGGCTTTCATACAGTCGCACAGCGCAGAAACTGGCCCTTCAGCCCAACTTGGCCATGCCAACCAACGTGCTTCTCTAAACTAGTCCCATTTGCTTGCTGTTAAAGAAGGAACTGCAGATGCTGGAGAATCGAGGGTACACAAAAGGCTGGAGAAACTCAGCGGGTGCAACAGCATCTAAGGAGTGAAGGAGATAGGCGACGTTTCGGGTCGAGACCCTTCTTCAGACTGGTCAGGGATCAGGGAAACGAGAGATATAGACGGTGATGTGGAGAGATAAAGAACAATGAATGAAACATATGCAAAAAAGAATCGATGATAGAGAACAAGCCATTGTAAGCTGTTTGTGGTGTGAAAATGAGAAGCTAGTGCGACTAGGGTGGGGGAGAGAGATAGAGATAGAGGGAATGCCAGGGCCCGAGAGCTGAGGGAGAGGTGGGAAGGGGAGGAGACAGCAAGGGTTAACAGAATTGAGAAAATTCAATGTTCAAGCCCAAGCCCAGAGGATGCAGACTCCCCAAACGGAATATGAGGTGCTGTTCCTCCAACTTGCGGTGTTGCTCACTCTGGCCGTGGAGGAGACCCAGGACTGAGAGGTCGGATACGGAATGGGAGGGGGAGTTGAAGTGCTGAGCCACCGGGAGGTCGGGTTGGTTATTGCGGACCGAGTGGAGGTGTTCGGCGAAACGATCGGCAAGCCTCCGCTTGGTCTCACCGATATAGATCATCTGGCATCTGGAGCAGCGGATGCAGTAGATGAGGTTGGAGGAGGTGCAGGTGAACCTCTGTCGGACTTGGAAGGACTGCTTGGGTCCCTGAAAGGAGTGGAGGGGGGAGGTGAAGGGACAAGTGTGGCATCTCTTGCGGTTGCAAGGGAAAGTGCCCAGGGAAGGGGTAGAGCGGGAGGGAAGGGAAGAATTGACAAGGGAGTTGCGGAGGGAGCGGTCTTTGCGGAAGGCAGAGGGGGGGGGGGGGGGGGGGAGATGGGAAGATGTGGCGAGTGGAGGGGTCACGAAACTGGCGGAGGACTATGTGTTGTATTTGCCGGCTGGTGGGGTGAAAGGTGAGGACCAGGGGGACTCTGCCCTTGTTGCGAGTGGGGGAATGGGGAGAGAGGGCAGTGTTGCGGGGTATGGAGGAGACCCTGGTGTGAGCCTCATCTATAGTGGGGGAGGGGAATCCCCATTCTCTGAAGAATGAGGACATTTGCGATGACCTGGTGTGGAACACCTCATCCTGGGACAGATGCGGCGTAGACGGAGGAATTGGAAATAGGGAATGGAGTCCTTACAGGACGCAGAGTGGGAGGAAGAGTAGTCCAGGTAGCTGTGGGAGTCAGTGGGTTTGTAGTGGATGTCGGTCAAGAGTGTATCACCTGCAATAGAGATGGTGAGGTCAAGGAATGGTAGGGAAATGTCGGAAATGGTCCAAGTGTATTTGAGTGCCGGATGGAAGTTGGTGGTGAAATGGATGAAGTCAGTCAGTTGTGTGTGGGTGCAGGAGGTGACACCAAAGCAGTCGTCGATGTAACGGAGGTAGAGGTCGGGGTTGGGGCCCTGGTATGCCGAGAACAAGGATTGTTCGACGAACCCGACAAAGAGACAAAGAGCTGGGGCCCATGCGTGTGCCCATAGCTCGCCTTGTGTTTGGAGGAAATGGGAGGAGTCAAAAGAGATCTCCCCCCTCCACTCCTTTCAGGGACCCATGTAGTCCTTCCAGGCCCTCAATAACTTCTCTTTTGACTCCTCCCATAACAGTAATCCTTCAGGTTTCTATTAACTCTTTCCACTCTCACATTAAATGTATGCCCTGTAATTCTTGGTGCATTCACGTTATCTATGCCCCTCGTGATGTTATATACCTCTACGAGGTCGTCCCTCAGTCACTTACATTGCAAGGAATAAAGTCCAAGCCTGCCCAAACTCTCCCAATAACTGTGTCCCTCGTGTTCTGCCAAGATTCTCAGAAATCCTCTCATTTTGGCATTTTTCAAATGGCATTTTCCTCTTGCAAAACTGAACACAATATTCCAAGCTAGGCCTCACGAGCATCTTATAAAATTGCAGCATAACATTTATATTCAATGCCCTGACTGTTGAAGGCCAGTGTGTCTTAAGCTTTCGTCATCCCCCTGTCTACCTGTGATGCCGCAAACATCACCCATCCATGTTCTCCAGAGATGCTGCCTGCCCTGCTGGGTTCCTCCTGCACTTTGCATCATTTTTTTCTGAACCAGCATCTGCAGTTCCTTTTGTCTCTGTGATCATAATTCTATCAGTTTTAAAGTCGTTTTTTTTTTTTTTTAAATGACAAGGCTGGTCCAATAGTTGTGGACCTAAACTGGGGCCAAGGCCAATTTTGATATGTTAGAAGGGAACTTTCAGAAGTTGATCCAGTTGCAGAGGTGGATGCTCACTCCTTGGTCCAGGAGTTTATCCATGGGTTTGGTTGGGATTATGGTGTTGGAAGCAGAGCATGGATGAATTGGGCTGAAGGGCCTGTTTCCGCAATGAATAGCTCCATGCCTCTATGACTTTGTGAATGCATATTCCTCAATTGATCTACAATGGAGCGAATTCCACAATCTCACCATTGTCTGAATTCCTCGTGAGTTTTCCACTTGACCTAAACGGCTTTTTTATTCTATATGACGTTGATAGTCCGGCTTTAAATGGCTTTCAGTTTAATATTTCAGTGGTACAGCTGTTTTTCCTTTTATACCAATAAATCAATTTTGGCTGTTTCATTGGCGGTTAAATTATATTGAATAAGATGGCTTCCTGAACTGTGTCTGCTCCTGTGCTGCTGAAAGTCATTGTTCCTTTTTGCCGAGAGATGAGGGAGACAAAGACTGGATGTGGAATGAGCGAAGGAAATTCTAATTCTTTTCCTCTGTCTCCAGCAATTGTGCTGGGTTGTCTCTGAAAAGTGCCGGTTCTTTCCCAGGATTTGTTTTCCGCATTCACACCCTTCAAACGTTACTGCAAACATTCGCCTGTTCCACTGCCTGCGAATTCCAGGTTGATAGGGCCTTGCATTAGGGATGAGAACACTACTGCTCCCTCCAACAATTGTACAGCCAACATAAATAAAAACCGGGGCCTTCCTGTCTCTCTCGGCTCCTTTCATTTTCACCAAGGTGGCCAGCGTTGAGTTCTATCCAGATGCTAATCTCCAGAGTTCTGCACAAAACGTTACATGGTTGGATGATGAAGTCACTTGGGCCAATTGCAAAAATCAGCTTTCAACATATGTCAGGACTTCCTCACTACAATGGTCGTTTGAGACCATTCCTATCAGCTCCATTCACCCCTTCACCTTTCTGCAGATACTTTATTTCCTACAGGTCACATATGGTTTACTGTTGCCTCTTGTAATAGTGTGAGGTTATGTGCTCAGTACCCCTTCCTATCTCTCTCTGTCTCTCTCTGTCTCTCTCTTTCTCTTCCTCTCTCACCCACTCTCTCCCCCCAATCTTGCCTCTCTCTCTCTCTCTCTCTCTCTCTCTCTCTCTCTCTCACACACGCACACACACACTACTCCCTCTCTCCTCTTCTCTTTCATGCACACACACAAATCCTCTGCTCTCTCTTTCTCTCTCTCCAACACACAACCTCTCTTTTTCTCCCTCCTTCATTCACACCTAACTCCCTCTATCTCTCACACAACACCCTCTCTCTTATTCTTTCTCTCTCACCCACGCACACACACACACAACTCCCTCTCTCTATCTCTCTGTTTCACACACACACACACCCAACCCCATCATTCTTTCCCTCTCATGCACTTACACACACAACTCCCTCTCTCTCTCATTATCTCTCCCTTTCTAGAGAGAAGAGAGATCGAGCGACTGTCCATATGGTGCCAGCACAATAACCTGGCCCTCAACACCAGCAAAACCAAGGAACTGATTGTGGACTTTGGAAGGAGTAGGATGGGGACCCACAGTCCTGTTTGTATCAACGGGTCGATGGTTGAAAGGGTCAAGAGCTTCAAATTCCTGGGCGTGCACATCTGTGAAGATCTTTCCTGGTCCGAGAACACAGATGCAATTATTAAGAAAGCTCATCAGCGCCTCTACTTCCTGAGAAGATTACGGAGCGTCGGTTTGTCAAGGAGGACTCTCTCTAACTTCTACAGGTGCACAGTAGAGAGCTTGCTGACCGGTTGCATCGTGGCTTGGTTCGGCAACTTGAGTGCCCTGGAGAGGAAAAGACTACAAAAAGTAGTAAACACTGCCCAGTCCATCGTCGGCTCTGACCTTCCTTCCATCGAGGGGATCTACCACAGTCGCTGCCTCAAAAAGGCTGGCAGCATCATCAAGGACCCACACCACCCTGGCCACACACTCATCTCCCTGCTACCTTCGGGTAGAAGGTACAGGAGCCTGAGAACTGCAACGACCCGGTTCAGGAATAGCTACTTCCCCACAGACATCAGGCTATTAAACCTGGCTCGGACAAAACCCTGAACATTAATACCCCTCCATCTGTTATTTGCACTTTATTAATTTATTAATTAATGTGTGTATTTAAGTATATAACTGTAGTCAATGCCTACTATGTTCTATTGTGCTATGCAAAGAAAGAATTTTATTGTCCTGTCAGGGACACATGAGAATAAACTCTTTTGACTTTTTGACTCTTTCTCTCGCACACTCTTTCTCTCTCTCTCTCTCTCTCTCTCTCTCTCTCTCTCTCTCTCTCTCTCTCTCTCTCTCTTTCTCTCTTTTTTCTCTCTCTTTCTCTCTCTATCTCTCTCTTCTCTCTCTCTCTCTCTCTCTCTCTCACTTTCTCTCTCCTCTTTCTTCTCTTCTCTTTTCTCTCTCTCTCTCTCTCTCTCTCTCTCTCTCTCTCTCTCTCTCTTTCTCTCTCTCTCTTTCTCTCTCTCTTCTTTCTCTCTCTCTTTCTCTCTCTCTCTCTCTCTCTCTCTTTCTCTCTCTCTTTCTCTTTCTCTCCTCCTCGTCTCTCTCTCTCTCTCTCTTTTTCTCTCTCCCTCTTTCTCTCTCTCTCTCTCTCTCTCTCTCTCTCTCTCTCTCTCTCTCTCTCTCTCTCTCTCTCTCTCTCTCTCTCATTCTTTCCAGGTGGCCTCTTTCAAATAATCTGAATCTGGTACATATTCCAAATCCGCCTATGTTTAAATAGTGCATTGCCTTAGAGGAAAATTCTGCATTCATCAAATAACAGTCGCACATTTGAACTGACCAAAAAAAAACAGTTGCTGCCTTCGCTGAAGAGATACTTTAGTGTCGTTGCTGGCTATAACGCAACTACTTCCCTGCAGATCAATGAGGGAGGCAGATGTGCTCAGCTTGCTCTCACATTTATCCAGGGCAGCCACAGACATAAAATGTTCCACCTCTTCATTTTGTTGCAGAGTCAGTCCCCATTCACAGACTGCATGTTCTAACATGGCGCTTCTCCAGACTGAATTCTAAGTAAATAGATATGAGACAATTAACAGGATTTGAAGGCCCTTTCAGGCGAGCCAGTTTCTGGAACACCTCATTTGGAAAGCTCTGTTTTTTGCAGCTGCCATATCAGGCATCTGTAAATGTTTGTCCACAGCTGATGCTGGGCCTGTTACAGCGCAGAGTATTGCAATCTGAATATTATATAATTACCAGTGGATATGATCACATCATATCTGTTTGCAACCTGAACAAGAATACCACTTCACCAATGTGATGCTCCTAAACACCTTCACACCACAGTTACGGCTTAAAACTGTAAACACCATGGTGACGTTAGCCTCCAGAGGGAGGTGCAGCAAGACTCTGATAACTCGGCATCCGATGGTTCAATACCCCTGGTTCTTCTGCATCTGGCTCACTTATTATTCTGGAATGTGAAACAGGGGGTCCAAAGTGGTCCCAGAGCCAGGGAACGGAGTCCAGCTGGAGCCAGGGTTAAGGTTTGGAACACCAGGGGTCTGGAACACAAGAGCTGGGGTCTGGAGTGCTTGGTATAGTTCCTCCTCCCTTTACACTCACTGAGCTCACTTGGAAAACTCAGCATACTGCTGCACAACATGTAAAAACGTGGAATAAAAATGTGTCACTTAGCAGGAGCACCATCCACTGGTCCAGAAATGCCAAGGATGCCTGCATATTCAATAGGGTAGGGTAGGTTACGGTGGTGATAAAGACATTTTAGTACGATTGCCTTCATGTAGTTCGAGGCATGATTATAAAAGTTTGGACAACGTATTGTAGCTGTACAAGATGATACTTTAATGTCACATGCACCCAGGTACAGTGAAATTCGTTGTTTTTGCAAATAAAAGGGAGAACATACAAACTCTGTGCAGACAACATCCATGGTCAGAATAGAACCCAGGTCTCTGGTGCTGTAAGGTAGCAACACTGTGTGTGTATATATATATATATATATATATATATATATATATGCCCCTCATAATGTTATAAAACTCTACAAGGTCACCTCTCACCCTCTTATATTCTATGAAGAATAAACAGAGTTGTGAGTCTGTGGAATTCTCTGCCTCAGAGGGCGGTGGAGGCCAGTTCTCTGGATACATTCAAGAGAGAGCTAGATAGGGCTCTTAAAGATAGCGGAGTCAGGGGAGAAGGCAGGAAGGGGATACCGATTGGGGATGATCAGCCATGATCACATTGAATGGCGGCACTGGCTCGAAGGGCCGAATGGCCTACTCCTGCGCCTATTGTCTATTGTCTAAATCCAATTAGCGAGAATTTCTACTGAATACCACAGACTTCTATTCCAGGTCAACTTTCCTCTTGATGAATCTTTTCTTCACTCTCTCTATTGTTACCATATAATTTCTGTAGTGTGGTGTCCAGACGGTACACAATACTTTAAATGAGCTCTAATGAGCATATTGATGATCTTTCGTCAGAACTAGTTGGAACAGTTCTGATGAAAGGCCGTTTTGCTTTGCATTTCTGGTACCTGTGGTATCGTGTTATTGAGGTCCTCGCTGAGGATTTCTTCCATTGACACCATCAGATATTTTTGGTGAGAGCTTAGTCCTTTGGTGGGAGAGGGGGTGGGGGCGGTACGTGGGATTTAAGCTACAGATCACACGTATCTCACAGAATGGTAAAAGAGGGTGTAGGAATCTACAATCTCTTCCTTGTTCCTAAGTCCCTAATTGTTATTGCTCTGTCCGCTAGATATGTGTGCAGGGTACTAGTAGATTTAGAATAGGAGAGTCAGAGAAGCGATACAGCACGGGAACAGGTCCTTCGGCCCAACTTGTCCATGCCAACCAATCTGGCTACCCAGGATCTATTCATGTACCTCACCAAAGGCATGATTGTACCCACTTCAACCACCTCCTCTGCCAGCTCATTCCGTACACCCACCACCCTCTGTGTGGAAAAGTTGCCCCTCAGGACCCTTTTAACTCTTTTCCCTCTCGTCCTAAACCTTTGCCCCATAGTTTTAGACTTCCCTGTCCTGGGAAAAGGACTGTGGCTGTTCATCTTATCTGCAACCCTAACGATTTGATAAACCTATAATAAATTATTTCCCTCAACCCCCTACATACCCCCCCCCCCAACCTCCCAGAGGAAATGTTTTAGTTTATTGAACCTCTCGCTGTAACTGAAACCCCCTCAGACTCGATAATATCCTTGTAATTTTTTTTACCCTTTTCCAGTTTAATAACATACTTCCTATAGCAGGACTGTGCACCATACTCCAAATATGGCCTTATCAATGTATTGTACAGCTGTAACAGGATGCTCCAACTCTTAGAGTCATAGAGTAATACAGTGTGGAAACAGGCCCTTCGGCCCAACTCGCCCACGCCGGCCAACAATGTCCCAGCTACACTAGTCCCACTTGCCTGCACTTGGTCCATAACCCTCCAAACCTGTCCTATTCATGTACCTAATTGTTTCTTAAACGATGGGATAGTCCCAGCCTCAACTACCTCCTCTGGCAGGTACCCTGATCATGCCCTGGAGATTTGTCTACCTTCAAACATGACAGTATCTTCAGTACTTCATTAACGGTAACCCTGACTGCTCTCCTGACACTTCCAGTGACTGCTCCAATTTCCTCCATCCTGCTGTCTTTCTCCTCGGTAAATACTGAGGAGAAATACTCATTAAGGACCTTGCCCATCTCCTGTGGCTCCACACAGAGGTGACCACTTTGATTCCTGAGAGGTACCTCTCTCTAGTTACCCTTTTCTCCCTTATGCATTTACAAAATCTTTTGGGATTGTCCTTAATGCCAACCGCCAGAGCTATCACCTGGCCCCTTTTTGCTCTTCTGACTTCCTTTTTTGGTATACTCCTTGGTTCCACTTGACCCCAGCTGCCTATACCTGTCCCACACACCCTCCTTGTTTTTGACTAACATCTCAATTTCCCTCATCAGCAAAGCTTGCCTGCTTTGTACCCAAAGTAATGACTGATGAAGGCAAGTATGCCAAATGCCTTCTTCACCATCCTGTCTACCAGTGTTGTCACTTTCATTGACTATGTAACGTGCACCTGTGGTCCTAGTGTTGACTGTGTACGGCTTTCCTTGATTTGAACAACCACATATCAGCGGCGCGGTGGCGCAGCGGTAGAGTTGCTGCCTTACAGCGTCAGAGACCCAGGTTTGATTCTGACTTTGGGTGCTGTCTGTACAGAGTCTGTACTTTCTACCCGTGACCTGCGTGGGTTTTCTGTGGGTGCTCCGGTTTCCTCCCACACCCCAAAGGCATACAGGTTTGTAGGTTATTTGACTTCGGTAAAATTGTAAATTGTCCGAATTGTAAATTGTCCCTAGTGTGTTAGTGTGCGGGGATCGCTGGTCGGCGCGGACACGGCGGGCCAAAGGGCTTGTATCTGCGCTGTATCTCTAAACTACACTAAACTTAAAATACAACGCCTCGCACTGATCCGAATTAAACTCAACCTGCCGTTCCTCTGCCCATCGGCCTGGATGATCAAGGTTACATTGAAATCTTTAAATAAAACTTGCTAACAATGCAATGTACTGTGTCCAGTGTGCCTTGCCGTGCACAACCACGACAGCTGGCAATGTGGGCTGCTGAGTGAACCCATTGCTCTGTGCTGGGGAAACTCAGAGGGAAGGTCCCCCTACATAAGATCACTCACACCACCGAATGTGCCCATTCGGCCCGTCAAGCTCATCCGAAAAAAACATCTGGTTGTTTGCAGCAGTTTGCTGCTTATTTCATGGGGGGGGGGGGGATAGTTTCTGCCATGAAGTAGTTCAGTTGGTGAAACGAGAACAAGAGCTTTTAGCTTTGCTGCACACCTGTATTTTATTGGCCTGGTTAGCAATCTGTCAGACCTTACACTTACCTAAGTCGTACGCACCTCGGTAAAGCAGCAGGGAGAAGTAAACAATTGCAAAAGTGTTATGATTAGTCAATGCCATGTTCTCAATCCTTGATCCCAGAAGAATAACTTGAAAGAGCCCTTAGAGAGATCTGTGCAATGTCAGCCTATTAATAGCCTGACTGGATGTGTTCCAGTTCTCTGTAATTAGCAGGCTCGAGCTGCAGAAACACACAGCTGAGGATCAGCTCTTCAGGCCTGAGAGGTTGGTGCTGTGGTATTCCTGCCTGAGGCCCTTGTAAGTTATCTCTCTAACGGATACACTCATCACCAACGGCCAAGTAAGCAAGAGAATGATCTACCCCCACTGCACACAGCTCCTGTTCCCGGGTCTCTGTTGCTATGGGACGCTGCAGGTCACATCAGCACTGTATCACCTCTGACGCCTTGGGACAGGATGCAACCTCCCTGCACTACTTGTAGCAGACTTAGCACCTGTGTTATACTCTGATGGCTTGGGTCAGAAGCGATCAATCTTGTTATTGATCTTTTTATGTTCATAAGTTATAGGAGCCGAATTAGGTCATTTGGCCCATCAGGTCTTGTCTGCCATTTAATCATGGCTAATCTATCTTTCCCACAAACCCATTCTCCCCTCCCCTTATCCACCGACGCCCGTACTAATCAAGATTCTATCTCAGCCTTAAAAATATCCATCGACTTGGCCTCCACAGTAATCTGTGGCAATGAATTCCACAGATTCACCACCCTCTGACTAAAGATACTCCTCATCTCCTTTCTAAAGGTACATCCTTTTATTCTGAGGCTATGGCCTCTGTCCTAGACTCTCCCACTAGTGGAAACATCCTTTCCACATTCACTCTATCCAGGCCCTTTACTATTCGGTAAGTTTCAGTGAGGTTCCCCCCTCATTCTTCTAAACTCCAGCCAGCACAGGCCCAGTGCCGTCTAACACTCATCATATGTTAAACCAATCATTGCTGGAATAATTCTCGTAAACCTTCTCTGGACCCTCTCCAACGCAACATTTCATGCATATCTCATCTGGTTACGTAAACAGGTTGCTGGAAACGGGTCTCGTTTTTTATTGTTACAGATTCCAGCAGTCTCTTATATCTGTGGTCTAACTTGTGTTTTGTAAAGTTGCAATATTAAGTGCTAACGTTTTATATTCTATGCCCCGACTTTAGAAGACAGCCAGGCCATATGTCTTCATCGCCACCCTATGTGTAAGAAGGGCCTTCAGTCTGAAGAAGGGCCTCGGCCTTCTCCCCAGAGATGCTGCCTGTCCCGCTGAGTTACTCCAGTCTTTCTTCACTACTATATCTCCCTGTAATGATCTGTTCTGGGGACTATGGTCTTGCTCCAAAAGGTTACTCCGTTCAGCAGCATATCTTCGCACCCTGCTATTTACTGTACATGCCCTAAGTCCGATAGACTTCCCGAAATGCCTCACAATGCACTTCTCAGGATTAAATTCCAGCTCCCTGTGCTCCACCAAACATTCCGTCCGATCTATATCCTTACACAATCGTCCGTGCTTCCTTCCTTCTTGTTAAGGGGGTGGAGGACAAAAACAACATTATCCCTTCCCAAGGCAATAAGTAGCTGCTAGCTCACTTCACCTCCTCAATCACTACTTCGTGACAGGCATCCTGAGATGTTGGCTGTGTGTGGTCACACAAACAGTCACACTCCTCCCAGATTAATGGGCTGTTGCAGTGAAAACGACTGAGATCATTGTTCACCAGGTGCAGGCTTCCAACCAGTCAGTTTCTACACCAGGGCCTGTATTACACCAAGGGTACATAAAACTTCCCTGGATTAGCTGCTCAGGCATACACCAGACAGACATGAGCACTGCAATGTCGGGTCCTGGAGAGCAGGAAATCGGAAGTCTGAGAACTTTGGACATGACTACTTGTAGGATTTTAATGTTGCCAACTTTGGAGGGTGGGTTTTTAAATCCCCTCAGGGCTTTTAGAGACTGAATTTGCCTGTAGGGTTAGTTTAGTTTAGTTTAGTTTAGTTTAGTTTAGTTTGGTTTAGTTTAGTTTAGGGATTTCAATGGTACTTTATTTGTCGCATGTATGGAGGTACAGTGAAATGAATTCATGTTTGTATACGGTTCAATACAGGTATCAGTTTGAAGAAGGGTCTCGATCCGAAACCTCACCCTTTCCTTCTCCCCAGAGATGCTGCCTGTCCCGCTGAGTTACTCCAGCATTTTGTGTCTATCACTATACATAAGCACTTAGATAATCTTAGATAAGCATCTCAGATACAGTACAAGTGTATAGCAGTTGTACATTGAGACAGTACTCAGAGTTGCCAGTTTTTGGTGCCATTTTCAAGTCCCAGTTTGTTTGTTTTAGCTTGAAAATTTAGCATGGAAACAGTCCCCTCAACCCACTGAGCTCCAACCATCGATCACTTGTTCACACTAGTTCTAGGTTTACCCCCCTTTCTCAGCCACTCCCGACAAACTAGGGGCAATTTACAGAGGCCAATTAACCTACAAACAAACGTGCATGTCTTTGGCATGTGGGAGGAAACCGGGGCACTTGGAGGAAACCCATGTGGTCACAGAGAGAGCATGCAAACTCCACACAGGCAGCAACTCTACCAGCTGCGTCACTGCGCTGCCATGCATACACGTATTTAACAGGCGCAGATGCTTGAGGATGGGCTGGGTTCCAGGGGGAGTCTAGATACTGCCGTGGCTTGCCTCAACCCGTTCCAGGGGGGAGAATTAACTAAAAGGCAAGATGGATGTTCCCACGCACCCGGAGGAAGAAAAAGCTATTAAGCATTGGAGGAGAGTGTGACTTTGACTGTAAAGCTGAGATGAGGGCATTGTGTTTGTGATTTGCCTCTGAATACGCCGTGTCACATAAGAGAGCAGCATAGTGCAAGACACTGTCATCACTGAAAATAAAGAAACAACAGCCTTCAGCAGTAGAACCAAGCTAAATGTCCACCACAGCACAGAAAGAGGCCAAATAGCACATCCAGTCAATGCTGGGAAACTTGGTGTGATAGATGCTGGGGTGGATTTTGTTCCAATAGACAATAGACAATAGGTGCAGGAGTAGGGCATTCGAGGCAGCACCGCCATTCAATGAGATCATGGCTGATCATATTCCCAACATTAATCTAAGCCATCCACCTACTCTTAATATCTATGCCATCAGTCCATTCCCATCCTCATTCCATTCCCTTTCAAAGAACCAAATCCAAAGTATAAACATCAAATGCCGGAAACACTCGGCAGGTCATTAGTAATAGGAGAGGAATTTAGCTATTTGGCCCATCAAGTCTACTCCTCCACTCAATCACGGCTGATCTATGGTGGAAGTAGCGGTGCTGCCTGGCAGCTGCGGCTCGCCTGCAGTCCGTCTGTTTTTTCTTTTCTTTTTGTCTCCTTGTGTCTGTTTTAAGTTAAAATGTTGGTTTATTAGGCTGTGTATGTGTGGGGGAGGGTGGCTGGGAGAAACAGGGTCTTAGTCTCTCCCTTCGGGGGGGTGCGACTTTTTTTGTCGTGTCTCCCGTCACCGTCTCCGTCTGTGCTGAGGCCTAATGGCGGAGTAGGCGGCCTCGGAGCTGTGGCGGCGTACCAGCATTCCATCGGCGGCAGCGGCCCGGCTTCAGAGCTGTGGTGCTCCAGCGTTCCAGCGGCGACCCGGCTTCAGAGCTGTGGTGCTCCATCGTTCCAGCGGCGACCCGGCTTCAGAGCTGCGGTGCTCCAGCGGTGGCGTTCCAGCGGCGACCCGGCTTCAGAGCTGTGGTGCTCCAGCGTTCCAGCGGCGGACCCTGCTTTAGAGCTGTGGCGGTGTTCCAGCATTCCGGCGACGGCGGTGGCGCCAGCCCGGCTTCGGAGGCTCGGCTGCGGGCCTAGTGGACGACAACACCGGAGGCCTGGCTCACCTCAGCGCAGAGGGAGAACAAGGAGGGAAGAAGACAAAGACTTGAGACTTTTGCCTTCCACCACAGTGAGGAGGTGCCTGGTGAACTCACTGTGGTGAATGTCAAATATGTGTTTATTGTGTGTTTTGTTTTTAATTTATATGTTATGACTGCAAGGCAACGAAATTTCGTTCAGACAAAAAGGTCTGAATAAAGGATACTTTACTTTACTTTTTACTTTACTCTTATCTCTTCCTCCTAACCCCTTTTCCTGACTTCTCCCCATAACCCCTGACACCAGTGCGAATCAGGAATCTATCTCTGCACTTAAAAATATCCATTGACTTGGCCTCCACAGCCTTCTGTGGCAAAGAATTCCACAGATTCACCACCGTCTGACTCAATAAATTCCCTCTCATCTCCTTCCTAAAGGAACGTCCTTTCATTCAGAGGCTATGACCTCTAGTCCTAGACTCTCCCATGAGTGGAAACATCCTCTCCACATCCACTCTTTCCAAGCCTTTCACTATTTGGTACATTTCAATGAAGCCCCCCCTTATTCTTCTAAACTCCAGCGAGTACAGGCCCAGAGCCATCAAACGCTCATCCCAGGAATGAGTTAACCCACTCATTCCTGGATCATTATGTAAACCTCCTCTGGATCCGCTCCAGGGTGAGCACATCCTTCCTCAGATATGCCCAAAAATGCTCACAATACTCCAAATTCTGCCCCCCAGCTCCTCGGAATGACACCCCTTACATCCCAGGTCAAGTAGCATCGACATTTCAAGCTTGAGATTCCTTGTCAGAACAGGGAAAGAGTGAAGAGCAAAAAACATTTCAGTGGGAGAGCAGGTGAGGCAGGGAAAGGAAATATCTTTGAAATGGAAAGACCAAATAGATTAATAGGGGCAGTTAGAAGCCCATTATGCTACTTTGTCTGTGTAATGAGTTGGATGGTAAGACTAGATCCTGCTCAACAGGAACAACTATTAAAATAATGAAATAAGAAAAAAATGAACCAAAATGATGAGCTACCAAGATTAAGATCAAAAGCCTTTATTTGCCATGTGCAGCGGATATGATGTGTAGGAAAGAACTGCAGATGCTGGTTTAAATCAAAGGTCGACACAAAATGCTGGAGTAACTCAGCTGGACAGGCAGCATCTCTGGAGAGAAGCCAATTCCTTCTCTCCAGAGATGCTGCCTGTCCCGCTGAGTTAATTCAGCATTTTGTGTCTACCAGCGGATCTGAACTGGAATAATGACATTTTTACTCGCTGGAGCTTTACTGGCACATTAGAAAGACAATAGACAATAGACAATAGATGCAAGAATAACACCAATAAATCCATTATCATTTATTCTAAGTAAACCAGACCATGATAATGCAAAAACCAAAGTACCTGAAGGAACCACAGGAGTGCAAAGTCAGTTGTGGTTTGATGTTGAGATAGGGTTGAGTAAGGTGGCTCCAGAATGACAGAAATGACCAGTTCTGATACAGCTATAGAGAAAGAGAAAGCTACCTCAAGGCAGCAAATTCGATACTGGATCTGCAACATACTCGAACGGAGATGAGACGTCATTCAGGTCTGAAGTATTGGGCCTCATTGCAACAATACAAGAACCGCTGACAGGTCGGACAGAATGGGAGGGGTATGGCGAATTAATCCAAAGTATTAATTGGCAATAGCCTGAGGACTTTCAACCCTATGAGGATGCGACAATGTTCTGCTAGAACATAGTTGATCAGTGAAGCTGATAGCATGACTTTGGCAGCACAGCACACTGCAGTGTTAGGTTCTAGTGGAGCCAGTCTGCCCACGATCTGCAGATGCTGCTGTAAAAGGACATATGTGTGCGCAGCTATCTGATTGCCACTCATATTATTAAAATATACAATTAAAACACAAAGTACTTGTGCTATAACACTGGGATAAGCACTCATCTAAGGAAACCAAGCCCCAAATTATTGGGTCTGAAAACCAAGCCAAAAGCCGCCTGAAGAAGGGTCTCAACCCGAAACGTCGCCCATTCCTTCTCTCCAGAGATGTTGCCTCACCCGCTGAGTTACTCCAGCATTTTGTGTCTACCCGAAGCCAAAGTATTATCTAAACTCAACCTGAAATGTCACCCATTCCTTCTATCTAGAGATGCTGCCTGCCCCATTGAGCTACTCCAGAATTTTGTGCCTATCTTCTGTTTAAACCAGCATCTGCAGTTCCTTCTGACATATAACTATCTAAACTGCTTATACAAATTCATGCTCTGGACAATAACTAACTCCATATGCAATGAACAGCTATCCACATGTTAACAAACTCATTAAAAAAAAGATGATTGTGTGGATGCAAGTATATCATTGGGGTTATCAAGTGGGCACCTTCCTTCACTGGTGTTTCACTGGGTTAGGCCCAAGACGCCTCGGGAAAGCTCAATAGTATACATTACTGAGTCTTTCCTCCAGCACTGTTAAGGGATGGGAAGGCTGTCAAGGAAGTTTGGGATCAGCACCTATTGAGATGAACAAAGGAAAAGATTACTGGGTATCATTACCTGCTTTTAGATGCTATTCAGGAGCTAGCCAAGGAAAACCTACCCTAAGAGAAATGTAGAAAAGATCTATTCTAAGATTTAAACTGAGTAAAACCTACTAAAGGCCTTTTATCCTGCAGGATTATATTCCTCTCTGTCTTGTGGGTATATTGTATAAGAGAGAGAAAATAATCTTGTTTTCAGCCAAAGATAGGCACAAAAAGCTGCAGTAACTCAGCGGGAGTGGCAGCATCTCTGGAGAGAAGGAATTGTGACATTTCGGCTCGGGTGGGGCTCAAGTTTCCAGCCAAGTTGCCTAGCTGGGCCTTCAGCATCGGAAACGACAACCTCCAGCATCGGGTTACTAACTGCGAGAGACGTTTTATTGAAGGATGCAAACGTTTGGGAGGAAATGCCAGGGCTTTTGTTTTGTTAGATTAGATACTGAAATATGTGTACATTTCTGTGGGGCAAAGTGCAGGTAGTCAGGTGTAAGAATCACATGCACAGTTCACAGATAAAAGAACTTTAAAAAAATGGCCTATAAATCAGATGGAGGTTAGACTTTCTTCACCGTTCATGATAGACAATGCCAGCATTATTGCCCAACCTTAGTTGTTCTCCTGCAGGCTTCGTCATCTGCTGTGAATGAAGCAGTAATGAAACAACTCAATAGTTTGCATTGACACTTTAGGGCATTTAACAGTAACCACTCTGTAGTCAAGTGTAGGCCAGGCTAGACAAAGGATTCCTTCCCTGAAGGACATTACTGGACCAGGTGGGATTATACCATAATCATGGTAGTTATCATGGGGATTATTAATTAGATCAGTTGGTGTTTGTAATTTAATTAAAATCTATTACTGCTGATATAGGATTTATTCTTAGGTCTTTGGTCCGTGGATGCTTGCGGACTTAACATCGTGGAGCTCACGGTCTCTGGTCAGAGACCGATTGCGGGAACACCAAGCCGCAGAAGATTTGCTTCGACTGCTGGCTGCGGGAGCTTCAATCGCCCCGACTGCGGATGGTTCGACTGCCACGATGGCAGGAGAATAAAGAGGAAGAAGATTGGACTTTTTTGCCTTCCATTACAGTGAGGAATGTGGGGAATCCGCTGTGGTGGATGTTTATGTTAACTTTTATGTAGTTGTGTGTCTTGTTGCTTTTTTATTCATATGGCTGTATGGTAATTTACATATCACTGTGCCTTAATTGGTACACGTGACAATAAAAGACTTTTGAAACCTTTGAAATATTTGGATTGTTTGGCCTGATCTGTTAATCAATACATTGGTAATTTAGCCATTAAGCCTTTACCGGACTTTCATTTAGGACCATGTAACTGGAAATCTCTCTATCACTGAGGCTAGGAGATGTGAACCAGGGGACACAGTTTAAGAATAAGGGGTAGGCCATTTTGGACTGTGATGAGGAAAAACGTCTTCACCCAGAGAGTTGCGAATCTGTGGAATTCTTTGACAGAAGGCAGTGGAGGCCAATTCACAGGATGTTTTCAAGAGAGAGTTAGATTTAGCTCTTAGGGCTGAGGGAATCAAGGGATATGGGGAAAAAGCCGGAACGGGGTACTGATTTTGGATGATCAACCATGACCATATTGAATGTCTGGTTGGCTTGAAGGGCCGAATGGCCTACTGCTGATATTTTCTATGTTTTTATTTCCAAGATAAAGTGGATGTGGAGAGGATCTTTCCACTAGTGGGAGAATTTAGGACCAGAGGGCACAGCCTCAGAATATAAGGATACATTCAGAATGGAGATAAGGAGAAATATCTTTAGCAAAGGGTGGTCCAGTCTGTGAAATTGATTGCCACAGATGGCGGTGGAGGTCAAGTCATTGGATATTTTTAAAGCAGAGATTGATAGGTTCTTGAATAGTCAGAGTGTCAAAGGTTACAGGAAGAAGGCAAAAGAATGGGGTTGAGGAGGAGAAATAGATCAGTTCTGATCAAATAGTGGAACAGACATGATGGGCTAAATATAAACTCCATGCAGGCAGCACCCGTAGTCAGGATCGAATCCGGGTCGCTGGTGCTGTAAGGCACCACCCAGCACTTTATGACCTTTAGTGCAGGAGTCCTTGGGCCCGTGATCAGACTAGTTGTTGACCTTCTGCACACTCACTAGAACAAATACGCTGGACTTTCCGGCTGTTCAGTCCTTTCAGGAGCTGATGGTGTCATCTGACCTGAATGAAGTGACTCAGCAGCAACTCTGTTGGACCATAAATTCCACCGATGCGTGAAACTGCTAAATGCAAAAGGAATTAATATTGAAAGTGCATGGCAACCAATTGAAGCAAAGGAGCCAGAGCAAACAACAACCTTTCATCACGGGAAACCACAAAACCATGTTGTCAAAGTTGATCAACAGCACTGTAAATACCATGTGGGAATTTAAACAGACTATGATCAATTTTTGAGTAAAATCTTACAATCTTTGATGATCTCGTGGAGCTTTGGAAAGGGGTGGGGGTGCAGGTGGCAGATGAGGAGAATGGGTCTCTGTGCTCTTTCATGCTAATATGCAGAATATGTACCAGTCCTCCTCAGAGGCCTGTAACTGCACGTACATTTTATGAGCCAATTTGTTTGGAATAATATATAAAGCATAGAACCCTTACCAAATTTATTTCTTCACTGGAAGAAATGAGATTCCCAGTTCTTGCTAGAGTCTCGTTTGTACTGAATGTTGTCAAATCAAAAAGGACAGGCTATCCATTATCCTTGCAGTGTCTCCTTATAATGGCATATCTGTTTGACAAATGAAACAGGTTTGACCATTCACATGCTCTACGAATGTAACGTTACAAACTTGAACTAAAAACGTTCAAGGTTGTTCAATATTTGGATCAAAAACACACAAAGTGCAGGAGCAACTCACTGCGTCAAGCAGCATCTCTGGAGAACATGGATCGGCAATGGTCCAGACGTTGAAATGGTTTGAGGAGGAGAGAAAGCTGGAAGCCCGTAGAGATGGGGATGGGACAAAACCAGGCAAGTGATAGGTGGTTAAGGGTGAGGGAGGTTAATGGGCGGATAATGGTCAGAGATGGGATAAGAGGCTGTGAGATTAAGGAGAGAAGCGGGCAGCACGGTGGGAGAGTTGCTGCCTTACAGCACCAGAGACCCAGGTTCCGATCCTGACTACGGGTGCTGTCTGTATGGAGTTTGTACATTATCCCTTGACTGCCTGGGTTTTCTCTGGTTGCTCAGGTTTCATTCCACACTCCAAAGACCTACATGTTTGTAGGTTAATTGGCTTTGCTAAAGTTGTAAATTGCCCCTAGCGTTTAAGATAGCGTTAGAATATGGGTTTTTTTAAGAAAAAACTGCAGATGCTGGAAAAATCGAAGGGAGACAAAAATGCTGGAGAAACTCAGCGGGTGAGGCAGCATCTATGGAGAGAAGGTCGAGACCCGAAACGTCGCCTATTCCTTCTCTCCATAGATGCTGCCTCACCCGCTGAGTTTCTCCAACATTTTTGTCTACCTTTAGTGTATGGGTTGATCGCTGTTCAGTATGAACTCAGGATAGGCCTGTTTCCGCAATGTATCTCTAAAACATGAATTATGATGTCAGAGCAGGTAGGTGGAAAGGGACAATGGAAATTGGAAAGGGGGGAGGGATAGTGAGAGAAGTAAGTGGGCATCCAGGTGGGGCACTGCGAAGGGATTGGTTAGTTACCTAAAATTGGACAATTCAATGTTCACACCCTTGTGTTGTCAGCTGCCCAAGCAGAATTTGGATGTTGTATTTTTAGAGTGTCCTCGTAAAGTCAAGAGGTAGGATCTCTGTTACAAATGTGAGATGAGCTCATGAGAGAAAGATCCTGGACAAAAGGTAGAAGAAGATTGTACAGGAATGGAAATTAGCTATCTCAGGAGACCGCGATCCAAATACTCCAGATTCTAGTATTGTGTCTCTATCCAATGATGCAGAGGACATTGAATAGTTTTTGATACCTCCATATGATCCCTCAAAGCAGGTTCATCGACAAGGTCCACAACTGTGATTTTATAAGGAAGATGGTTGTATTCCTTTCTCCTATCAGCCTAAAATGAACTAATTAGTACTTATGATTGGTAAGTTTTAACTCAAAGGGATCCTATCTGAAGTGGGTTTCTTGAGTTGGATTGAGGTCATGAAACAGCTTTTTAGGACTTTGGTTAGGCTACATTTGGAGTGTTGCAAGCTGTTTTGGTCGCCCCATTACATGACCCTTTGGAAAGGGTGCAGAGGAGGTTTACCAGAATGATAAGACACAAAAAGCTGGGGTAATTCAGCGGGTCAGACAGAATCTCTGGAGAAAAGGAATAGGTGAAGTTCCAGGTCGAGGCCCTTCTTCAGACTGAGACTCAGGGGAAAGGGAAACGAGTGATATAGACAGTGATATAGGGAGATATTGAACAAATTAATGAAAGATATGCAAAAAAGTAACGATGATAAAGGAAGCAGGCCATTGTTAGCTGAGGGCTAGATGAGGCGCAGGCAAGCACGGAGAAAACACACTTGGCTGTGATAGCGAGTCTGGGTTAAAACGTGGTCGTAGGAGGAATCGCAGAGGGGGAGCAGCGACAGAGGATGTTGCAGTACTCTCATCGGAGAGAGGAGGAGAACTTCTTCAAAGTGGGCACACCTCGAGGAGATGTCGCAGCGGAGTGCACAAAATGCGTAGGAAGGAACTGCAGATGCTGGTTTACACCGAAGATAGACACAAGTTCCTTCCTACATTGCGTCTATCTTCAGTTTAATCCAGCATCTGCAGTTCCTTCCTACATTGTGTCTGTCTTGCAACTGGTTTCCAGAATTAGGCACCACTCCAAGTATCTTGGAGCATCCTTACTGAGCTATCTTGGAGCCTCTTTACTGAGCACCCTTGCTGGTTATTGTCTTACTCTCAAACACAGGGTGGACCAGGGGGCAGACTGTGGAGGTAAGGAGATCCTGAACAACCCCTCTCAGGAATTTTCCATTACTGAATGCATACAATTTCTTCTGTTAGCACAAATTTATGCACAAAACGTAAAGCTATTTCAGAGTATCCTGCATTTTCCCCAAGACCATGCTTTAGAAATCACTTCTTCATGTTCAGCTCAGTTTTCTCCTTGGCTCTTGGTCAGAAGTTCTGAATACAGCAGCTTGACAATGCCTTCCTGTTTTCAGTAAACATTGTGGCAGCGGGGTGTTTGACATTCACCAGCACAGGCCGGTACCACCTGTAATTGTTGATGCCAATGAACAAGGCATATCCACACACAGATCTGCTTTATAGCTCTGCATGAGACAAACTATTCAGCACTGGCACTAATTAAATCAAACAGCATCTGATCTTAATAACATCTAAGACTATGTGAAAGAGCAAAAATAAAATCTCAACTACAGCCTTTGACTCTGGGGCAGCGGAGTGATGTGTTCTGTTGTTGATGTGGTCTCAGAAGAAAGTCCTGGAAGAGAATTGAAGGAGCACTTTGGAAACCATTCTGAATTGTGTTCAGATGCTAGTGGATTACACCTCTGGATATGTTTAGTTTAGTTTAGTTTAGTTTAGTTTAGTTTAGTTTAGTTTGGAGATACAGACCCTTCGGCCCACCAAGTCTGCGCTGATCAGGATCTCAGGAGTTTGACCATGCATTTGATTACACGCTGCACCATTGTGGCACAGTGGCGCATTTGCTGCCTCACAACTCTGGTGACCCAGGTTCAAGCCTGACCTCAGGTGCTTTATTTGTGAAGTTTGCACGTGAGCCTATTGGTTTCTCCTGGGTGCTCTAGTTACCTCCCAATTCCCTAAGACATGCGGGATGGTGGCATAATTGGTTCACTTCACAGGTTATAGGAGTAGAATTAGGTCATTTGGCCCATCGAGTCTACTCCGCCATTCAATCATGGCTGATCTCTGCCACCTAATCCAATTTTCCTGCCTTCTCCCCGTAACCCTTGACACCCGTTCTAATCAAGAACCTGTCTATCTCTGCCTTAATAAAATCCACTGACTTGGTTGAATTTAGCTTAGTTTAGTTTGGATTAAAGTATCATTCAAGGACAACACCTCGAACCTTGCGGCAGCCCCTTAGTGCCCCGCTCCAATCTCATTTTAGATTTCTGTGCAGGAAGGAGCTGCAGTGGTGGAGTAACTCAGCGGGACAGGCAGCGTCTCTGGAGAGAAGGAGTGGGTGACGTTTGGGGTCGAAACCCTTCTTCAGACTGAGAGTCGGGGAGAGGGAGACAAGAGATATGTGGAAGGGTAAGGTGTGAAAACGTCTCTCAGCTGACAGTATACGCACATGAGTCACACCTGGCTGTTGACCTCATATGTTGTCCCTCCGTGAATGTCAGCCGACCCACTGAACATTGCAGCAATTTCTGTTTTTATAACTGGCAATGACTGATTCCAAGTGATTGTATTATGTTACTTGACGGTGCAAGCCAAACGGGACGGGTCTTTATGTTTTCCGTCTCATTATTCCTATGTGCCTGGATTTTCCCTTTTCCAAGTTTCCAGTGTGTAGCATTTTCCTTTTACCCTCAGTAAAAATGTGGCCTGCCACTTTTGAGCTTTCACTACTCCACATCCTAGCTGAACACAAACCACAGTTCCACACATATAAAAACCCAACGTGTCCTCAGCAGTACTTCAGCTGCATTTGCCAAAAGAAACACCTTGCAATTATGAGTGTTGGCACGTGAACACTCAGCGCACGTACATTAAATATTTAAGTAAGCATGTCGGTGATTTAAACAAGAGGCGCGAGGTAGAATAAAATCAAAACAAAGAGCATAGACAAGCCTGGAAATATGAATATTCACAACCAAAGCAATGGTGGAGTCATCTTTTATGATATACTGTCACATCCAGACAGTAAGGCCTATATATCCAGATCAAAGCTAATTTGGCACTAGGAGGTCTGCCAAACTGGAGTGGTTGTTTATAGAAGGCACATGTCTTTTTTTTCTTTTCTCTCCTTTCAAAGTGGACAGTGCCAGTCCTAAAAGTATTCACTGCAAAGTAAGGCTAGCCTAAAAT
Source organism: Okamejei kenojei (assembly GCA_035221665.1). Taxonomy (NCBI): domain Eukaryota; kingdom Metazoa; phylum Chordata; class Chondrichthyes; order Rajiformes; family Rajidae; genus Okamejei; species Okamejei kenojei. The sequence goes on along the minus strand of CM069139.1, from coordinate 14,258,544 downwards.
TATCCAGGGCAATTTCTTTTAACAAGCACTCATTTAGGTCCACAAAGCTGATAACTTGTTTGTGGCTCTGACTATGAGGCTTTGACAGACATCGACTTTGACCCCTCAACCATGGGCAAACTAATCTTCAGTGGTCCTAATGAGAAGCATTGGATGAGGTCTCCACTGGCTCCAGGACCAAAAAATGCTGATTGTCACTGGAGATGTTGGAGACCAATGATCACAAGCAATTTGCTATTGAGGGAGTGCAGCGTAGGTTCACAAGGTTAATTCCCGGGATGGCGGGACTGTCATATGCTGAGAGAATGGAGTAGCTGGGCTTATACACTTTGGAGTTTAGAAGGATGAGAGGGGATCCCATTGAAACATATAAGATTGTTATGGTTTTGGACACACTAAACATGTTCCCGATGTTGGGGGAGTCCAGAACCAGGGGCCACTGTTTATGAATGAGGAGTAAGCCATTTAGAATGGAGATGAGGAAACACTTTTTCTCACAGTGAGTCTGTGGAATTCTCTGCCTCAGAGGGTGGTGGAGGCAGGTTCTCTGGATGCTTTCAAGAGAGAGCTAGATAGGGGTCTTAAAAATAGCAGAGTCAGGGGATATGGGGAGAAGGCAGGGAATGGGGATGATCAGCCATGATCACATTGAATGGTGGTGCTGGCTCGAAGGGCCGAATGGCCTACTCCTGCACCTATTGTCTATTGTCTGTTGTCATAGGATAGTAGACATAAAATGCTGGAGAAATTCAGTGGGTGAGGCAGCATCTGTGGAGAAGAGTAGGCTCGGAGAAGAGTAGCCTCGGAGAGAGGAGGAGAACTTCTTCAAAGTAGACATACATTGAGGAGATTTCGCAGTGGAATAGACAAAATGTTTAAGAAGGAGCTGCAGATGCTGGAAAAATAGTCAGAGAGAGGAGGAGAACTTCTTCAAAGTAGGATATGTTTGCAGAGGAATTCTTGTGAGTAAAATGGCCAACAAATCTTCAATTCCTTTACTACTAACTTATTTTATTAGCATGGATCTAGATTTGGGGAGATCTTCCACTGTTTCATTCAACAGCTTTTCAGAAAATGGGTGAATGGTGTAAGAGAGGGACGATAGTTGACTAGGCTGGCTAAAGGTGAACAGCACTCATGCCACGTAAACGTTAGTGAATAACAATCTCCAACAGGAGAAGCTTTATCACCCAACCTTGACCTTCAATTCCATTACCATCACCATGTCGCGTGTAAGGTTCAGTATTGACCTGAAACTTTAGCATTCGCTAGCAACAAATGCTAAGGAGCAGCTCAGAATCTGGCATCCTGTAGCAAAAGATTCAGATCCTCAGTCCTGAGATCTTTTCACCACCTCAAAGGCACAAATGATGGACCACTATGGATCCAACAAGACACCCATCATAATCCAGTCCACAGCACCTCATGACTGGCACCCCGTCTACTCTCTCCACCACCAACCAATTCAAGGATGAAGGTTGTATCATCTGTAAGACCATTGCAACAACTTGCCAAGGCTTTTCCAACAGCAACTCACAAAACCCATGCTATATGGAACCTAGAAAGACAAGGAAAGCAAATGGAAGGGGTACCACCATATTCTCAATTTACTGCATGTTTCATTTTACTTCATGTTTCATCCTGATTTGTAGATATAGACAATAGACAACCAGACATCAGACAATAGACAATAGGTGCAGGAGTAGGCCTTCGAGCCAGCATCGTCATTCAATGTGATCATGGATAATCATCCCCAATCAGTACCCCGTTGCTGCCTTCTCCCCATATCCCCTGACTTCGCTATCTTTAAGAGCCCTATCTAGCTCTCTCTTGAAAGTATCCAGAGAACCAGCCTCCACCACCCTTTGAGGCGGAGAATTCCACACTCACCACTCTCTGTGAGAAAAAGTGTTTCTTCGTCTCCGTTCTAAATGGCTTACCCCTTATTCTTAAACTGTGGAACTCACAACGCCTTCAAAACGGGTCTGAGCTGACTCCCTACTTTCTCAAAAGTTGAATCATACCGCACAGAAACAGGCCCATCGGCCCAACTTGCCCATGTCGGTCAAGATATCCCAAATTCCCCTCAGATTCCTATTAAATATTTCCCTTTTCCCTACTCTGGGTAAAATACTGTGCATTTACCCTATCTTATATTCCCTTAAGGATCTTATCCACAATAATTTAAAGGTAAGCAGTATTCACCCTTCAGAGCACAAAGACACAAGTGCAACACAAAGTGCAGGAGTAACTCAGCGAGTCAGGCAGCATCTCTGGAGAATATGGATAGGTAACGTTTCAGGTCTGGACTTTTCTTCTGAAGAAGGGTACCGACCCGAAACACCATCTATCCAGAGATGTCGCCTGACCCGCTGAGTTACTCCAGCACTTTGCGTCTTTTTTTTGTAAACCGGCATCTGCAGTTCCTTGTTCCTACTAGTTGTCGTAACTGCTGGGGCAGGAGGGCAATAATGTCATGGAACGGGCAATGCTGCACTTGCTGCCCACTTCCCTTAAAATTGAATAACCCAAAAAATATAAATCGTTTAAGTATAGATTTTGAAAGGTTATTTGAAAATAAATCGCCTTGTAAAATTGTTTACATTTATTTATTAATGATTCATTGCAACAAGTTTCTAAATATATCCAGATTTCATTGTAAATAGACGTTTCTCATCCTAAAAGGAGGAAATGTATAGTTACATTTAAACTTCCCAAGAACAAAAGCAATGTAATTTTCTCAAACAGTTGCCACAGCTGTCCCAATCCCACATCCAGTTTACAAGGAATCCTTGCTCCTTTTAACTTCTCCCACAACAAAACCACAGCTACTTTCAACTCCCACACTTACTTCTTGAACCTCTCGAGACCACTTTCCCGCTATGTTCCTCTTCGATCCAGTTCAATCATTGTCCATCTTCCGGCACTATACCTCTTCTGAAAACCCTATTTAATCTGTAAAACTTCCCCAAGGCATGCTGGCACCTACTTCCCTCCAAACATCTGAATTAATGCCACCACACTTCCTCCCTTGCTGTCGTAGCAAAATGGAAAGGCCACGCGGATAAAAATATGTAGGAAAGAATTGCAGAAGCTGGTTTAAATCGAAGGCAGACACAAAATGCTGTAGTAACTCAGCAGGACAGGCAGCATCTCTGGAGAGAATGAATGGCTGCCTTACAGCACCGGAGAACCTGTTTCAATCCTGACTACAGGTGCTGTCTGTACGGAGTTTGTATGTTTTCCCCGTGACCGTGAGGGTTTTCTCCGAGATCTTCGGTTACCCCCCCCACACTCCAAATCGTACAGGTATATATAGGGGGCGCCGTCCAGTTGGTATGGCTGCCCAGCCTGCAGCTGTCTGTCTTTTAACTTCTTTGTTTTATTTTAGTGAGTTTTAGTGTTTTGTTTTGGAGTGTTTTCTTTTTTATGTGGGGGGTGGTGGAGGGGGAAACTGCTTTTCCTGGTCCCTACTTGGTCATAGAGGCAGCTTTTCTCCGGGCTGCAACTTCGACCCGTCCTCACGGCCTACCAGCGGGCCTAGAGCGGTGTTTCCTGGGGGTACCGCCCAGAACCGCTGGAACACCATCGTGGAGCGTTGCGGGTGATGCCTTGCCTGGGTCGCCGCGCTGGAGCTCCGGAATGCTGTGACCGCAGGAGGACATCACGGAGCTGCGGGACTGTGTGGCGGCCAGCTGCGGACGGCAGCGCTGAACCTTTACATCAGGAGCCTGGGATCTCTCCGCGATCGCCAGGGGTGGAGCTCCATCCGGCGCGGCCTTGTCGGCTTCAGAAGCCACGGACTCCGGTAAGGAGGCGGCCGTTCCAGGTGTTCCAAGCCGCTGAGAGGGTCTACCGATGCCGAGCACCATCACCCGGCGTGAAGGCCTAAAACATCGAGCTGCCGTAGCGCCGACTGCGGAGGCCTCAATAGGCCCGACTATGGGTGGACAAGGGGATGGGACTGGACTTTGTGCCTTCCCCCATAGTGGGAACCATTGTGGGGGGATGTTTTTATGTTTATTGTTAATTCTTTAGTGTTGTGTCTCATCTTTATCTGTGTGCTGCATGGCAAGACAAATTTCACTACACCAACTGGTGTATGTGACAATAAATGTCCTTTGTCCTTTGTCCTTTGTATGTAGGTTAATTGGCTTGGTGTCTATGTAAATTGTCCCTCGTGTGTGTAGGGTAGTGTTAATGTGCGGGGATCACTGGTCGGTGCGGAATCGGTGGGCCTAGGGCCTGTTGTCATGGTGTATCTTAAAACTAAACTATTCAACCCTGGTTACTTTAAAAAACAGGAAATGCTGGAAGTGTTGAGGCTGCATATGTGGAAACTGAAACAGATTTAACATTTCAGGTCCCAGACCTTTTGTCGGGATAGATTTTTGCATAGAAATATTAACCCTGTTCCTTTTTTCACGTACGCTGCCTAACCTGATGGTGGAAGCAGATACGATACTGGTGTTTAAGAGGCATTTGGATAAGCAGAGAAAGGAGGGATATGGACCACATGCAGGCATATGGGGTTAGTTTATCTTTGCCTTAGTACTCCTTTCTTCCAGCTTTCTCCGACCCACTCCCCACCACCACAATCAGCCTAAAGAAGGGTCCCAACCCGAAACGCCACCAATCTACGTTCTCCAATGTGTTTGCCTGACCTGCTGATTTACTCCAGCACTTTGTGCCTTTAAAAAAAATCTGAAATGAACTATCAGTTCGCCGCATTTCATGCACAAAGTCTTAAATGTATGACATCTGTATTGGGCAGGGGAATGGAAATTGCTTCAACAATGTTTGACAGGAATTCAGTGATTAATGAGGGAACAGTTGCCCAATTTTGGCACCAGTTAATACAAATGGAATTGTCTCCACGTTATGAATATGGACAAAGGAACGCAAAATGATTAGATGCCCAGATGATAACGGTGAGTAACTCTGGCACATGAACTTAATGGTTGAGATGGTGAAACTGATGGATTATTACTCATCCCATTTTCCCACATCCGATATCTGATATGATCGCAATGACTCATTATGCATCCTTCTGGATGTAAGATTCAGTAGCAATATGCTAACAGTAGCTTCCTGCCATGGAAAATAGCATTTGGGGTGGCACGATGACACAGCGGTAGAGTTGCTGCCTTACAGCGCCAGAGACCCGGGTTCGATCCTAACCATGGGTGCTGTCTGTATGGTCCGTACATTCTCCCTATGATCTGCATGGGTTTCTGAGATCTTCAGTTTCCTCCAACACTTCAAATATGTACATGTTTGTAGGTTAATTGGCTTGGTATAAATGTAAATTGTCCCTCGTGACTGTAGGATAGTGCTATTATGTGGGGATCGCTGGTCGGCGCAGACTTGGTGGGCACTAGTCATATAAACAGACACAAAATGCTGGAGTAACTCAGCTGGACAGGTAGCATCTCTGGAGAGAAGGAATGGGTGACATTTAAGGTCGGAACCCTTGTTCAGACGTTTTGATCCGAAACGTCACCCATTCCTTCTCTCCGGAGATGCTGCCTGTCCCTCTGAGTTACTTCAGCATTTTGTGTTTATCTTCATTTTAAGCCAGCATCTGCAGTTCCTTCCCACATACACACATAAACATCCTACACAAACACACATACAGACACACATGCGTATATAGTCATACTGAAGGTTTATGATGATCGTTGATTATTTTACAATTATCCGATTAAAAACCGCTTTTGTTGAAAAGAGCTTAAATTTGCAAATAGTACTGACGATGCATCACAGTGAATTATTTGCAAAGCATCTTGATACCACAGCAGGTGAAGAGCACAGTAAAATACAGAAGCTTCATTGTTACTCAGTAATCCCTAAACTCACAAATGTTTTATTAGGACATATACCAACTGCCATTTCCTCTTTTAATGAAATATACAGCTCTTTATGTTTTTGCCAATTTTCTGTTCCCGTTTTCTCTGTGGAATGCCTTCTTTCTTTGTTATATATGACTGCTAGTTTTTGTTGCTCAATTCCCCCCCCACCACCATGATTTATCTAAATCGCTATTATTCACATGTAAGCCTCCACACTGAGTTGGCCGTGGGATGCATTGCTGCTGGGCAATTAAACCTGTCTCAAAGCAAGGTTTTTCACATGCGTACCTCCCAACAAGGATGTGTAAGAAGGAACTGCAGATGCTGGTTTAAACCGAAGATATACACAAAAGGCTGGAGTAACTCAGCGGGACAGGCAGCATCCCTGGAGAGAAGGAATGGGTGACGATTAGGGTCAAGACCCTTCTTCAAACTGGGAAAGCCCCGGGAAAGGGAAACAAGAGAAAAAGGCAATGGTGTAGAGAGATATAGAACAAAAACAATCTCAACAAGGATTGCTGGCTAGCATTCAGAAGCTGTAATTTTCCCACCTTTGTCTACTCATTTTCGGGACTTTATACCTTGGAGCACAGGAGGCCGAGGGATGATATTATGTAGGGGAGTAAAATCATGAGGGGAATAAATAGGGTGAATCCATAGTTTTTTTACCCAGAGTTCGGGAAATCAAGAACCATAGGTTTAAGGTGAGAGGAGAATGATTGGATAGGAACCTGAGGGGCAACCTTTTCACACAAAGGGTGGTGGTATATAGAATGAGTTGCCAGAGAAGGTTGTTGAGGCAGGTACTAAAACAATATTTAAAAGACATTTGGGCAGGTACATGAATAGGGAAAGTCTAGAGGGATATGGGCCAAATGTGGGCAGGCACGTGAGTGATTCCGTGAAGAAGGCCCGCCAGGACGCCTGCGCAGCATTACGTCAGCTGCATTGGCGCAAGCACCAGTCAGGCAGGACTGAGCTCCTGCCTGTGGTAAGTTAAACTTAAAGATAAGTTTATTTTAGGGGTTTTAGGCAGGAGCCTCTTTTTACAGAGGTTTACTGCCAGTTTTGCAGCCCGACAACTTGCCGTTATGGACTGTGGTGAAATTTCAGTCCGACCGCAAATGCGGAAAAACGCATTTTTCGGACAGGGCTGCTTCATGTGTAAAATGTGCGGGTCTATGGGACAGGCCGCGCCAGCAACGCCGGACAGGGCTGCTTCATATATGAAAGTGCCGGCCTACGGGAGAGCCGTGCCAGCAGCGCCTGATTCAGGGCTGCTTCATTTGTGACATTACTGGCCTATGGGAGAGCCGTATCAGCAGCGCCTGACAGGGCTGCTTCATGTGTGAAGTGCAAGCCTACGGGAGAGCCGTGCCAACAGTGCCTGATGCAGGGCTGTTCATGACAAAAGCGCCGGCCTTTATGAAAGGCGGCGCCAGCAATGCCTGGCAGAGGGTTGCTCAAATTCACACATATCTGCTCACCCACGGAGTCGGGAGATGATTCTTAACCGGGGTTAGAGAGGAAGGCCCACGGAGTCAGGGGATGAATTCCTCACCGTGGCTGGATAGTGCATTGAAACGACTATCCTTATACAGCAACTGTTGTATACAGTGCTGCAAAGGTCTCCCTCTTGGAGGCAGAGACCAAGATGGGTCAGTATCCTGCTGACACGGAGTCTCAGGGCATGGCCGTGGGGCATACCCAAAGGGATGAAGGGCACGTGTCAGAGGTACCTTTCCTGACAATTAAGTTGTCATCCCAGTAAAATATTCTATTGGGGTTAGGCCAATGGGTTCATATCAGTATTGTATCCTACGGCCTGCGGCAGCGCCTGTTAGAATTGCCTACGAATCACCCTTCTTAGAAGGGAAGAGCAAAAGATTAAGATGACTCTGGGCTCTTAAGATGTCAATAGAACAGACTCAAGTACTTAGGTGCCAGCAGTGAACAACGCCAACAGGGGGATGTGAGAGCTAGCCGCTGAATTGGTTATTCTACAGGGAAGAAGCCTGTCAGATGAATTAAATCGGCCATCAACAGGCAAAAGTCATTGTTCAGAAACACACCCCAGGTGCTTATCAGCAGTAACAGTTCACAGCATGGTAGTTCAGAAATTCCATGCACTTTCCGATCATGCTCAACTAAATGGGTCTAGCACTTCCAAAATTTGGGTAGTGCACCGTTCACAAGTTGTAATATTTACATTTGTTTGTACAACACACAAGGGGTAAAATATTTGGTTGAGGCACAGCCGGAGCATTCCAAGTAAAGTTGGATTATGGCCAGAGTTTGGAAATTGGGCAGAAGTTCTCATGCAAACCACCCATGCAAAAGGCAGGATTGGCATGTTATTATGAAGAATGATGAGTATCTGGCATATGAACCTCTGTATGTAAAACATTTACTCCTGACTTCAACAGGTTTATAAGGTAAGAGATTCATGTTATACAAATCCCATTACAAAGGTTATCAAAGACAATGTAACTGTAGTATAACAGTGGGCTTTGCAGTATGGGATAGACTGTTGTTGGTCATTGGGATTTACCTGTATTATTATTATCCTTGTCTCCACCTTGTGGCAACAGATTGGGGTTATAGCAATCTGTTACAAAACTGATTAAAGTAATTGGCAATATGGCAGCTGGGTTGCAGCTGAGCTAATCAAGGAACTGATATTGTGTAAGTAGCAATTAGATCATTGCTAACAACCTTGTGCCAATGTCAGCTGAGGCTACTTCAGCCACAATGATGAAGTAACAGTATTCAGCATTGCTGAACATGACCATACTCATTAAACTTGAACTTGAAACCGACCACTACAGTAGTGTGGTCGGTTGAATTCAGTTATTATGAACTGATGTTCGAACTCTAAGATGAGAAGTTCCAAATACCATCACCTATTCAAAGGTAGTGGAGATTGCATGAGTACCAATCTTTCAGTTGTTGGTATCAACTAAATATATACACTTAATGCACCGTTGAATAAGGTTTTGAGTGAATATACATATTCTTCATGCACAAAGTTAAGTTGCTGCTCTACAATGGTGACATATGTTAGTCTCATGGTAATTAGGAAGAATATCCTGTAATTTTACTTTGGAGTCACGTGAGTGACTACGTGAAGAAGCCCTGCCTGGCGCTTGATCGGCATTACATCGACGCTGACGGCAGAAGCAAGAGCTGCAGAGCGCAGCTCCCCTCAGCGGTAAGAACGGGCCCGCAGGTAAGTGCAATTGATTTACTTTAGGGCATTCTAAAAACCGTTACGCTGGCGTATAGAACCAGCAAAGTGAAAGTAAATTTTTTTTAACAAAAAACACCAGAGTCACGCTGGCGTACAGAGTCAGCAAAGATAAAAAATTGAAACAAAACGGACAAGTCTCAGAGGAAGGTTTCGCGGGTAAAAAGATCGTCCCGGGGAGAGGCTAAAGAGTCGGGACAAGAGATTAGTGCGGAGCTGGTTCCGATACCGGTGGCCGTTGATTCACCCATTACTGAGACTACAATTCCTCCAGAAACTAAAACCATGGAGGAAAATGTGCCTCAGAAAAGTAAAAAGAAATCCGTGAGACCCGTGGTTTCTGATGATGAATCTGATAATGAAAGTCCTCCGGATAATAAAGCTATATGGCTTAAAATGGAACATATGGAGAAAGTGCTCCAAAATATTATAAGACAAGGGTCAAAGAACCCAGAATTTTCCCAAACAGACCCTGAGGGGTTTGAATGTCCAGAATATGGCTATGTGCCAAATTGGGAATTTGAAACTCCAAACCCAGGATTAAGGGTGGAGGAAGTACCCTTTGATGAAGTTCCAGGTGTATCAGGGCTGCAAGAGACAGACCCTGAAAGTGGTGATGTGGATTATGAGTGCACACCACAAAGAAAAAAGAAAAGGCCATATGTGCCTGATATGATAAAAGATTTTGCTATACCTGAAGGAAGTGGTAAGGCTATGGAAGAAAACCTAGCTGCCAGCATTAATTATATGGTATCTCACCAACTTCAAGATTCTGTTATGGCTGAAACAGCAGAATTAGATAAAACACCGGAAAATTGCACCTCATTGAAGGTACCTACGGTGAATCCGACTATATGGACACCTATGTCATCAGTCATGAGAGGACAAGAAATACGGTTTCAAAGAATCCTCAAACTGATTTCAGCTGCCATTACTGCTTTTGGAAAGCAAATGGAAGGGTCAGAAATGATCAAAATCCAAAGAGATACATTGGGCTTATTGTGCAATTCCTTTTATGCAATCAATTGTATGAGGAAAATGGCGATTCAGCCCATATTTCATCCTAGATTTGCAGGTCTGTGCCGATCAAGTGGTGTTCAAACTCCTGGCTATTTGGAGAAAACCTGCCTAAACAAATAAGAGAAATGGATGAAGAGGCTAAATCTATTAGCTGCATGAAACCTTTCGTTTTTGGACAAAAAGGTACTATACACCAAGAAGGGGATCTGATTTTGGAACAAACAGAGGCAGGAATATGGTAAGTAGATATTACCATCCAGCACAGCCTAATGTTCACCCATATACCATATAACCATATAACAATTACAGCACGGAAACAGGCCCTCTCGGCCCTTCCAGTCCGTGCCGACCATTTGTTTTCCCCTAGTCCCATCTACCTGCACTCAGACCATACCCCTCCATTCCCTTCACGTCCATATACCTATCCACTTTAGTCTTAAATGTTAAAATCGTTCCTGCCTCCACCACTTCTGCTGGAAGCTCATTCCACACAGCCACCACCCTCTGAGTAAAGAAGTTCCCCCTCACGTTACCCCGAAACTTCTGTCCCTTAATTCTCATGTCATGCCCTTGTTTGAATCTTCCCTACCCTCAATGGAAAAATGTATCCACGTCAACTCTGTCTATCCCTTTCATCATTTTTAAAGACCTCAATCAAGTCCCCCCTTAACCTTCTGCGCTCCAAAGAATAAAAGACCTAACTTGTTCAACCTTTCTCTGTAACATAGTTGCTGGAACCCTGGCAACATTCTAGTAAATCTCCTCTGTACTCTCTCTATTTTGTTGACATCCTTCCTATAACTAGGCGACCAAAATTGTACACCATACTCCAGAATTGGTCTTACCAATGCCTTGTACAATTTTAACATTACTTCCCTACTCCTATATTCAATGCTCTGATTTATAAAGGCCAGCACACCAAAGGCTTTCTTTACCACCCTATCTACATGCGATTCCACCTTCAGGAACTATGCACAGTTAATTCCTAGATCCCTCTGTTCCACAGCATTCCTCAATTCCCTACCATTTACCATGTACGTCCTATTTTGATTTGTCCTGCCAAGATGTAGCACTTCACACTTAACAGCATTAAGTGTGAAGTGCTACCAACGCATACCTCCGTCACCTGACCTGCCTCATTTCCTAACAGGAGGTTCAGCACTGCCCCTTCTCTGGTCGATACCTCTATACGGGGAGAAGGAGACCACCACGTTCATATGGAGAGGTACAAAAACTGTATTCTGTTCTTGAAGGAACTTTGGACGAATCTCTAGTTGGTGGAAGATTACAAATGTTTTATGATGAATGGCTTTGCATCACATCTGAACGGTTTATTTTACAAACGGTTTCAGGAGCTACAATAACATTTAAAGGTGTTGATTTTCCGGTACAATATAAACCTATTCATTGTTACATGTTCTCTGCTGTTGAGGAAGCAGAAATTAATGTGGAAATTGACAAATTGTTTAAAAAAGGTGTTATTGAACAAACTGTTGAGCATCCACACCAATTTGTGTCAAAAATCTTTCCAAGAGATAAAAAAGATGGTGGTTGTAGAATTATTCTGGACCTTACAAACTTTAATACATTTGTCCAGTATAAACATTTCAAGATGGAAACGTTCAACACTGCATGACATTTGATATCAGCAGGTTGTTATATGGCTACAATCGATTTAAAGGATGCGTACTATTCAGTACCAATACATCGGTTTTTTTCAGACGTACTTAAAATTTAATTGCTGGGACAGCTGTGGCAATTTAAAGCATTACCTAATGGGTTAAGTTCAGCTCCTATGGCTTATCTGGATGACATTTTAATTGTCAGTAATAGTCCAGGAATCAGCTGGAAAATCAGTTTCAGCAACTAAAACTTTATTTGAAAAACTAGGGTTCCTGATTCCACCCAATTAAGTCCAAGCTGCAGCCAACACAAACAATTAATTATTTAGGTTTTACAATTAATTCAGTTACTATGTTAGTAACTTTGCCAACAGACAAGATTGTCGATATTTCAACTGTATGTTTTGGGGCCTCATTCACCAAGCCTTATCCCTCCATCCGAGAGGTAGCAAAGGTTATTGGTAAATTAGTAGCAGCATTTCCTGCAGTGGAATTTGGTCCATTACATTACCAAAACCTTCAAAGGGACAAAACGCAAGCTTTAAAAAAGCGAGCAGGCCATTTTGATAGGCCTATGCAATTAACAAAAGAAGCTTTATTAGAATTACAATGGTGGATTGAAAATGTTCCACATGCTGCTAAAAACATTTTAATACAGCAGTCTGAAGTATTTTTACAAACAGATGCGAGTGCTCTCGGATGGGGGGGGCGACAGATAAATTTACCAGCTGTGGGGGCAGATGGACTGTCCAAGAGGAATTGTTTTTCCAAACATATGGTATTAATTATTTGGAGTTATTGGGGGCATTTTATGGATTAAAAGCCTATTGTTCTACAAAAAAGGATCTGCATGTCCAGGTACAATTAGACAATAAGACGGCTGTTCCATATATTAATCACATGGGTGGAGTCAGATCGGTATCATGTGATTGTCTGGTCAATCAGATATGGCATTGGTGTATTGAGCACCAAATTTGGGTTTCAGCAAGTTATATCCCAGGTAAAGACAATGTGGTGGCAGACAACAGATCAAGGGTATTTAAAGACAACACAGAATGGATGTTGAACCCACAAGTTTTCAGTAAAATTGTTATACGCTATGGGTTACCAGACATTGATCTGTTTGCATCAAGATTAAATCATCAATTGCCTAAATATGTGTCTTGGGAACCCGATCCAGGTGTGGTAGCAGTAGATGCATTTTCGCTACATTGGGGAAATATGTTCTTTTATGCTTTCCCTCCATTTGGCCTGGTTAGGCAATGTCTTAAGAAAATAGAACAAGATTCTGCCACAGGACTGTTGGTGATTCCAAATTGGCCCACACAACCATGGTTCCCGTTGATGTTAAATATGATTAAGAAACCATGTTTGTCAATTCCTAGCTGCAGTGATTTGTTAATACAACAAATAACAAAATAAATTCATCCATTACATGTTCATATGAATTTGTTAATCTGCAGGTTTTGACCAGACCACTACAAGGGCTTGGACTGTCGGATAGGACCATGGATGTTATAGCCTCATCATGGCGAGATTGCATTAAGAAACAATATATGACACATATAAAGAAATGGGAAGTTTTTTGTAGACAATCAAATATATCTTATCATACTGTGAACATTATAAACATATTGGAGTTCCTTGCTGAGTTGTATTTTGAGCAGCACTTGAGTTCTAGTGCCATTAATAGTGCTCGTAGTGCTTTATCATCCTATTTAGGACAAATTTCTGACCATGAATCAATTGGATCTCATCCATTAATATCCAGGTTTATGAAAGGAATTTTTAACAAAAATCCGCCCAAGCCAAGATATACAGAAATTTGGGATGTCAGCATTGTACTTACTTTGCTTAGGCAATGGACTCCAATCACAGATATGTCTTTGGAAAAATTAACATTTAAAGTAGTAATGTTAATGGCGTTGGTATCAGCACAAAGAGTGCAAACATTGCAAATGCAACGTTTAGATTGTATGCATGTGGCTTCAGATAACATTGTGTTTTACGTTTATGATCTGATCAAACAAAGCAGACCAGGAAGAACTGGAGCTAAGGTAATGTTTCAAGCTTACCCTATTGATCCAACGTTGTGTGTAGTTAGACACTTGACTCAATATATAAAAATCACCAAGAGTCTTCGAGGTGATGAAAAAGCGTTATTTATCATGCATAAGAAACCACACACAAAAGCATCAGTACAAACCATTTCTAGATGGTTAAAACAGGTGTTACTTTTAGCGGGAGTAGAGACTGATGTGTTTAAATCTCACTCCACCAGGGCTGCAGCTACGTCCGCGGCAAAGTTACAGGACGTACCGCTCGAACACATTTTAGAAGCCGCAGGGTGGTGTAAAGAAGAAACCTTTTCAAAGTTCTACGATAAACCTGTTCTCACAATGACAGGCTTTGGACACGCGGTGTTGGGTTCACTGTAATCACCTGCTTTGTTTCACTATCGATTTATATTATCGATTTATGTTATCACTTTATATATTTTATCACTTTGTAGTGATTTTCCCCAGGTATAAACGAGTTATTATTTGTTCTTTTATCATTAAAAGATTTATGAAATAAACTAAAAATGAATTCCGGTAAAAGGTTATTTACTCATTTATGTGTTGACCTAGCCGGACTGTCGTATGGAATGACTCTACGACATAAAAAACACAGAAGCTACAAAATCTTCACGTAGTCACTCACGTGACGGAAGTAAAATTGTAAGATTAAACGAGAACTTACTAGTTCGAAGTTTGATCGTTATTTTATGAGGAGTAACGATGAGGGATTACGTCCCCTCCACTCCCGACCCTCATAAAATAAATGATCATCTGGTAGTTCTAAATCTATGTTGTGCCTTACGATCTTACACCAGCTATTATGTTCTGTGTTTTTCATGCCGCCGCTTTGAAGTATGCCGATCAAGTGCCAGGCGGGGCTTCTTCATGTAATCCCTCATCGTTACTCCTCATAAAATAACGATCAAACTTCGAACTTGTAAGTTTTTTCGTTTAATCTTACTGGTGTATCGTCCAGTTTAGATTGATGATAACACAGAATAAATGTTGGATCTCAAAGTATGATGAAAGCATGATTCAATACTTTATCAAATGTTTGTCATGTTTATGCATGTTCACTGTTTGCAAAAATATGTGACACAACAGTGTGGAGAAATATATTCTCGTTTCAATAGGAGGAATGGACTTTATGTCTTCCTCATTAGCTGGGTCTTAAAACAGTCAGCAAGACCTCGTTTGGATTCATACTATCGGACTGGCCAAGCGTCCATGTTGCCTGCCTCATCAGGCATTATGGCACAACGGTATTCAGTTATGCCAAAAAGCAAGAACTTGCTGTTTTAAACTGTGGTTCATGAGACTGGTCTTTGCACAGTAAAGCGATTATTGACTTACACATTTTCAATGGATTAACTTATGTCTCATGTTGTCACATTTAGCCATGAGGGTGTTCACTGCAGTATGCATGGATAGCATCCAAAAAAGCAGTACATCCCTATTGAGGGGATCAGAAATGTTGTTAAATGTTATGATACATTTGATACAATACAAATTAGTGACATTTCCAGTTCATTTTAAGTGATATTGACAATAGTTCAGTTATAGAGAAATTACAGCTGTAACATAAGGGAACTACATTGTCCGGTCCAAACCGGATATCATGCTGTTAAAAAAGATTTTGATACAAGTACTCGCATCACAAGATAATGCAGTTGGTTATTGTAAATGTGTAAACATTATTTCACCAAGTGGTTCCAGCTATATTTTTCATTATGACTCTAATATCAGCACAACGGCGGCAAAACATTGCAAACGCTGTGGCTGGACAATTTGGAATTGGCTGTTCATGTCATAACATATTCATTCTGGTCTACACTAGCAGAGCTGACCAGGGCGGGCATGGTTTTAAGATCATTTCAATACCCCACTGTCTCAATTTTGGATTCGGCACTGTGTATTCGTTAATAAACAATTACACAAGAAAAGGTCGGCTCAGATTATTTCAAGGTGGCTGCAACAGGTATTAACATTGACGATTGTATGTCTCATTCCATCAGGTCAGCATCAACGTCATATGTGTGTTTACATCTCATTATACATCTCAGGGCCAGATAGGCTGCATCCCAGCGTACTTAAGGAAGTAGCTCAGGAAATAGCGGATGCATTAGTGATAATCTTTCAAAACTCTTTAGATTCTGGAGTAGTTCCTGAGGATTGGTGGGTAGCAAACGTATCCCCTCTTTTTAAGAAGGGAGGGAGAGAGAAAACAGGGAATTACAGACCAGTTAGTCTAACATCGGTAGTGGGGAAACTGCTAGAATCAGTTATTAAAAATGGGATAGCAGCACATTTGGAAAGTGGTGAAATCATTGGACAAAGTCAACATGGATTTACGAAAGGTAAATTATGTCTGATTAATCTTGTGGAATTTTTCGAGAATGTAACTAATATCGTGGATAAGGGAGAACCAGTGGAAGTGGTATATCTGGACTTCCAGAAGGCTTTCGACAAGGTCCCACATAAGAGATTAGTATACAAACTTAAAGCATACGGCATTAGGGGTTCAGTATTGATGTGGATAGAGAACTGGCTGGCAAACAGGAAGCAAAGAGTAGGAGTAAACGGGTCCTTTTCACAATGGCAGGCAGTGACTAGTGGGGTACCGCAGGGCTCAGTGCTGGGACCCCAGTTATTTACAATATATATTAATGATCTGGATGAGGGAATTGAAGGCAATATCTCCATGTTTGCGGATGACACGAAGCTGGGGGCAGTGTTAGCTGTGAGGAGGATGCTAGGAGACTGCAAGGTGACTTGGATAGGCTGGGTGAGTGGGCAAATGTTTGGCAGATACAGTATAATGTGGATAAATGTGAGGTTATCCACTTAGTGGCAAAAACAGGAAAGCAGACTATTATCTAAATGGTGGCCGATTAGGAAAAGGGGAGATGCAGCGAGACCTGGGTGTCATGGTACACCATCATTGAAAGTAGGGCATGCAGGGGCAGCAGGCAATGAAAAAAGCGAATGGTATGTTAGCGTTCATAGCAAAAGGATTTGAGTATAGGAGCAGGGAGGTTCTAACTTCAGTTGTACAGGGTCTTGGTGAGACGACACCTGGAGTATTGCGTACAGTTTTTGGTCTCCAAATCTGAGGAAGGGCATTATTGCCATAGAGGGAGTGCAGAGAAGGTTCACCAGACTGATTCCTGGGATTTCAGGACTGTTTTTATGAAGAAAGACTGGAGAGACCTCGGTTTATACTCTCTAGAATTTAGGAGATTGAAGGGGATCTTATAGACACTTACAAAATTCTTAAGGGGTTGGCCAGGCTAGATGCAGGAGATTGTTCCCGATGTTGGGGAAGTCCAGGACAAGGGGTCTCAGCTTAAGGATAAGGGGAAATCCCTTTAAGACCGAGATGAGGAAGACTTTTTTTCACACAGGGAGTGGTGAGTCCTCTGGCACAGAGGGTAAGTTGAGGCCAGTTTTCATTGGCTGTATTTAAGAGGGAGTTAGATGTGGCCCTTGTGGCTAAGGGGATCAGAGGGTATGGAGAGAAGGCAGGTACGGGATACTGAGTTGGATGATCAGCCATGATCATATTGAATGGCGGTGCAGGGCCATTCGAAGGGCTGAATGGCCTACTCCTGCACCTAATTTCTATGTTTCTATGTTTCTATACTAGGGCAGCAGCTATGTTGGCGGTCAAATGGAGGTATGTGTCCTTCGACCAAATTTTAGTGGCCGTCGGATGGGCAAATGAGCTGATGTTTCAGATATGTATCATCGGCCAATTGTCAATCCAGGGCTGTTTGCCAATGTCATTTTAAGTACCTAAATTTTAGGGGTACCGTTGTTTGCTTACATTGTTAAATAAACCCTATCATTACATTGAATACAATGTTATCACTAACGCATTTATTTCTCTTTCGAGTCAATCAAATGCAGTGGGATGACGAGATTGTAATCTGCGGCATGAAATCACACAACTTTGAACTCTTCTCGGAATCACTCACGTGACTCCGAAGTAAAATAGTAAGATTAAATGAGAACTTACCAGTTTGAAGTTTGATCTTGATTTTATGAGGAGTTACGTTGGTGATTACGTGTCCACCATGCCCAACCCTCTCTCATAAAAGATCATCTGGTAGTTCTCGAGTCACTGATCTTACTGTTACTTTGGTGTTGTTTATTTGTGATTTCATACCGCTGCTTTGAAGTTTGCTGCGCAGGCGTCCTGGCGGGCCTTCTTCACGTAATCACCAACATAACTCATCATAAAATCAAGATCAAACTTCAAACTGGTAAGTTCTCATTTAATCTTACTATTATCCTTTCCTGTTTCCTGACACTCAGCTAATTCCTTAAAAAGAGCAATAAGTCTTCATTATAATTTTAAACAACTATCACTAATTCTCAATTAAGTTCCCTATAGATGATATTCCTAGACATTCTCCCTTCGTTGTTTCTTCCAAAGGGTATCTTATGCCATTCAGGTTCTTCAGGCATAAGATACCCTTAGCCAAACTATAGTTACTCCTTCAAGGTGTTCAGCTTCTTCAGTTTCAGATGCTAGTTATTTCTTAACAATGTTAGAATATTTTTCTTGGTTCTTGAATCAAAAGATCATTGGAGCCATGTTATCTGGAATATTTTTGTTTACATCCTTTAAAAACACCGTGGATGGAAAATAATTGATGGTGGGTTTTGCTTTTTATAAGTGCAGTGATTATCGTCATTGCTGTAATTTTGCTTACACCGATTTTGGTGGATTCTATCCAATTTGTGTCCTCTACAGTAAATACTGATGCAAAATAATTAATCATCCATGCCCTTAATTTCACAGCCTCTAGGTTTCACAACATCTCTCTCTAACTGCCTATTAATCTATCAACCAGATGTATTCATCAACAGCTTGTTACCACGGCAACCCTGGCCTCATCCCGAACAGAGATAATTTACTTTGACCAACCCACCCCCACCCCCTCATAACTCTCTCTACAATGTAAAATTAAATTGGTTTCTCTCTTTCCCAATTCTGAGGAAGCATCTTGAACATTGAAGGGCCTGTCCCACTTTCACGACCTAATTCACCACGTTATTTATTCATGGACATTTTTCATCACGCTAGAAAAACGGCCCGACCTACTTGATGCCACGAGTACCTATGACTAGCATCGCGGCCTGCTACGACCTACCTACGACCTACCTACGACCTCCTACGACCTCGTGATGACCATGCTGCGAGTATGAGTCAAGGGCAAACTCGGCAAATGTCCTGAATTAGGTCGTGAAAGTGGGACAGTCCCCTTAACTCAGTTTCTGCTTTCACAGCTGCTTCCAAAATTGCTAAGCATTTTCAACAAACTCTGTTTAATCTTCAGGATTGGCTTGTTGCTCTGAAGACCAGGTCAATCAATGTTTTGATACTCAGTTGCAGCTATTTGTGGAGATGTCTCACTTAACAGAATAGGACACATGAACCCACACATGAGTCCACATACCTCCCACTCTGCTTTGCGAAAATCTAACAATGCAGTACTGCGGTTCATAAGAGGAATACTCAAGTCTATTTAAGGTAAAAATATTTGAAAGTATATCTTAGGAAAGTGTAATAGAATGTGTAGGAAGGAACTGCAGATGCTGGTTTAAATCGAAGATAGACACAAAAAGCTGGAGTAACTCAGCGGATCAGACAGCATGTTGTTTTAAAGAAGGAACTGCAGATGCTGGAAAATCGAGGGTACACAAAATGCTGAAGAAACTCAGCGGGTGCAGCAGCATCTATGGAGCGAAGGAGATAGGCAACGATTTGGGCCGAAACCCTTCTTCAGACTCATGGGGGAGTGGGGGTAGGTGGGGGGAAGAAAGGAAAAAGGAGGAGGAGCCCGAGGGCTGAGGGAGAGGTAGGAAGGGGAGGAGACAACAAGGGTTAACAGAATTGAGAGAATTCGATGTTCATGCCAAGAGGATGCAGACTCCCCAAGCGGAATATGAGGTGCTGTTCCTCCAATTTGCGGTGTTGCTCACTCTGGCCATGGAGGAGGCCCAGGACAGAGAGGTTGGATACGGAATGGGAGGGGGAGTTGAAGTGCTGAGCATCAGACAGCATCTCTGGAGAAAAGGAATGGATGACGTTTTGGGTCGAGAAACCCGTCCGAAGAAGGGCCTCGACCCAAAATGTCACCTATCCTTTTCCTCCAGAAATGCTGTCTGACCCGCTGAGTTCTCCAGCTTTATGTGTCTAACTTATGAGAATAGATTGTCCTCCAGTCGGCTGAATGGCCTCTTTCTAATGTTTACAAATACACAGGACAAGATGTTAAAAGTCCAAAGTGCCAAATATCAATTTACTCCCGATGGTGATGGAAGCCTTCTGCACTCATCTATGCTCCTCCGATGTTGAGAAGGTTAGGCAGACACGTCATTGGGGTTATTAAGTGGGCACCTACTTTCATTGACGTTTCACTGATTAAACCCACGACGTCTCCAGTAGCATTCTGACATCCCAGAACCACCCCCCTCTGCATCTGTCTAGTCGGTTATTTGGGAGACCAAATGGGGTCTTTCCTCTTCAGCCAGAGCCACTGGCTACTCCACTCTGCTACCCGTAATGTTTCTTTGATGGCCTGACGTAGGGCTTGTCCGCTGATCCCCAGATCCTTCATCAGTTTTAAGGTAAATGTTGCCACGAATCCTCGATATCCAAATTCTACCGGGCAGATCTTAGCTCTCCAGCCCCGCTGTTCTGCCTCCGCTGCAAGCTCTGTATATCGCAGTTTCTTTCATTCGAAGGCTTCCTGCACAGCACCCTCCCAAGCGACTGTGAGCTCCACAAAGTACACCATGCGCTGAGAGTTCGACCAGAGCACAAGATCAGGCCTCAAGTTGGTGATGGCTATCTCTGATGGAACTGTAAGCCGTTGGTCCACGTCCACCAGCATCTGCCAATCCCGGGCTGCCTCCAGCTGTCCAAACCTGGGCCTTGGTGGAATTTTCCATTGCCTTTGTTCCCCCCCACCCCCGCCCCCGAACAAAGGCAATTGTCTTAACTGGCTTGGTTGTTCGGGGCGGCAGGGCATTGTTGGTTGTTCTCCTTATTTCCAGAGTCGCTGCCAGGCATTTGAACACTTGATTATGTCTCCAGGTGTACCGTCCTTGGGAGAGGCTTACTTTACACCCAGTGAGGATGTGCCTAACAATTTATCAAGTCCATTTCAACATCAGGATACCTGGGCTGCCAAACATAACTCTCGTTAACAGCTAACAGTGGTAACACTTTACGATATCAAGTACAATCAAGAAGGTAGAGAAGATATCAAGAAGGTAGAGAGCTCTACCATGCAGGCAATACAGCAAAATAAAGGAACAAGTCATTGACTTCAGGAAGCACGATGATAGACTGCATCAATGGTGCTGAAGTGGAGGTGGTTGAGAGCTTCAAATTCTGGGGAGTAAATATCACCCACAATTTGTCCTGGTCCAACCACATTGATGCTACAGACTAGAAAGTACAACAACACCTCTACTTCCTCAGAAGACCAAGGATATTCGGCATGCCTCAAAATACTTTATCGAATTTCGACAATGTAGAAAGCATCATATAACATCACAACTTGGTTTGGCTACTTCTCTGCTTCAAAACAGTAAAAGATTGCAGGGTGTTGAAGATGCAGCCCAGTCCATCATACAAGCCTGCCTCCCCCTTATCAACTCCATCTATTTTTCACATTTCCTCGGGAAACATAATCGAAGACCTCTTACACCCTAGTCATTCCCTCTTCTCCCTCCTCCCATTAGTAGAAGATACAAAAGCTTGAAAAAGCGTACCACCAGATTCAGGAAAAGCTTCTTCCTCACATGAACTGAACTCTCAATCTCAATCTCTCAAACTCAATCTCTCATGATGCATATGTTGCACTTAATTTTACCTGCACTTTCTCTGTAGCTGTAACAAAATATTCAGCAGCCTGTTTATTTTCTCTCTGCACTGTCTGT
Source organism: Okamejei kenojei (assembly GCA_035221665.1). Lineage (NCBI taxonomy): Eukaryota > Metazoa > Chordata > Chondrichthyes > Rajiformes > Rajidae > Okamejei > Okamejei kenojei. The sequence continues at coordinate 14,236,784 of CM069139.1, read as the reverse complement.
TGTGCTTGTGTCTGATTTGATTGTACTTATGAACAGGGTATGATTAGCCTGAATAGCTCATAAATAACCTTTTCATTGCTGAAGAAGGGTCTCGACCCCAAACGTCGCCAATTCCTTCCTTCGCTCCATAGATGCTGCCTCATCCGCTGAGGTTCTCCAGCATTTTTGTCTACCTTTGATTTTTCCAGCATCTGCAGTTCTTTCTTAAACTTTTCATTGCAGCTTGGTACATTAATACCAGTACCAAAATCATCACATCCCTATTCAACAGAACCTCACCAATGTCTCCATCAGCATTTGAAGTCTTGTAAATACTTCTGGATTCATGCACTCGATCATCAGCAAGACAAATTCAATCCTGTTGGTGCTTGGAAAGTTGAACTAAACACGCAAAAGGTTTCCACAATAAAGGAAGCCAGACAATTAATGTTGCCTGGCAATGTCCCACAGAAGTGAGGCAACACTCGGATGTGAGATGGCGCACAATATTTAAAAGGTATCTGGAGAAATGTTTGAAAAGCCAGAACCTAAAAGACAATGGACAGAAAGCTGGGAAGTGGAATTAACCTGAATAGTCCACTTTAACTAGCCTGGGCACTGTGGGATAAACGTCCATCATTTTGGGAATACTAAACCTGAGATGGTAAAGCTACTGTGTTGCCAGCTGGGGAAATCAAATAAAGATAGAAACTGCTTTAGAAATGTTGTAAATATTTACAATACAACCAATTCTACAAGCCATCGGCAATGGGAAAAGGATTGAAAATGCATGGAAACCAGAAGACGAAGTGTATTTTGCTTTCTAAAATGAAACATACCTTTAATACTCTTGGTTAACACTCCATTGCCTGTAGCAGTGAAGTTGAGAGGTCCTGTCAAGCCTCAGCTGACTGGCTCGTTGTAACCTCCAGCCTGACTAGGTGACCTGATTCAAAGTACCAAAAGGTTGGCCATGACCCTTTGTGTAACTCACCTACAGTATGAACAATTGTCCGGTTGTTCTTCTGTTTTCACTGTGATCTTAGGTGTAATCCATTTCATGGATGCACACAGGTCAATTATGTCATCAAATGTTAACTTCATGCTATATTTCATAAAACAAATTGGATCGCCGCACAATTAAATTAGTTTCCAGGAAAACCAGAATGTACTGCTGTTTGATAGAGCTCAAGAATAAGTTGTGACAACTGAATTGGGAAGTTTGGGTAGTGCTATGTCATAGTGCATCACATGCTAGCTCATGGGTTGTTCCTGGCCTCTGGTGTGATCTCCACATAGGTTATTTCCAGGTGCTCGAGTATTCTCTAATATGCCAAAGGCATGATGATTGATAGTCAAGTTATAATAGCCAATTTCCTATCTGGGGACCCATTGTACACCCCCAACAAGGTTCTCATCCCCTTTTTTTGTTTCTCATATAAGCTCACTGCGCAAACCATCAGTAATGTTAACTTCAAAGGTTTCAAAGGTATTTTATTGTCACATGTACCAATTAAGGCACAGTGATATGCAAATTATTTTACAGCCATACGAAAAAAAAGCAACAAGACTCACAAATACATAAAAGTTAACATCAACATCCATCACAGCGGATGCCTCACTGCGATGGAAGGCAAAAAGTTCCAATCCTCTTCCTCTTTATTTCTCCCGCAGTCGGAGCAGTCGAACAATCCGTCGGGGTGATCAAAGCTCCTGCTTCGGGGCGATCGAAACTCCCGCATTAGGGCGATCGAAACTTCCGGGTTGGGGTGATCGAAACTCTCGCGTTAGGGTGATCGAAACTCCTGCGTTGGGGCGGTCGAAACTCCCGCAGCTTGGAGTTCCCAATGTTGGTCTCTGACCAGAGACTACGGGCTCCGTGATGTTAAGTCTGCAAGTGCCCGCGGTTGGAGCTCCGAGGTCGATCTCTGGCAAATGGATCGTGAGCTCCACGATGTTAAAGTCTCGTAGGCACCCAAAAGTCGGCAAAGGCCACCAACTCCAGGATGTTAGGCCGTAGTGCGGACGGAGATACGATAAGGAAAAAAATCACATCTCCGTCGAGGTAAGAGATTAGAAAAAGTTTCCCCAACCTCCCCCCCCCCCAACCCACCCCACATCAAACAAACAAACGAAAGAACACTAAAAACATACATGCAACACATGCTATTTAAACACAAAAAGGAAAGGACAGGCAGACTGTTGGCGAGGCAGCCATTGCTGGTGCCACCCAGTGGTGTACTTGGACTACTGCCGTGACATTCTCCTTCAATGATAATTAACCCCATCTCCATCTCTCCTGTAGCACCTGTACCCTGCAGCATGAAACTGCTAGTCTTAAACCTCTCATAAGGGCCTGTCCCACGATGCAAGTTTACCCAAGAGCTCTCCCGAGTTAAAAAAAAACAAAAAACTTGTGGTAAGTACGTTGAATGTACATAGCGGGTACGTCTGAGCTCGTGGACGTCTCGTAGCGGCTCGTAACGCTAACGGCAGGTACTCGGGAAACGCGTTAAGCTTTTGAAACTCGTGAAGTTTTTCAACACTGTGAAAAATTTCCAAGAGTAAAAAAATACTTATGATGAAGTACCACGAGTTTGATTTTTTTTTTAACTCGGGAGAGCTCTTGGTAAACTCGCATCGTGGGACAAGCAAAAGCTCCAATGTCCCAGTCACGAGTACCTATCCACACCTTGTTCATCCAGCTAACCCCTCAAGATTCTCACATTAAAATAAATACAATTCAATCCAACTGTCCTTACTCACTCCCTGCCATTCTCCTGCCTATTCTGTCCATTGAACCTTCTTTCATGACCTTCCATACTGACTTCCAGCCTCTTACCTGTCTCAGTCCTGTATTGGATCCTCCCCACCACCATTTTTGTTTTTAAAAGACTCAAACAAACAAATATTACGGCACAGCATTTTTCTCAGTATGGTTAGTTGTAAAATAGGTGCTTTGAATAAAATGTGATTAAGCCACAGTTACCTTAGGTAAAAACATATAAATATGTTTTAATGTCCGCGGTGCACCATCTATGACTTTCTGAAATAGGAAAAGGTGCAGGGAATCCCATAACTTTGTTAGAATAATTCACCTTGCTCATGACTTCCTTGCTCCTATTCCCAAATCTCTTTTTGACTGCTGCAGCTTGGTTAGCAAGTCAGTTTAATGAATGGTTTTATGAAAGGCTCTGCTGTGGCCTGTGAAATGAAACACGTTAGGATAATTTGTAATGCAATGTGCAGACAACCAATTAAACCGCAACAACAGTCTGAAAGGTGAAGCTGGGATTTCATTTTTGAAAGTTGGTCAATGATCTATATTCTAGAGATCTGGAGATACATAGACAATAGGTGCAGGAGTAGGCAATTGGGCTCATCCATTCAATGTGATCATGGCTGATCATCCACAATCAGTACCCTGTTCCTGCCTTCATTCCGCTAGCCCTAAGAGCTCTATCTAACTCTCTTTTGAATGCATCCAGTGAATTGGCCTCCACTGCCTTCTAGGGGAGAGAATTCCACAAATTCACAACTCTCTGTGCAAAAATGTTTTTCCTCCTCTCAGTTCTAAATGGCCTACCCCTTATTCTTTAACTGTGACCCCTGGTTCTGGACTCCGCCAATATCGGGAACATGTTTCCAGCATCTAGTGTGTCCAATCCCTTAATAATTTTATATGTTTCTATAAGATATCCTCTCATCCTTCTAAATTCCAGTGAATACAAGTCCAGTCGCTTCATTCTTTCATCATATGACAGCCCTGCCATCCCGGGGATTGATCTTGTGAACCTGCTCTGCACTCCCTCAATAGCAAGAATGTCCTTCCTCAAATTAGGAGACCAAAACTGCACACAATACTCCAGGTGTGGCAGTCACCAGCACCCTGTACAACTGCAGAAGGACCTCTTTGCTCCTACACTCAACTCCTCTCATTATGAAGGCCAACATGCCATTAGCTTTCTTCACTGCCTGTTGTACCCGCATGCTTAGATGCAGGCTGTGGGTTGAAAGCCAGCATACTGCAGTTACTGGAAATTTGAAACAAAATACAAAAATAGATGGAAATACGCAGCAGGTCAGGCAGCATCTGTGGAGAGAAAACCAGTAGATGTTTCAGGTAAATGTCATCTCATCAGAACTTAGAATTGTATAGATATACTGTAGACTATAATTGATGCACTGAGGGCTTATGCACTTGAAAGGACTGTTCAAATGGACCTTGCACTCTGCAATCCGATTGTTGGCACTCAGGAAAGGTCTCAAAATTGGGGAAGGGCCACTCAAACAGGAATATTCCATACTGCTCAACTTTCTCATTTTGAAAATGATATCCAAAAGCCATCCACTTCCACGCCTCTTGAAACAATAACACACACAAAAACAGACACACAAGTAAATTACAGTGAATGCATAAATTATAGAAGTGAGAGTCGGAAATGTTTACATTTGTCATTGGAGCTAACAGGAGCTGTGGGAGCTGGCCTTGACCTAGTGCTGGAATTCCTGCCAGAATTGTCCAGTGTTGATAGATTGAGATTGCGCAAATCAGAATGTAAAGGGCAGCTATTTCCAGTATCAAGCAAACATCTGCAACTGAGACTTTCTGCATGAGCAGCAACTGTTAGTGTTTTATGCATTCTACTTGGAACTTAAAAGCTGGGCTACATTCCTGGAATGTTAATTTATTCATGACTCTCCAGCGGGAGTATTGCTGACCAGTAATGGTGTACCAGTGCACTGGCAGGGTGATTTGGACTACCAATAAAGTGCCTCTTGCCATTCAAAAGGGGTCAGGGGACTTTTTAAAACAACCTGAAACACCGTTATCTGAGCAGAAGTATCAGAGCTGTCTGGATCATCAATGTATCCAGACAAGGAATAGGTTTTAAAGTAGGAAAGTAGATTTTGAGTCAATGGTGCAACATCCAAATTCACTCACTAACTCACGTTGAGGCAACTGTGGCATTTGCGGGGCTGTATAGAGATTTGACATGTACTATACAGCGAGGAGGATCTGAGAAACAGGGACCAAGAAAGAATCCAGGCTGTGTTAGAAAATATCAATCCACGTTTTCAGTAGATACTTCGTTCCCTGGCACTTCTGGCAATTTATTTGTACTTTCTGCCATTTATTTGTTTGCCACCATAAATTGTCTAGTTAGGGTCCTAATCTGTCTTCACTGATCTTTTCTTTCTTTTTTATTACTTGTCAAAGCTTTTATAAGAACTTCTATGTTCTTTGAAAGTTTACCTCCATACAGCATTTTTGCTCTCGTATTCAATATATTGGTGCATTTCTGCTGAATTCTAAGCTGATCACATTGCTTAGGTTTTCTAAATTTTTCAGACAACTTTATACAATTCCTAAGAAAAATTCAAAACACAAAATTTTTAAGTAACTCAGCGGGTCAGGCAGCATCTCGGTGGAACGTGGTTTCTGGTTAGGACTGAGTCTGAAGAAGAGCCTGACCCGAAATGTCACCAATCCATGTTCTCCGAAGTTATTGCCTGACCCGCTGAGTTTCTCCAGCACTTTGTGTCTTGTCTGTTTGTAAACCAGCATCTGCAGTTCATTGTTTCTGCAATCATATGACTCCTCATTGAATTTTATACTGTCTTTTTCTGTTAACCGTTTTAGGTCATATTTCCTTTTGTGTTTTGGCATAAGATAGGAATGATGAACTGCTGCAATATCTGCATTTGTTCCTTAATTGTTAGCTATTGTGGAAAGACTATCGTACTTTCTCAACAGTTCATGCCTTTATATTTGGTTTTGTTTTGAAAACACCTAATTTTGGATTACTTCACTTTCCACCTTGGTGTGGTAAAATATCTGTTATTTTCATCCTACAAGGAGAGGCCTAAAACCTACTGAAACATCGGAAAACAAAGATGGCTTCTGAGTTTTAAATGATCCTTGGACTAAAGAAAGTGGGTGGCACAGTAGCGCAATGGGCAGCACGGTGGCGCAGTGGTAGAGTTGCTGCCTTACAACGCTTGCAGCGTCAGAGACCTGGGTTCGATCCTGACTACTGTATGGAGTTTGTGCGTTCCTCTCGTGACCTGCGTGGGTTTTCTGCGAGATCTTTGGGTTTCCTCTCACACTCCAAAGATGTACACGGTTTGTACGTTAATTGGCTTTGTATAAATGTAAAAATTGTCCCTGGTGCATGTGGGATAGTGTTAATGTGCAGGATCACTGGTCGGTATGGACTCAGTGGGCCAAAGAGCCTGTTTCTGCGCTTCTAAACTAAATTCAAGATGGGACCAGGAGATGACTAGGATCAGGGGATGGGTGAGAACCTCAGGGCGATGAGGCTCAACATTTCCTGTTGGGATTTGTGGAAGCTCCCATATGAACTATAAAGAAGTTTAAAAGGTCTGTTTCTAGCTTTAATGACCTCTGGCACAATTGGTACTGAAATTAAAGCATCGGACCACTGCATCTATATACTAATGAGGTATTTTTTCCTGCCTATGCCCTTAGCCAAAAACATGATAATTAAAATAGCAGAGGGCATTAATGTCTTTGGTATGCAAGGCAGTGGAACTAGCTGCCAATTGGTTAGTCATATCATTTATACTGGAGAAAGAGCTGGGATCAGGATTAAATAGACCCTCAGATGACTGATTCATAACTCATCTCCGATAATCATTGCAAAGATAAGGACTTTAAACAAACAACTATTTATATTATTCCTCCTCAACGAAACAAACCTATGTAGATAAACCAGGTTTGTAAATCTGAGAGTGTGGCTCCCCAATTTATGTGGAAATTGCATTGCATGCACACTAAATTGCAAGTTCACAAGTTTTAGGAATAGAATTAGGCCATTCAGCCCATCAAGTCTACACCACCATTCAATCATGGCTGATCTCTGCCACTTAATCCCATTTTCCTGCTTCCTCCCCATAACCGTAATTAAGAATTTGTCTATCTCTGCCTTAAAAATGTCAATTGACGGCCTCCACAGCCCTCTGTGGCAATGAGTTTCAATGAATTGTCCTATGTTTTGCAACCTTTCGAGAAGGCAGTGTGTCACATGAACTCTTCACCCAAATGCCAGGAAGTAAATCTTGGATAAGAATATCACCTCTTGACTCCCATGAAGCAGAATACAAGGTCCTCACTTGCATTTCGCAACTTCTGACAGTTACATGGCTGGTATGAAGAGAGCATTCAGTTGTCATATAGATAAAAGGACTAGATGAACAGTAGAAAATATACATAAGTTACCATGCATGATCCTCATTCAGAGGAGAGCTTCTTCACTCCACGGTCGGGCAGCGGTAGAGTTGCTGCCTCACAGAGCTGGAGACCTGGGTTTGATCCCAACCATGGGTGCTATCTGTATGGAGTTTGTACGTTTTCCCCATGATCTGTGTTTGTTTTTTCTGAGCGTGTAGGAAGGAACTGCAGATTCTGGTTTAAATCGAAGGTAGACACAAAATGCTGGAGTAACTCAGCGGGACAGGCAGCATCTCTGGAAGAAGGAATTCCATCTCTCCGGCGATGCTGTCTGTCCCGCTGAGTTTCTCCAACATTTTGTGTCTACCTTGGGTTTTCTCTGAGATCTTCTGTTTCCTCCCACATTCCAAAGACTTACAGATTTGTAGGTTAATTGGCTTGGTGTAAGTTGTCCCTAGTGTGCGTAGGATAGTGTTAGTGCGTGGGGATAGCTAGTTGGTGCGGACTCGGTAGGCCGAAGGGCCTGTTTCCGCGCTGTATCTCTGAATTAAAACTAAACTAATTTGAGGAAGGACATCCTTGCTATTGAGGCAGTGCAGCGTAGGTTCACGATGTTAATCCCCGGGATGGCGGGACTGTCATATGAGGAAAAATTGGAAAGACTGGGCTTGAATTCACTAGAATTTAGGACGAGAGGGGATCATAGAAACGTATAAAATCATAAAAGGACTGGACAAGCTAGATGCAGGAAAACTATTCCCATTGTTGGGGGAGTCCAGAACCTAGGGCCACAGTCTAAGAATAAAGGAGAGGCCATTTAAAACTGAGCTGAGAAACTTTTTCACCCAGAGAGTTGTGAATTTGTGTAATTCTCTGCCATAGAAGGCAATACAGGCTAATTCACTGGATGAATTTAAAATAGATTTAGATAGAGCTCTAGGGGCTAGGGGAATCAAGATATAGGGAGAAGGCAGGCACTGATTGTGGATGATCAGCCATGATCACAATGAATGGCGGTGCAGGCTCGAAGGGCCAAATGGCCTCCTCCTGCACCTATTTTCTATGTTTCCATGTTTAAGCTAGACTCAGTAATTGTTAAAAATCGGAACTAGCCATCTGCACATTGGTCTTTCTAATTAACATCAGCTTGTTTTAATATAGAACTTGCACTATAAAAAAAAATCCCCAGGCATTTTGTGGATTGTCAGGCTACATTAAAGGACACTAGAACAAGGAAAAAAAGTGCAAGCCAAAGAGATGGAATTTGGGAAAGAAGGTTTGGAGGCAGAGATGCTAATGGGGGGAATTAGAGAGCTTCACAACGTAGCCTCACAATTGGACAGTTGAAGACTAATTAAACAATGAAAACTGGGCATGGCTGAGAGATTTGTGATCTCAGAGGGCTGCAAGGCAGGAGGGGTTTACAGAGATAGGGAGGGTGAAGGACATGTATGTCATTCCTTCTCAGTTCTGACAAGCAATCTCCCTGCTGAACTGTTAATGCTGCTTCTCTTTCCACAGGTGCTGCCTGGCATCTTCTGCTTTATTGGCTTTCAATGACGTGTACAAGAATACCTGGTGCCTTTTGACTGTTCACATTACATGATCTTCCATCATTTAAAAATACTTTGCTTTCAGGATGATTTATTTTCATTATTTTTCATGTCTGTTTAAAGCATTCACCTCCATGGTCGCCGGCCCACTGATTCCTATATCACCAGCAAACTTGGAAATTAATTTTGCTTGCCTCAGCTGCTGGATTGTGAACAGCCTTGCCCCAATACCAAACCCTACAATACTCGTTACAGAGACCCTGTCTGATTAGCATATCTCCCTATATGTTGCTATCCTACGGCAAAGTGTACTGACAAATAATCCAAAGTGTCTGGAAACTAATTGTTGGCACAGTTGATCGTTGTGCCACAATACGTAAATAAAATGGTATGTTGGTTGAACTGATTACAACCAGGCCTAGTTCAGTATCGATACAACTACTTCATAGACAGTTTTATATTAAAAAGAAGAGATATTGTGTCAATTTCACGCCTGGATTCAGATCACAGCTGTATCATGTAATCTTACAAAACTTTGTGATGATTGCTTACTTGATTACAATGCTGGCTTTGAATCAGTTTATCCATTACTTTACACAGTAAGGTATCAATTATTCTAAATCTATTTTCTGTGTTTTACAACATTTGATCACACTGCATGGATCACAGTGTGATCAAATGTTGTAAAACACAGAAAATAGATTAGTTCCCAGGTAACCACTAATTGGGCAATAGTTGAAGGAAACAACTGATTTACTTGGCTAGGTATTGAAAAAATCAAACTCATCCCTTAACTTTTGGACCTCACCCTTTGAGTCTCCATGTGCACCAGGCTTCTGGACCTCCTGACCAGCAGACTTCATTTGATTAAAGTTGGTCACAGCGCTTGCTCCACCCTGATCCTCAACACTGATGCCCCTCAGGGTCTTGTGTTCAGCCATTGCTCAATTCCCTGTACACCCATGACTCTATGGCCAAATACCAAGGCAACATGAGTTTTAGGTTTGTCGATGCTACCATTTCTGTCAGCCAGATCTATAACGATGAGATGAAGTACCAGAAAGAGGTCAAGGATCTTGTGTCATGGTGTCAGGACACAATCTAGCTCTTAATGTCACCACAATACCAGAGTTAGTTATTGACCCAAGGAAGCAAAGGGTGAACCCAACCCTGTCCTCATTAACAGAGCTGCTGCAGAGATGGTCAGCAGCTCAGGCCTCTAGGCACCCAACAACCTAACCTGGTCATTTTACACTGATGTGGTGATCAAGAAAGTATGTTTACTTTCTTAAGCATCTGAGAAGATTTGGTATGCCCTGCTGAACTTTACAGATGTGCAATAAGATGATGGAGTTCAGTCTGGTATGGTAACTATTCTGCTCTTGACCACTTGAACCAACTTGAACACTTGAAAAATACCAAGTGCTGAACACAGCCAAGTTCATCACAAGCTTGTCATTTCCCTCCATCTAGTCTATCTTCATGGCACATGGTATCAGGAATCATGGTATTTGAAGTACCATCAAGGATGCCTGCCACCCTGGCCATTCCCTGTTCCCTCTTTTCCCTTCTGGGAGAAAATACAGGAACTTGAACGCTCGAATGTCCAGTCGTAAGGTCATAAGTGATAGGAACAGAATTTGGCCATTCAGCCCGTCAAGTCTACTCCGCCATTCAATCATGGCTGATCTATCTCTCCCTCCTAACCACATGCTCCTGCCTTCTCCCCATAACTCCTGACACCAGTATTATAAACAGTTTCTTCCCCACTACTATCCAACATCTGAACCAATGGCATATTTCACACCCCATTCCCAGAAGTGCGGCCAAGTACGTGTACCCTTACTTCTACCTCATTTGGTTACGTTATTGTTCCTAATTTTTTTCTGTAATCTTACATCGATCTTCACTACAATATTGCCGTCATCCTGCTGTTTTGCACTCGTATGTTTATTGTGCTGTTTATCATTTCTGAATGAATACTGTTCACTCTATGGGCTTCATGCAAACAAGAAACAAGTGGATGACAATAAACAAATCTGAAATCTGGTCTCCTCAACGTTCAGAGACCACAGGGCGCAGAAGAATACCAAGGATGATTAAGCAGTAAAAGTTTCAGGAAGTTTATTTGTGCCAAGAATGTCATCGTTGTTTATTTCCATGGTATCTCTCATCCCAGGAGGATGGCCATTATTGTGTTGTTTGAGTGTGACTAATAGGATGCATTTCAATCATCTTACCAACAGCTGTTTTACCGAAAAAAAAGAGGCTGGGGCAGATTTATAATTTTCCTCCTTTCTAAGATTGAAGTGCCAGGGTGGTAGTTTACATTTTGTATGTACAATTCCAGTCGATGAGTTGCTCCGATGCAGCCAGAGGCAGATAGTCACATTTTCCCGAGAAAAACACTCACAGCTGTTCCAGTAAAACTAGGGATCACTACCAGAGAGACCTCCGTGTGAGAACATGAATTCTTTGTCGACGTATGCATCTGAAACAACCGCTCCTCTTTCAAGCATGGTGTTGCATTTGGGACCTGTGCAAATTCCATTCAAAGAGCACACACTTTGTGGTAAACCTGGCTAAAGGGTCTGTACATCATCTGTATCATTACTGCATTACGAAACTGGATACCAGTTTTCCAACAAAATCCATGTTGTCAGCTTCAGTGTTTGGCAAAATTATTTTCGAACAAAGCATCTTTCATGAAGACATGGAGCCATATACAAATTCAATACAGAACATATCACACACTAAAGTAAAATACTGTGGACTCTGAAATTTAAAAAAAAAACAACCGCTGCAAATACGCAGCCATCAGGGCAGCCAGGTGCAGCTCCTGATTGGACGTGTTAGGGAACTGGAGCAGCAGCTGCATGACCTCAGGACCATCCGGGAAAATGAGAGTTTCCTGGACAAGACCTACAGTGAGCTTGTCAAACCGAGGTTAGAGGAAGAGCGAAGCTGGGAGACAACGAGGAAGAGAAGTAAACATGGGAGTGCTGGAGCCCCGGGTGGCTGTTGAGAGCAGGTACACACTCTTGGGGAGCTGTCGGAGCAGATGACACGACAAGATTGTGTGGCAGCCATGACTGTGACTCTAACGGGGAAGAGGGAAGCTGAGGCTCAACGGGGAAGAGGGAAATTGAGGCGATGGCCAAAAACAAGAAGGGCTCTGGGAAAATGCTGGGAACTATAGGCCGGTGAGCTTAACATCTGTAGTTGGATAGTTACTAGCGAGTATTCTGAGGGATAGGATATGCAGGCATTTGGATGGCCAAGGGCTGATTAGGGACAGTCAGCAAGGTTTTGTACGTGGGAGGTCGTGTCTCACAAATGTGATTGATTTTTTGAAAACGTGACCAAATAGGTTGATGAAGGCAGAGCTGTAGATGTTGTGTACATGGACTCTAGTAAGGTGTTTGACAAGGTTCCACATGGTAGGCTGCTCTGGAAGGTTAGATTGCATGGGATCCAAGGAGAGATAGCTGAATGGATAGCAAATTGGCTCCATGGAAGGAAGCAGAGGGTGATGGTAGAAGTTTGCTACTCGGACTGGAGGCATCATGTTATAGGAAAGATATTGTCAAGCTTGAAAGGGTTTAGAAAATAATTCCGAGGACATTGCCAGGACTAGAGGGTGTGAGCTATAGGGAGAGGTTGAGTGGGCTGGGTCTCTATTCCATGGAGCGCAGGAGGATGACGGGTGATCTTATAGAGGTGTACAAAATCATGAGGAGAAAAGATCGGGTAGGTGCACAAAGTCTCTTGCCCAGAGTAGGGAAATCGAGGACCAGAGGACATAGGTTCAAGGTGAGGGGGAAAAGATTTAATAGGAATCTGAGGGGTAACGTTTTCACACAAAGGGTGGTGGCTGTTTGGAACAAGCTGTCAGAAGAGGTAGGTGAGGCTGGGATTAGCCCATCATTTAAGACGGGTGGAAGATTGCAACCTTCACGTGGCCCGCCCTGTCTCGACTAATGCAATCAACTCGACGTGCACAAACGGAAGATCAAATAGAACACGTTGTCCTACAACTTTAGGCTGTGCACGTCACACGAAAGAAGAAGATCAGTTAGACAGGTACATGGTTAGGGCAGGTTTCGAGGGAAATGGATCATCGCAGGCAAGTGGGACATTGTTGTGTGAGCAAGTTGGGCCGAAGGGCCTGTTTCCACAGTGTATCACTTTATGTAAAGTTAATGTATTTGGGTTGAAAAGTTAACTCTGTTTCTTTCTTCGCAGAAGTTGCCTGACCTGCTGGGCAACTCCAGCATTTCCAATAAATGATTTAACTTCCTTGGACAAGGTCAATTACACAGCCAGGGTGTGCCTATCACTGTATTCCAGGCAACATTATACCATGTTTAATGTGCTGTGATATTTAAGCTAGATGTGTTATGTCAGCATTTATAATCACAAAAATTTAGAATTACTAATTTTTAATTTAAATGGTACATTGTATCTGCAGACCTCCCAGAATTACTCAGCACAGCTGCAGGATGGGGCAGTGGATGGTATAGAGGAGGATCAGTCTTTGTTTTGCAAGTGAAATGTGAAAAGTGAAATGTGAAAAGTGAAATGTGAAAAGTGAAATTTGGACCTGCTCCTGAAATGACATAATCCTGTGTTCACGCTAGGAATTCACGTTGCCATTCCAGTCACCATGAATTGGGGAAGGTTGGCAGGATGAGTGAGAGGATAAAATGTCAGGATTCCTTTGCATCATCTCTGGGAAATTTAAATGCGCACTAACTTCCTGCCATGAGCCACACACGCATCTGATGTGTTTTCCCTGTAAGACACTCGGGATGAAATCATTGCTGGTGCAGTGCTCCTTTTGCATTATTGTAGGGTGAGCTACAATATTGTCCACATAGTCATTAGACCAACATGCCCCCTGTTATTCATTAGAGCAGCATGTCCCCTGTTATTCATAACCATTTAATCATCAAATACTGTCTCCAATTTCCTGGCCTCTTGAGTTTTCAGTGTAATGGCACGTGAGCCTGTGATCCCACTCGGCTTAACCCCATGAGCTCACATAGCCCAGTCCTCAATTTTCCAATGCCCTGACCCTAGAAGCTCCAACCACACCATTGCTGTGCTCAGTCCTCACTCTAACAATTCTTTCCTCCACTGACTATTCCTTGACGCACAGACTCTGTATAATAAAAACAAAACAGGCATTATTTTACTTGGGTAGCATGACTAACAAGTGTTCCAACTTACTTGTCACAGGACTCCTGCCACTTACAATAAAACATTTTTACAGTTGTGGGAGGTGTGAAAAATTCAGTGATGATCTTTGTTCGGAGACGATTTATAACTAAAGACTATTTCTGCCATATGGGAGGAATACGAAAGTTCACATTGATTTACAAGTTAATGGATGATAGTGAAGTGCTGACAGAGAATGCTTTTGAACAAGCTCTTTACGATGGACGCAATAAACTACGATACATTTTGGGCCTTTGTTGTGGGGGATGAGCCTCCATATTGTATGCAGACTTGTCCAACTGCTTTTCTTTTCACTGTTGCCTTCATTCTAAGCATCGTGCTAAAGGGTCGAAAATTGAAATGACACTCTCTGGATTCATTTTTTCATTTTGGAATTGACATTTTTCTCTTTTCTCTTTCATGGCATTCTCTGCTGAATGGACTAACAGGTGTCTGCCGTCCTCATACCCAATGCCAGATGCAGCCCTAATATGACTGGACTTTTGTTCACTTGTTGCAGTGTAGACATTGGTAATGAGAAATTAGACTTTACTTTACTTTGGAGATACAGCATAGAAACAAGGCCCTTCGGCCCACCGAATTCACATCGACCAGTGAGCACTCCATACACTAGCACTATCCTACATACTAGGGACAATTTACAATTTTACCAAAGTCAATTAACCTACGAAACCTGTACGTCTTTGGGGTGTGGGAGGAAACGGGAGCACCCAAAGAAATCCCATGCAGTCACAGGGAGAGCGTACAAATTCCGTGCAGACAGCAACCATTTTCAGGATCGAACCCGGGTTTCCGTAAGGCAGAAATTCAAGCTGTCCTGCCCCAACTGGATGGTATTTCCTCCATGATCCAAGAAAACTGACAATTTTAAAACAGTTATGTATTTGCAAACTTAACCCAGAACAAGGAACTCAGATATTTGTTTCCTTTACATGTCAGGAAAAGAATAATTGAGGCACGCAACCATTCTAGGGGCTCTTTCAATGCTCTTCTGTGAACAGCCAGAGTTTGATCAAATATCTTGCAATGCAAAGGCAGAGGTTCAGCGAATGATGGATGAAAATTAAATTATCTGGGCCAATAACTTTAATCAGCAATCAGATTCGGAATTTGTTTGGTCTTGTGCTGAACACTAAACCAGATGAATTACAACAGTGCCAGGAACTAAAGGTTTGGCTGTATCTTTTATTCCTACATGAGCCAAAAAAGCACATATACAATAGGGTGGACCACCAGTAAAAAATGCTGGCGTTTCTATGTGGCAAGGCATTCAAGCAATTTGACACCAGTAGTGCCAGGCTGGGACAGATGGAGAAAAGCATAGCAAGGTGGCCGGAGAGAAAATCAGAGCCTGGGAAATTATCCATCCAGAACCCTGGGAATCATTGTTTCTAAATCAAGAAATTATTTGGATTGATGCACGAATACAAGAACTTGGGGCTGAGAAAGAATAATTTACAACAAAAGCAAAATACAAATAAAAACTTGAGCAATGGTGTAATGGTTCTCGGACTAACTGTGGTAACTCAGCCAGTCGGGGATATAAACAAGAAAATCAGTAGCATTCACAAACACTATACCATTTCCTTATATTTTTATCCATAACATTCCAACATATTGACCTGCGCATCTAAACAACATATATTTTTAAAATCTGGATGTCTTCTGTTACCCATCTTCAATGGTTTTGTGTCAAATTCCTAATGTTCCATATTTGCCTTGTTAGCATACCATCTGCTGCCTTTTCAACATAGTCATACAGCATGGAAACAGGCCTTTTCACCCAACTTGTCCATGCCTACCAAGATGCCTGAGCTAAGCTAATCCCATTTGCCCGCTTTCCATATCGGCCCATATCCCTCTCAAACTTTCCTATCCATATACCTGTCCAAATGTCTTTAAATGTTGTTAATTTACTTGCCTCAATACTTCCTCTGCCAACTCGTTTCATAAACGTACCATCCTCTGTGTGAAAATGTTGCCCTATAGGTCCTATTAAATCTTTCCCCTCTCAACTTAAATGTGTGAAAGAAAACTGTGAACATTCGCCCTATCTATTCCCCCACTATAAGATCATCCCTCACTCTCTGCATTCCAAGGAATACAGTCCTAACCTGCCCAAACTCTCTCCATAGCTCATCTATATTACTAAAAGTAAGATCTTGACCACTTCCTGTTTTTCTGTTTCATGATTTTTGAAAAAACGCTGCCAATTACGGCTGTGATTTTTGGCCATCTTACTCAGAGTCCCCCTCCGCTGCTCAGGACAAGAGGATTTTTCCCATCTATGAAAGATAAACGAGTTATTAATGTTTCAAACATGTTGACATTCGCTCTACTGCCCCTGCTGGTGGGAGGGGGAGGGACTATAAAACCCGGAAGTGTTGTGCCTCACTCAGTCTCTGCAAGATGGAGGAAGTGAGAGGGTCACATCTCTCTGAGCTGTGAATAACACTGAACACATGTCTACTCAACTGTGAGTGCCCTTAATGTGGTTTGAAAAAGAAAATGTGGTTGCTTTGAAATGCTGCACTGCAAATGGTTGTTGGTGGTGGTGACTGCTTTGAAATGCTGCACTGCAAATGGTTGTTGGTTTTGGTGACTGCTTTGAAAGGCTGCACTGCAAGTGGTTGTTGGTGGTGATAACTGCTTTGAAATGCTGCACTGCAAGTGGTTGTTGGTGGTGGTGACTGCTTTGAAATGCTGCACTGCGTGGTTGTTGGTGGTAACTTGACAACTTCCTGTTTGCACTGTATATTGATTTTAGATAAACGCTACCACTTATGGCTGTGATTTCTGGCCATCTTACTCAGTCCCCCTCCGCTCATCAGGTGCAGAGGATTCTCCTCATTACTGTTCCAGTCCTCCTGCTGATGGAGCAGACGCTTACGGTGGTAATCTACACTAACACTTCAGTGCGTTACTGAAGGAACATTGTGCTTTCAGAGGAGCTTTGTTTCAGATAAAACTCTCAACCATCCATATGCTCAGACAAAACAAAACTGATCGCTTGCTGCTGTTTAAAGAAGACTGGAGGAATGCTGTTCATAGTCCTGCCAACATTTATCCTTTAAACAAAACTGCTAATATAGATTTGCTGGTCATTTATTCTTATTGTTGTTTGTAGCACCTTCATTATGTAAGTTGGATGTTGCATTTGCCTCCCGTATAACAGTAGCAAAGCTTCATACAGTAAGTATTTCACTGACTGTTGAGTGCATTGAGACATTCTGGAATAAAGAAAGACATCCTACCGTGTGAAATATAAAATTTTGTCTGGTGCCTGACTCAGTATAACTATTTAGGATTTTTGATATCTAGCACCTTTTCAGCTGTAACCACTTAAATGTTTTTACATAAGTATTTCTTCTGCATTCTTAGAGTTGGGACCTGCCCAGCGATCACATAGTTTAGACATTGATGTGAAGGATGTTCTCCTTCACATCCTGAACTTCCACCCTATACTTATAAACTGTTTCCTCTGATGGATATCCCTGAGCTTAGAAAACTATGTGTGAATATCTGCCAGATTGTTATGCCAATAGTTTACACTCAGCTTTGCTCAGATGAAGAATGACTTACCTTTCAAGTCTTTAGTGAGGTTTCAATCGGTACCTGCCTCAACTACATCCACTGGCAACTTGTTCCATATACCCACCACCGTCAGTGTGAAAATGATGCTCCTGACATTCGTATTACATTTTACCTTGCCAACCTTGTCTCTCCTCCTTACTGGAACATGCTGATCCTGAAATGTGATCAGCTGCTCTTTAAAGCACTCCCAAATGTTTGATGTGGTCTTACCCAATAACAGCTGCTCACAATCTACTCACCCACTCTCCTGCAAGACAATGCTGCATTGTTCCTCCCCCAACTTAGTAGTATCAAATATATGCTGGAATAGTGAAATAAAATTGTCCCTGCCTTCTTGGGGCTGGAGGATGAATGGAAAAAAGGCTGAGAATCAAAGAGTTTTGTGTGATCTCATCTTCTACCCCTGGTGAAATAATGTCATCTTCTACCCCTGGTTGAATTGCCAAGTTCAATACCTTAGCACACATCAGCCCAGGAGCTTCCAAGATGGTGCCCAACCCAGGTGACTATTTGCATGCTAGCCACAGAGGCAGATCTGGAATCACATATTACAATCGCTCCACAGTCATATCTCTGTTCGTACAGCAATATTTATACACTGTAAATGGCTTGAATGTAACCATGTATAGTCTTTCCACTGACTGGATAGCACACAACAAAAGCTCTTCACCCTACCTCGGTACACGTGGCAATAAACTAAACTGAACTTGAAGGTCTCGACCATCTCCACTTCAACACTATTAATGCTGACTCAGGGGTGTGTGTCATCCATTTGAAGTCACTGACGTTCTTTCGTCTTGCTAACATTGAGCGAGAGGTTGTTGTTTTGACTACAATCTCCTTTACTATCTCCTTCCTGTGCTATGTCTCACTATTTGAAATCTGGCCCACTATGGTGTTGTCATCTGCATACTTGTAACTAGAGATAGAGCAGAATTTGGATGTTCAGATGTGAGTGTATAGGTTGTATGGTAGGTGGCTGAGAATGCAATCTTTCAGGTTACCAGTGTCGAGAATTATCATGGAGGATATCTTGCTTTCTATCCTTACTGATTGT
Source organism: Okamejei kenojei (assembly GCA_035221665.1). Lineage (NCBI taxonomy): Eukaryota > Metazoa > Chordata > Chondrichthyes > Rajiformes > Rajidae > Okamejei > Okamejei kenojei. Next base: position 14,218,165 of record CM069139.1, on the reverse strand, counting down.
AGTCTGTGGGTCAGGAAGCCTAAGATCCAGAGGTGGGTGCTGACTCCTAAATCCAGGAGTTTGGAGATGAGTTTGGTTGGGATAATGATGCTGAAGGCACACAATAGTCAATAAACAGGAGTCTGATGTAGATGTCTCTGTTATCCAGTTATAGAGTCATGGAGTGATAAATTGTGGAAACAGGCCCTTCGACCCAACTTGTCCACATCAGCCAACATGTCCCAGCTACACTAATCCCACCTGCCAGCATTTGGTCCATATTCCTCCAAATCTGTCCTATCCATGACTCTTCCTCCCACCCTGCTTCCTGTAAGGACTCCATCCCCTATTCCCAATTCCTCCGTCTACGCTGCATCTGCTTCCAGGATGAGGTGTTCCACACCAGGTCATCACAAATGGCCTCATTCTTCAGAGAACGGGGATTCCCCTCCCCCACTATTGATGAGGCTCGCACCAGAGTCTCCTCCATACCCCGCAACACTGCCCTCTCTCCCCATTCCCCCTCTCGCGAACAGGGCAGAGTCCCCCTGGTCCTCACCTTTCACCCCACCAGCCGGCAAATGCAACACATAGTCCTCCGCCAGTTTTGCCACCTCCAACGTGACCCCTCCACCCGCCACATCTTCCCATCTCCCCCCCCTGTCTGCCTTCCGCAAAGACCGCTCCCTCCACAACTCCCTTGTCAATTCTTCCCTCCCCTCCCGCTCTACCCCTTCCCCGGGCACTTTCCCTTGCAACCGCAAGAAATGCAACACTTGTCCCTTCACCTCCCCCCTCCACTCCTTTCAGGGACCCAAGCAGTCCTTCCAGGTCCGACAGAGGTTCACCTGCACCTCCTCCAACCTCATCTACTGCATCCGCTGCTCCAGATGCCAGATGATCTATATCGGTGAGACTTGGCGATCGTTTCGCCGAACACCTCCGTTCGGTCCGCAAAAACCAACCCGACCTCCCGGTGGCTCAGCACTTCAACTCCCCCTCCCATTCCGCATCCGACCTCTTGGTCCTGGGCCTCCTCCACGGCCAGAGTAAGCAACACCGCAAGTTGGAGGAACAGCACCTCATATTCCGCTTGGGGAGTCTGCATCCTTTGGGCTTGAACATTGAATTTTCTCAATTCTGTTAACCCTTGCTGTCTCCTCCCCTTCCCACCTCTCCCTCAGCCCTCGGGCCCTGGCATTCCCTCTATCTCTATCTCCCTCCCCCACCCTAGTCGCACTAGCTTCTCATTTTCACCCCACAAACAGCTTACAATGGCTTGTTCCCTTTATCATCGATACTTTTTGGCATATCTTTCATTCATTGTTCTTTATCTCTCCACATCACCGTCTATATCTCTCGTTTCCCTGATCCCTGACCAGTCTGAAGAAGGGTCTCAACACGAAACGTCGCCTATCTCCTTCGCTCCTTAGATGCTGCTGCACCCGCTGAGTTTCTCCAGCTTTTTGTGTAACCCCCTATCCATGTACCTGCCTAACTGCTTCTTAAATGTTGGAACGTCCCTGCCTCAACTACCTCCTCTGGCAGCTTGTCCATACATTCACCACCTTTTGTGTGAAAAATGTACCCTTCAAATTTCTATTAAATCTTTTCCCCTTCACCGTAAACATATGTCCTCTGGTCCTAGGTGAACCTACTCTGGGCAAGGGACAATCTATTCGCATGCACCCAATCTATTCCTCTCATGATCTTATACACCTCTATAAGATCATCCATCATCATCCTGCACTCCAAGGAATAGAGTCCCAGCCTACTCAACCTCTTCCTATAGCTCAGATCCTCTGGTCTTGGCAACATCCTCTTAAATCTTCTCTGTACCCTTTTCAGCTTGACATCATCTTTCCTATACACGATGCCCAGAATTGAACACTAAATGTGGCCTCATCAACGTCTTATACATGACCTCCCAGCTTCTATGCTCAATACTCTATACTCAATAGACTGATGAAGGTCAATGTGCCAAAAGCCTTTTTGACCACCCGATCTACCTGCGACTCCACCTTGAACTCCACCGCAAGCTATGCACTTGTACTCCTAGATCCCTCTGCTCTACAACACTACCCAGAGCCCAACCATTCACTGTGTAGGTACTGCCCATGTTAGATTTCCCAAAATACACCATCTCACATTTTTCTGCATTAAATTCCATCAACCATTCCTCAGCCCACTTGGCCAATCGATCAAGATCCTGCTGCGATTTTTCACAACCATCTTCACTATCTGCAAAATGACCCACTTTTGTATAATTCCACCCACTTTTGTACCACCCACCACCCATGTACCACTCACTTTTGTATGTGGTTCCGGGATTAGTGAAAGGCCAGGGAGATGGTGTGTGCTGCGGACAATACCAAAGCTATTTAGTGTGAGACATGAAGAAATTCACAAAGATACACTTCTGACCTGATGTGCAGCAAGAATTCTCCGATGTATTCAATTCATGCTTTTAACTTGAGCCTATGGATGTGAGGATAGCAAAACGAGATATGATACATGCTCTGCAGAACTGATTTACTTCATTGGTAGACAAAAATGCTGGAAAAATTTCAGCGGGTGAGGCAGCATCGATGGAGCTAAGGAATAGGTGACGTTTTGGGTCGAGTGATTTACTTCATAGTTTGCAAACAGTTACAGCAGATAATTTCAAAGGTAAGTACAATGTTGGCCAGAATGCCACAATGGCTGCATTCAGAGGCTTTCAAAAGTTAATCACAATGCTGTTTTCATAGTTTTGACCATTTTACTTAACAGTAACCATATAACAATTACAGCACGGAAACAGGCCCTCTCGGCCCTTCAAGTCCGTGCCGAACATTTATTTTCCCCTAGTCCCATCTACCTGCACTCAGATCATACCCCTCCATTCCCTTCCCGTCCATATACCTATCCACTTTACTTTTAAATGTTAAAATCGATCCTGCCTCCACCACTTCTGCTGGAAGCTCATTCCACACAGCCACCACTCTCTGAGTAAAGAAGTTCCCCCTCATGTTACCCCTAAACTTCTGTCCCTTTCATTAGGTATCACCCAGTTATGTTATAAAACATTAGGTATCACCCAGTTATGTTATAAAAAATTGTCCTCCCCCAATTTCTCCAAGGTCCGGATTTATCCTATATCATAACTATGTTGAAACTATGTTAAAAATATTGAACCTGTTGGATCAATAGGGGGAGGGTCTCTTTTATTTGTAACTATATAACTGTAGGTTTAAAGTACTCCAAGGACAAGTCCTTACTTTAATGTCTTCAGGTGAAAGTAGGCCTTGTAATTGTGCAGTTACCCTCAATGCATTTGTTGTGCTTAACTAATTTCCATAACTAATGATAGTTATCTAGGAGGAAAACAACTGAGATGACTACTTTTCTGACATTCCACTGAGTCATGCTTTGGAGAAAGTAAGTGTAAAGCAGGGTGGAAGAGCAATCAACTTACAGAGACTGTATCATCCAGGTCAATGTATCTGCAATAGGCTTTGCCAAGCAACTTTAAGAGAACTGATGAGAAATTTAAAAATGTAAATGTGATGGAAGTTTTGAAGAAGTGGATTAAATAAGTACTCAGTATATGAGTAGATTTGTAATATACAAAGCATTTTCAAAATATGTCCTTAGTTCCTTACTAAAGATTCACTAAAAAGAGAATTGTATTAGATCTTTCAGGTCACCCTAAAGCATTTTACAGCTAATTAAGTAACTTAAGTTACAGTTGTATTGCAGAATATGTCATCACCAGTTTGAACACACATAGCAATGTGATAATGACCAGATAATCTTTTTTTTTTTTAGCAATGTTGAGGGTTAAATATTTGCTGGGATATTAGGAATAACTTCTCTGTTCTTAGAGAAAAAAAAAACGTCATCATCTTTTACATCATCTGAGAGAGGAAAGACTTAGTTTAACCTTCCATCTGAAGAATACTAGTTCTAACATGTCAGTATGCAACCAGAATGGCAGGCTAAAGTCTGATGCATAGGCATCTGCAAACAGACTCAGATTCATGACTAACAATACCATCAAATGAGCTATAGTGAACATCGGTCACATTCACGTTGTGGTTCATGAAGATATATTGACATACATGGAAAGGTGGTTGACGGATAGATAATAAAGAATAACTGCGGTTGCTGTCTATACAGAGTTTGTATGTTCTCCCCGTGACTGTGGGGGTTTTCTCTGAGATCTTTGGTTTCCTCCCACACTCCAAAGACGTACAGGTTTGTAGGTTAATTCGCTTGTATAATTGTAAATAGTCCCTAGTATGTGTAAGATCGTTTTTGAGCGGGGATCGCTGGTCGGTACAGACTCGGTGGAGGCCCTGTTTCCGCGCTGTATCTCGAAACTAAACTGAACTGAAAACTGAAGTGATAAAGAATAGGTAATAAAGGCTATTGTTGAGGTAGGAAATACGTTGAAAATGTTTATCCCCAAAGCTAACGCTTAGATCTGCTTGTTTCTCCGTATCTATCAGTGATATATTTTTTAATAATGTCCATGCGATGTGTTTTTTGATGTTTTACAGTATTAATGTTGCAATGTGAACATGTTGCTGACAGGGAATATAAATATGACAAAGGGGGCTTGGCATGCAGTGTGGAAGATGGGAAAACACTTCCAGGAAGCCAAGGCAATTTAATGATTCGCGCAGTCAAATGAAAGAAACAGTCTGATGCGGTTAAAGTAATGGGCACGACTTGGTGAAAACAAATGCAAGATAAAGAAAGTATACGCACAATGAATAGACACTGAGGATGTGGACAAAGAGACCATAGAAATTATTTGGTGATATACTTGCAGCTGATGAAGTCAGAGAATGGTCTGTAAGATTTTTATTTTATTATTGGGACAAAATGTGCAAGACTAAAGCGGTAATGATAAACATATGAAAAACATTAATCAGGCCTTAGATAGAGCGCCATGTGCTGTTCAAGTAGCCCATTATAGGAAGAATATTAAAACCATGGAGGATCCAACCAAGATATACCAGCATGATACTCAACGTGGGAAACTAATTCTGGGACGAGACCCAATGGTTTCAGCAGAAAATAATTTAATAAAGATTGAAAAAAATAAGTTTTAATAAACCGGTAATTTTTCTCTGGTTGGAGAATCAGTACCATGAGGTCACCATTAAAAGAGCGCACTAAGCATGAGGAGCGAGTTAGAAGGGATTTGTTTGCATTGTGAGTTGCTAGGGCTGGAAATATGTTGCAACATGGAATGTTTGAAAAACAATTTAAGCCAAAATTATTTAAATATTTGAACAGAGGAAGACATAATGCAATGGAGGAAGAGCGCGAGAGCGAGGTGGAAGGTTAATGGAAACATTTTGGGACAGTTTTAGAAAAGTCATGGCCTCATCCCACATTGCTGTTTAAGGTTCTAAAGTTGACCTTTCATGTACAGGATGCCTACATAAACACAAATTGCTGGAGTAACACAGTGGGACAGGCAGTATCCCTGGAATGAAGGAATGGATGAAGTTTTGGGTCGAGACCCTTTTTCAGACTGAAACGTCACCCATTCCTGCTATCCAGAGATGCTGCCTGTCCCGCTGAGTTACTCCAGTATTTTGTGTCTATCTTTGGTGTAAACCAGCATCTGCAGATCATTCTTACACAGGATACCTACACATTGGAATTCCAGTCAGTGGACACGCTGAATTGCAAGCTCAACAGTAGAAGTCAATGAGTTGCTTATTGGCTCGAGAGGCAAGTTGATTACACGCACAGGCCCCACACATATATATAGAAAAGCGTGACTCATAACCGCTGATAAGCACATTAAGAAAACACATTGTAGATATATTTCCAAGTCCACAGTGGTGACCGGGAATCATGCCCGTTGGCTGTGAGCCTATGACTTCACAAAAAAAAACCTCAGAATGTTGACCTTATTGAGACACATATGCACACTTAGGAACCAGAGGCACTTATTTGCTACCATATACAGAAGAGACCAATAAAACATACAAGCTATCTGAGGTGACCATTTTTTTGCAATAGGGATTTGTTGAAAAGGGAAAGTATGTAGTTTAACCAAGCAAAAAATATTAATTCATTTAACGTGAATTGATACCAATAATTTTGGGTTTTTTTTACAGGCTGCTCTGATGGGAGAATATCTTTTTTTCCCCTTTTTTTTCACCATTCTCTCTTTCTGCTGTACATCACTGAAGGTCTTCCTCGGCAGAAGTCAGGTGAAATGGGGATCATGGTGCTAACTTAGACATTTTTTTAGAGGAGAGGGTGTCAGAACTGCCCATGTGTAATTCATGTATCTCAAAAATGTATGTGAGTGTTCCAATTTCACACTTTATAATGATAAGAGTCATAGAGTCTCACAGTGTGGAAACAGGTCTTTCGGCCCAGCTTTCCCACAGCGGCCAATGTGTCCCATCTCCACTAGTTCCACCTGCCTGCGCTTGGCCCATATCCCTCTAAACCTGTCCTATCCATGTACCTGTCTTATGCAATCGTATCTGACTTAACTGCCTCATCTGCCAGCTCGTTCCACTTTGTGTGAAAATTTACCCTTCAAATTCCTATTAAATCTTTTCCCCCCTCACCTTAGACCAATGTTCTCTGGTTCTCCATTCCCCTATTCTGCGCAAGAAACTCTGTGCATCTACCCGATCTATTCCTCTCGTGATTTTATACATCTCAATATAATCATCCCTCATCCTCCAGCGCTCCAAAGAATGGAGTCCCGGCCTGCTCAATCTCTCCCTATACCTTAGAACCTCTAGTCCTGGCAACATCCTCGTAAATCTTCGCTGCAGTCTTTCCAACTGGGAATCTTCCTAGTTCCCTTTATGACATCATAGCTCAAGCAAATGTTTCATCACCCATAGGGGTTCTGAGTATCCCATGTCCCTCTTTTACAAACAGTTCAACTATCTTAATATGAATGCATACTATAGGGTATGTACATTAACTGCATGATTTATGGGCGGTTGCTATTTGCCCTGTGGGCACAGGGAGCAAAAGCCAATGCTGTTCTCGTATGCTTCAAGGTTTCAAGCTGGCATATCAGATTGTTGTTTTTACAAATAACCATGAGCTTTGTGCCAATCATTTTGTATCATACAATACAATGATTGGAATCCATTGATAACTAGTTATCACTCGTTATCAACTTCAAGTATCCATTGGAAGAGGCCATTTTCAAGCAGTGAGTCCAGTCCACATGCTGCCATGTTCTCAACTCTAAACATTAGGCCTCCTTCTACATCTGTTCTTTCGTAATACCTAAACTCACATTTAACATTACACCCGTAAGATATTCATTTATAAACTTTTATATCCAAAGACTCTTTTTCTTGGTATGTTAGCTTTCATAGCAAAAGGATTTGAGCAGGGAGGTTATACTTCAGTTGTACAGGGTCTTGGTGAGACCACACCTGGAGTATTGCGTGCAGTTTTGGTCTCCAAATCTGAGGAAGGACATTATTGCCATAGAGGGAGTGCAGAGAAGGTTCACCAGACTGATTCCTGGGATGTCAGGACTGTCTTATGAAGAAAGACTGGATGGACTCGGTTTATACTCTCTAGAATTTAGGAGATTGAGAGGGGATCTTATAGAAACTTACAAAATTCTTAAGGGGTTGGACAGGCTAGATGCAGGAAGATTGTTCCCGATGTTGGGGAAGTCCAGGACAAGGGGTCACAGCTTAAGGATAAGGGGGAAATCCTTTAAGACCGAGATGAGTAAGACTTTTTTAACACAGTGAGTGGTGAGTCTCTGGAACTCTCTGCCACAGATGGTAGTTGAGGCCAGTTCATTGGCTATATTTAAGATGGAGTTAGATGTGGCCCTTGTGGCTAAGGGGATCAGAGGGTATGGAGAGAAGGCAGGTACGGGATACTGAGTTGGATGATCAGCCATGATCATATTGAATGGCCGTGCAGGCTCGATGGGCCGAATGGCCTACTCCTGCACCTAATTTCTATGTTTCTATGTTTCTAGCTCTTAGGGCTAAAGGAATCAAGGTATGTGGGGAAAAAGAAGAAACGGGGTACTGATTTTAGATGATCAGCCATGATCATATTGAATGGCGGTGCTGCCTTGAACCTCCAAATGGCTTACTCTTGCACTTATTTTTTTATGTTTCTATGAAAAAGTTATCCCCCTTTCTCTGACAAGAGTTCTGCAACACACTCTCGCTGCTCCCCTTCTGTGATTCCTCCTGCTCTCCAGCTCTGTGACCATGTTTTACCATATCTCTAGTTTCGCTCTTCTCTGACTCTCAGTCTAAAGAAGGGTCTCGACCTGAAACATCATCCATTCCTTCTCCGTAGTAATAGAAATAGGTTCAATTCAGTTATTCTCTTTGTGCCAATCATTTTGTATCATACAATACAATGATTGGAATCCATTGATAACTGGTTATCACTCGTTATCAACTTCAAGTATCCATTGGAAGAGGCCATTTCAAGCAGTGAGTCCAGTCCACATGCTGCCATGTTCTCAACTCTAAACATTAGGCCTCCTTCTACATATGTTCTTTCGTAATACCTAAACTCACATTTAACATTACACCCGTAAGATATTCATTTATATACTTTTATATCCAAAGACTCTTTTTCTTGGCCTATGGACTTTGTTAGAATGCGAGCTGTGCCAAAATGTGTCATGTCTTTACTGTCCAAATAAAAGGAGGGTAATTTGAGCTTGTAATAGTTTATTTCGTGAATAAAAAACTCACAAGCAGGAGCTTTGTTCAGTTGAATATGTCAGCACAAGGATTTGCCTGTTAAAAGTTGAAGTTATTCTTTTTTCATCCAGGATAAAAAGTTAACCTTGGCATATTACACATATTGGTACGTTTCTTTTATTAGATGGAAAAAGGAAAGGAAAAAAAAGCAGGAAGCTGGAACTGACACATTTCGAGAGAACCGTTCATGTCTCTGGAATAGGTTATAACATGCTGCAAATAAGGAATTACCTTTCATGAAATGAGCTCCTATTGGTTTGAATGTAAACAAAAAAATAATTTGCATGCAGTTCATCTCCAATAATGAGTTCTTTTTATTTTTGATCTTCAGCATTTTTGAATGGGGTACATATCTTCGGACTACATCATATGATTGAACTCTATTATTGTTGGAGATGACTCATAGTGCTTTGTTATTTTAAGATCATTTTCATACTTCTAATCCCTGAACTTTTTACAGCACAGTTATTGTACAATACGGCTTGTTTTGAGACAGTTGTATCGCATAATTGATACTGTCATTGTCATCAGATTTTATTGGAAGGAAGTTTTCACACATGCTTTCCTACCCAGTCCAATGTATCTGCGAAAAATGAGGTTGAAAACCTTTCAGAAAAAAGCGCAAACAATTCATCCAAGTTTATACAGTCATAAGAGCATCTGTGGATACTTACCGGATTAACTCTTGAGCCATGTGAGAAAAAGGTGATGGGAACACAACATTTGCTGAGAAACAGAGCATCCTTCTCTCCAGTGTAAAGTACATTGTGCATATCCACAGAATATAAATACAATGAGTTTGCCTACGTTTTCAGAAATATAAAATTGCATTTAAGTATTATTGCATAGTACTATTGGAAGAATAGTACGAAACACATTTGAATTGTGACTCGGTCTTTACAAAAGGAATTCTGTCTAGATGTGTTTTGGGTCAGCTAAAATGTAATTGTAAAAATGTAGGAAGGAACTGCAGATGCTGGTTTCCACCGAAGATAGATACAAAATGCTTGTACAACTCAGCCGGACAGGCAGCATCCCTAATAGAAGGAATAGGTGACGTTTCGGGTCAAGACCCTTCTTCAGATTTACAATCCAGAATTGTAAATATTTGTGGTTCATAAAATTTAGAAAAAAGAACTAAATATGTTAATTTAACAATCCAGCAATGTGACTTTCTAGGTTAGATTTGTGACTGTATGCGATGATTACTTGTAATGCAAACAATGTTCAGGGATTGGGATGACTTTTAGAAAGAGCTCTTTTTCTCTGATTGGGTCAGTGATGTAATACGGCTGATTGGCTGTTACTCCAGTTTTAATATTTGTGGTTTTTAAACAATTTATTCGTATACACAGCAACTCTTATGCATAGATACTGTTGTTCCAGAATAATTAAAATTTGCATCAGTGCACCATCATCAAGGAATCAAGGGATATGAGGAGAAAGCAGGAACGGAGTACAGATTTTGGATGATCAGCCATGATCATATTGAATGGTGGTGCTGACTTGAAGGGCCGAATGGCCTACTCCTGCGTCTATTTTCTATGTCATTTGATATCCTACTTTAGTTCTGTAAATATGAAACAATACTTAAGAAAGACACAAATTGCTGGAGTAACTCAGCGGGTTAGGCAGCTTCTCTGGAGAACATGGACAGGTGATGTTTTGGGTCGTGATCTTTCTTCAGACAATACATTGTATTGTCCACATAAGCCCCAAGTTATCAGGATATGGAGATAATATATATAAGCATCTGGATAAACAGGGTCTGATCAGGAACAGTCAACATGGATTTGTGCCTGGAAGGTCATGTTTGACAAACCTTCTTGAATTTTTTGAAGCGGTTACTAGGGAAATTGATGAGGGTAAAGCAGTGGATGTTGTCTATATGGATTTCAGTAAGGCCTTTGACAAGGTTCCCCATGGAAGGTTGGTTAAGAAGGCTCAATCTTTTGATGTTAATGGCGGAGTAGCAAGATGGATTCAACAGTGGCTGAATGGGAGATGTCAGAGAGTAATGGTGGATGGCTGTTTGTCAGGTTGGAAGCCGTTGACCAGTAGGGTGCCTCAGAGATCTGTGTTGGGTCCACTGTTGTTTGTCATATACATCAATGATCTGGATGATGGGGTGGAAAATTGGATAAGTAAGTATGCAGATGATACTAAGATAGGTGGTGTTGTGGATAATGAAGTAGATTTTCAAAGTCCGCAGAGAGATTTGGGCCATATGGAAAAGTGGGCTGAAAGATGGCAGATTAAGTTTAATGCTGATAAGTGTGAAGTGCTACATCTTGGCAGGACAAATCAAAATAGGACATACATGGTAAATTGTAGGGAACTGAGGAATGTTGTGGAACAGAGAGATCTAGGAATAACTGTGCATAGTTCCCTGAAGGTGGAATCGCATGTAGATGGGGTGGTAAAGAAAGCCTTTGGTGTGCTGGCCTTTATAAATCAGAGCATTGAATATAGGAGCAGGGAAGTAATGTTAAAATTGTACAAGGCATTGGTGAGACCAATTCTGGAGTATGGTGTACAATTTTGGTCGCCTAATTATAGGAAGGATGTCAACAAAATAGAGAGAGTACAGAGGAGATTTACTAGAATGTTGCCAGGGTTCCAGCAACTATGTTACAGAGAAAGGTTGAACAAGTTAGGTCTTTATTCTTTGGAGCACAGATGGTTAAGGGGGGACTTGATTGAGGTCTTTAAAATGATGAAAGGGATAGACAGAGTTGACGTGGATAAGCTTTTCCCATTAAGGGTAGGGAAGATTCAAACAAGAGGGCATGACATGCGAATTAAGGGACAGGTTTAGGGGTAACGTGAGGGGGAACTTCTTTACTCAGAGGGTGGTGGCTGTGTGGAATGAGCTTCCAGCAGAAGTGGTGGAGGCAGGATCGATTTTAACATTTAAAAGTAAAGTGGATAGGTATATGGACGGGAAGGGAATGGAGGGGTATGGTCTGAGTGCAGGTAGATGGGACTAGGGGAAAACAAATGGTCGGCACGGACTGGAAGGGCCGAGAGGGCCTGTTTCCGTGCTGTAATTGTTATATGGTTATATGGTTATATGGTTATATGGAACCATAATTCCCCTACAAACTGGGAGTGAAAACCTGGCATGGAAATGGGGAGGGGAAAAGGAGATCATGTTTAACACACCTTAGAACTGCGTTTGAAGCCTAACAGCGTTAACTGCCCAGCTCACTCTCGACCCAAAACGCACCTATTCCCTTTCTCAAGAGATGCTGCCTGACCCGTTGAGTTACTCCAATATTTTGTTTATCACTCATCTGCGATTTAGGTACTCCTTAGGAAAAGTTGGATGTTCCAGAAGGTAATATAAAAATCGACTTACATACAATGAAACCAACTGATGAACAAACTGTTTGTTTGCTGTTATCCTGATATATATATGCAAATAAGGCCAGAATGTATGTTTCCAGCCAAATATGTAGAATTTTGGCCATCAGGGCACAAGATATATTTTCCCAGAGTTTTCTCTCATTGCAATCTATCAGAGCAAAGCAATTTTCCAAAAAACAGCAGCAGCAGCAGCAGCAGCAGCAGAGCACTCTTGCTGCCTTAGGAAAAATTGCTGAGCTCCCTCAGTTTTCCTCAGCAGTCTTATGATGTTTCAATAGGAACATTCCTTTCTGTTCATTCTAATTTCCCAATTTTTTTCCAGGTCAGTTTACCAAGGTACAATGAAAAGCTTTTGTTGCATGCTAACCATTCAGTGGAAAGACAATACATGATTACAGTCGTGTTAAAGAAGGAACTGCAGATGCTGGAGAATCGAGGGTTACATAAAAAGCTGGAGAAACTCAGTGGGTGCAGCAGTATCTAAGGAGCGAAGGAGATAGGCGACATTTCAGGTCGAGACCCTTCTTCAGACTGGTCAGGGATCAGGGAAACGAGAGATATAGACGGTGATGTGGAGAGATAAAGAACAATGAATGAAAGATATGCAAAAAAGTATCGATGATAAAGGGAACAAATCATTGTAAGCTGTTTGTGGTGTGAAAATGAGAAGCTAGTGCGACTAGGGAGGGGGAGGGAGATAGAGATAGAGGGAATGCCAGGGCCCGAGGGCTGAGGGAGAGGTGGGAAGGGGAGGAGACAGCAAGGGTTAACAGAATTGAGAAAATTCAATGTTCAAGCCCAAAGGATGCAGACCCCCCAAGCGGAATATGAGGTGCTGTTCCTCCAACTTGCGGTGTTGCTCACTCTGGCCGTGGAGGAGGCCCAGGACCGAGAGGTCGGATACGGAATGGGAGGGGGAGTTGAAGTGCTGAGCCACCGGGAGGTCGGGTTGGTTTTTGCGGACCGAGCAGAGGTGTTCGGCGAAACGATCACCAAGCCTCCGCTTGGTCTCACCGATATAGATCATCTGGCATCTGGAGCAGCGGATGCAGTAGATGAGGTTGGAGGAGGTGCAGGTGAACCTCTGTCGGACCTGGAAGGACTGCTTGGGTCCCTGAAAGGAGTGGAGGGGGGAGGTGAAGGGACAAGTGTTGCATTTCTTGCAGTTGCAAGGGAAAGGGCCCGGGGAAGGGGTAGAGCGGGAGGGGAGGGAAGAATTAACATGATTACAGTCGAGCCATTTAGAGTGTATCGAAACATGATAAGGGAATTGAGATTCCATTGTTAATAGCTTTTGTGTTTTCTTCCCTGAAAATTTACTTTTCTTGGATGTAACTTGCTGAATTATTGCTGATTAAACATCAGAGACAGCGCAGAAGGATATCTGCAGACAGAGAGACGTTTAGACTGAACAGTGAAGATCCGGGATGAAAGCCAAGCAGAGTGTTGCCATTTAAATATCACACCAATTAAGAAGCAGAACAGTGGTAGTGTGAGCTAAGTGCTAATCCACTCTGACATAGTAGTTCAAAGGCTAGCGGCCATTTGCCTGAGTTTTAACTTCCAAAAATGGTTGGGTTGGGTTTGTGTCAGTTCTTAAAATGGAAAACATCTGGAACAGGAGCTGAAGCTACCGCCTGTTTTAACAAAACCAGGACAAGGCATGGGATCACTAAGCCCACCTAAAGGAAGTGGGTCGCTCATTTAACCAATATAATTAGGCATCCTGCTTTCATTTTAATAGTTCTACGTTTAACCTTGCAGACAGATTTTCTTGGCCTCGGGAATCCTGACAATTGAAGGTCAGAAAGGAGGATGAGCCCGTTTCCTTATCACGTTGCTTTGGGATCAACAGAAGCAGCAATGTTTTCTTCAGGGCCAACAAGCTTACAAGTAACAAAAATATGCCTGCTGTACCGCTGACCAACATCAGACCGATTGAACGTTACTGGACCAAACATCCTCTAGCCTTCACCAACATCTGCTCAGGCAATCTCAAGAATTTGATTCATTTAGTTCTTCATTTATCGCAGTTTCAAGGGCAAAATAAATAGCTATGTTAAAGGCACTCCCATTTGTTTCACTACAGTCCACTCACAGAGAGAAAGATTTACAATGGTACAGACTAATGGTAAGAACATCTGCTTTAGTTTGCATTGGTCCTGTCAACACAAAGTCAGCAAAAGGAGGATGACATAAATGTGGAAAGATTATTGGCCACTTTGCAGCTTGTATATGTGGATGTTGTTTAAGTAAAATGAAGACAATAAACACAGATGTTTTCTTTTATTGTGAAGGGAAGCATTAATTGGTAATGATTACTTAAGTGCTTTACTCGTGGTATGAATGCAACCTTTGTGCGCTCACAAGAAGAAAGTCACTGTCACTGGTTTAATATGGTATTGTGTTCAGACAGAAGTGGTGGGAACCATAATTATTAACATGACTGTACACAAGGGTAAATAAAATGATCTTAACACAGGCGCCTAGCTACATATGGCAAGCAAACAATGAATACTTTCTCATAAATATTGACATTCTGAACAACAGGGAGGATGTTCTTGTCAACTTCAAACTTTTCATTTGTGTTCTTACACATGAGAGCTTTAGGCAGATGGATAATTTGTGAATTTGATCTGAAAGGGTGGTTTGAGTAGAAAACCTCATCATAGTTATACGGCTTAACTCTTGAGCCCAGAGGTCAAAGCCTCAAAATAAAAGGTCATTCCTTTAAGAAGGAGATGAGGATGGGTTTCTTTAGTCAGAGGGGAATCTGTGGGATTCATTGCCACAGAAGGCTGTGGAGGCCAAATCAATAGATGTTCTTATGGCAGAGATAGAGAGATTCTTGATTGGTACGGGTGTCAGGGGTTATGCGGAGAAGGCAGGAGAATGAGATTGAGAGGGAAGATAGATCAGCTTTGCTTGAATGACTTGATGGGCCAAATGGCCTAAATATGATCCTATCACATATCACCTAGTATGAACTAGAGTATAAGTGATTGACTGATCAGGGGGATGAGAGTTCCCTAATTAGTTGCATTTTTGGACGGCATGGACATGACAGTATGAGTTTTAAAATTTACATGAAGGGGAAATAAATTATGCTGTTCCATCCTACGTTGTATTAGAAAGAAAAGTCATTCAGGAACCATGGAATTTGGGGCACGAGAGATTGCGGGTGCTAGAATCTTGAGCAAAGGAATAAATGGCAGTGGAATTCAATGGGCTTGCTAACATCTGTGGAGAGAAATGGACAGACACCATTTCAGGTTGGGTCTCTCCTTTAGAATTTGGAATTTATTCTACCATCAAAATAAACTACTGACGAAGTTCATAACTGAAACACTTGAATTTTTCACCAAAAATAGAATAAATAAACTTCTAGTTCAAGTTGCCTGCTTTGCAACCAATAACTAGAAAATTAACCTAATTTGGTGCTGACTGCGTGCTAAGGCACAACTAGTCAATTATGTGCTGACTTAACTTTGTTAAAAGCCATATTATTTGAAAAAAAAAGGACAAATAATTTAAAGGGAAATTGCAGGATTTGCAGAAGTTGATTATTACTTCAAGTTCCAAAAGTATTGGTCTTGTTCTATTAGCCCACACAATTCGATAAATCTATATAGCAGTTCAAATTCAAGAGAATGCTCAATGGTTTGACTTTATTGTCAAATGGATCTAGGGTCAGTGAAATTCCTCGTTTCCATGCAGTTCAGCACCAAACTAGTAAGATTAAACGAGAACTTACCAAGTTTGAAGGTTGATCTGTATTTTACGAGGAGTCGCGGTGAGGGATTTCGTGAAGACCCCGCCAGCACGCCTGCGCAGCATCCTTCAAAGCAGCGGTGTGGAATCACAGAACCAACCATGACTAAAAATAGTAAGATGAAAACCGTAGAACTACCTGTTTGACCTGATGATAGAGGGTGGGAGCGGTGGGCACGAAATCCCTCACCGCGACTCCTCGTAAAATACAGATCAACCTTCAAACTTGGTAAGTTCTCGTTTAATCTTACTATTTTACTTCGGAGTCACGTGAGTGCTTCGTGAAGATTTCAAAGCTCTGTGATTTCACGCCCTGAACAACGTCCATGTTTATCACACTGCCGCCATTCTGATGGAGTAAGACTGTTAATGGAGTTCAGTTGACAGTGGCTGAAAAATCAACACAATTTATTAATCAAATAAACAACAACCCCTAAACCGGGCCAGACATTTACTGAGCGGTACCCAGGATAGCTTCTGCGAATGTCGCAGGAACGGCCAGAGGCTTGTTATAGAACCGTTGAAAGGTTTTTTCCCCACTGGCCCAGCACGCGGTGGCGAGAATGTGGTCCATGGGCACCTCCATGGCACTCGCTGCAGCCCTGGTGGAATGAGACTTAAAAAAAATGTTAGTAGCAACTCCTGCTGCACCCAGCACCACCCTGAGCCACCTGGCGATCGTCTGTGTAGTCACCCGATGATGCGGAGGTTTTATGACTGAAGAGGAGCCCCTGTTCCTTCATCCTGATAACTTCAGTAACTCGGATGTAGTGGTGGAGATGGGTGACTATGCAGAGTGTGGCATCTACAGGGTACGCCCGACATTCCAGCTGCAGCCCATGCGCCCCTGGCCTGTGCTGTTTTAATAACTCTTTAACAAAGAATTTTATT
Organism: Okamejei kenojei; assembly: GCA_035221665.1. Classification (NCBI taxonomy): domain Eukaryota; kingdom Metazoa; phylum Chordata; class Chondrichthyes; order Rajiformes; family Rajidae; genus Okamejei; species Okamejei kenojei. Next base: position 14,201,417 of record CM069139.1, on the reverse strand, counting down.
TGACCAGGGTTGGCCCCCATGCTGTCCAGTCGCAGTTTTTGTAACGTCTGGACTCGTTGGGCTGTCGTCAGTGCCATGAGCATCACCACCTTAAGGGTGAGCTGTTTCAAATGGTAGCTCATCTATTGGAGCCCAGCTCCTCAGTAGGGTCAGCACGATCCCCACATCCCACGTTACTGTATATCTGGGTCGTGGAGGGATTGGTATTGAATACTCCCCTCATTAGTTTAGACACCAGGTGGTGGGAGCTGATACCTATATCCAGGTATGAATACAGCGTACTCCTGTCGCTGTTGATGGCACTGTAGCTGAGGCCAGCATCAAAATGGAGGCCTGCTAGAAACTCCAACACATCCGGTATTGTTGCCGAGTTGGAGGACTTGTTGTTCCGGCACAGAAAACCTCCCACTTTCTGATTTGAGTGAGGTATTGTTTCCGGGTTGATTCCCGACACGATGCTGCAATAAGGTTCATGGCTCTTGACGAGATGCCTGCCCGGATGAGCGGTCTTTTCAGAACCTGCAAGCCAACAAGTTTAATGACCATGGCAAGGATGACTGACCCCCCTGTAATGGAGTGAGTAATCAATTTGGGATGTTTCCCAATCGCCATCCATGGTTGTTGTACATTTCTACAACCATCGGGTACCATGGTTGTGTAGGCCAGTCGGGAATGATCAATATGTCAGTTGCAGAGTCTAGTTTAATTTCCTGCAATACCCGACTGGTGAGGCAGCATGGGGGAAACGCGTAGCAACCCATTTCCCCCAATGGATAAAAACGCATCCAATGCTATTACCCCAGAGTCTGGTTCCCACAACACATACGTTGGTATTCGATGGTTCAGCCTGGACGCAAATAGGTCAATATCTGGTGTCCCCAATTTGAGCTATAATATCTCCAAACTCTGGGGGTTCAACATCCACTCAATGTTGTCATTGAAGACACGTGACCTGGTGTCCGCCACTGAATTAAGCTTCCCAGGCAAATAGGTCGCAGTAATCCAAATATTTCTTTCAATGCACCAGTGCCAAATTGTATTAGCCAATTCATTGCAAACTAGCGACCTGATACTACCCATATGATTGATGTAAGCCATTATTGTAGCATTATCTATTCGAAAGCGGACATGTAATCCCGTGAATTAGTACAGTAAGCCCGCAGTCCATGAAATGCCCCCCAGCATTTCTATATAGTTTATCCCATGTGACTCCAGTAATGTAGACTCATGAGAGTTCCATCTGCCACCACAACTGGACATCGTACCAGTTGCTCCCCAGCCTGGTGCACTTGCGTCAGTTAGTAGCACAACATCAGGGTTGCTCCCTATAATAGGTCAATGACATTCTTTAATATTATCTACCCACCATTATAGCTCGTTTCTAGCTTCCGGTGGTAACCGAAGTGGCCGATCAAAGCAGCCAGCATTTGTTTTTTAATGCTGTGATTTGTGACCTTTGTGAATTTCGGTAGTGTAGCGGTCCGAATCGTGCAGCTGGGAATGTAGTTACCAATTTAGAGTTACCAATACCAATAACTTTTGCTGTTTGCCACATGGTCGATACCCTGGCGCAAGCAAGATTGTGGCACTCTTCTGATATAGCAGTAGCTTTATTAGTGGGGATGATAAACTTCATTAAATTAGTGTCTAAGGTGAACACCAAATCCATAACCCGTACCGGGTGCAGTTTTTGATTTGTCTGGATGGATTACAATCCCAGCTTCTCAAGCAGAGCCTTGGTTGCAGCCACTCCTTGAATTGCCAATTGGAGGGTCTGCCCCATTATAAGGATTTCATCCAACATGCCATCACTATAATCTTGTTGTTGGAGAAGAGCCAATACAGGTAAATACCAACTTGGTAAACAGCCTAAGCTGTGATGGTTCCATTAGGCAATGCACCCTTCCAGACAACTTCAGAATTCCCTGTGAGCCTCAGCGATGGGCACAGTATAGCATGCTTCTTTCAAATTGATACATGCCATAAAGTACCCTGAGTAAAGCTTCCACCTAGCTGTTCCAAAAGCATCCATTTTGACATGGGTATATTGTACAAAAGTGTTCAACTCAGCTAAATCGATTATAATCCGACATCCCTCTTCTTTTTTACTGATGGTGAACATATTAGGCTCAACTCAATAGGTCCATGCTTGGTTATGCCAATTACCACTTTTCCCTGCTCGCCATATAATTTCAGCATGCCCTGCCTCCACCTCTTTTTGGGATAGAGTAAATTCCTACGAGGCGAATGCTGGGTATGGGAATCTATACCTCCCACGAATTATATACCCTTGAACACTTTGTAAAATAAACTCATCTGTGGTTACAGTTTTCCCCATATGTCCAAGGCCGCCCGCAATCGCCCACCTATTCGTACAGGAGGGATACTACGGCGTGAGAGGAGCCAGACACCCTTACCTCCATAGTGAACGGCGGTTCCATACATACGGTGCTTCGGGTGGACGTTATGGAGGTTGACGGGCCGGCGGCCGCATTTCCCATGCAGGCCGCTGTTGGCCTTGCCCTAAACGGTCGTTGTATTTATTGAGATGGAGGTAGGTAGAATCTTTGTGCCCTATCCGGCAGCCTTGGTTCACAGGTTGTATTAGGCTGTTGCCGGTGATATGGGTGAACTCTGGCCGATGGAGTTTCATGAGGCCCACTGTTTTGGCCTCCTTTGTCCAGTCCCTTCACCTGTTTGTACAGGTCTCCAAGCAACTGATGCGGCGGTGGAGCGGTAATGGTCGGCACAACCCCGCGAATTTGGGGTTTAGTGTGGGCTATATGGAGCTCTTACGCAGGCAATTTATCTCATACTGGGCGTTGCATAGGAGTGCCAGTGCATCATGCTATTTACTGGACACATTATCCCATCAGGGTTTTGCAAACGCCGTTATGCCCGTGGAGAACCTTTCTCCAAGGTATTATTGAGAATCTGACTCCAGAGTTGGTGCATACGTAGGCAATCAATGGTGCCCGCCAATTCGTGGTGCAGGGTTCACCTGTCTGGGTAGAAACGGCAAACTTCACTCACCACATCCAGCATCCTCCTCATGCTCTGGTTCAGCGGTCACTGGCTGTCCCTGGTCGTCGTCAAACTCAGCAGCTGGGCAATCATTAATGCTTCTGGCTGGAGACGATGAGGAGCTGAGCGGAGTCCTTGCACGGCTAGTGGATGCCCCCCCGAGTCCCGTTCTTCTCGTTCTCGGTCATGCTGGAGGTGTTGCACCATTTAAGAGCTCCACCCGCTCAATGCGACCGTCCCTGCTATATGCAGCGGACAAGCCGACTTCCCCAGGCCCTGGAGTCTCCCCGGATCCGTTGCTTCCACCTGGCTCCCCGGAGCAGGTACCCATTCGGGTGAGTCGGCCCCTGCTATCAGCGGGAGCGCTGCCGACATCCGCATTCCTGCCCCCACCAAGTTGCTGTATCCCCCTTAAGTCTGGAAGCGGTACCATTCGGGTGAGTCCTATGACTTCCGCATTCCTGCCCCCACCGTTACAGCATGGACAAGGGCCGCTGGCTGGCCGCAGCTCAGCTCCGCTCCTCGACAGCGTCGCCCTGCGGCCCTTGTCCATGCTGTAAGGGAAAGGTAATACTCACCTGCCGGTCTTGTGAAGGAGCCGGTGGGGAGAGCGCACTCCCCCCCCCAGCTGCCGCTGCAGATGCGCGCGACGATATGCTGCGCAGGCGTGCTGGCGGGGTCTTCACGAAGTCACTCACGTGACTCCGAAGTAAAATTACTATACTTTAGGCACAATCATACTTAAGTAGAAAAGTGTAAGATAGAAGATTATACCAAGGCAGCAGACAAGACTCAACACTTTTCCAGTTCTGGGGGTCCTTGTTCATCAGTCACTGAAGGTAAGCATGTAGGTACAGCAGGCAGTGAAGAAAGCTAATTGCATGTTGGCCTCCATAACAAGAGGAGTTGAGTATAGGAGCAAAGAGGTCCTTCTGCAGTTGTACTGGGCCCTAGTGAGACCACACCTGGAGTATTGTGTGCCGTTTATGTCTCCAAATTTGAGGAAAGACATTCTTGCTATTGAGGGAGTGTAGTGTAAGTTCACAAAGTTAATTCCCAGGATGGCGGAACTGTCATATGTTGATAAAATGGAGCAACTGGGCTTGTATACACTGGAATTTAGGAGGATGAGAGGGGATCTTATTGAAACATATAAGATTATTAAGAGATTTGACATGCTAGAGGCAGGAAACATGTTCCCAATGTTGGGAGAGTCCAGAACCAACGACCACAGTTTAAGAATAAGGGGTAGGCCATTTTGAACGGAGATGAGGAAAAATGTTTTCACCCAGAAAGTTCTGAATCTGTGGAATTCTCTGCCTCAGAAGGCAGTGGAGGCCAATTCTCTGGATGCTTTCAAAAGAGAGTTAGATAGAGCTCTTAAAGATATGGGGAGAAGGCAGGAACGGTATTTTGATTGTGGATGATCAGCAGTGAATGGCGGTGCTGGCTTGAAGGGCTGAATGGCCTATTCCTGCACCTATTGTCTATTGTCTCTTGTCTCCTGCAAGTTCAGAATTGTTAAAAATATTAGAGTCTTAATTTGGCCATAAAACCTGTTGTCCTGGCGGTGGCACAGGTTGAGGTTGAAGGGGTAGGCCTGGCCAGTCGATGTGTTTATGTCCTCCTCCGCTGCACCACCACTCTGTGCCGCTGTAAGCCACATCTGATCCACGTATTCGGCCACTTGGAGCGGCGCCCGATCTAATTGAACCTCAGGCTGCTGCGGGGCCTCCAGCGAACCATTCCGCTGACACCTCAGTCCGGACATACCTTGCCGCGTTCGAGCTGTCCCTTCCCTCACATGGCCACCACACAGCCTCCGTGCCTCGTGGCGCCTCCTACAGTTGACCTTGTAACACCCGAGCACCTCCGAGTGTGCAAGAGGCAAGACCCCAGGCCACTCACCAATACCATTGCTTTTCTCTTTTCGTCAGCGCCATCATCTTGACTGCCATTAATACTTAAAAGAGACTGATATATTTTTCAGTTCTTATATGCCCAAATATTTTCATTTAAATCACTGGAAAGGAAAAGGAAGAGGGGCATAATCATATCAGAGCATTGAATATAGGAGTAGGGAAGTAATGTTAAAATTGTACAAGGCATTGGTAAGACCAATCCTGGAGTATGGTGTACAATTTTGGTCGCCTAGTTATAGGAAGGATGTCAACAAAATAGAGAGAGTACAGAGGAGATTTACTAGAATGTTGCCAGGGTTCCAGCAACTATGTTACAGAGAAAGGTTGAACAAGTTAGGTCTTTATTCTTTGGAGAGCAGAAGGTTAAGGGGGGACTTGATTGAGGTCTTTAAAATGATGAAAGGGATAGACAGAGTTGACGTGGATACGTTTTTCCCATTGAGGGTAGGGAAGATTCAAATAAGAGGGCATGACATGAGAATTAAGGGACAGAGGTTTTGGGGTAACGTGAGGGGGAACTTCTTTACTCAGAGGGTGGTGGCTGTGTGGAATCAGCTTCCAGCAGAAGTGGTGGAGGCAGGATCGATTTTAACATTTAAGAGTAAAGTGGATAGGTATATGGACGTGAAGGGAATGGAGGGGTATGGTCTGAGTGCAGGTAGATGGGACTAGGGGAAAACAAATGGTCGGCACGGACTGGAAGGGCCGAGAGGGCCTGTTTCCGTGCTGTAATTGTTATTGGTTATATGGTTATATGGTTATAATGGGCAGCCTATCATTCACATTCAGCATTGGCATCAGGACAGGTTAAAATCTAAGTCTTCAACATTTTTCCTTGCATTATTAGACGATTTCTATCAATTTGGAAAGTTGCAGTACAGATCGTCAGGGTTGTGAACACATTTATTGAACGGATTGTTTAAGAAGGGAAGTGGAGAGAATCTAGGGAATTATAGGCAGATGGGCCTCTTATCAGTGGTAGGGAAGCTATTGGAGAAGATTCTTTGGGATAGGATTTACTAGCGAGTGATGTTATTTATTTTAATGAAATAAGTACAGAAATTGTACTTATTTTTCCGTTAAAAATAAGAGGCAAAGAAAAATGTAACCCCAAAAGACTAAATGTTACTGAAAAATTGCCATAATAACTACCCATGAGAACTACCCATGAGAACTAATTATCATTACAGCTAATGGGTATCATTTGCATTCCAGGCAGGGATTTTTCACTCAACAGGAGCACATAGGAATTCAGGCAGCGTATTCAACATTTGAAAGTGTTGTAGATCAATTAACCGCACTGTCCTATATCACTCAAACTCTTGTTATCCATTTCCACAGTGTGTAAAGTCCTCAGAGAGAGCTAAAGTTTACTCGTAGCAACTTGTAAATTTTAACATATTGAAACTCACTCAAACTAAAAAGAAGGTAAAAAAAACATTAAGAAGATAGAATGCAGGTATTGAAACCAATATCTGTGATAATTTGCTATGTATTTAGTATTTAAAAATAAGAGATTGAGTCACATAATTTTTAGATGCAATAAAAGTTCATGAAGTTTACCATTGGGTATAATCCAAGAACATATAGTAAAGTTGCACAATCATTCAATTAATGATGCCTTGTGATGCACATTGTCCATTGTGTTCCAAGTAGCTAGACTTAACACTAATGGTACCCTGGAGATATCAGAAGTACACACAAAGTTCAGAGTCCAGTAATGTATTCAGTCTGACATTTTCACATTACATATATCACTGACATTGGAACAAACTGCTATGTAATGACATTTTTATAGTATCTTTGTATAGAAGTAAAAAAGGATATTCAATGAGATCCAGTAAAAGGGAACAATTAGCTAGTTGAACATGGAACCATAAAAATGTGGTGGATTCCATCCTTTCTTCTATTTTTTTTCATTGTTGCAATCTCTCTGATTCCCTCAGTCCCAATATCTAACAATCTCAGCCTTGAATATGTGCGACAACTGAACATCCACAATCCTCTGACGGAGGGAATGCCAATGATTTACAAACCGTATTATAAAGACATTTCTCCTCATCTACATGAATGGCCAAACTCATATCCCAAGACTTTGCTACTAAGTTCTAGACTCAAGCACTGAATAGCCACGCAGGGACTGGGACTGGGTAATTTGAGTGTTCATATTTGTGGTGGCTCTTCAAAAAAACTATCATATTGCATTGCTCTTCGTCCAAGTCCACACAAAATGTTGCTTTACGGTATATATTCAGTTCTCTTGTAGATAGTAATTAGTTATTCACTGCATATAGTTTTTCATGCTGTCATGGTTTCTCTGGCTAATTACCAATATAGTATAAAGGACAATTGCAGATTATGTAAAACGTTTATAAATTACTTTAAATACTGCTCATTAAACACATTAGAAAAAAATGAATCTCTAAACTAAACTAAAAATTCCCTTGACTGACACTAGGGATAGAAAATTATAGCACAAAAATGGTTTGAGATCCATGAACTATTTGTCCTGAAGAAAGACAAAATATCTCATTAAGCTTTTAATTTTATATGGGGTTTGATAGAGCAAATAGGGAAAGACCGTACTTTCAGGTTAGTGAACCAGTGACGAGCAGCTATCAATTGTAAATGAATGTTTACCAACTGAGATAAGATTCTAGGTGCAATTTATATGTATAGAATGGTTGGAATTTGATATAATTGGCCACAATGAATGATTAGGGCAGAGACATTTAAAGGAACAATAAATTATGTTACATGGAGATTTCTACTCAAGCCCATGAGTTAGGCAATGGAACTAATTGTGAATTTTACTTTGGAGTCACGTGAGTGACTTCGTGAAGACCCCGCCAGCACGCATGCGCGACATATCGTCGCTCGCACTGCAATCGACAAGCTTGGAGGAGCGCAGCTCCTCTACCGGCAACTGTAAAAAGACGATCCTCAGGTAGGTTTACCTAATCTTGAGTTGGTTTGGCGCTCTGGGTTTCAAATGTTTTGTTACAGAGCACCCAGAATCGAGCATGGAGAAGGCTCGAAGCAAGAAAAGGGCTGCTTCCAGGCACGCCATGGAGGGCCGTGGGACCTCGGAGAAAGTTCAGCGGCCAAATTCTCCTGAGCTGGCCGTTGAACATACGGCAGCACCCGTACCGCTACAGTCCGGAAGACTAGCGCGGACTGGCGGGAAAGCAGCGCGGAAGTTGGGTAGCCCCGTTCTATCGGCAGGCTCCGTCACTCCACCGCTACAGTCCGGAAGACCGCGGACTGGCGGTAAAACCCCGCAGAAGTCGGGTAGCCCCGTTAATACGGCAGGCCCCGACTTTCCACCGCTACAGTCCAGAAGACCGCCGTCTGGCGGCAAATCCGCGCAAAAATCGGGCAGCCCCATTGAAACGGTAGGCCCCGATTTCCTACTGCGACAGTCCGGAAGATTACCGCGGACTGGCGGTCACAGCCCCGTTGACTCAGCTGAGTCCGGGAATGACGACCTGCCGTTCGCAGCTAGCGACGGCGATCGTATTTCCCGCTTGGAGCGGATGATGGAGCAATTGCTCCAGAGGGACCTACTCCAGCAGGAGCATGGTCCCCGCGGACCGCATCACAGGCCCACGACAGCACCCTATTCAGGGCTGTCCAATGTCTCTCCCTCCACGGAGGGGAGCGTCCAAAGTCAGGGCTGGGCTGACTTTGAAGAGGTGTTGACAGAAGAACCAAAATTGCAGGGGATGCAAGAAGAGGAACTTCTGGGGATGGTGTCCAAGTTTGCACAGCCATCCCAGAAAGGACGGCCATTTCAGCCGCAGTTAGCAGCAAGTATTAACTACTTAACTACGCACCAGCTGCAGGAGCAGGTAATGACCGAGACTACAGCCAAATATCTGGCTCCAGCGAACTGCATGTCGCTGAATGTGCCTACTGTCAACACCCCCATTTGGGTGAACATAAGCCCTAGCATCAGGGCACAAGAATTAAAAATGCAGAAAATTCTAAAACTGCTAACCGCAGGAATCACTGCGTTCGCCAGGTCTATCGATGGCACATACCTACGAACTCCCCACTGCACACCTACGAAATTTTTATAGGGGGACAATCGAGAGCACATTAACCTACGGCATCACCTCCTGGTTCGGGAGCTGCAAGGCGTACGAACGGCACCAACTGGACAGGATTGTGAAGACTGCCAGCAGGATTATTGGTGCTCCACTCCCTTTATTGCTGGATATACACAGAAAGAGATGTATTAGCAGAGCCATCTCCATCATCAAAAGACCCCTACCACCCATCGCATCACATATTCTCCATCCTGCCATCTGGGAAGAGGCACAGGAGCATCAGCTGCAAAACCAGCAGGATGCTCCTCAGCTTCTTCCCGCAGGCAATTAGACTGATAAACGGACTTTGCCCCCTGCCAAAGTATCGCGCACCAAACACCAACCTGGACACACTAAAGCAGAGCCATTGTCGTGCCACTGCCAATCGGAACTCGTGATATATGTACTTTTATTCTTTATTTCTATTTATTTTTTACCACACACTGAATGGACACTGGTTGAGAAACGCTTTTTCGTTTTCCTCTGGGTATGTAAATACTCAGAAAAATGATAATAAAGATATACAATACAATGCATCTTTTAGGACGGTGCAGGCCATGAAGTACCCTTTGAAAACCGATTGTTTGGCAGTTTCAAATGTTTCCATCTTGAAGTGGGTATATTGCACAAAGGTGTTCAGTTGGGTTAAGTCAATAATAATACGCATCCACTATCTTTTTTTGGTTTTGGTAAAGATGTTTGATACCAACTCAAGATGTTCATGTTTAGTTTTCGCTATTACTCCCTTGGCATATAATCTAAATAGTTCCGCATGTCCTTCCACTTTCTCTTTTTGAAAAAGCACAAATTTCCGGCTAGGTACATGTTGAACTGGTGGGAGGAGTTTGTTAATGAATTCAATTTTATATCCCTGAATACTGTGTAATATATATATATTTTTTTTTTTGATGAATATTTTTTATTATAGAAACATATGTATGAAAATTGCAATATTTTACATAAACGAAAATACATCATTAAATACTTTCATAATATTAATAATATTAATAATATTAATATTATTACTAATATTGAGATTTAGGACTATATGCTTCTATACGCTTTTTTAATTATTTTTTATAAAGTAAGAATAGATAGAGATAAATAATGAAAAAAATAAGAAAACGAATGGAGTATTAATCGTTATTCCGTCATTGGAGATATAGGCATGATTTATTATATTTCTTTCTTCATCCATTCTAATATTCAGGCCTCAGTCAAGCCCTCGTACCGATCCATTATGACTCTGTAAATATTCAATATATGGAGACCATATCCCTCTGAAGAGATCTAACCTGTCCATTAAGACAAGCCTCAATCTCTCCAGATGAAGAGTCTCTGACATTTCTGTATTCCACATTTTGATTGTAGGGGATGTAGGACCTTTCCAAAATTTTAATATTAATTTTTTCCCAATTACTAACCCATAATCAATAAAAATTCTCTGGTTTGTTGTTACTATTTGTTCTGTTTCCAATATTCCTAGTATTATTAGCTTTGAATCGGGTGTCAAAGATATATTAACAACATTCAAAATTATCCTGAATATTTCAATTCAGAATTTTGTAATTTTTATACAATTTGTAAATGAGTGTGCCAGATTGGCTTCTAAATGTTGACATTTATCACATATAGGAGATACTTTTGGGAACATATTATGTAATTTGGTTTTTGAATAATATAATCGATGTAATATTTTAAACTGTATAAGAGAGTGTTTAGCATTTAGTGAACAATGATGTATATGTTGTAAACTATCATCCCATATTTCTGGTCTAATAGTTTGACATAATTCATTTTCCCACGATTGTCTATGTGTTTCTGTTGATGGAACATCACCTTCCAATAAGATGTTATATATATATGAAATCATTTTTTCTGTATTCGGATGTTTATTCAAACATTCATCTAATATTTCTATCTTTCTATTTCTGAGTTCTTGCGTATTTGCTTTAACATAATCTCTAATTTGTAAGTATCTAAAGTACTCTTGAGATTGTAGTCCATACTGTGTAATATAAAGAGGTCAGAAGTTATGGAGCTCCATGCATCCCCAAACAGGCGCAACCTGCCTCCCATTTGTGAAGTTATACATGCGGATTTCCCAAGGGAACCAGATCCATGGTTACCGGTGGCGTTTGGTCTTCCGTCCTTGGCTCTTGGGAAGTAGAGGCGCTGTGGTGTGGGGTTGACGCATCTTCCATGAAGGTCGCTCTGGGGCATGGCCTAAAAAAGACATCTGCGTATATGGCGCGACCTTCGGATTTTCACCCGCCATCCTCAGGGATTTGTGTTGGGTCCACTGTTGTTTGTCATGTACATCAATGATCTGGATGATGGGGTGGAAAATTGGATAAGTAAGTATGCAGATGATACTAAGATAGGTGGTGTTGTGGATAATGAAGTAGATTTTCAAAGTCTACAGAGAGATTTGGGCCATTTGGAAAAGTGGGCTGAAAGATGGCAGATGGAGTTTAATGCTGTTAAGTGTGAAGTGCTACATCTTGGCAGGACAAATCAAAATAGGAAGTACATGGTAAATGGTAGGGAATTGAGGAATGCTGTGGAACAGAGGGATCTAGGAATAACTGTGCATAGTTCCCTGAAGGTGGAATCGCATGTAGATAGGGTGGTAAAAAAGCCTTTGGTGTGCTGGCCTTTATAAATCAGAATATAGGAGTAGGGAAGTAATGTTAAAATTGTACAAGGCATTGGTAAGACCAATTCTGGAGTATGGTGTACAATTTTGGTCGCCTAGTTATAGGAAGGATGTCAACAAAATAGAGAGAGTACAGAGGAGATTTACTAGAATGTTGCCAGGGTTCCAGCAACTATGTTACAGAGAAAGGTTGAACAAGTTAGGTCTTTATTCTTTGGAACGCAGAAGGTTAAGGGGGGACTTGATTGAGGTCTTTAAAATGATGAAAGGGATAGACAGAGTTGACGTGGATACGTTTTTCCCATTGAGGGTAGGGAAGATTCAAACAAGAGGGCATGACATGAGAATTAAGGGACAGAAGTTTCGGGGTAACGTGAGGGGGAACTTCTTTACTTAGAGGGTGGTGGCTGTGTGGAATGAGCTTCCAGCAGAAGTGGTGGAGGCAGGATCGATTTTAACATTTAAGAGTAAAGTGGATAGGTATATGGACGTGAAGGGAATGGAGGGGTATGGTCTGAGTGTAGGTAGATGGGACTAGGGGAAAAAAAATGGTCGGCACGGACTGGAAGGGCCGAGAGGGCCTGTTTCCGTGCTGTAATTGTTATATGGTTATATTATATGGTTATCCTGTCTGAGTGGAAGCGGGGCCTGTTGGGTGTTGCATTGGGATGCTGCCGCTGGTATGCTGTTGGCCTGTTGGTGGAAGGTGGCTTTATCATGCCCACTGCTTTAGCTTCCTCATCCAGGTCCTTGACCTGTTTAGGCAGGTTGTCCCCAAACAGCAAATTCGGCGACGGCGTAGCGCTGGCTTTGCACAACCCTGCAAATTTGAGGTTGAGCGTGGGATGGACCGTGCTCTTCCTGAAACAATTCATTTCAAATTGTGCGTTGCAGAACAGGGCTAATGTGTCCTGTTGTTCCTCCGTCATGTCTGTGCCATCGATAGACCTGGCGAACACAGTGATTCCTGCGTTTTGCAGTTTTAGAATTTTCTACATTTTTAATTCTTGTGCCCTGATGCTAGGGCTTATGATCCCCCAAATGGGTGGTATTGGCTGCAGCAGGGGTGGATACTGACGTTTTAAAATCTCATTCTACCAGGGCTGCGTCCACATCAGCGGCGAGGATCATGGAAGTTCCCATGGACCACATCCTCGCAACAGCGGGTTGGGCCAACGAGGTTACCTTTCAGCGGTTTTATAATAAACGTGTGGCCACACCCGCAACGTTTGCAGACACTATTTTAAGTTCTGTTTCCTAAAACTCCCCGAAGTTGGGGGTTTATTGTTTGTTTGTTAATAAATACATTATTATTTTTCAGCTCTGTTTATAGTCTGAAATATGTTAACATACTTCCTCCATCAGTCATTATGGCAGTGTGTGAGCATGGACTCTGTTCCTGGGCATGAAATCACAGAACTTTAAAATCTTCACAAAGTCACTCACGTGACTCCGAAGTAAAATAGTAAGATTAAACGAGAACTTATCAGTTCGACGTTTGATCCTTATTTTAAGAGAAGTTACGATGAGGGATTTTGTGCTTTCCGCTCCCAACCCTCTATTTAGCAGGGAACATAAAAACTGACTGCAAAAGTTTTTATAGATATGTGAAGAGAAAGAGATTAGTTAAAACAAATGTAGGTCCCTTGCAGTCAGAAACAGGTGAATTGATCATGGGGAACAAGGACATGGCAGACCAATTGAATAACTACTTTGGTTCTGTCTTCACTAAGGAAAACATAAATAATCTGCCGGAAATAGCAGGGGACCGGGGGTCAAATATGATAGAGGAACTGAGTGAAATCCAGGTTAGCTGGGAAGTGGTGTTGGGTAAATTGAACGGTTTAAAGGCCGATAAATCCCCAGGGCCAGATAGTCTGCATCCCAGAGTACTCAAGGAAGTAGCCACAGAAATAGTGGATGCATTAGTGATAATTTTTCAGAACTCCTTAGATTCTGGAGTAGTTCCTGAGGATTGCAGGGTAGTTAATGTAACCCGAACTTTCAAATAAGGAGGGAGAGAGAAAATGGGGAATTACAGACCAGTTAGTCTAACATCAGTAGTGGGGAAACTGCTAGAGTCAGTTATTAAAAATGGGATAGCAGCACATTTAGAAAGTGGCAAAATCATTGGACAAAGTCAGCATGGATTTACGAAAGGTAAATCACGTCTGACGAATCTTATTGAATTTTTTGAGGATGTAACTACTAGAGTGGATAAGTGGTTACTAGAGGATGTAACTACTAGGGTGGATAAGTGTTATATCTAGACTTTCAGAAGGCTTTTGACAAGGTCCCACATAAGAGATTAGTACACAAACTTAAAGCACATGGTATTGGGGGTTCAGTATTGATGTGGATAGAGAACTGGCTGGCAGACAGGAAGCAAAGGGTAGGAGTAAACGGGTCCTTTTCAGAATGGCAGGCAGTGACTGGTGGGGTACCGCAAGGCTCAGTGCTGGGACCCCAGCTATTTACAATATATATTGATGATTTGGACGAGGGAATTGAATGCAACATCTCCAAGTTTGCGGAAGACACTAAGCTGGGGATAGTGTTAGGTGTGAGGAGGATGCTAGGAGGCTGCAAGATGACTTGGATAGGTTGGGTGAGTGGGCAAATGCATGGCAGATGCAGTATAATGTGGATAAATGTGAGGTTATCCACTTTGGTGGCAAAAACAGGAGGGTAGACTATTATCTGAATGGTGGCAGATTAGGAAAAGGGGCGATGCAACGAGACCTGGGTGTCATGGTACACCAATCATTGAAAGTAGGCATGCAGGTGCAGCAGGCAGTGAAGAAAGCAAATGGTATGTTAGCATTCATAGCTAAAGGATTTGAGTATAGGAGCAGGGAGGTTCTACTGCAGTTGTACATGGTTTTGGTGAGACCACACCTGGGGTATTGCGTACAGTTTTGGTCTCCAAATATGAGGAAAGACATTCTTGCCATAGAGGGGGTACAGAGAAGGTTCACCAGACTGATTCCTGGGATGTCAGGACTTTCATAAGAGGAAAGACTGGATAGACTCGGCTTGTACTCGCTAGAATTTAGAAGACTGAGGGGGGATCTTATAGAAACTTACAAAATTCTTAAGAGGTTGGGCAGGCTAGATGCAGGAAGATTGTTCCCGATGTTGGGGAGGTCCAGAACAAGGGGTCACAGTCTAAGGATAAGGGGGAATTCCTTTAGGACCGAGATGATGAAAACTTTTTCACACAGAGAGTGGTGAGTCTCTGGAATTCTCTGCCACAGAAGGTAGTTGAAGCCAGTTCATTGGCTATAATTAGGAGGGAGTTAGATGTGGCCCGTGTGGCTAAAGGGATCAGGGGGTATGGAGAAAATGCAGGTACAGGATACTGAGTTGGATGATCAGCCATGATCATATTGAATGGCCGTGCAGGCTCGAAGGGCCAAATGGCCTACTCCTGCACCTATTTTCTATGTTTCTATGTCTATGTTTCTATAAGGTCAACTGGTATGT
The DNA here is from genome assembly GCA_035221665.1 of Okamejei kenojei. NCBI lineage: Eukaryota > Metazoa > Chordata > Chondrichthyes > Rajiformes > Rajidae > Okamejei > Okamejei kenojei. Next base: position 14,186,235 of record CM069139.1, on the reverse strand, counting down.
TAGTTCTCTTAAATCTTACTATCTTCAGTCAATACTTCTATCTGTGATTTCACACCTCTGCTTTGAAGAATGTCGCGCATGCGTGCTGGCAGGGTCTTCACGAAATCCCTCATCGTAACTCCTCATAAATTAAGGATCAAACTTCAAACTGGTAAGTTCTCTTTTAATCTTACTATTATATTGGCAAACAGATGGTCTAGGCATGACAGAATCACCAAATAATACACATTTATACCATTGAGGCATATTTTACTTAGCATTAACCATCTGTGGCTCGCTTACGGAATGAGCTATTTTGGTTTATTCACTTACCGATGTGTGTATCACTGGCCTTTATTCTCTCTAACTGTCCCCAATTGCAGTTAACAATCAACCACATTGCTGGTCTGGAATCCAAGACAGGCCAGACAGGGCAAGGATGACAGATTTCCTTCCTTGAAGGACACAAGTGGACTAAATAGGTTTTATGATTACCATTACTGATATTAGATTTTATTTTAAATCCCTGCTATATATTTAATTACTTCAATTTTCAGTGGTCCTGATGGGTGTCCAACTAAGAAACCTGGACAAAAGATGTGAACATAGATGAACAATTCTGTATAATGGGTTCAAAGGGTATTTTATTGTCACGTGTACCAATTAAGGTACAGCGATACTCGATTTACCATACAGCCATACTAAAAAAAGCAACTACATAAAAGTTAACATTAACATCCACAGCAGATTCCCCACATTCCTCACTGTATTGGAATAGGCTGTGAGCCGAGCATCAAAAATGTGTCTAGAATGTAACTTTCGTGACCCATGTCTCGGAACTACATGAAAGTTTGCACAGATTTAGATAAAATATAATTGAGAAGGAAGTCATAACTCGTCAGTGCCAAAAGTTGCACATTAATTAATTAAGCTAATTAGAAAATTAGATGGAAAAAGTAATCGCCATCTAGTGTCCAATGCCCATATTACACCACGTGGAGCTTAATTCCGTGCTACGGTCTATTTAAAACATATATTATTATACCATATATGTATATTTATGACGTGAATATGACTGTAATCATATATAATTATGTATAATTATATTATATAAAAATAATATAATGAATATAATTGTGAGGTAGTATTTTGAATGAGACTGCCGCAGAGGTCCGGCTCATGAACGAGCCTAATTAATGGGTGAGGGCAGTTCCTCTGGGTTCCCCCGTTTACTGAACCATTGAACCACACTTACTGCCAGTGTGCAGAGTGGGGGTCACGGCCATAGTGGGTCTGGGGCAATGTCAGGCTGGGGGAAGGCTAAGGCATCTTCCACTGACAGGAAAATGCCTAACCCTAACTCGCCCACCTTCCAGAGCTGCCCACGGCTGGAGCTGGAGCTGCTTTGGGACCGGTTACGGGCTCCGTACATGTGGCCCCGTAGCGTGTCCACCTCGGCCAGCATGCCCTTCTGGATCATTGTGGTGATGATGGTGGGTAACAGCACTGCCCTGCACGCCGCCCAGGACGGCTTCAGCACCAACATAGTGCCAGCTCCATCGGACCGCAAGCACGCTCGCTGCAACACCGGCCTACCGACAGCCCAACTGACCTATCGCAGCACCCACCATCCATCCGACCACTCGCAGCACCAACCGGTGGCCCGGCCACTCTCACCACCCACCGGCGGCCCGGCCAATCTCACCACCCACTGGTGGCCCGGCCACTCTCACCACCCACCGGCGGCCCGGCCAATCTCACCACCCACCGGCGGCCCGGCCACTCTCACCACCCACCGGCGGCCCGGTCAGTCTCACCACCCACCGGGAGCCCAGCCCGACCGACCACTCTCATGATCCACCGGTGGCCCGGCCAATCTCACCACCCACCGGCGGCCCGGTCAGTCTCACCACCCACCGGCAGCCCAGCCCACTCTCACCACCCACTGGCGGCCCGGTCAGTCTCACCACCCACCGGCAGTCCGGCCCTGCCGACCACTCTCACCACCCACCGGCGGCCTGGCCACTCTCACCACCCACCTACGGCCCGACCGATCCTCCACAGCATCCATCGGCCGACCGACAAGCCCAACTGCCGACAGAGTAGCCGACTGAATAGCTGACTAACCCTAACTGTAGCTGTACATTTGTTATTTATCATTTTTATTTAACAGTTCACATCATAACTTTATAAAGATAAATCAATTGAAAAACAAAATGATCAGCAAGGTTAGCATTACCTTTATTCCATGGAAATCTTGTTATTGTTTTGATGTAATGAGGGGACAGCCTTGATCCCAGGGTCCTCGCTGCCTAGTGACCATAAAACAAAGCGCGGGATTGGTCAATTTGCGTCCTACCTCAATGTCAAACGTGCATTGAGTGAACAATTACTACTCAGAAAATTGGACGCTTTTCTCACATTTTAAAAAAAATGTGCAGGTTTTGATCTTGACGAGTTTCAGGTATGATTTATATAATTATTTTATACAATATGTTAAAAATTCAGGTAGTTCCGTGAGTTGGGTCACGAACTTGAACGAGAAAACTCCTCGGCCAACAGACTAGAAGGCAATAAAGTCTAATCTTCACTCTTTATTCTCCCATCGATGGTTCCAGTCGAAACATCCGCAGTCGGGGTGATTGAAGCACCCGCAGCCGGCGATCAAAGGGGTTACTAGGGGATTTCAGGGATAAAGATGGAACCACATCTGAATAATGGGATCCAGGAATCACGTGTGTCCTCCCACATTTCCATCCTTTGGGTTCTGCAGAATAAGTACTCGATACACCATTTGAAACATACGGCAAGTAATTGATGCTTAACATCTAGATCCCGCATCCTAAAAGTTCACGTTGGGATTGTTTGCCTGCTGCATGAAGCAATGGAACATGTACTGTGTAATCAGGGAACGATGAAAGAAAAACACATTGGCATACAACTGTTGCATGTCATAATTCAATGTTGTTGGACCTAGTTAGCAGAGCCAAGTTAATTTCTAATCAACATCTCCGTCACCCTGGAGACAAACCGGGAGGCATGCATCACATCTCTGGGATGTGGCGGCTTGGAACTTCCTGTTGGGCTCTAAAGACTAATTCACTGGCCCTTTCATGTGGCCCACAGCCTGATGTGTCCTCTGATCTTGAATGCTTGAAGGGGAAACCTTCCAAAGTATCAATTCTCCCAAGGTTTGGCAGCCAGCACATAATTATCTATGAAAAGAACAAATACATATAATTCTAATCTGCAACTACTTACAATATGTCAAGTACAATTAGCATTACAATGCTTTGATTTTTTTTTCATTTTGGTAGCTTTGGTACTTTTTCAAAAGCAAAATATAGGGTATGAATTTATACTTTTTATGTGCAATTATATAATCTTCAGAAATGACACGCACTGCAGTCAACAACAGTTACGCCACTTATGTAGAAAGAAAGCAAACACCTTTATACATGGGTGCTAATTATTAATATATTTCACCAAATTAATAAGTTTCACAATTTCACATCCAAAGTGCTTTATTAACCCTACATGTTAATGGCCAATTTGGAAAACAGTTTGGGTGTTCACCCATATTCCCCTCCACAGAATTGAGTATTAACTTCTCAGAAACCACTTGCGTATGCATAAGATTTAAAAAAACTGCAGACACTGGAAATCTGAAATAAGAAAAGAAAAAGCGGATGAGGCAGCTTCTGTGGGAAATTGTATCGACCCTCCACAGATGCTGCCTGATCTCTGAAGTGTTTCCCAACACTATTTACAATTATATGCACACAAGGTCCATTAATCAGTCATTTTCCCTTTTTGGAGGCAGCATTCCCTAAACTCCTAATATTTAGTTGAGTTGTGTTTTACATAATGGGGGAATTTACTTGCCAGATACAATAGTTTCATTATTTACAAAAAAAATGTTAGAATGAGAGTGAGCAGCTTAAATGAAGCCAAAATGCTGCAAAATAATCCATAAACTCAGGGTTAAAAAATTGTTCTGCTGGACCCTTGTTAATAAATGTTCAGTTTGACCAGTAGATAGGAAGGAAACCCAGTGGCTAGAGAGCTTCGATACCAAGCTGAGTGAGTGGCAAGGGATGAGAAAAGCTAAAATAGCTAGAGATGTCACTTTCAGAAAAGAGGAGAGCTGGAGACGGCAGATGCAGGAATCTTGAGCATAAAAGTGCCAGAGGAACTCAGCAGGTCAGGCAGCATCTGAGGGGGTAAATGGACATTCTCATGTTTCAGGTCTAGAATCTTCTTTAGACCCCATTTAGACATCTTCAGGTAAGAGGTGCCAGATTCGTGAAAAGATGCTCAGAAAGAGAAAGTCTGAAGAAGGGTCTCGACCCGAAACGTCGCCTATCTCCTTCGCTCCTTAGATGCTGCTGCACCCGCTGAGTTTCTCCAGCTTTTTGTGTACCCTCAGAAAGAGAGTTGGGGAAGGTGAGAGGGAGACTGTATGTTTACAGACATCGGTTATCCCTAATTGAATGTTTTAAGGATGAAACCTGTCTAAATCAAAGTCAGCACACCTCTGGCAATAAATCATTTTCCCCATTATTAAACGTTAGACAATAGACAATAGGTGCAGGAGTAGGCCATTCAGCCCTTCGAGCCAGCACTGCCATTCACTGTGATCATGGCTAATTATCCACAATCAGTACCCCGTTCCTGCCTCCTCCCCATATCCCTTTACTCTGCTATCTTTAAGAGCTCTATCTAACTCTCTTGAAAGCATCCAGAGAATTGGCCTCCACTGCCTTCTGAGGCAGAGACTTCCACAGATTCACACCTCTGTGAGTGAAAAGGTTTTTCCTCATCTCCGTTCTAAATGACCTCCCCATTATTAAACTGTGGCCCCTGGTTCTGGACTCCCCCAACATCGGAAACATGTTTCCTGCCTCTAGTGTGTCCAATCCCTTAATAATCTTAGATGTTTCAATAAGATATCCTCTCATCCTTCTAAATTCCAGTGTATACAAGCCCAGCCGCTCCATTCTTTCAACATATGGCAGTCCCGCCATCCTGGGAATTAACCTGATGAACCTATGCTGCACTCTCTCAATAGCAAGAATGTCCTTCCTCAAATTTGGAGACCAAAACTGCACACAATACTCCAGGTGTGCTCTCACCAGGCCCCTGTACAACTGGCCTCAAATTTTGCTGTTTACAACAACAGCAACAATTTATATTAATGTATCACTTTTATTGTGGTAAAGCACTCCAGGTATGAACAGGACAGCAAAAATTTGGAAATTTGCCCTGCATTAAACACACACAGAGAAGTACTTCTGTAATGTAATAAAGTATATCCTCAAATCGATTTATTAGCCTCTATCTCATACATTTGTATTAAAATCTGCAAGCATTGCAAACTCCCATGCAATACAATTGCTTCTTGTTACTATTCCTTGGTGTACTGAGCCAGGGGAATATTTACGTCGTAATGAGAGGAACAGAAAATAAAATAAATGCAGCTAGAAACGAGAAAATCCAGGTCAATTGGGGTTCGTAGTGTTCAGTAGCCTGATGGTTGTTGGGAAGAAGCTTTTCCGGAACCTGGACGTCACGGTTTTCAGACTCCTACATGTTTGCTCGGATGGTGTATCAGACAAGGCATGCTCATTTGATACTTTAAAGTCAGTAAAGCTTTAATCTCAATGAGTAATGTGTAAGAAGGATCTGCTGAAGCTGGTTTAAACCGAAGATAGACATAAAAAGCCGGAGTAACTCAGTGGGACAGGCAGCATTTCTGGATGGAAGGAATGGGTGACGTTTCGGATCGAGACCCTTCTTCATATGTACTGAGGTGCAGTAAAAAGCTGTGTTTTGCTTGGTATCCAAACAAATCAGATATACTATAAATAAATACAATAAAGTCAAACTCAAGCAGAGCAGATAGAGCCAAGGGTGTAGAATACAGTACTCGGCATTGTAGTGCATCAGTTCCATGGACACAATCCAATGTCCACAATGGATTGTGTCCATTGTGTAGAGGCTAATTGGACAGTCTCCTAGCTTACGGGAGGAGCATTCAGAAGCCTGATAACAGAGGGGAAGAAGCTGTCTGGTGGTGCGTGCTTTCAAGCTTCTGCACCTGCTGCTCGATGGGAGCAGAGAGAAGGAATGACCAGGTACACAAAATGCTGGAGAAACTCAGCATCTGTGGAGCGAAGGAGGTAGGCAACGTTTCAGACCGAAACCCTTCTTCAGGAATGACCAGGGTGGGTCAAGACTTTGGAAGAGATCCAGGATGAGGTTAGTTTAACTGTGACCTGGTCTTTGGGTGCAGTCAGCCCAGGACCAATGAAATTTGATGTTAGACCTCATCTGCATGCTGGGTATTACCTTTAACCTCTAGACAGTTCACTCAAATAGCGAAAGCAATCTTGGATTGTCAGGGGAGACCCGATAAAGAATATAAAATTAAGAAAGGCAGAGATAGGATTGACAGTCAAAACCTTTTTTTACCCCATGGTGGAAATTTCAAGGTCTAGAGGGTATTGCTTTTAGGGGAGAATGGCAAAGTTCAAAGGGGATATGCAGGGCAAGTTTTTTTTACAAAGAAAATGGTGGGTTCCTGGAACACGGTACTAGTGATGGTCGTGGGTGCAGGTGTGATAATGGCATTTAAGAGGCTCAAGAATAGAATAGAATGCCTTTAATGTCATTCAAACAAACAAAGGTTTGAAGGAAATTTCGTTCCCTGCAGCCATAACAGCAAAAAAACCCCACAAAATTAACACAGTTCCAGACAAACTTTAGGAATTTCCTGTGAGCCTCAGAGATGGGCACCGTATAGTATGCATCTTTTAAATCGATGCATGCTGTTTCAAAAGTATCCATTTTGAAATGGGTATATTGTACAAAAGTGTTCAGCTCAGTTAGGTCTATTATAATCCGACATCCCCCAACTTTTTTAATTCTGGTGAAGATGTTGGACACAAACTCAATAGGTTCATGCTTGGTTTTGCCAATTACCCATTTTGCTGCTAACCGTATAATTTCAGCATTTCCTACCTCCACCTCTTTTTGGGATAGTGTAAACTTTCCATGAGGCGAATGCTGGGTAGGGGGATATCTACCTCCAATAAATTCTATAACATAACCTTGAACACTTTGTAAAATAAACTCATCTGTGGTGACAGTTTTCCATATGTCCAAAAAAGTCCACCTATTTGTGCAGGAGGGGATGCTACGGCGTGAGAGGAACCAGACCCCCTTACCTCCATGGTTAGCGACGGTTCCTCACGTATGGTGTTTTGGTTAGACGTTGTGGAGGTTGACGGGGTGGCGGCCGCATCTTCCATGCAGGCCGCTGTTGGCCTTGCCCTAAAAAAGGTTGTTGTGTTTGCGGAAGTGGAGGTGGGTAGGACCTTTGTGTCCTGTCCGGCAGTCGTGGTTTCCAGGTTGTGTTTGGCTGTTGCCGGTGGTATGGGTGAAGTCTGGCCGTCGGAGGTTTCATGAGGCCAGCTGTTTTGGCCTCATCGTCCAGTTCCTTCACCTGTTTGGACAGGTCTCCAAACAATTGATGCGGCGGTGGAGCGGTTGATGGTCGGCACAACCCCGCGAATTTGGGGTTGAGTGTGGGCTTAATGGAACTCTTACGCAGGTAGTTTATCTCATACTGGGCGTTGCACAGGAGTGCCAGTGCATCTTGTTGTTCACTGGACACATTATCCCCGTCCAGGGTCCTAGAAAACGCCGTTATGCCCGTGGAGAGAACCTTTAAGATACGCTGGAGGCGGACATCCTGCATCCTGGTGGCCGTACTCAAGTGTCCCCAGATCTGGGCATTAACCAAGGGCACACTGAGGTTGATGCAGTTCTCGGGCGGTTTTATTTTCTCTATGGTATCATTGTGAACCTGACTCTGGAGTTGGTGAGTAGTCAGGTAATCAATGGTGCCCGCCAGTTTGTGGTGCAGAGGTTCACCTGTTTGTGTAGTAGCGGCAAACTTGCCCACTACGTCCAGCATATCCTCCTCATGCTCTGGCTCAGCGGTCACTGGCTGTCCCGGGTCGTCTTCAAACACAGCGGCTGGGCAGCTGCTCGCACTTCTGGCTGGAGACGATGAGATGCTGAGTGGGCTCCTCGCACGGCTTGTGGATGCCCGTGAGTCCCGCTCTTCCAGTTCCCGGTCCCGCTGGAGGAGTTGCTCCACTAAGAGCTCCAACCGCTCTATGCGACCGTCCCTGCTATGTGCAGCGGACAAGCCGACTTCCCCAGGCCCTGCGAAATCACTGGGGCTTCCACCATCGGACCACACCTCCGTAAGGCACTGTCTAGGGTCCAATGGCAGGTTGTCGTGACCTAGTAGGCTCATACGACTCCCGCACGGACTCTCCATTAGTCTGTCTTCTCCCAGACTGTGGCGGCCCACCTGTCTGATATGAAGGCAGGTGAGTTGGATCGGCGCCGGCCCCTGGAACCTGGCTCCCCGGAGTCCGTGCAGGCTTACCTCCACAATCGCCCAATTTTTGGCGTGGAGGCGCATGGTCGGCCGCTCCCAGAGCTGAGCTGACCGACCGTCTACTGCTGCCACCTCCGCCCTTGACCGCAGCCTGACGGGGTGTTTTGTCGGCGGTATCTGCTCCAGCGGGCCTACTCGACGCAGCAGCAGAGCTGCCAGACTGCACTACGGCAGATCTCCCTGGCAGTGGTACGTGATGTTGCACAGCTGTAGGGCTCCCCTGCAGTGCAGCTGTCCCCCGGCCCAGCCCCCTCGGGTCTACTGGAGTTCGGGGTGGGGTTGCTTGTGACGAGCGAGGCCCCTTGGCACGTACCTGTTTCCCCCCTCTTTTCTTGGGGGAAGGGGGCTCGAAGTCTGGATCCGTTGCATCCAGCTCCGGGGTGGTAAACCACTCGGGTGAGTCGGACGCTAAAGTAGCGGGAACGCCCGATTTCCGCATTCTTGCCCCCACGTGTCTTGAAGCTGCCGGTGGTGCTTGCAGCTCCGGGGACAAGGGCCGTTGGCTGGTCAATGCAGCACGGCTCCTCAACAGCGTCGCCTTCCGCTTGCCCTTGTCCATCCTGTGGAGTAAAGGTAAGTACTTACCTGCCGGCCTTTTATGAAGGAGCCGGAGGAGAGAGCGTACTCCCCCCCCCCCCCCAAGCCTGCCGATGCAAATGCGCGCGACGATATGCTGCGCATGCGTGCTGGCGGGGTCTTCACGAAGTCACTCACGTGACTCCGAAGTAAAATGTCATTCAAACAAACAAAGGTTTGAAGGAAATTTCGTTCCCTGCAGCCATAACAGCAAAGAAAAACCACAAGATTAACACAGTTCCACACAAACATCCATCACTGTGAATCTCCAAACACCTCCTCACTGTGATGGAAGGCAGGATATCCAGAGAAGGGACAGATATGGATCCCAAGCAGGCAGAGGAGATGAATTTATCTTGTCATTATGTTCAGCGCAGACATTGTGGTCTGAATGGACAGTTCCTATGCTGTAGTTTTAGGGGTCATAAATCTCAAATCTTCATATATAATATACCTAATTTCTGATTCAGATGTGTGCTCAAGATGCCTTAACAGGAGATGAAGTAAGCAGTCTATTCCAGGACTGGAGCAGTTGCAATTGTTGAATAGATTTGATTTGGTTCCGTTTATACTTGGGGGGATTTTGCTGTATATTTTGTTTTTTGACTGTTTCATCAATTGTTTCACTGTCTATTTCTTCTTGAATCTCATAGTCTGAGCAGCTGAGTCTGAGTCACTACCTGGGTCTACTCCAAATGTTGACACACTCCATATGTGTGCCTAGCATTGTATACTTCTGCACAATCAGAAAGGTTTCAATTACTGGGTCAGGTTGATCTGGAGCTGAAATAATACTGCTCTGAAATTATGGACCACCACAATAACCACAATGATCACGGAAATTATTTTATTGTGGGAATCTTTGGATCTTACAGTTTAAAACTGGCTAAACTTTACTGCAGAATGTTTAAAAACTGGAAAATGCCAGGTCCATGAAACCTATCCACCCATCCACCTGATTGCTTCCATTTGACTACAGCTCTGCTGAACACTTCGATGACATTCCTTATATTCTTGACACTACAGGAGGCCATTTGGCCCAATATCTGTGCTGTACAAAAAAGAACCACCGAGGCTAATCCCGCATTACAGCCCTGGGTTTCGCAGCCTTGCTGTTGCTTGCGTGAAAGGAAAATCCTCCTTAATTACTTTTATCAGCCATAATTTGTGCCTTTGGATACATCACCTCAGTGAAATACATTATTTGTTAATTCCCATAAAAACCTTATGGCTTGACCAGCTTCAAATATCACTTTGCACCTACTGACAAAGGCAAACTTATAATTAGTCACCATATTTTTCACGTTATACAATTGTTCACAGACAGTTGAGACACTACAGTATCACTCATTTGCACACACATAGAGCAATATCAATCAAGTTCATCCTGCAGGAGGTAGGCACAAAGTGCTGAAGTAACTCAGCGGGTCAGGCAGCATATCTGTAGAAACATTATAGGAAACTGACCATATCAGTCCAATATTTGTTTCATAACCTACACAACATTATGGCTGCACAGTAGCGCATTATGGGTGCTGTTTGTACGGAGTTTGTATGTTCACCCCATTACCTGCGTGGGTTTACTCTGGGTGCTCTGGTTTCCTCCAACGCTCAAAAGACGTACAAGTATATACATTAATTGGCTTTAGAAAAATTGTAAATTGTCCCTCGTGTGTGTAGCATAATTCAAATGTGTGGGGATCGCTGGTCGGCGCAGACTCGAAAAGGGCCTGTTTCCGTGCTATATCTCTAAACTAAACTAAACATTACTTTCTTCTGCAGTCAATGGGTACAAAAATTAAATAGTATATAAATACATAGACAAGCTCTCTAAAGCTGCAATATGGGGGTGGTTAGTAAATGGTGGGATAAATGAGCTTGGACATCAGGGTTCATTAACCTTCTCTTGGAAATTTTATCATGGGGGGGTGGGTGCGGGATTAAAATCCAGTTTTCTACTGCCTGTCGGAGGCGGATTTCCTCGGGCTGCTAGCTGCTGAAGAATAATTGATCGGACTTCCGTTCCCGATTTTTTTTTTAAATCGACTTCTAACGCCCTCGATGCCTACAACGTGACGGATCGCAAGAACGGAACAAAACAAAGGGTAAGTCGTATATTTTACATATAGACATGCTTCTTGGGATGGCTTTAATCTAATTTTACGTTGCAAAAATGTGATTTGGGCCCCATACGAACCGGCAGTGTTTTTCCTGCTGATATGGAGTTCAAATTCACCGCAAATGCAACGTTCCAATCGATCGCGTTCCAGAAATCTCACTCTCAAGATGATTTAAATGCTGGGGTACACAAAAAGCTGGAGAAACTCAGCGGGTGCAGCAGCATCTAAGGAGCGAAGGAGATAGGCGACGTTTCGGGTCGAGACCCTTCTTCAGTCTCGATTTAAATGCTGTTTTCTTTGGACAACCATGTCATAAGAGCACCTAAATCGTCTATATTTTGTGTTATTGTCTATCCATAGTCAATATTTTTATACTAAATATCAGTTTTAGTCCCATGTATTGTGCAAAAAAAAAAAATTGATTATATTGAGTGGATGTTTCTAGATTCATTTATGGGAATTAAACATTAAATTCGTTCCATCTGGCAGATAAATTCATGACTGAGATTTAAAAATCATGTTATATTGCGAATATAACGATAGACCCACTGGAAGAAGCAATGAATATTAAGGCGGACTCACAAAAATTAATATCATATCTATATAACAGTATTCTTAATAGAGAATTTCAATCAACAGAGGCAATTAGAGAAGACTGGGGAAAAGATTTAATGATAAAAATTCTAAAGAAACATGGGAGAGGTATTTGATATATATATACATAAATGTTCGATTAACACTATACATAATTTAATTCAATTTAAAATATTACACAGATATTATTCAAAAGTTAGGTTGAATAAATGTTATTCAAATATTTCTCCCATTTGTGATAAATGTCTTTCTCAAAATGCCAATTTCACACATTCTTTCGTTTCTTGCACAAAACGTCAAAGATTTTGGTGTGATATATTTGATATATTCACTAGTTTATTTAAGATAAAAATGGAACCTAGCATAGAAATGATTATTTTTGGAGTAATAGGAGATGGAAACAAATTAAATATATCCCAAATCTCATTTTTTTAATTATGGTTTAATAACAGCGAAAAAACTCATACTCAAATTCCGGAAAAAGGCTACTATACCAACACTCAAAATGTGGATTGGTAATATGTTGGAAACGGCCCATTCGGAAGAAATGAGACTCCTCCTAATAGAAAAAAAAGACCAATTCTCAACGAGCTGGTCTCCATTTATTGACTTTGTGGATTCATGTGGTGCAATAGTATCGTAAAATTAAAAATTCTGGGTTTGAGTGAAAAATGATTAAGAATTTAAAAAAAACATCGACTTGTGGCGTGGGGGAATCTCCTTTCTGCTTCACTTTCTCACTTATTTCTTTCTTTACACCACATTCACTAGACTATTCTTTACTCTTCACTACCCATTTCTTTCTCATTTCTTTCTAAAAAAAAAGGAAGTTGTACAAAGAATGTTTTAATAATTCTGGGAAGTGGTAAAAAGGTACCATTAAAATGTAATGTACTTACTTCTAATAAACAAATAAAAAAATAAAACTAAAAAATATTGTGAATTCTTGTGTGAATGGGATAAGTTTGTTATTTGGATACTTAGGCTATTAAAAAAAATCCTTTTCTTAAGAAATGGAATCTACAGGACATTCTTAATGGGAAAGTAGTGGGCAGAAAGGCATGTCATGCGTGGTTTGAAGAGCAAAAACCTGTAGTTTACAATGCCAAAATTGAAAAGTTGAGGAAAAACAAGGTGTACAGACTTGCTTATTGGTTACAATCTGAGGAGTATGATGAAGTTACTGATTATGATATGCTACCAACTGATCTTCTCCATAAAGACTTGGTCTATTGCTAGAAATTGTAATTTATTTACCTATCTTTTACGGACTTACAGCATATAATATAATAATATTAAAGTTCTGATTTTGAGAATATCACATTTTTGAATTTTCAAGGCAGTCTGGGTGTTTATTACTATTTCCGTCACAACGGTCAATTTTGTAATTAACTACAATTAGGTAATTAATTAATTATATGCTTTAATTTCAGGTCATCCAAGTAAGATGTTTTATATTTGTTTCAGAATGCTTCAATCTATAATAACTGAAAATGTCATTAAGTTCTCTTAATTTTTAAGAAAGTTATGGGCTTTTGACTGTCCTCGATCACAGCTTTTGTTAAGTCAATGGAAAAGCAATAGGGAACAAGATGCTAATTTCCGAGTATGAAAATGGCCATTACCTTTTTAATACTGAAGATATGAAAGTGAATTAGGTGACTGATTGCAGACATGATTTTTTAAATCTCAAAATTTTGTAACATTGCTACTTTATACGCTGCATTTGGAATATTCTGGTTGCTTCATTACAGGAAGGAGATGGAGACTTTAACATTGTGCAGCTTGCGGTCTCTCTGGTCAGAGACCGACTTCGGGAACTCCAAGCCACAGGAGCTTCAACCACCCCGATCGCGGGGGCTTCAACCGCCTGCTGCAGGAGCTTCGATCATCCCGACTGCAGATGGTTCGACTGCTCCAACCGCGGGAAAATAATAGAGGAAGTAGTTTGGACTTTATTGCCTTCCATCAGTGAGAAATGTGGGGAATCTGCTGTGGTGGATGTTTATGTTAACGATTATGTAGTTGTGTGCCGTGTTTCTTCTTTTTTTAGTATGGCTGTATGGCAATTCGAATTTCACTGTACCTTAATTGGTACATGTGACAATAAACTGACTTTGAATCCTTGATTTTGGAGGAAGTGTAGAAGAGGTTTACCCGAATGCTGCCTGGATTAGAGGGTTTTAATTATAAAGAGATGTTGGACAAACTTGGATTGTTTTCCCTGGAGAGTCCGATATTGAGGGGAGACCTGGATGAAGTTTATAAAATTATGAGATGCATAGATAGATTTGACAATCATAAGATTATAAGTGAGAGGAGTAGAATTAGGTCATTCGGCCCATCATCTACTCCGCCATTCAATCATAGCTGATCTATCTCTCCCTCCTAACCCCATGCTCCTGCCTTCTTCCCATAACCTCTGACATCCGTACTAATCAAGAATCTATCCATCTCTGTCTTAAATATATCCACTGACTGCCCACAGCCTTCAGTGGCAAAGACTTCCACAGGTTCACCACCCTGACTAAAGAAATTCCCCCTCATCTCCTTCCTAAAAGAACGTCCTTTAATTCTGAGGCTATGACCTCTAATCCTAGACTCTCCCATTAGTGGAAACATCCTTTCCACATCCACGCTATCCAAGCCTTTCATTATTCTGTACATTTCAATAAATTCCCCCTATTCTTCTAAACACCAGCGAATACATGCCCAGTGCCTTCAAACGCTCATCATATATTATAACCTACTAATTCTTGGGATCATTCTTGTAAACCTCCTCTGGACCCTCTCCAGAGCCAACATATCTTTCCTCAGATATATATGGTGCCCAAAATTGCTCATAACATTCTACACCTTTATTCCTACTACCAAATTGCATGACTCCATCCTTTACTACACTATATTCCATCTGTCACTTCTCTGCCCACGCTCCCAACCTATCCAAGTCCGTCTGCAGAGTTCCTGCTTTCTCTACACTACCTGTCCCTCCACCTAATCAGACAATCAGAACCCTTTTCCCCAAGGTATAAATGTCAAAGACTAAAAGGCATAGCTTTAATGTGAGAGGGGCAAAATGTAAAAACGAGTGGCATTTAAGGTACATTTAGATAGGCACATATGTACAGGGATATGGATCACGTACAGGTGAACAAGATTAGTTTAACTTGGTATCATATTCAGCAAGGACAATGTGGGCCGAGGGCCACATTGTTCTATGGTTCTGTGTTCACAATCCACTGATTCAATGGCAAGATTGCTACTCTCTGAAGCACAGCTGATGCACACATGCTTACTGAACTAAGAAATCACATATATCTTCATTTTCACACACAGCCTTGGACATCGCTACACTATTTTAATCTCTGCTTTTACAGATAGAACTAGCCTCAGGTAGCAGTATGTAAAGCAGACTCCCAAAAATAATGTTTTTTTAATTACAGATGGCCTATACCATGTTTTGCTGACTTCATGGGCTGTGTCCATGCTTCACTTCCCATCATTAGCAATTTGCCCATTGGTAAGGCTAACATCAGAAATAAAATGTTAGTGTGATAACAGCTTACAGGTTAGGGGTTCTCCCAGTTGCTTGGGTGACTTTGCACGATAAAATACAAATCACTTTTACAAAACATAATGAGAAAATAAAATAACTTCTGCAACAAAATAATTAAAACTCACTATTCATTGGAAAATTCAATCTTAATTTCACTACCAGCACAATAGAAAATGCTTTGTTATAATTGATAAAATATAGAAAGCTCCACCATTTCTGTGCAAAACTAACTCTACAGCCAGGCCATAAATTGAATCTGTTTTTTTTAAATAAATTTACAGTGTCTTTAACCCATGGATTGAGGTTAAAGAAATATCACTAATAAGGCTATTGAGAAGCAGCTGTGGCTGTTCATCATTATTTTACAACAGGAAAGAACAGTCACGGTACAAGTTGTTCGGCAATAGCCCAAGCTCATCCATCTCTTTTAATGAAAACACAGGCTGCACTTATCAAACATATTTGCAAGCAACTTTTTATCTGGTAAGTTTAATAGTGCAAGAGTCAAGAACAGATTAGAAGACCCACATTAACATGAAGACCTTGGATAAAAGTTTTAACATGTCACCCGTCAAGGATGAGATGATTAAATGGTTGAACACAGGAGCTGCTGACAGAACTAAAACTGCATCAAATTTGCAGGCATAATTTGTAACCATGAAACTCAAACCAGCGGAGTTTGCTCACAAAACAAGAGTTTTATTGCCAGGCTTTGTTTCAAAAATCAAAATGTCACGATGAATAATGGAAAATTCTAGATTTGTTTTGTCTTGTTGGATGAGTTGGCTGAATACTCTTTGTTTAGATGATAAATATCAATGATGTCAACGGGGCTAGAAAATTTTCCAAGCTTGACAGCTTGAAAGCAAGTCTTCACATTAACAACCATTCCTCTTGCTCATATTTTCTCAGTTTTCTGACATGGTCACTGCTCCGTTAAGTATCCGCGCCAAGGTCCAGTTGATGTCATATGTGTTTCATGATTAAAGAAAATGTCTTAATAGCTGCAGAAACAGGAATTAAAACACACAGGGTGCTGACATTAAAGAAAAACAAATTAAGAATTGTGGTGAAAGAACTTGATGGGGTTGCTGTGTGAAAATATCACTCGCTGTACCATTTGGATTATTTCATGTGCTGCCAAAATTAGATGCATTGAGGCTGCCAAGCAAGTCCCACTTTCATCACAAATGGCCTAATTCTTCAGAGAACGGGGATTCCCCTCCCCCACTATTGAAGAGGCTCGCACCAGGGTCTCCTCCATACCCCGCAACACTGCCCTCGCTCCCCATTCCCCCACTCGCAAACAGGGCAGAGTCCCCCTGGTCCTCACCTTTCACCCCACCAGCCGGCAAATACAACACATAGTCCTCCGCCAGTTTCGCCACCTCCAATGTGACCCCTCCAACCACCACATCTTCCCATCTCCCCCCCTGTCTGCCTTCCGCAAAGACCGCTCCCTCCGCAACTCCCTTGTCAATTCTTCCCTCCCCTCCCGCTCTACCCCTTCCCCGGGCACTTTCCCTTGCAACCGCAAGAAATGCAACACTTGTCCCTTCACCTCCCCCCTCCACTCCTTTCAGGGACCCAAGCAGTCCTTCCAGGTCCGACAGAGGTTCACCTGCACCTCCTCCAACCTCATCTACTGCATCCGCTGCTCCGGATGCCATATGATCTATATCGGTGAGACCAAGCGGAGGCTTGGCGATCGTTTCGCCGAACACCTCCGCTCGGTCCGCAAAAACCAACCCGACTTCCCGGTGGCTCAGCACTTCAACTCCCCCTCCCATTCCGCATCCGACCTCTCGGTCCTGGGCCTCCTCCACGGCCAGAGTGAGCAACACCGCAAGCTGGAGGAACAGCACCTCATATTCCGCTTGGGGAGTCTGCATCCTTTGGGCTTGAACATTGAATTTTCTCAATTCTGTTAACCCTTGCTGTCTCCTCCCCTTCCCACCTCTCCCTCAGCCCTCGGGCCCTGGCATTCCCTCTATCTCTATCTCCCTCCCCCACCCTAGTCGCAATAGCTTCTCATTTTCACACCACAAACAGCTTACAATGGCTTGTTCCCTTTCTCATCGATACTTTTTTGCATATCTTTCATTCATTGTTCCTTATCTCTCCACATCACCGTCTATATCTCTCGTTTCCCTGATCCCTGACCAGTCTGAAGAAGGGTCTCGACCCGAAACGTCGCCTATCTCCTTCGCTCCTTAGATGCTGCTGCACCCGCTGAGTTTCTCCAGCTTTTTGTGTAACCCTCTGCTAAGCCTCTTCTCTTTATGAAAGTAGAATGTTAAGTGCACATGTGCAGACGTAGAGAAGGTAGATTGGAGTGACCTCCTTTCAGATCTTTTCATATATGATACATTTCATACCTTGATCGTACTTTGCTGGCTTTTATGAGGCTATGAAACACGACAACAAATAAGCTCTGAACTACAAGACTATTATTATTATTGCACTATATTTGTAATTTATTATGTGTGCATGTATGTGTATATTTATATATATACACACGCACACACACTATATATATATATATATATATATATATATATATATATATATATATATATATATACACACACACTGAGCTTTTTTTTCTCCCGTTATGTACTATGTTTACATATTCTGTCGTGCTGCAGCAAGCAAGAATTTCTCGACTCTCTTGAACTTGATTCCCTTATCATGTAGCTATACACTGTAAATGCCTTGATTGTAATCATGTATTCTCTTTCCACTGACTGGAAAGCCAGCAACAAAAGCTTTCAACTCTAACTTTGTACATGACAATAAACTAAGCTAAAACTAAACTGGACAGTTGAGAAACTTGCAAAGATGTTTGAGGGAACAATAAGTTATCGTGTAGAAACAAAGAACTGCAGAAGCTGGTTAGGTTATCATGCTCTTCTAAAATATCTAGCATTGAAAGTGAAAACAAAGGTCAATCAAGGGGTGCAAGCTAATCCAAACAAGAGAAGATCTTACGTGATTGCTACAGATAGGGAGTTGGGCAAGGGCAACATCTGCACCAAGTACACCAACACTTCATACCCAATGGGCAGGTCCTTTCATGATTGAGAGGGAATACTCTCATCCAACAGCGAGTCTTCAGACAAGACATTAATGTCATCCATACGAGCTTCTGCTGCCCGGGACCATCATCTTTCCTATACCCATATCCTTCATGATGGATTTGAAATAAGACAGAGGACTAGACAGTCTTGCCTCATTTCACCATTAATTGGGAAGCTTCCTGTGTCCCACACAGTAAGGAGGCCTGCACTTCTTATATGTGTCATAGTGTCATAGAGAGATGCAGCAAGGAAACAGGCGCTTTGGCCCAACTTGCCCACAACGGCCAACATGTCCCAGCTGCACGTCCCACCTACCAGGATTTGGCCCATATCCCTTCAAACATGTGCTATCCATGTACCATTCTAACTGTTTCTTAGATGTTGGGGTAGTCCCAGCCTCAACTACCTCCTCTGGCAGCTTGTTCAATACCCCCACCACCCTTTGTTGAAAAAGGTACTCCTCAGATTCCTATTACATATTTTCCCCTTCACCTTCAACATATGTCCTCTTATCCTTGATTCGCGAATTCTGGTCCAGAGACTGTGCATCTTACCCAAGCTATTCCTCTCATGATATACATAATGATAGACATATATAGCATGCAAGTAGACCCTTCAGCCCAATTCACCCATGCCTTAGATACTCAACGAGTTAATCTCACTTGCCTGCGCCTGGTACATATAATCTTTAACCTTTCCTATCCATGTATGTCTTAATGCCTTTTAAATGTCATAATTGACATCTCTACCACTTCCTTTGGCAGTTCAATTCATTTATGCACCACTGTTTTGTGAAAATGTTGTCCCTCGGGTTCTTTTTAAACCTTTCCTCTCTCAGTTTAAATTTATGTTGTGTAATTTTAGACTTCTCTATCTTGGGAAAAAGACTGTGGCTATTTGCATCATCTATTTCCCTTATGATTTTACATATCTCCATCTGATCACACCTCGGTCACATACTCGCCAGCGAAAAAAAGACCCGGCCTATCCAGCCTCTACTTCTAGTTGAAACCCTCCAGACCAAGTAACATCCTCATGAATCATTTTTGTACCTCTCCCTATTTGGGCAGGAAACAGGTAATTGGATACCATTGTCTAAAGCTTTTGTATCCAATTGCAGGTTCCCTCCCCAAATTTGTAGAGCCCATTCATAAGGTACAAATGCAATATCCTGTTAAAAGCTTTTCCAAGCTATCGAAGCAAGTGTCCACCCAGCTGTCCTGCACATGGACAATCATATCTTGAACATACTTGACTCAATTAGCAATTGACACTTCACCTGATGCTGAGTGTATGATCATTATTTCTCACATGCTGCCCACTGGGCGCATCGCACTTCACACCTCCAGCTAGTATGTCCTGATAAAGTCCGAGCGAAACAAACACAAATTGACTGGTAAGCCATCCTGGGACTAGAGATCATAGCCTCAGAATTAAAGGACGTTCCTTTAGAAAGGAGGTGAGGAGGAATTTCTTTAGTCAGAGGGTGGTGAATCTGAGGAATTCTTTGCCACAGAAGGCTGTGGTGGCCAAGTTAATGGATATTTTTAAAGTCAGAGATAGATAGATTTTTGATTAGTACGGGTGTCAGAGGTTATGGGGAGAAGGCAGGAGAATGGGGTTGGGAGGAAGAGATAGATCAGCCATGATTGAATGGCGGAGTAGATGAGTAGGTTTGATGGGCAGAATGGCCTAATTCTTCTCTTATCACTTATGACCTTATGACCATACCTTCTGGAGTCTTACTTGCTTTGCAGAAACAGATCAATCTTGTCAGCTCCCTGGAGTGAGACAAAACATGCAGCATCTGACTGAGACGAGGCTCCAACTGTCTCAGCATCTTTCTCAAAACTGAGAGGTGTTGTAGCCAGTAAATTAAACAGGGAACTTTATTAATAAAGAACCTCAAATTTAGATAGAAAGGACAGTATTTTGACAATGAACATATACTACAAAGGAGCTGCTACACTAATCATCATTGTCAGATAGAAAGAACAGTTTGTCATATGGTACAATCTTTATAGTGATGCATAACTAATATGATGAATGCTGCATCTGTGACATTTTTCAACTGATCTTTGTCCATTTGGAGCGGCATTGATATTCCTCTCTATCATTCCTGTTTTCCTTGGAGGAAACTAGATATTCGCTGTATATAGACACAAAGTGCAGGAGTAACTCAGCGGGACAAGCAGCATCCCTGGGTAGAAGGAATGGGTGACGTTTCGGGTCGAGACCCTTCTTCAGACTGAGAGTCAGGGGAGAAGGAGATATGGAGATATGGAAGGGTAAGGTGTGCAAACGAGAGATCAAAAGGGACGGAGGTCAAGGAAGATGTAAAATGGACCATTGTTAGCTGAGGGGAAGGTGACAATGAGGCATACAATCAGAAACATTTCTGTGGCAGCGTCTGGGTTAAAACATGGTTGTACAGCCGGAGAGCAGGAGAAATCACAGAGAGGGAGCAGGGAGAGAAGAGGAATTGCAGAATTCTCATTGGAGAGAGGAGGAGAACTTCTTCAAAGATGGCATACCTTGAAGAGATTTCGCAGTGGAGCAGTCAAAATAAGTAGGAAGGACTTGCAGATGCTGGTTTACACCGAAGATAGACAAAAAATGCTGGAGTAACTCAGCGGGTCAGACAGCATCTCGGATATAGACTTCCCCAAGACAACACCATTAGAATGAAAATATGCTCGCGATTACTCTATAGCGCAAAGCAAAAAAGTCCTGAATGTGGTGTCACTGTGACATTATACATTGTATGGTTTACATTTAAAGGAAGAAATCACCAACATTTGTCAATGCGGGAAAGCTTTTGAGTAACTACTTTTGAGAGTTTCTTCCCCCCTTGTAGTTAAATGGCCTTTGTTGAACGTGCTAAACAAATCAATTGTCTTCATTCACCATCTCCTGAAATAAATGAAAATTTAAAAAATAAAAGGTAAACGCAGGAAAACGTTTGAGAAAGAGGAAACAACAGCTGAGTTTCTGAACATTGTAATCCACACCATACTGAGTAATCATTCAGACATTTCAGAACTTTCCAAATTAGAGAGCAATTAAAAAAAATACTCTTATTTGACATAAACAATGGAAAATAGAAGACAGGAATGCTGTGGCAGTTTAGTAGGGGAACAGTTAGCTCAGGGGTGCCATTTGTCCATACTTCGCTGATTGTATTAGCTGATGATTAAGGATTTTTCTCATGTTCCTTTGTTTGCAAATCCTTTGCAATAAGCAGGTTTAATCAAAGCATGTATTTAAGACTTGGTTTCTTAACAAATAATGCATAGCTGAATAGCTAATTGAAAATTGAACAGCGATAATGGTTGTGAACCAGCCACCCTGATTGTAATGCCTGCCCCTTCCCAGGCATGCAAACAATATAAATGAAAATCATCCATCAATGGATCAATGGAGTGCATGACTGGAACGCAGGTGGATGGAATAGTGTGTAGAAAAACCTGCTTCACAGATGAGCTTTCCATATTACTATAAACAATGCATGAGAAAAAAAATGCCCTCTGTGGCTGAGGAGGTCCGGGGCAAAATCAAAGGTGCGGCAGATATTGAAGGCAATGAGTGAGATGTCAAAGTGACATAAGCAAATGGCTATAGGATGGGTGTGTTAAGTAAGAGTAAGCGACACCTAATTTCTATAAGTGATTGTAAATGTGTAGGTTACACCGAAGATAGGCACAAAATGCTGGAGTAACTCAGCAAGACAGGCAGCATCTCTGGATAGAAGGAATGGGTGACATTTCAGGTCGAGACCCTTCTTCAGACTGAGAGTCAGGGGAGAGGGAGACACAGTTATAAGTTATTGATTATCTGTTGCAGTATGTGGGTTAAAGTGCCAATCACCTTACATGGCAGATAACATGCAGTCTTTCAGAGGTGATGAACAGTAATATATACAACAGTTACAAGAATTGGAAAGAATTGAGCCTGATGTTTCATATTATATTTCCATTTCCCATTATTATTTGGAATGAGGCCATTCAGCCCACTGAATCTGTGTTTGTTCTCAGAGCAATACCATAAACACTATGTATCAACAATTATCAACAAATTGGGGGAGAATGTACAAGGCATGATAAGTAAATTCTCAGATGACAATAAAATAGGTGTTATGGTAGACAGTGAAGATGGTTATTAGGAATTGAAGCAGGATCTTGAGCAGCTGGGCAAGTGGGCAGATGAATGGCTAGTGAAGTTTAATTCGGGTAAGCATCAGGTGTTGCATCTTGGGAAGCCAAACCAGGGCAGGACCTTCACAGTGAATAATAGGGTCATGGGGAATGTTGTAGAGCAGTGGGGTCGAGGAGCACAAATTACGTAATTCTCTGAATATAGTGTTGCAGGTAGATTGAATGGTGATAAAGCCACCTCTTTCAGAACATAGAAACATAGAAAATTGGTGAAGGAGGAGGCCATTCGGCCCTTCGAGCCTGCACCGCCATTCATTGTGATCATGGCTGATCGTCCGCTATCAATAACCCGTGCCTGCCTTCTGCCCATATCCTTTGACTCCACTAGCCCCTAGAGCCCTATCCAACTCTCTCTTAAATCCATCCAGTGATTTGGCCCCCACTGCCCTCTGTGGCAGGGAATTCCATAAATTCACAACTCTCTGGGTTTTCCTCAGCTCAGTCTTAAATGACCTCCCCTTTATTATAAGACTGTGGCCCCTGGAACCTGGCATGATGACCTTCATCAGCCAGAAAATTGGAAGTTGGAATGTTTTGTTCCAAAGCTGCACCTGGAATATGATGTTCGGTTTTGGTCACCCTGCTGAGGCAAAGATGCCATGAAGATGGAAAGAGTGCAGAGAAGATTTACAAGGATGTTGCCAGGACTGGATGGGCTGAGCTATAGGAAGATACAGGGCAGGCTAGGACGTTATTTTTTGGTGCAGGAGGCTGAAGAGTGATCTTATAGAGGTGTATAAGATCATGAGTGGAATAAATAAGGTGAATGCACAGAGTCATTTACCCAGTGGGAGAATCAAGTACCAAGGGTCATAGGTTTAAGTTGAGAGGGGAAAGTTTTAATAGGAACCCGAGGGGCAACTTTTTCCACATAGACGGTAATGGGTTCATGGAACAAACTGCCAGAGTTGAGGCAGCACCAAAACAGCATTTAAAATACATTTGGACAGGTACATGTATAGGAAAGGTTTCATAGGAATATTGGGCAAACATGGGCAAATGGGATTAGTTTAGATGGGCAATCTTGGTTGGCATGGATGAGTTCAGCTGAACAGTCTGTTTCCATGCTACCTGATTCTATGAACCCACTTAGCTTCCTGCACCCTATTCTTTTGATTCTCCCGCCGCCCATCCTACACCACGGAAATTTATAAGAAACAATGCTGAGCCCGTTTCTGTTTGTCATCTACAACAATGATTTGGATGAGAATATACAGGGCAAGATTACCAAGTTTGCAGATGATACAAAAATTAGTGGTTTTGCAGATAGTAAAGATGGTTGTGAACGATTGCAGCAGGATCTGGATCGATTCGCCAAGTGGGCGGAGGAATGGTTGATGGAGTTTAATACAGAGAAGTGTGAGGTATTGCATTTTGGGATGTTGAACAAAGGGCAGGACCTACACAGTAAATGGTAGGCCTCTGGGTAGTGTTGTAGAGCAGAGGGATCTAGGAGTACAAGTGCATGGTTCCATGAAGGTTGAGTCACAGGTAGATAAGGTAGACAAAATGGCTTTTGGCACTTTGGCCTTCATCAGTCAGTGTATTGCGTATAGAAGTTGGGGGGTCATGTTGCAGTTGTATAAGACATTGGTGAGACCGCATTTAGAATATTGTGTTTAGTTCTGGGCACCATGTTATAGGAAGGATATTGTCAAGCTTGGTAGGGTTCAGAAAAGATTCATGAGTATGTTGCCAGGACTATAGGGTGTGAGCTACAGGGAGATCTTATAGAGGTATACAAAATCATGAGAGGAGTCTTTTACTCAGAGTAGGGCAATCGAGGACCAGGGGACACAGGTTCAAGGTGAAGGGGAAAATATTTAACAGGAATCCGAGGAGTAACTTTTTCACACAGAGGATGGTGGGTGTATGGAACAAGCGACCAGATGAGGTAGTTGACTCTGGGACCATCCCATCGTTTAAGAAACAGTTGAACAGGTACATGGATAGGACAGGTTTGGAGGGTTATGAACCAAGCGCAGGTAAGTAGGACTAGGGTAGAAGGGATATTGTTGGCTGGTGTGGGGGAGTTGGGCTAAAGGGCCTGTTTCTACACTTTATTACTCTATGACTCTATGAATTAACCTACCAACAGAGGCATCTTTGAGATATGGGAAGAAACTGGAGCACTGGGGTTAAAATGCATAATCCCTGCATGATACAATATTCACATAGAGAGCACTGAGATTCACATAGAGAGCACATAGAGATCAAATCCAGACCGCTAGTTCTGTAACACAGCAATAGTGTGCTGGACCGCTTTGCTCTACAAGATGGCATGTTAATAGCGCATTCCAAATATATCCTCGTTCAGCTAGATGAAGATAAGTCATGGACTGCGTATCTCTGGAACTTTCTAGTCCATTTACTTCATTCCACTGCCTTCTTTACAGAGCCAATATCTCAATCTCCCCATTATTTTTAATAACCTACTGGATTTGTACATTAAGATCCCACTAAACTAGCTGCAATTTATGGCTGGAACTCAACAGCGCAAATACCTTTCTAATGATGTAATCATTGTTAATGGAACGCCAGACAATTTTTGCAGGCCAGCAAAGGGACAGCTTCCAATCTCCTGCATCTGGTCAATTGCCATTAGAAGTGTTTAAAGTCTTACATTCCCTTTTTGATTTTCACCAAAAGGCCTTTCTGTCCCCCTCCTTGCGTTAGCATGGATTTTCGGAGGGGAGGAGATTAAAAGAGGGCATTCCAAGGTTCAGAACATGCTGCAGTTGTTCAATAGAAAGATGTCTTGAATTGTGTCTGTACATATTCTGCCACAGCCTTGTGCACAGCAGTTGAGCTTCTTCTTCTTGCGTATGGCATGCACAGCCTAAAGTCGCAGGACAACTTGTTCTATTTGATCTTATTTGATTATGCACGCCGGGTTGCTTGCATTTGTCGAAACAGGGCGGACCACGTGAAGGTTGCAATCTTCCACCCCGCAGTTGAGTTGAAAATGCAGGTGTATAGGAATTGGAGGGAGAAGGGAAATGGGAGGTATACTTAGGTGGTTGGTAGACTAATTGTGTGAGAGCTATCATGGTCCAAGGGGGGAATTCATGTATCAGAGGGTCACCAGTTAGAGAGAGTAGATGTTGGTTCGTGACATGTGCAGATGCACAGTGAAATTCTTTTTGCATATATTACGCATGCGGGCCGCATTATCTTGGCTTGTATTCGCTGGAATTTAGAAGATTGAGGGGTGATCTCATAGAGACTTACAAAATTCTTAAGGGGTTGGACAGGCTAGATGCAGGAAGATTGTTCCCGATGTTGAGGAAGTCCAGGACAAGGGGTCACAGTTTAAGGATAAGGGGGAAGTCTTTTAGGACCGAGATGAGAAAATCGTTTTTCACACAGGGAGTGGTGAATCTGTGGAATTCTATGCCACAGAAGATAGTTGAGGCCAGTTCGTTGGCCATATATAAGAGGGAGTTGGATGTGGCCCTTGTGGCTGAAGGGATCAGGGGGTATGGAGAGAAGGCAGGTACGGGATACTGAGTTGGATGATCAGCCATGATCATATTGAATGGTGGTGCAGGCTCGAAGGGCCGAATGGCCTGCTCCTGCGCCTAATTTCTATGTTTCTATGTTTCTATCTAAGTCTGAAGTCACAGATTTGAGGAAAGCTGTGTAAGAACCACCGTGGCCTAAAAATCCATCAGACAAGAATGAAATGCTCGGAGAAGGAGAAAGAGGTGCAGCGCACAGACCTTGAACCAGGTGAGGCGCAGGAGGAGCCCGGCCAGGACTCACCCCACAGAGCCCCGTCCCTCCATGCACTAGAGTCTCCCAACCCCTGCAGAGTAGCTCCACAGCAACGGATTGAGTGGCCCCCAGCCAGCAACCGGAATGAATAGCTGCAGTTTGACAAAGACGTGACCAACATCATTCAAGTCACAGACAAAGGAGATGTAGATCACCGACTCCAAACAATGACCCATCATAGTCAATTATGTCTCTGAACGATTCGGCCATCGCAAGAAAAGTAACCCCAAGCCCGCCACCTACACCATGAACCGCAGGGCAACCAAAATACATCAACTGCGGCTGGAGCTTCGAACCCTCAAAAACCAGTACAAGACATCTACCGAAGAGCAGAAGCAAGCCTTGGCCGACCTAAGAAACATCCTAAGGAAAAGGCTTATGACCCTCCGCAGAGCAGAGTGGCACAGGAGAAGAGGAAGAGGGAGAGCTAGGAAGCGAGCTGCGTTCATTTCCAATCCCTTTGACTTTACCAGGCGATTACTTGGGGACAAGTGCAGTGGCCGCCTTATGTGCTCAACAGATGAAGTCAATTGCTTCCTCCATGACACCCTGAGGGATCCAATGAGGGAACAGGAGCTCGAACCCCACAAAGCTCTCATCAGCCCAGCCCCCCCAACAACAGAGTTCAATCTGAGGGAGCCGAGTCTGAAGGAGGTTGAGGAGGTCATCAAGGTGGCACGCACAACCTCTGCTCCAGGCCCTAGTGGCATACCATACATAGTGTACAAGCGCTGCCCAGAGCTCCTTTGACACCTATGGAAGATCTTGAAGGTGGTATGGCGAAGGGGGAGAGTTGCTGACTAGGTGCACTGAGGGAGTTTGGATCCCGAAAGAGGAAAACTCAAAGAACATCAATCAGTTTTGCTCAATCTCTCTGCTGAGCGTCGAAGGGAAGGTGTTTTTCAGCATTGTCTCCCGAAGATTAACTGAGTTTTTCCTCAAAAACAGCTACATCGACCCCTCAGTGCAGAAGGGTGGGATTCCGGGAGTTCCCGGCTGCTTGGAGCACACTGGAGTAGTTATGCAGCTCGTTAGAGAAGCCCATGAAAACAGAGGCGACCTATTTGTTCTCTGGTTGGCCCTCACCAATGCCTATGGGTCCAGACCGCACAAACTGGTTGAGTTTGCACTACACCGACACCATGTTCCCAACAAGATCAAGGACCTGATCCTGGATTATTACCATAATTTCAGGCTGAGGGTGACTTCTGGGTCAGAAACATCAGTGGCATCGGCTTGGAAAAGGAATAAAAATGGACTGCACCATTTCTGTTATTCTTTTTGCTCTTGCCATGAACATGGTGGCCAAGTCAGCCGAGGAGGAATGCAGAGGCCCCCTAACCAAGTCTGGTGTACGACAGCCCCCAATAAGAGCTTTTATGGACGATCTTACCATCACCACAACATCGGTCCCAGGTAGTTGCTGGATCCTACAAGGTCTTGAGAAACGTATCACCTGGGCAAGGATGAGTTTCAAGCCAATGAAGTCAAGGTCCATGGTGCTGAAGTAGGGGAAGGCGACTGACAGATTCCACTTCTTACTATCCGGAACTGCCATTCCCTCCATCACTGAGCAACCTGTCAAGAATTTGGGGAAGGCTTTTGACCCAACTCTGAAAGACTCTGCCGCCATTCAAATGTCCATCAAAGACCTTGAAGCCTGGCTCACCAGAATCGACAAGTCAGGTCTGCCAGGCAGATTCAAGACCTGGATGTATCAGCATTCCATCCTGCCCCGAGTCCTGTGGCCTCTGCTGGTTTACGCTGTTCCATTGACCACAGTTGAGTCGCTCGAAAGGAAGATCAGCGGCTTTCTCCGCAGGTGGCTTGGCCTTCCCCGCAGCCTCAACAGCGCAGCACTGTATGGGACCAGTAACGTCTTGCAGCTCCCATTCAGTGGCCTCACGGAAGAGTTTATGGTGGCGCGAACAAGAGAAGCTCTGCAGTACAGGGACTCCACGGACCAGAAGATATCATCGGCTGGCATCGAGGTGAGAACCAGGAGGAAATGGGGGGCGGAGAATGCAGTGGAGGTGGCAGAGTTACACCTAAGGCAAAAGGCATTGGTGGGAGTCATGACAACTGGCAAAGCGGGTTTGGGATACTTCCCTAAGACATCGGTTGGCAAGGCCCAGGGCAAGGAGAGACACCATCTAATCCAGGAAGAGGTCCGAGCAGGTGTGGCGGAAGAGCGTGTGAGCAGGACGGTGGGGCTCAGACAGCAGGGAGCGTGGACAAGGTGGGAGAGCATATCGCAGCGCAGGATTACCTGGTCAAACATCATGCAGGCAGACTTCCAGTTCCTTGTCCAAGTTCCTTGTCCAAGCTGTCTACAATGCTCTACCAAGCCCGGCAAACCTCCACGTCTGCGGCAAGAGCGAGACAACTTCCTGCCCACTTGCTCTAGAAGAGGATCATTAGAACATCTCCTCAGCAGCTGCCCAAAGTCCCTTGGGGAAGGTCGCTATCGGTGGCGCCATGACCAGGTGCTCAAGGTGGCTGCTGAGAGCATAGCCACTGCCATCGGTAACAGCAAACACCACCATGCGCCAAAGAAATCAATCACTTTTGTCAAGAGAAGCCTCGACCACAACCAAAAACAAGGACGGGCCTCCTCTACACAGCAGCTGCACGTCGATCTGGGCAAACAGCTGAAATTTCCACAGCACATCACAGTAACATCACTCCGGCCAAACATGGTCATCACCTCTAAAGTGACAAAACAGCTGATCATTCTGGAGCTGACAGTGCCCTACGAAGAGTGTATTGAAGAGACTAATGAAAGGAAACGCGCAAAGTACCAGGAACTGCTGGAGATGTGCCAGGACAGAGGCTGGAAGACATACTATGAGCCCATAGAGGTGGGAAAAAACTGTAGAGGCTTTACAGTTCGCTCACTCTGCAAAGTCCTCAACCAGTTGGGCATTACGGGGCTGGCAAAGAAGAGGGCCATTCAATCCGCAAACGAAGACGCAGAGAATGCCACTAGGTGGATTAAGAGGGCTGATCCGTGGGAGGTTGCTCTGGGACGCAAGTCGGAGCTTGGTCAGCCCCGGATGGGTCGCCTGGATGAGGATGTCTGATGTTGTGAGACCTGAAACACCCAATGACCCCACATCACTGAGGATGCGTCCCAGCGCATCTAGAAGATATATCTTAGGTATGTTACAAAACTTACCTTTGGCGGCGCTGCAGTTTTGCCACTGCACGTGCGCGCGACTTTGGCGCCTTTGAGAGGGGGGGGCGGGATTAAAATGCCGTTTACTCCAGACTATTCAAATCGATTAATCTCAGGGGGTTTAGTTGCTGAAGAGAAATCGTTCCGACATTTGTTTTTATGGAGTTACTTTTAAACTACACTTGATACTTATTAGCATGAGTAAATTAAAAATCATCTTGTAAAGCCGTGAACGCTGACAACGGGACGGATCTCACGTTGGGGACAAAACAAAGTACACAGTTTATTTTTACATAAAAACTTGCTTCTTAGGATGCCTTTAATCAAAATTTCATGTTGCGAAAAGGTGACTTAGAAAATATATGAACCGGCAGTATTTTTCCTGCCAACTGGGGGTTAAATTCACCGCAAACCGCAACGTTCCAAACGCAAGATGATTTAAATGGCCATTCATTTACGGGAATTAAACACTAAATTCCTTCAATTTGGCCTATAAATTCATGACAATGAGATTTAAAAATCATGTTATATTGTGAAATCTTGTGTGAATGTTATTTGGACACTTAGGCTTTTTAAAAATGTTAACCTTTTCTTAAGAAATGGATAGATGTTTAGATCTAGTAATTGAATTTTGTAATTAGCTACAATTAGGTAACTAACTAATTATATGCTTTAATTTCAGGTCATCCAAGTAAGATTGTATCATATTCGTTTCAGAATGCTTCAATCTATAATAACTGAAAATTTAATTTAGTTCTCTTAATTTTTAAGAAAGCTATGGGCTTTTGACTGTCCTTGATCTCAGCTTTTGTGTTAAGTCAATGGAAAAGCAATAGGGAACAAGATGCTAATTTCTGAGTATGAAAATGGCCATAACTTATTTAATACTGAAGATATGAAAGTGAATTAGGTGTCAAATTAAACTTATTTTTATGCATTATCTGATGGAATAAATTGCAGACTTAATTTTAAAAATCTCAACATTTTGTAACATTGCTATATATATATTTCACACGGGAAGTTCCCGCGAACCGACGACCCTCTCCTCTCCTGGCCATCTTTGTGTTCTGGGTGCCGACCTTGAAGGCGCTGGAGGCATTACCCCGGATCACCCTCCAACTGGCCCTTTGCTCCTCGCGTGTGACGTCTCCAGCTCCCTCACGATTACACCGACCGACAAGCCTCCGGGGGGGGGGTTCTGTCGACCGACAAGCCTTCGGGCAGATCACTGGACAGATCTGCCTTCAACAATTTACCAATTGGCAAAGCCAGGCGGCATGGCTTAATTGGCCGTCAAGAACTCTCACTACAATTTCATGGATGGGACTTGTTCTGGTGTGCATCGTCTTACATGTCAGGATTTCTGTGCATTATGCCCTGCTCCAGCAGTGAACGATGGAGCTGAATTTGCCAAAAACATTGCCCAAAGCAGGTCTGCACAATGTAAGTACAATTGCTTTTCGCAAGTCAATAGCAAGTGTAGGTAGCTTGCCGCTCACTGTAAATTCTGGCTCATTGTGCCAAAATAGTAAAATAACTGCAGGTGGCAAACAGATGTGCCTCCCCATTGATGCTGGTGATCACCACCACATTCAAGTTCTCCTCCAAGACACATTTCATATTGACTTGGATGCATCTTGCCATAACTGTTGTTCTGAAGCTGAAGCTCTTTATCATCTCAGAGTAATGTGGGTGCACCTTCGCTCATGAACTACACTCACAAAATTCTATCACCTCCTCAAGATCAATTGTGGATGGCTAATAAATGTTGCTTTGCTGGTGTTATTGCATTTTGCACATGTATGGTAAACAAGAGCCAAACCAGGCACGGATACATAGGATTTGTAATTCCAAGTGGAAGTGGAAGCCTTTGATCAGTGTTAATGACTTCCAGTCACTTTATCTGGCTCCAAATATACTATTATACATTTGAGCATTTTTCCTTCACAATATGAACATTTAAGCAAAGTTTAGGAATGCCAAATTTTAAGCAATGTACTTTGTCTTTCTGTCTATCCGTCTTGTGCTAAATACTCTTTCCCTCTCCAAGCTTTTCTCTCTGCACCTGGATTCAAACTCTCCCAAGCAACCTTTTTCATGCCATTACGCATTTCATAATCCATAAATCTCACCGGTGAAAGAGATACACCAAGGCTGAGTTCACCCTGGTCCCACCCTCGCTGTTTTCCTCATTGTATTGTTATCAGCTTACACTTTCAAGAATTTACCTGGCAATTTTTTAATCTTAAGATGCAGGAGTAAACCTGACTAACAGATGGCATAAGTTGCTTTGCCTTAGCAAACACTAGCCCTATTCTCCGTATGTTCAACAGAAATATTGAACATAATGAAGATATTGTTCAAAATTATTTTACATATTAATATCAAGAGGGAAGCATTTGATCTCGGGCCAAGCAACTTGAGTGAAAATATGCTTATACAATTTCACATTCTCTGCTTCCTTTTGCAGAATGGTTTTGCCCAATGTGGGCCTCAGCCAAACACTTCATTGATGTCTCCCAGACCAGCAATACCTAATTGCAATAAACCTTAACCCTATGTTCAAATCCGTCCGTGGACTCCCCACTCCCCAACACTAAAAATCAGCCCCCCTAGTTCTCAGTTCCTTCATTCTGTAGCTACTTTGTGCCTGTGGTACATTTTTCTTTGCGCTACCTGTTGTGCCTTTATATGGCTTGACTGTACATATGTACAGTATGATTTGGCTCTAGGACTTTTTCACTGTTTCAGCAAATGTGACAATAATAAAGTAATACCAATACCAGTTGTGGAGGTAATAAGCATTTAGAGTGGTTGATGGGGCGCCAGTCAAGATTCTTGCTCATCTCATTTTAGTCATATGACTATGGAAACAGACCCATCATCCAACTCAAGTTGTTTAACCATCGGTCGCACCTGCCAGCACCTATCCTCATACATGTCTAAGTATCTTTTAAATGTCATAATTGTACCTACCTTTAGACTTTAGACCGTAGACTTTAGACACACAGCATTGAATCAGGCCCATCAACCAACCGAGTGCGCGGACCCACTGCACATTAGCACTATCCTACACACTAGGGACAATTGACAATTTTTACCGAAGCTAATTAACCTACAAACCTGTACGTCTTTGGAGTGTGGAAGGAAACTGGAACATCTGGAGAAAACCCACGTGTTTACAGGGAGAACGTACAAACTCCGCACGGACAGCACCCGTAGTCAGGATCGAACCGGGTCTCCGGCGCTGTAAGGTAGCAAATGTATTGTTTGTGCCACTCTATCTCCACCACTTTCTCTAGCAGCTCCTTATACGCACCACCCTAATTGTGCAAAGGTTTTCTTCAAGTCCCTTTTAAATTTTTCACCTCTCACCTTAAATCTATGCGCCCCAATTGTAGACTCCCCTAATCTGAGGAAAAGACTTGCCATTCACTTGATCCCCTCATGATTTTAGAAATCTCTAAGATCATCCCTCAGACTCCAATGTCCAGGAAAAAAAATCTATCCAACCTCTCCTTATAACTCAAATGCTCCAGGCAGTTACATCTTTGTAAATCTTTTTGAACCTTTCCAGTTGAATGGCATCCTGCCTATAGCAGGGCAACCAAAACTGTACACAGTCCTCCAAATGTGGCCTTATCTATGTTTTGTACATGAGTAACAAGACATC
Source organism: Okamejei kenojei (assembly GCA_035221665.1). Lineage (NCBI taxonomy): Eukaryota > Metazoa > Chordata > Chondrichthyes > Rajiformes > Rajidae > Okamejei > Okamejei kenojei. The sequence continues at coordinate 14,153,012 of CM069139.1, read as the reverse complement.
CCGACTCCTGTACTCAATATCCTGTCTGATGAAGGTCTGTGTGCCAAATGTTTTTCTTCATCACCCTGTCTACCTGTGTCAGCACCTTCATAGATCTATGCACCTGCACCTTGAGGTCGCCCTGGTCTAAAATACTCCCAAGGCCCCATCACCTACTGTGTAAGCCCTGCTCTGGTTTCCCCTACCAGAATACATTACCTTGCATGTATCTGAATTAAACTCCACCTGCTGTCCCTTTATCCATTGGCTCAGTTGTTCAACATCCCATTCTAATTGTAGTTAACCTCCATTGTCTATTATACCACTAATTTTAGTGTCATCTGCAAACTTATTAACCTTGCCATCTACATTCACATCCAAATCATTAATCTAAATAATGAAGAATAGTGGACCCAGCACCAATCAATTGTTACAGGTCTCTAATTGAAAAATAACCTTCTGCCTCCGCCAACTATTTCCTACCTTCAAGCCAGTTTTATATCCAATTGACTAGCTTGCCCTGAAAGCATGCGATTAACGTTCCAGACCACCCTACCTTGTCAAAGGCCTTGCTAAAGTCGATGTACACAAAGTCTGCCACATCAATCTTCATGGCCACCTCTTCAAAACCTGAAATCAAATTGGTGAGATACAATTTTCCACGCACAAAGCCAATGATCATCTCTAATTAGCCTTTGGTTTTCCAAGTGCACGCAGATCATATCTCTTAAAATCCTCTCCAATAATGTACCCATTACTGATGCAAGGCATGCCGATCTGTAGCTTCCAAGCTTTTCCTTATAGCCTTTCTTCAAGAGAAACAACTTTATTTACCCTCCAGTCTTCTGGCATCTCACCAGCAATGTTGATACAAATACGTCTCCCAGTGGCCCTGCAATCCCCAGAATATAAACATTCTACCATTGGAGCTTATGCTCTTAAACCTAGGAACTGTCTCCCTAAAGCCTCTCTACCCCTTTTACTAACCGTTTGGGTCATCAGTCCTAAAAGCCTCTTGGGGCTTGGTGTCATTACTCTGATGAATCTTGGAATGTAATGCTGAGCTGAATGACCTATATAGATACAAGCCTTTGTTGCTAATCAGAGGCTAAACATTAATACTTCTCGGAACTGGTGCTGCATGTTCCTTGGAGGCTGTTTTGGTTTGGAGGGGTTTTGTCTATTTCTGCCATTGTAAGTGCATGTGTAAGATTATCTGTGAGTGTGCAGGGGGAGATGGGTGGTGGGAATGTCTTCTAATGCTGCACTGGCTCGTTGTCATGCATTGCATAACTCAAAAATATGCAGTATTCATATTGTTGTTGCTTCAATCACGGAGGTTTTTGAAATATTATTCCTTTGGACAATTGTGACTAACTCAGACTGTGCCAGCTCCCTCTGGTGTTGCAATGTTAACTATAAGGAGAGAAGTCAATGCAATCTGAAATTCATTACATTGTTTAAAGGATTTGCACAATGCACAGCAAAATGCGTAACAACATATCATCGGCATCGAAGAGCAACTTGAGGAAGAAAAGCTGAAGATAACATGCACTCCATTAACTACTGCTCATTTACTTGATACCCTTTGGGTCTCATGGTAATATTCCAACTCCCTTACAGATTGTTCTCCATCCTCTCACAATTCCACAATAAGCTTTACCCACCAGCTGGTCAGCTGCTGAGGTAGCTGTCCGATTTTCTTCCTGCATGATTTGCGAGCCACACCATCAGTGACCTTTGGTACTTGTTGTTCACCCAAAAACATAACAGCAGAGCCCAAATCTAAAGGTGGCAGCTGGCTCGTGATTAGCATATCACTACCATTCAACCCCACCCCCACAAATTTCTGGCTCCATCTGATCTGTGGCATACAATCGGTTTATTGTTGCGTACTTGCTAAAGTGTAGAGATATTCTCCTTAACTTTCATGCTTGAACAAATCATACAATGCAACGGTGGGATATGATCTATTAGCTTGGCACGTGCAAACACACTGTGATCCATTCATGGATTAAAGTTAGTTGTTTTGTAATACGAGTCTCTATTACATTAGTTTGCAGTCCGTTAATGTAAACTGTGATCTAACTAACAGGGCCAGAGCAGATCCAAACCCAATGAAGACTGATGTGGCTTAAGCCTGTATCATTACCACCATGCTTTCTTCAATCTTTCTCACTTCCTATAAGCTGGTGTGGAGGACAAATGGGAGATTGTTTGATCAATTTCATCTCCATTCCAGAACCAAGGTCATACCAATTTTAATCATTAAGCTAAATGAACCTTGCATCTAAGTTTTTTCCAATGCTAAGCCTCAAGTTCCTATCACTTCATTCTCTGAAGCTTGTGTGCTCATGCTTGACATCTGCAAAACAAAGATCCACTAATAACTTACTCTCACTGTACAGCAGCTCATCTCACTCAATCCCCACCTTCAGACCTTGGAAAATATTGACCGCTTTTCACAAGTCATGAATCAGCTGACAATGATGGAAGACATCAATGATAAAATCACCAGCACCTTGAGGCAGGAGAATGGGATTGAGAGGGAGAGATAGATCAGCCATGATTGAATGGCGGAGTAGACTTGATGGGCCAAATGGCCTAATTTTGCTCCTATCACTTATGAACCTTCAGTGGGGTGGCACAGTTGTGCCTCTAGTCACAAAGTCATAGAGTGTGGAAACAGGCCCTTCGACCCAACTGGCCCACACCGGCCAACGTGTCCCAGCTACACTTGTCCCACCTGCCAGCATTTGCTCCATATTCCTCCAAATCAGTCCTATCCGTGTACCTGTCTAACTGCTTCTTAACTGTTGGGATAGTCCCTGCCTCAACTATCTCCTCTGGCAGCTTGTTCCATACATCCATCACCCTTTGTGTGAAAAGGTTACCCTTCAGATTCCTATTAAATCTTGTCCACTTCACCTTAAATCTATGTCCTCTGCTACTCGATTCACCTACTCTGGGCAAGAGACTCTGTGCATCTACCTGATCTATTCCTCTCATGATCTTATACACCACTATAAGATGCCACAACTACATGTCCCACTAGTTTGCACATTTTCACTTAGACCATGTGGGTTTCTTCCAGGTGTACCGAGTGTTCTGAATGGCTGATGAAACCACAAAGCTCGAGTGGAAGCAAGTTATCTTCCTCCTCAAGAAACTGTTTAGTGTTTAGTGTAGAAACAGGCCCTTTGGCCCAGGTCCATGGCGACTATAATCACTTGTAAATTAGTACTATCCTACACACCAAGGACAATTTACAGAAGCTATTTAAACTACAAACCTGCATGCCTTTGGAATGTGGGAGGAAACTGGAGCAAATCCATGCAGTGACAGGGGGAATGTGCAAACCTCGTACAGACAGCACCTGTAGTCAGGATCGAACCTGAGTCTGTAGCCCTGTAAGGCAGCAACTCTACCGCTGCGCCACTGTGCCGCACCAGATTGTATAAGAAAAGAAGATGGAATAGTACTAGTTTTCTCTTTATACTTCTGTGGACATTTATTCTTTCTTGCTGCTTCTGACTTTGTGAAAATGTCCCAAAATCATCACAATATCTGTTAATCTACATTTTCCTGCCAGTTGTCACATCCTTATTGCATGGAGACTGAATTCTGAGAGTGAGGAACTCTTGCTGCATTTGTGCAGGGCTATGAAGAGCCCACACTTGAATATTCATCTAAGCAACACATGCTTCTTGTAAGCATCACTCTTGCTTCTCGCCACACGCCAGACCTTGTACTTCAGACATCACACATTTGCCAGCATGCAAGTCTCACGGATCCCACAAGCACTGGTAAAAATCCCAGAACACCATGTAACAAAAATGGAATTTGACTTCTTCACTCAACATAAATCAGTGCCTCTGATAATAAATAAGCTGCATTACTGGGCATAACACTCCTATTGTTGTGAAACTGCATATCCCACCAATCACTGTGAGCAACTCCATGTGAGATTGAGGTTGAATTGTTTCATTTGGCAACTAAACAGAGATTATTTGCTTTCCAGCTTTGATGAAGTGAATAAAGTAGTGGATTGTTCTACATGCATTTTGAATGCTTTCATCAAAGGACTGTCCCGTTTTATAGTTACAAAAATATACTACTACAATTTTCTTTATTTTCCTTGTTGTTTAAAAAGCGAGTAACTTTGGCCTCTATCCTTGCAAAACAATTTGGTTACATTAGTGGTGCTTTAAACTTCAAAGTCTAAAATATTTATTTGAAGCAATTCTTTTATGCGTACATCCAGTTAAACTACACCTCGTCTATGCTTTCCATCTCCATGGGCTTAGTGGAAACAAAACAGTGTTTACCTGTTCTTTCTTCATCTTGTTTAAAGTTTTACATTTTCTTTATGCCCATTTCTTTCCCTGGGCTGGACAAATCCCAGTCTTCAGCAAGTTTAGCCATTGAACTGTAAACTATTCCAAGAAAGACTCCATGTCTGTGTTTCTCAGCTGGAAACTGTCCAACCACCAATCAGCCAACCTGGAAAAGAATCGTAAACTGACCCACGAGCTTCCAAAAGCTGATAGAATTACAAGTAAAATTGACTGCTCAAATTAAAAAAAAACTTGCATATAGGTTTGATGGCATGCAAAGTAAAAGGGTCCTAAATTTTACTGGTCGAAATACAAAGAGTCAAATGGAATATGGGGCAAATCAGAATTACATCCATTCCCAAATATAACTAATTTTGAGCAGAAGTGGCAGATGGAAAAAGATGTGTTTGCGCTCAGACCGATACATTTCTGCAAATGATAGGATAACAGTGCCAAAAGCTATCCTCAAAATCATTTAATCACAATTCTACACAACTTCAAGCACGCTTAGTGCAAAAAAAAAGGATAAATTGCTTGCAGATCAGGAAGCAGTTGAGTTCAAAGAATGTCATTAAACTTTATCTGTGGCCTAGAGCACGATTTAAATACAGTTTGCCTATTGGGAAACATAATTTTACTTTACATTGAAGGCCACAGAAAATAATATTAGGTATGGTGCAAAACTGGTTGCCACCTGCTGAGTTAAAATAAAGTTAACCTGAAACTAAAACAATTAGAAGCATCTTTTTTCCGGGCATGTAGCGGAGGATTCTGGAAACCACATTTTGTTTATTTCACCCTGGGATATCATTTTGCCATCTTCTCTCAGGAAAGTCACCTTATTCACAACTGGTATGCCCACCAAAAATCATTGGCGGTGGCGCCGTTGAGTATGGCTGCCCCGCCTGCAGCTGTCGGCCTTTCATCTTTTTTTACTTTTAGTCCGTCAAAAAGTTTTGTTTTGGAGGTCTTTCAGTCTTTTTATGTGGGGGGGGGGGGGAGGAAACTGTTTTCTTAGTCACTACCTGGTCGAGGAAGCGTATTTCCTCCGAGCCGCATCTTCGCCCCCTCCTCGCGGCCTACCATCTGGATTGGCGCAGGCCTTGCTGCCGGAGACCGGCCAGAGCTCCAGCTTCAGCAGCGGCGCAGCACTGAAGTACCTTACCGGGGTCGCCGTGTTGGAGCTCCGGAGTGCTGGGACTGCCGACTTGAACACCGCGGAGCTGTGGTCTGCGGAGCTTCCAGCCGCGGGCGGCACTGACTTTAACAACGCGGGGCCCTGGGATCTTTTGCCGGGGATTGCCGTGTGGAGCTCCGCCCAGCTCGGCCTGTGGACCTCGGGAGCCACGGTCTCCAGTAGGAAGCGGCCGATTCGGAACGCCAAGCCGCTGAGAGTGTTCTTCCGACGCCGGAGTTCAATCATCCGACAAGAGGGCCTGAACATCTGGCCGCTGTTGCGGCGGCCTCAATAGGACCCGATCACGGGTGAACATAGAGGCAGATGGCTGAACTTTTATTGCCTTCCCTCACAGTGGGAAACGTTGATTCCACTGTGTGGGGATGTTACATTCTATCATGTGTTGTGTTCTTTTTATTTATTTGTATGGCTGTATGGCAACACAAATCTCGCTGTACCAATTGGTACAGTAACAATAAATGTAAACTTGAACTTATAAGGAAGACAGTGCTAGACAGGAGAGAATGGTGTTGTGAAATGCAGACTAGATAAGACCAAATGGAAAATATCTCATTGGCCTCATACATTCCCACCATCTTGTCTGCTTAACGGAGCATCAATGCCTTGCAGAAGAGAACAAATAATATTCACTTTTGCAATCAGAATTCGGGACAAAATTAACATGCCACTTAATCACACCTTTGGAAAACATCTCAAAGAAGTAGATAATTGGCACAAGAAGAAGGAAGACTGAAAGTGTGGTCAAGGAAATAGACTTTTAGCATGGTTTGACTTTTCTGTAGTTTCAACATGCGAAGGTCAAGGCAGTAACTTTAAAAGGAAACATTACAAACAATTTCTGGTGATGAAATTCAAACACCAACCTGTTTCCATCTCGTTTGCCTACTTCTTAATATAGGGATTTGTTTGCTTCATTTTAATAGACAATAGACAATATGTGCAGGAGTAGGCCATTTGGCCCTTCGAGCCAGCACCGCCATTCAATGTGATCCTGGCTGATCATCCCCAATCAGTATCCCGTTCCTGCCTTCTCCCTATATCCCCTGACTCCACTATTAAGAGCCCTATCTAGCTCTCTGTTAAAAGCATCCAGAGAACCTGCCTCCACCGCCCTCTGAGGCAGAGAATTCCACAGACTCACCATTCTCTGTGAGAAAAAGTGTTTCCTTGTCTCCATTCTAAATGGCTTACTCCTTATTCTTAAACTGTGGCCCCTTGTTCTGGACTCTCCCAACATCGGGAACATGTTTCCTGCCTCTAGTGTGTCCAAGTCCTTAACAATCTTATATGTTTCAATGAGATCCCCTCTCTTCCTTCTAAACTCCAGAGTGTACAAGCCCAGCTGCTCCATTCTCTCAGCATATGACAGTCCCGCCATCCCAGAAATTAACCTTGTAAACCTACGCCGCACTACCTCAATAGCAAGAATGTCCTTCCTCAAATTAGGGGACCAAAACAGCACACAATACTCCAGGTGTGGTCTTACTAGGGCTCTGTACAACTGCAAAAGGACCTCTTTGCTCCTATATTCGATTCCTCTTGTATTAAAGGCCAACATGCCATTCGCTTTCTTCACTGCTTGCTGTAACTGCATGCTTACTTTCATAGACTGATGTACAAGGACCCCCAGATCCCGTTCCCAATTTGACGCCATTTAGATAGTAATCTGCCTTCCTGTTTTTGCTACCAAAGTGGATAACCTCACATTTATCCGCATTAAACTTCATCTGCTGTGCATCTGCCCACTCCCTCAACCTGTCCAAGTCACCCTGCATTCTCATAGCATCCTCCTCACAGTTCACACTTTAAATAGATTAATATCTCCACTTGAGTAGAAGATGGAGCATGATATCACCCATGATAAATTTTATTCTGTTGACAAAAAACTCAAAGTTACTGTGATTTTTGATGTTTGCAGTTGCTCGCTCGACATTTCAGCTGCTGAATGTAGGCGTTTACTTTCAGGAACTTCTTAATTTCATTTTATTTGAGGTTGAATACTCCTTTGTGTCCTGGTCACAGAAGAATGAAGCATGGAAGAGGGAACGCAAAACTTGTTCAGACAGGAAATGCTGAATGAAACTCAATTACTTTAAACATCTGAAACAATTACTTCTTTGAATCCGTCTCACTAGGAGAAGAACTGTAGGATTGAGACTTAAAATAAGTTGACATTTTACTTGCAGAATCAGTTTATTAGATTTTGTTTCTTAGATTACAGACATCCCATCTCAAATATTCTCATGATCAATGACGCATTTGTTATTGGTTAGATAATAGCAAGAACCCTTTTGGTTTTCAATTTTTGGTCATTTCTTAATTGCATTTCATGACCAAATTACACTTAATTACACTTCATGACCAAATTAAAGTGAAAAATCACAGGACAAAATTATCTGAAATTTTTCTTTCCAATTTCACAGCATTTATCTTAAAACTTCACACCGTGCTTACAATTTTACACAAAAGAATAAAAAAACGACAAAATAATACGTGGCAGAATTTTATAATACCGATACAATACTTTAGCATCACACCTCTAGAAAAAATAACTTAGAAATAGAATGCTTCAGTTTCTGTTTAAACATTTTTTAGGAATACAGCATGGAAACAGACCATTCAAGTTCATGCCGAACATCACACAACCATTCATGTTAGTTCCATGTTATCTCACTTACTCATCCATTCCCTACACATTAGAGGTAATTGCTTTTTTTTTAACAGAAGCCAATTAACCTACAAAACCAAATGTCTTTAGGAATTGGGAGGAAACCGGAGAACCCGGAGGAAACCAACGCAGTCACGGGGAGAACATGCAAACTCTATACGGACAACACCCAAAGTCAGGATTGAGCATGGTTCTCTGGCACTGTGAGGTAGCAGGTCTACCATCTGTGCCACTGCGGTCTGTATCAAACTTAAACTACACTGATGTGATTACTCTCTTACGCTTTTCTGATGTCTGTATGAATCTTTTGTGGCTGCTGAGTGAGTTCACCTCAAGATCATAAGGATCAGCCCCTGGAAAAACCAATGGGCCTTTTGACATTCTGTTGCCCAAGGCCCTTATATGTACAGTATATGAAATGCATCTTATAAGGAGAGACATTGAAAATCAGTTAAAGTAGGTTAAAATCAGAGAAAAGAATGTATTAAAATAATAGCAAGAATGGGTGATGCTTCGGGTTGAGACCCTTCTTCAGTCGGGGAGAGAGGGGTATTTTACTACTGATGAGTCTTGCAGTGAATTAATCGTAGTGAATATAAACGGTAAGAATTATTCCAAATGCTTAAAATATATAAATTAGAAAAAAAGTTCAATCATTTAAATTATTCCTAAAGTAGAATGGTTTAAAAAAAATAAACACTTGCCTTTCGCTTTGCTTCCTAAACTTCAAGCCTGGAATCCTCATTGAAATGAGTGAGATTTTTATGAGAGCAGGGTTGGAGAGATAGTTCCATATGATTTCCTATGGAAATCATCAACTCTACCCTACCCAGCGAGCTTTGTTCCATCACTTCCAACACAAATGATTCCCAACAACCCTCACCAACTTCTACAGATGCAATGTAGAAAGCATTTTATCATTATGCATCACAGCTTGTTTTGGGAACAGCTCCATCCAAGACCGCAAAAAATTGCAGTGAATTGTGGATGATCACACAAACCAACCTCCCTTCCGTTGACTCCATTTATACCTCACTCTGCTTCAGCAAGGCCAGCAGCAGAATTAAGGATGAGTCGCACCCTGGCCACTCCCTCTTCTCCGCTCTCCTATTGGGCAAAAGGTATGGAAGTGTGAAAACGCTCACCTACAGATTCAGACAGTGTCTCCCAGGCTGTTATCAGGCAATGGAATCATCCTACCGCAACCAGAGAGCAGTCCTGAACTACTATCGCATTAGTTTTGATCGGACTTTACTGGCGCTACCTTGCACTAAAGGTTATTCCCTTATCACGTATCTATACACTGTGAATGGCTCAATTGTAATCATGTATTGTCGCTGGCCGGTTAGCCTGCAACAAAAGCTTTTCACTGTACCTCGGTACACGGTACACAACTAAACTGAATTGAAACTGGGGTGATCAACTTATTTTTGAACTAGGCTGAATGGTCAGTCTTGATTACGTGATGAACTCTTCTATTCATAGTTTTGTCATTTGGAAGCAAAGGTATCACTGATCGAGACCAGATGATGTTTAATTTACCTGATGTAGCTGGTAAGGTAAAGACTATGGTTTAGCCACAGCAATCTTGGTCTGTTTTAGTAGTGTATAAACAGGGAGTCACTGAAGCTGATTAATTGATCATGCACAGGTGTTTCATTTTATTCATCTCTCCTAACTCAGTAATTCAAGCAAAGTCAACAGTGTATATCTGAGTGAATAAACAGCTCATTTAACAAAACGAACAATTTAATCAATTTTGATGAAAACGAGAAAAGCTGTATTTTTGTAGTTCAAAAATTTAGATCCCATTGGCAGAATTGAAAAACCGTAGACAGACCCTGGAACCCAGCCTGGAAAAAAGAGTTGGAAAATGTTTATAGTTCAGAATTAAGTGATTGTACTAAAATGGAAAAACATTAGTAACAAGTAAGTTTACCTTTTAAATGCTTAACAAAATATACTTATTCTTTGCACATTATTTTCTTTTATTCCACGATGAGATTTTTCCTTAAAAATGCATGCATAATCTGTAATTATTTCCATTCCTCAGGGCTACAAATCTTCTGTACTTCGAACATACCTCAGACTTGTACTTGGCTGCCGAGTTTGTCTTATGTGGTCACAAGCCAGAGACACCTGATCACATGCTGTAATTGCCCAAAATGTGAGTTCTAACATGCAACGGGAAGAAATCTCAGTAAATGTAAATCCTGGAAACCTTGACAAGGGCAAGCAGGTGATGATTCACGATCGCCCACACCTAGGTAGGTTTAGATTGATTTTTTATTCTGCAGTATCATGGAGAATGAGACTTCACTTTTAATGACTAAAAATTGCGCCAATATTATAGCAATGGACTGAGATATTTTATGAGTTCAGGGTGAAATGCTTCCATATCAGAAAATATTTTACACTGCCATGGAAGCTTGGGGGAAAGATCAGAAATGGATAACCTTGCTCCAATCTAGTAAGCTTAGGATTTCAACTATACAACCGTGACCAAATGTCTCCCTAGAATAGGTGAAGAAAACATGAAAAGGCTAATCACCAATAAGGAACAGTTTTCACAGCATTGAGACAGGAAGGTACTGGATGATTGTTGGGAGATCACCCGTCTGCCCACGTGGTTGGCGTCAGTTAATGTCCCAAGTAACAAGGGGAAAATAAATTAAAGTGATTGTAAACAAGTAAAAGTAAATTCAGATTAAATACGATCGCCAAAAACTCTATATTTCAAGGTATTAGAGAGAATAAATGCAGACTCCAAGGTAGTAGAATATCTCAAGGTTTGATAGCATTAAACAAAATTACAGAACATGCTCTTCAAACTGAAGTGGCTATCTCAATCCATTATCTACTGCATTTTAACAATGCATGCTGGTTACTAACCATCAATTATTATCTGTTAATTTAAAATAAATGTAGGACCTCCCCAGGTTATAAACATCTTGGTTATGGATGCCCCATACATATGACAGAGCATCTGGGAGCCCAGCAAGATGGATTTGGATGGATTTGCTGGTTGGTGCAGGGCTGAAGGCATCTTCCAACAGGTGGGAACAAAACATGTCCATGTGCCTTCTCGCCCGCCCAATCCCACTCCCAAGCCACAACAATTGGGGATGGGAGCATAGCTGAGCATAGCTGGGTGCATTGAGCAGACTCACTTACTCGCTGAGTCAGTGAGACCCACTGGCGGCCGCTCTACCCGCAGCTGCTCACTCTCCCTTCCCACATCTGGTCTCCTCTCTCTCACACACTCTTTGTTCATTTCTGACTTAGTAACAATTCAATGGAACGCTGTCATGACCAGTGGACTCTCAGTAGAACCATGTTATCAACAATCCAATGAAGACTACATACTGTGATTTGTGTCTTTGTTTTGTAAACCAGCATCTGCAGTTCCCTGAGTCTATCTTATGCAGTAATAGTCTACATTGTTTAAATTACTACAGATCCTATCTTAAATTCTGTAGTTATTACACAACGATCTGAATTAAACAACCTGCCTGTTGATAATAACTGTGAATGGGTAGAAATAAGATGAATAATTGATTCTCAAATATAATAAAACAGAACATTTACTAACCACCGATCATTTTCTTTGTATAGTTTAGGGATAATTTTCCACTTAAGTACGAACTCATGGTAGATTATAATGCTTTTTATATTAACCAAAATGTTTTCGGCTGAATTCCGAGAACAACATTGCTTAAAAGTATGCCAATTTGACAGGAACTGTGTACTGGAATCAGGATTCAAATAGACTGCAGATAAAAACAGACAAATTGTGACTCTTTGTCTCACAGCCCGATTTATTGGTTCATTCGGAGATCCTATCTTAAAAACTGTTAACACCGAGCCAAAATGTTTTACACCAGACAGATGTTGTGAACTTAGGTGAAAGTTGGCAATAATATGCCTCATGAGCAACAGAATTACAAGACAAATAATCAGAGATGATCTTTTTTTCTATACTTGAGTCAAGAATTCATATTAAAATGTTATGTTTGGATCAAGAGGGCTGCATAATTGAAGTGGAGGGGAAGTGGTTTGAGATGTTGGAACCTCACAGTTGGATCAGATCTGTCCTTTTCTGAAGTCTGTTTACATCCATGATTTTAGACTGGTTTGCTTATCTCTGGTAAGCTCAAATTCCTACTTCAAAGGAAGTGTTACTAATTTTTGGTACGGGTATGTAACTCTCGCATATTTAAAGCTAGTTTTCTCCCTTCTTAAGGCAAGGTCCTGTCTGATAACAATAACAAAACCAACCAACCTGGTCTACTTTGCAAACCTGCCTCTCCTCGGGGTAACTGAAAACAAACTTTAAACAAACAGCTCTCCAATGACTTCATAAATGTATTCTTTGCATCATCTCTTAAATTCACATTTTCCAACCCCTTCCCCTAAACCTTGGCTCCACCTGAATTGTAATTTACTTGCTAATCCGTATTTCCTTTTATAATCTGGCCTGTGGTTGAAATTTAGTACAGTTGTGTTTACTCCTTCATCTGTACATATTCTAACGTGGTATGTTGATGGACAAAAGCGCAGCATTGCCTTCTGAGTAGAATAGAATTAATTGTGCATCTACTTTGTTGCTCCTGAACAACTTTACCCATTATATAGTTATGCTGTTGTCAACCAGCCTTACATTTACAAAACGATTGGAGTTGCGAATTGTGAAGCTAGAAATAGGTGTGAGTCCAGTTGGTGCAGTGGGAGTGTGGGGGCTGGAAGGGAAAGGGAGAGGGGGGGGGTTATAGTTACCTAAAATAAGAGAATTCTTCTTCGTTTATAGATTATTTGAAAGGGTAAATTGGTCCAGCACGGAGGCCTGACTGAAACTTGAATCCAGGATTAGATGAAAAGTTACGTTTTATAACCTATGGACCTATCTCCTCAGCTGTATTATTGGTAATTTATTCTATTTTTTTTTCCTTATCTTTCTATCTATAAATAAAAATAAACAATTAGAAGCAGTGTTAATATGTAATTGATAAATGAGGACCCCAGCTATTTTGATAGCTGGGACCCCAGCTACTAACTACATGTAATTGATAAACAAAGTGTGTTATGGTTCTGATTACGATATGTATATGCTGGTAATAAAAAATATTATTTAAAAAAAAAAAATTAGAGAATTCAACGTTGGACTGTAAGGTACCCAAGTGGAATGTCCACCTCATATTCCACATGGATAGTTTGCAACCCATGCATTGTGACACCTCAGATTGAATGGGGTAACTTATACAACCCAATGGTCTAAACATTAAATGTTAATGCAATTTTAGATAATGACACCCCTTCCTTCTTTCCCCACCCCCCCTTCTCCTCACCCCATCCTCTTTGCCCCATCTGCACTTGCACTTATTTCTCCCCTCCCCTTCCACCAATATTCCTTCCTTTAACTTCACAATTCTTCAATCCTTTTGACTTGTTCATCTCTGGCCTTTATCCAACCATCTGCACATCATCATCACCACCACCACCCCCCCCCCCCCCCCCCCCCCCCCCCCCCCCCCCCCCCCCCCTGCACCCCATCAGGGTCACACCACCCAAAACACCCCTGTCCATGTTTTTCCAGAGAACAATGCTGCCTGACCCGATGAGTTATTCCAGTAATTTGTGTCATTTTTTTTGTAAACCAGTATCTGCAGTTCCTTGTTTCTATTCTGAGTTAGCGGTCTACTTAGCTACAAATTTTTAAAGCTAACCTATCCGTGGTTAGTCTGAGCCTGAAACCGAGCATTTCTTCCCATACCCAACTCGGCCTGACCCAATCTGGAGTCATTTGTACAGAAGTGTGAAAAAAGGCTTCCTGTGTTGCACTTATGAGAACTGAGGATCCATAATGTAATAAAAAGCAAGTCATCCTGACCTGGTAAATGTATGGAGCCAGGCAGACAGAGCACAGCTTGACCTGACCTAATTCAGATTATGCACGTCTTTTGACCTGAACCAAACATATGTAGTCTGGTCCTGTTGGGTTCAGGTCTGGTGTCTATAACCAGACAGTATATGGATCCATTGCCAAATTCTAGATTATTTATTTGACGTAGTTTCAAATTCGGATTGAAACGGAAATGTGCAGAAGATGCAAAGTGATAAACAAGGGTGAGAATAAAAGTGCAGTTATTTCATTGGCAAGTTCTCAGATTGTGTGCTTTCAAACGAGGAAACCTCAAATTAAAAAGGCTGCAGACAGAAATGCAGGTTATTTTTACAAGATTATTAAACATCCAACAAGAGTAAATGCTGATGCATATGTCAAGTAAATGAGCAGACAAATAAAAGGTAAGTACATAAGCAATGAGAACCAGTTTCCTTCACACAATTTTAAATTAATTATACACATTTCCATTTGCCTGGTGATTCATGGATATTGAAATGTACCCTTTGACCAGGGATTCCTCCCAGTTACCTCCAACACAAACACTGAAACTAACCACAGCTACACACAACTTCTTAAATGAAATTGCTTCTGGATGGAATTGTTAATGACGTGCGATATAATTTTTTGAAATATGGGGTAAGACTTGGAAGAACAAGGTATTAGCTGACATACATAAAATACATCCTTACAATTTCTACTCAATAATGAGAAACCTTAAACTGGAATTCCTTCCCTACATTTCTTCTCCACCGAACAGTCCTATCTTACTGTATAATGTTACTTAACACCCACGCTTTTATTCAAGCTTTTGATCACTAGATGGTATCACAGGTATAGAAGAACGTCTATCTTTGAACAGGTTTCTATTGAATTTTGACTTAACAGTTCCCTGCAATGTCTTGCTATGTTTAAAGAACAATGGAGGACCCAGCGTGGGGAGACCTCCGTCAGGGCTGAAGAAAAAAATGGAGGACCCAGTGTGAGGGGCCGCCATGAGGGAGAACAGTGGACAATGGAGGACCCGATGTGAGGGAGGGGGGGGGGTGGGAACAAAGGGGGATCTGGCGCGGATACTGTGTATACTTTGTATCCTTTGTCAGCGCCCTTATTTACATACCTTGGGTATGCCAGCAAAGAATTTCACTGTGACTTGTCACATGTGACAATAAAGTATTCATTCATCTATACCAGGGGTCAGCAACCTACGGCCCCCGGGCCGAATGCGGCCCGTAACCCGAAATCATCCAGCCCGCAGGCGGATTTTTTGCCCCGTAATCATCCGGCCCGCCAAGCGCCCGCCCCGAGCGTGGCTGAGCGCCCGCTACGAGAGCCTACCCTGACGCGGCCAAGCACCCGCCCTGAACGCGGCCGAGCTCTGGCTGTACCGCATCCTGCGCAAAGCCGCCGGCAAGACCGCTCACCTTCTGTGAACACGTTTAAGAAAGAACTGCAGATGCTGGAAAAATCGAAGGTGGACAAAAATGCTGGAGAAACTCAGCGGGTGAGACATGCAAGGAGTGCATGCGGCTGCCTCACCTGTTGAGTTTTCTCAGCATTTTTGTCTACCTTCTGTGAACACGTGATTGCCATCCAGGACGGGATGAGGGCGGGATCCATGTGTACACATGATAGATGTGGCCTGCCATCCACTCACAAACATGCGTCCCAGCACCTATGCAGAACAAGGTTGCCGCCCCCTGATGCATAACTATAGCTCTGATCTTGTGCTCTTCCGGTTTGCGCGATTCTTCAATTTGTGCAAAAACAGTACGCTGTAACACTACGATTTTTTGCCAGCTCACTCGCCGTTCTCCTGTGCTGTGAGTGCAACAAGTTTATTTCCGATCTGTGGTATATTGTAAAAGTTAGCTAGGTTTAAAAATCGTATAAACCACGCGTGCGCAGATCGATCTCCTCTCCTGCCAGTCAGCGCAGCGCGGATTAGTCTCTTCTCTTGTCACTCCCCGGGAGGATCCGCCCCTTCCTGCGCCATCGCATCTTTACTGGAGCTGAGCAAGGCCAGCGTCCAGCGTCCACTGTGAGTCCCAAACGCATCGCCATTGCAACGCCCCGCAGCTCCAGCCCCTTCCCACCTGCTCGCCCTTGCTGGCTCCTGCTCCCTCCTCCGTCATATCCCCCTCTCCCCCATGGCTCTTCCCCCCTCTTTTCTCTGAGCTCGCCCCCCCCAACCTCAAGATCATGGGGAGGGAGAGTGGGGGAGGAGAGGGGATAGAGGCAGAGGAGGGGGGTAGAGAGGGCAAAGTAGTTATGGAGAGAGAGAGTGACTGAGGGTAGGTGAAAGGAGAGGGAGAGAGAGATGAGGGAGGGATTGGGGGAAGGGTGGAAGATAGGGAGGGAAGGTGAAGAGGAGGAGAAGAGAGTGCTAGGGATGAGGGGAAATGAGCTGAACCTGTGCAATTGGGGGCTATGGGTGAGTGGTGGAATATTGTGTTTGGGGACCAAGCCTCCTGTGTGTTAGGGACCCAAAGTACGTAGCGGGTACGTCAGAGCTCTTAGCGGCTCGTAACGCTAACGGCAGGTACCCGGGAAACGCGGTAAACTCGTGAAGATTTTTCAACAGAGTGAAAAATTTCCACGAGAGCCCCGAGGGCCATTACTGTAATTCTAGAATAGAATAGAATAGAATGCCTTTTATTGTCATTCAAACAACTTGGTTTGAAGGAAATTGCATTTTCTACAGTTTTACTTTACAAAAAAACCCAAGACCCACACTTAACACACTTTACATAAACATGCATCACAGTGGATCTCCAACATGTCCTCACTGTGATGGAAGGAAAAGTCTTGTCTCTTCCCTTTGTCCTTCTCCCGCGGTCCAGCAGTCCAACTGCAGCGTCGAGGCGAACTGGGGCTCCGATGTTAAAGCCCCCTGTGGACGATGGTAAGTCTTGTGGCCATTTAAGCCATGCGGGGCGATGTTAGGCTCTGGCTCTGCGTCCTATGAACCCCGCGATTCCAGCGGGAGAAGTTGCCGTTGCGGGAGCTCTCCAAAAAGCGGTCTCCCACCAGGATCCTGGAGCTCCCGATGTTACCGTCCACAGAGCCTGCGGCCAGTGCCTCCGAGTTCGAATCAAGGGAAACTCATGAGAACTCTTGAATTACCGCGCACAGTGGGACTGGGGTTTTGTCTAGTTCATTCATAGGTGTCAGTTGGGCTCTATCTACAAATCTATGAACTTTTCCATATAGATGCTGCCTCAGTGTTCCTATCACTCAACTGGTAGCTTTACAAGTTTATCCAGTTCCATATTTTCAGTTTTTACTCATTGAACTAAAATTATGTCTAAAAATTGGTTGTTTTGCCACTGAAATAAGTAGCAATATATACATTCACCCCAGATTGAAATAATTGGAACAGGAGCATCGTGCAATATCAAAACAACATATAAGAAGCTTAAAGTCTTCTCCAATATTATATGTCCTATCACTGAATGTCAGTCAATGAAGTTACAATGGTGACATTCTCTTAATGAGAAAGTATTAAAGGAGTCAGTATCAGCAGAAGGTGTTGCCTTAGCTATATAGGCAGCACGAATTATAATTCAGCCATTTTTCAGTATCATCCATTGACAATTTTAATTAGTTTGATCAACTGTTATTTCTCATAGTTATCTCAATAAATCAAACACATCTCATGGTAGAAGCTTGAATATAACTACAATTGAGTGGAACATGACATGTAAGAAGGAAAATATTTTCCATGTCTTTATTTGGCTACATTTTCATTGCTATTAAACCAATTGTAAATTTAACTTAATTTACCTGAAAGAACTTCACTGTGTTGTGCACATGTGACAATAAAACACTATTGAACTATTGAAAGATTAAAAAATACAATCTTCCAACATGTTTTAATCCAATAACCTATTAATCTATGGCTGTCTTTCCTACGCGGTTGTGTTTTGTTGAAGACTTTCCTAGTATGGTGTGGGAAATAGTAGTTATATGCTTTACAATTGTTATTGTGTAAATTATGTTCAAATATTTCAGAATACAATAAATATTGCTTTGCATTGATATTGGGGAACTAGTAACAGCCTTTTGTTTAAAATTCTATCATTCAAAATATGGATATAATAAACTATTCTCATTGATCTGTTTTCACTATTCTAACCTTTACTAGTTTTTTTTAATTCTTTTTGAAGTAGTTTTGAATATAAGAATCTCAGATGACAGGGAAGATCCATCAAATTCACTGATAAGCTAGGGTAAGAGGATAATTCCCTGGCACCCTAGAACACAGATATAACAAAAGATATTGTCAATCAGGACAAGATGTTCTTAATTGAATTAAAACAGATAGCATTCATTTGGTTTGAATTTTATACATTTTACAGATATATATATATCTGTTGAGATATATATTATTTTCGTTTCAAATGCACATTTCGGAAAATATATTGTGAACAAAATTTTACCTTAAAAGGTTTATATTCGGCATCTGTTCCTTTCCACTTTTGCTAAGTAGTGCCGCTGTAAAATAACTTCCCAGCTATAATGGAAAACAGTGCCACGTGGAAGTATAATTATGAAAATGGCTTTGGTTGATTTGCCCTCTGACATTTCTTTCCTGTTGAGAAGCAGTTGTTCTTTATTTGCCTCCTGTCCAAACAACCCCCAGGATGGAAATCAGGGCTCACTGTGTGGGGGAATTTATGGTATTCACCTCTTTACTATCGAGGTTATTCTGTTATTAGTACTTTTCCTGGCTTCTAAACCTC
This sequence comes from Okamejei kenojei, assembly GCA_035221665.1. Classification (NCBI taxonomy): domain Eukaryota; kingdom Metazoa; phylum Chordata; class Chondrichthyes; order Rajiformes; family Rajidae; genus Okamejei; species Okamejei kenojei. The sequence continues at coordinate 14,134,186 of CM069139.1, read as the reverse complement.
CCAGCTCCATGTCCCAAGAGCAATCGGTAATCAAGGTAACACTGATTCCTCAGTTTCTATCACTGAAACTTGTAACATAAGTCAACCATTATTTTGTTCATACCATTTGAGTGGTTTATAAAAATTAAGATAGTTTAATTTGTCAGTGGACAACAGGTTGATTAGATTAATATATTATCATCAACACCAGTGTGCTATGAAATTCCTTATTCGCAAGAAGCTCACAAAATAAACTATAGACAAACAGTGATGATAAATACAAAAGCAACAAGAAGTGCAAAATGGAAGAATGGTGCAAGATTGTAGTGCGAGAACCAAATCCAAATATTTTAGTGTAATAATAGAATGCCTGAAAGAGGCCAAGTTAAAAGTCAGAGAATGTGGTAGCACCTCCAGCAAGGGTGAAATAGGTGATTGGTTGAGGAGTCTGACAGCAGTGGGGAAGAATCTATTCTTGTCTGGATGTCCAAGCTTTCAAGCTTCTATATTTTCTCCCAGAAAGTAGAAGCTAGAAAGGGAATAGCTAGGGTGTCAAACATCAATATCGATACTTCCAGACTTCCAGGATCTCCATCTTCTTCCTGCATTTTGTCTTCACTTTGTTACAGATTTGGCTGATGGCAGTGGTATTTTCAGTGAACTTAAAGAGTGAGTTGATGTTGTATTTGGCTACACAGTCATGAGTGTCCAGGGAATGGAGCAAATGCCTCAGCAAACAACCTCGAGAGATAGAAATGAATGGTGGAGATTTTGTGACATAGATGAGGATATAAAATTGTTGAAATGAGAAATTGAAGATGTTGGTAAGGACTGTGTCCAGTTGATTGGCGAGTGATTTCAGAACCCATGCCGGGACTTCATCTGGACCAGTCACTTTCCGAGAGTTTACACATGTGAAGATGGATCTGGCATTTCACTGAGATTTATGGGACAAAGCCAACAGGGGATGGGGCAAAAGTAGCCCCTAGATGGAGCTTTATTTGCTTGTAAAAACTATTGAGCTTATCCATTAGGGATGTATCCTTGCCAGAGATCATTCTCAAATTTTGCCAGTAGCCCATGATGTTATTCAGACCCTACCACAATTGCTTGGCATCTGCTTGAGTAAATTGAGCGTCAGCTTGTTTTGGAAATCTCTCCTGGCATCACTGATAGCCCTGCAGAAATTATACTGAGTCCTTATTTTTGCACAGTACAGAATCATCTGCCTTGAAAGTCTTGGATCTGGACTTCAGCAGAGAGTGAACCCCCCTGTTTATCCAAAGATTCCAGTTAGGATAGATCCCAAATGGCTTTGTCGGACCTTAGTAGTTAAGGCATTTATTCGTGAAACTAGTGATTACTGAACTATACTAATTCAGGCTGGGTGAAATAGTCGTGAACCTGTCCATGTCCATGTCCACTGACTCAGGACAGTCGTGTAGTGGATGCTCAGCCTCTATAGACACTGCCGTGTTACTCATTCAGTTAGTGTCTAGCGTTGCAGTCTCTTGTCAGTAAGCCATCAGAAAAAACTGACATGATCAGACTGGCTAAAATGAGGGTGAGGGAAAGAGCAATAGGTGTACTTGGTGGTGATGTAGCAGTGATTAAATGTTAACAGGCCCCATGGGTCAGGAGCTGATGTATTTTGCAAATATATTCAAGATGTTAGCTTGATTTAACTCACAGTGATGATGAGCAGGGCATCAGGATAACTTCTCTTGAGACAGCTGACAACTTAATATATAGTTCAACTAGTGTCATCTCGGAGAAGCAAGGTACTGCAAAGGCTGGTTTTGAAAAGGTTAAATACAATACAATACAACACGGTTTATTTGTCACATTGCACATAAAGTGCAAGTGAAATTAATTTGTCAGCAGCATACAAAAATAAACAACACACAAATACACAATAAAAATGTAACATAAGCATCCACCACAGCATTTGTCACTGTGGTGGAAGGCACAAACATTTGCCAGTCCTCCTCCACATTCACCCCGTGGTCGGGACCTCAACCCTCCGCAGCCGTCGCTGCAGGCGACCAGATGTGCAGACAAGGTAAGTCCATGGTCGGCTGTTCCCCACCGGAGACCGCGGCTTCAGGTTGGTATAGGCCGCAGGCCGGCGGTTGAAGATTTAAAGTTCCCGCCGCAGCCAGAAGCACCGCAGACAGCAGGGCTGGCAGTCGAAGCTCCCCTCCGGGGGTGATGGTAAATCCATGCCGGACCCGTGGTAGAAGTAGGCCGCGGGCCGGCGGTTGTGGCTACTTCTTCCCCCGGGACCCCCACGAGGAATCCCAGGCTGCCGACGCCGCTCCGCGCTGGAGCCCTGCAGAACGCGGCTTCAGGCTGCCGACTGCCGCGGGCCGGCGAAACGAAGCGCTCCCCTCCGGCGAGCGCCAGCGAGGGCTCGCCCGCTCCCCGCCGAGTGTCCACGCTGCGCCCGCCGCTGAAGCCCCGGGCACGTCTCCGAGAATGGCCGCGCCGATCCTTGTTGTTAGGCCACGGGACATGGAAAAAGTCGCCTCTCCGTGGAGGAGGCGGCCAAAACGGGTTCTCCCTTACCCCCCCCCCCCCCCACACCAGACACACCAAGAAACATTTAAACAGTGCACTAAAACATACTAAAAACAAAAAAAAGTAGAAAAAAGACGGACAGCTGCTAACAGGGCTGCCGGCTTGCAGCGCCCCCACCGACCACCGACCATTTAAATGATTTTAAATATATTAAAAATACATAGTGGAATACTTGACTAGGTTGTAGCTTATATTTCGTCTCAAGCAGGCCTTCTCCAGTGGATTGATAAGACAGAGACAAGCCCAGACTTGCCTCGGGTGCTGTGTATCGAGACAATGACCAGTGCCATTGAAATGTGTCTACCAATTGATAAGAGAGACAGGCTCAGACTCGTGTAGTGATATGTATTGATTGAATCTTGTGACCTCTTTGGAATGTGATTAAGTTTTGTGACCATGGCTAACCTCTTTGGAATATGATTAAGTGACACACAGTATAAAGCACCTTGCAAATCTTTGTTCATTGAAGTGGTGGCGAGGGGAAGTCAAGTGTCTGTGTTGCTTACTTGACTGGTGTATCCCCGACACTTCCCGGCCAATGATCAGTAAAGCTTGAGTTGGTCCACCTAACGTTCTTGTGAGTTGTCTATTTATTAAGAAGTGAACCTTATCAGTTTACACAAAAAGACACAGAGTTCTGGAATAACTCAGCCTGTAGCGCAACATCTCTGGAGAACATGAATCTGAAGAAGGGTCCCGACCTAAAACGTCATCTATCCATGTTCTCCAGAGATGCCGCCCGACCCGCTGAGTTACTCCAGTACTTTATGTCCTTCAGTGACGTCTTGGCATCGGCTTGGGGTATTTGGACTGCCAACACTATTGCAGAAATTGATTTCTGTCCCGGCATGGGACTTGCCATCACCCGCCAAGGACTCCAACATTAAGACCCGGAGCGGGGCCTTACATCGCCCGGCGTGGCCTTATCGGCCGCAGGACTTGCCATCGCCCGCCGGGGGCTTTAACATCGGGAGACGAATGGAACACAGGGCAGATGCAAGATTTTGCCTTCCATCACAGTGAGAAGGAGATTCACTGTGATGGATGTTTGTGTAAATTGTCTTGGTTCTTTTCTTGTCGTGTGACTGCAGAAACCAAATTTCGTTTGAACTTCATTTGAGGTTCAAATGACAATAAATAAATTGTATACTTGTTGAGGTTGATAAAAGGGTCAGCGTATTATAAATAATTACTCTAACTCAGGGGAACAGAAAAGCACTTAGACATCAGTGTACCACAAAGCATTGACCATTGACCAAAAGCTGTTTTTCATCTTGCCTGAGGATTCCCTGTGGTCCATGTGATACATTTGTTGCAGAGCGGATTGCTTTCCCTTTGTTTTTCCTCTCTCTTCTGTTATAGATTGGTACATCTTTAGCCCAGAGCAACAGTTTATACGGAACTGCAAAGCAATCTCACAACTGAGTATTATAACGACTTGAGTGCACAAAATGCTGGAGAAACTCGGCGGGTGCAGCAGCATCTATGGAGCGAAGGAGATAGGTAACGTTTCGGGCCGAAACCCTTCTTCAGACGCTTCTTCAGACTCTTCAGAAGCCCTTCTTCAAGACGTTATAACAACTTGTTTTGATTCTGCACATTAACTGTTGTGCGTGCAATACCGGTGATAGCCGTGGGGCAGCCCGTTTTCTATACGTTTCCTATCGGTGTTCCAGCCATACATTTCATACACCTCTGAAACGCTACATTCTGTTCAATTATAATTTAACAAAGGATAGGATAATCCAAAATGTAAAAAAAAAACTCGTTAGACCCTATCTATTTTAAGTGGAAATCCTAGGCTGAAATCAATTTCCGATATTGTTGGAAACAACTATGACACAGCGATGTTGTACAGACCCAGTTTATTGAATGAAATGTTCAGGACGTTTTATTGGTATAAAGGCGTTATTCGAATGGAAATTGTTGCTTCAACCATTAGGGGCATCTCAATAGAAATAGGTGGAACACGAAGTTAAGATGCTTGGAATGGCATTTTAAAATAACGGGAGATTTGTAGCATGTGGTGATCAAATGTTTAATTTCTTTCTGATGTTGGATCAGCATTAGCATGTAAATAAATGGTTCAGACAACTCGACCTAGCTATGGGGCTGTTTCGGAGCCTGGCTATTCGACCTGCACCGCGCTACCCAACTCTGAGCGTTGATTTTGGATAGGATAGCAAAACAACGTAAACCCTAGGATTGACTATGATTATAGACACAAAAAGCTGGAGTAACTCAGCGGGTCAGCCAACATCTCTGGAGAAAAGGAAGAGGTGACGTTTCCGGGCAAGACCCAGCTCGGCCCTGAAACGTCACCTTCTCTCCAGAGATGCTGTCTGACCCGCTGAGTTACTCCACCTTTTTGCGTCTATCTTCGGTTTAAACCAGCACCTATTCTACACATTTTGACAATTATTATGTCGGCTGTTAATCTTATACCTAGCTCATCTCTCGAGTGAGTCAGGCGGGAACTATGGATAGGACCGACGTTTAAAATAATTTCGTGTACCCATGATAGTATCGTGGGTGTTCCGCTTCAATGGGGAAAGGGTGGTGGGTAGATTAGAGGAATAGGGACGACTGATAGAGGGAAGATATATCTTTCTTGCTCGCCACAGGAGTTAAATGAATTCGGAGACTCCTGAAAAATCGAGATCACTTTCACTGTATATCATTGTCCTCTCTGGGACACATGACAATAAACTTTCTTGAATCTTGAATCTCTTGACTGTGCTGTGAAGGGGGTAAAATATGCCCAGATTGAAAACTGGTAGTCCACGCTGCTCAAAGTGCTTTGAACCTCCAGACGAGTTTGATTTGTAGCGGCATCTGTTTAAAGCTGCGTTCTCGACATATGTGTCGACGCGAAAGCGGGGGCAGGGAAATCAATAATTTTGCAGTTCCGGGCCCTTAGGGGGATTCATCTTTTGGAAAAGACTCGTTCGGACACCATGTACACCGATAAATGAACGGATTCTTAATATAGCCAGCACTTAACAAGCGAATGCTTCAGGTTTCTGTTGTAAGCGTAGACGCTGGCTGGCTGGTGCCGAGCTCCGCACAGCGTCAGAAGCTGCGATAGGCACTGTTCCTCTAATTACGGACACTTCCTAAAGTACCTGAGGAAACGAGCCTGGCTGTCGGGTCCGGTCCGGTCATCTCTCACCGGGAGGCCAACGCTCCAATTAGAGCTCGCCTTTCTTAATGTTAAGCAGTACAAATTGTATGAAGCAGCTTTCCGTGAGCGCAGTTTAATGCACAGACAGCGACACGTAGACCAAACTCTCGCACGCCACAAGATCTTTGAAAACGTTCGCTGATTTTTCCTCGGGCCGTGAGTCTTCCGCCGTGAAGACACTTCCTCCTCGTGTCCTGTCAGTGAGCGGCAGGGTGTTTCATGCATATTGGGGGAAAAAAAAACCCCGTCTTATTTCGCTCCCGATACTAAATGAGGTTCTGTCCTTACGTCAGAGTTCATTGAGAGTGGGCGAGAGCGTCCTCTGTACGTAATGCCTGGTTCAGAAGGAATCCGAATGGGAAACCAGAGTTACTTTAAAACTCCAGGGCAGAAGCTGATTATTTTTTTAACCACAGTTACTGACAGTCACCCACATGCGCTAGAACCCAAGAGAGTCGGCAAACTTCTAAACGTGGATGTGGAGCGACCTGATGAGTTATTTTAAATGCTACAGAACCATTTTTATTTTTTTTTAAGGAATACGTTTTCACTTGAGTTTTGCAGAGGCGTTTGTTTGCGTTTGCGCAAGAACTTTGGGGGATTACATTGCAGGACCACAGCCCAGGATTAAGTGAAAATCTTATTAAGGAAAAAGGCGAAATCGTTCGGAGTGCAACATGGAGCGCAGTTGGTTCGAGATTTGCATCACCACACTGATAGTTCTGGGGCTCTCTGTTGTACCGAGCGAGTCTCAGAGGGATGTTCGCGGGAGGTCTGCACACTTGTGGGGACTCAGGACCGGACACGGTGTCTCCAACCTGACAGCGAATAATGTGAGGTTACCTGGCCACACCGCAACGTTGAGGGGGCAGAGAAATCCGGAGAGAAATCCCATTTCGTCCCGGGTGCCATCCGATGCTAAGATGCCTGTTTCATACCGGGCAGTGAGCCAAATGACCACTGGCGAAAGCGATGCCCGGGAGAGCAGCACTCGCCGTGCCGGGGTAAATGGACAGATTGTAGCCGGGACTGGACGCGCAGCTCGCAGCCCGCCGATTTACAATCCCGTTACGTCCCGGAGAATCAGCCCCGTCTCGGACAGGGCGAGTCGCCCTATTACATCCCGAATCAGCGCTCGATCATCGCGGGAGAGAAGCCGATCACACCTCGGGACCGCCCAGGGTGATAGGCATACACAATCGCGGCTGGGTCACACCGGCTTCTCCGCCAGAAACAGTGGTTTGATTTCTGATGCCAGCGGCAGCAGCAGCAGCAGCTCGGTCTCACTGCGAGGGGCGAGTCCCGTTTCACCTGTGCGGGCCAGCTTGCTGGCTTCAGGCGCTTCTCAGCCGCGGAGCAGGCAGTTTGCCAGGCAGAACCAAGGGAGACGCGCGCCGAGCAGGAGATTGATAGGGTGAGAATTGTAACCTCAGAATAACATTCATTTATGGTTGTATATCAAAAACGATAATGAATGCAATGCATTTGAACGCGTGCGATGTGTCACAGGTCGACGATATAAAAAGATTATGCAGCACATAAATAATTGCCGCTGGAATGGTACGGACTACCTCCAAGTCATATTTTGATATTTAACTCTCATTGCAATACCACGTGTGCCGCTATAAAATAGAACCACATTGTTCTTGAAATTTGTATTTAAATTGAAACTGCCAAAGGGGAAGTATAAATATATATTTTTAAAGGGGTAAGACATAAAACTCGCCCAGTCTCCATTAACCAGCCCTAGCTGAACATTTACCTTGAATTTCCGCACCTTCCCGAATTTATAAACTAATCTACTCAAGTTAATTAGTTTATAAATTTCCACTTGCATTGAGCACGCCAGCCTGGTTTCGCAGGTGGCGCAACAGTGCCGAAGAGAAATCTCACCACGTGCATTTCTTTACATTTTGTCTTAAATGAAGTCCAAGTGGCGGGTCCCCGGTCCCCAATGTACGGAGACCTGAACGCAAGCCTGTCTTTATCAGCCTGCTAATAAACAAGACTCGCACATTTTGCAGTCAGTACCGATGGCTAAATCATACTCGCTGTCTTCCTTGCAACTGCAGAATTTATTTTGCCCATTTCCTCGCCTTCAACGGGCCAAATCAAACTCTGCTTTGCGGCAGTCGATGAGTTAAAATTTAGAGGTTAAAAAAGAGATTCGCATTTTTAACCCATTGCAAACGTATGCTGGGTTCCCCGAAGTTCTGTGCAGATGTGATTGTGCACAGGCCGTAAACGGCATTAATCGATGCCTTTCACTGGTGGTTCTTGGGTTGAGACATTAATTGAACCGAACTGTTCAGCACTCCTCCGGTTGGTATTTTGTCTATGTGCGTGTAAGTATAGCATTTGCACGGTCTGGGAAATACATTGGTGAAAGAGCTTGCTAGTGTAATTTTCCAAACCCCATATCATATCGCTCCAGTTATTTTGCGTCTGTCCTTTGCGTGAAAATAAGGAAGAAGTTCGTGCTTTTCGGCTAACTGGCATCAGCAAGTTAACGATATTCCTCCTCGTGTTGGTTGGTGTGCTCTGTTTGGTTCCGGGGTTGAGAAGGGACCCCGCTTTAATAAGCAGTGCCAGAATGAAATCACAAACCTCGCTTTAATGACTTCATGCTCTTAGCAAAAAAAAAAAAGAACGGCGCCAACTTTCGAGGGAGGAGGTGGGGTCGCATGAACATTTCTATCAATCCCGCAGAAAGAATATCATGACAAAACACGGAGGATGAATACTGAAAGTACACTCTATCAATAGTGGTTTCTTATCGGTGTTTAGAAGGAAATAGCAGGTCTCCACAATTACTGCAAAACGTCCCTCATCTTAAATAAGCAAACGGGGATAACTCATACACATCTCTAACAAAATCTCTAACGGAGTGCTTGCTTCGTTTATAGACACAAAAAGCTGGGGTACACACTCCATTTCGTTTGTTCACCAGGGCATTTTATTTGATTATCGCCAATGCCTATGGAGGTTGTGCGGTGCTGTGTAATAACGTCCTCGAGTTCTTTTAGGTTTTAAGATCAAGCGATGAGGGAGAGCAGATCAATCACAGGGAGATCATTTGAGCCTCGCAGTGTCTTATTTCAAATGATCACTGTTGGTTTTAGTTAAATTGAAAATGTTTTTTTCCTCGGGTCAAGCTGAAATCAATACGCTTCAACGCGCGCGCGCACACACACACACACACGAACACATATGTATGCACCGCAAGGTCACAGAGGAAGGCGAACTTCTAGGCTGCCAATGTCAAACAAGTGCTAACTTTGAGATTTTATGAGATAGATGGCAAACTCGTTGAGATGGTTAGAATACTATTTACCGTCTTCCAATGTGATAGGCAGAAATCAATAGCGTTATTGTGAAAAAAAAGAATTTCACTAGATGGATACAGTTTGTGGTAACAACTAATCATAAACATTCCTTTCAATTTTTCGTCATTTTCCATTTCGTGTAAGGCAACTACATCGTATGTGCTTTATGTAATATGTATTGTGATTAACTTTAAAGGGATAAATAATATTATTTTGGAGGGGTGGGTGCTGGGGGTTAGAATTTCAAAGGACTCCAATATAGTAGCAGTCATAAATGCGGTGTCATTTTGAAATATCTGTTCCAAAGTAATGATCCCTGGTTGATAATATGAGGAACAATTGGGTACAGTTTTCCTGTATTTAATGTACACGATAATTGCTCTCCCTTTCCTTATGGATAAGTTGAATGGAATAATGATACAAGAATACAAGAAAACACAAGCAGAATGCAGGTAAGATGTCAAGAAATAAACATTTGATCCATTCAACCATTCAAACCTGATCCACCATTGAAGACCATGGCAGAACTTCTATCTTGATGTCATTAAATGTCTGGAATCTGTTGATATCCAGAAATCTAATGATTGCTTTTCAATAATTTTATTTTACAGCCTTCTGGCATAGGGAATTCCAAATTCACTGATAACTGTGTGAAAACAAATCTCACTGCAGTCCTAAGAGGTCTAACCCTTATTCCAAAGCTATAGCTACGAGAGTTGGACTCATTGGCAAGGGGGAGTATCTTCCCTGCACCAAAACTTGTTGGAATTTTCATTCTTCTAAAATCCTAGAGAAAACTAACTAGTCTGCTCCATCACTCGAAATGTGTAGGAAGGAACTGCAAATCCTGGTTTAAACTGAACATAGACACAAAAAGCTGGAGTATCTCAGTGGGCCAGACTGCATATCTGGAGAAAAGGAACAGGTGATGTTTCGGGTCGAGACCCTTTTTTCTTCAGTTCACTCCTCGGGTGGCAGATTAACCACATCTGGAACCAGTCACAGAGCTAAACAGTACAGAAACAGGCCCCGCAGCCCAAATTATACATGCTGACAAAGTTGTCTGAGGTAATCCCACTTGCCTGACCCTGACCCCTATTCCACCAACCCTTCCCTATCCATATCCCTATTTGATTCTTTCAAATGTTGCAATTGCATCCACCTGTACCATTTCCTCTGGCAGCTCATTCCATATATACACCGCCTTCTGTGTGAAAATGTTGCCCCTCACATCTCTTTTAAATCTTTCCCCTTTCAGCGTTTCACTCCCCTACACGGAGGAAAAGACTGCAGCTATTCAGTTTATCTATGCCCCTATAAATCTATCATTTTATAAACCTCAATAAGTCATCCCTCAGACTCCTGCATCCCAAAGAACACAGTCCTAAACAATACCTCAAATGTTGGCTTATCAGCATCTTGTAGAGCGACAAAATGATGTCCCAACTCCTATACTCAAAACCCTAACCAATGAAGGCAAGCGTGCCAAATGCTTTCCACACCACACTGACTACTTATGTAGCTACATTTAAGGTATTATGTACCTGCACCCCTCTACTTTTACAACACTTCATAAAGTCCTATTAAATCCTGCTCTGACTTGTCTTACCAAAATGGACACCTCGCATGTATCCAAATTAAACACCATCTGCCATTCCTAGGCCCAATGGATTAAAATCCTGTTGTAATCTCAGATAATCTGTTTCATTGTCTACTCTTCGTCTCACTGTCTACAATTCCAATATCATCTGCAAATTTACTAACTATGCAATAGCATTCTTGTTTGAATTGTTAATATAAATAATGAGCACTAATGGATACAGCACCATTCACACCAATCATTTTGGGTACTAGCTGCAGATTAACAAGTCTCAGGTCTGCCTTGTGGCCACTGTAATGATATGACTCGTTAATTTGAGTTTCTCATCATTATTGATGCTGAAGGTGTTGATAATGGGAGATCTGTCAATTGTAATGGTATTTGTCTTTATATTGCGTTATTGGTCACTTTCTCTCCAAGTGTGAAAGAATGTTTTTGAAAGAAAGTGGTAACATTTACTTCTGGCTCACACAGTTCATCTTGAAACATATTCCTTTCAGACCTAACACTTCCACTGATCTACACAATATACGTAAATATGCTTCTCAGCCTCTTCTGGCTAAGTAAATTTAAAGAAATGATGGAACCAAAAGCCAACAAATCTTCAATATTAAAAATGTAACCTATTTGCTCCAGATTCCAAAAGAGGCATTAAGGTAAAGGAATCAGCGGTCAAGAGACTCAGCAGCCTAGCAGGATTCATCAGATGGTAGTAACGGGAAGGCAAATAAAGATTATCCAAATCTTTGGTGTATGAAATCTGGATGTTATGGGCTAGGTTGCAGGCTTCAGGTGTTGGGGCCAGATGTGGGGTGGGTCGGTGTATATATATGGAAGACAACTGGCAATTGGAGTGTGAGCCCTATAGAAAGCAAGCCACATTAGTCAGTGAGTGAGTAGTCTTATTATTAGAGAGGTGAGCAGCAAAGATAGAATGTGTTTGTGGAACTAAGGGAAGGGAGAGGAAATAGTCTAACTGAGAAGAGAAAGTGGGCAGGTGCAGAGAAGAACGATGACCGAGAAAGTGGGGGAGACTGAGGGAAGCACTCAAAAGAAAGAGGTCGAAGATCGGGAGACAGAGGGATGGGAGTCGCGGAAAAATGTGTGTGCAAGATCATGTGTCTTTATTGTTCGTGGATGGTCAGATTATGTTCGTGTATATTTAGAGTGTGCATGGGTGTGAGCTATGTGTGCACAGCAAGACCTTGACTCCAGTTCTGAAACGGCCTTGCTCTGAAAAGGCAGTGTGCAATGACTCTCCCATGTTAAAATAAATCGGGGCTCATTGGCTTTTATGCCTCGGCAGAAACAAGTTATCTTCGATCCCAAAGGACTGCTTAACAGTCAGAATAATATCTTAATTTTATTATGTTTCCCATTAGCTTGCCAAATAAAAACATCAATTTATACCATTAAGACCTAACCTGTTCGTAGTTAAATAAGAAAGCTTTTTTTTTTTAATTGTCAGTTATGCAGTTCCCCCTGGCCTTAGATAATATTGAAGTTCCATAGTTTTATCCAGCACATCTTGTTTAATCTTTAAAAGCTCAGATTCTGACTTTTAATTGTTCATATTCCATTTTTTAAATTCTAAACTAAATAAACGATAAACCCTCAATTCAACCCGAACTTATTGCAACCCTTGGAATTAGGCCTGGACCAACACAACAGACTGTGGTCTGTAGCCAGTATAAATTGTAAGATAGACAAGGTTGCCAAATCCTACACACTCCTAAAATGCGATCACTGATGATGTGTCTGCACTCACTCCACCGCACTTGGCTTTCCTCAAACTGAAATATTTTATACAGGTCATTTTTATTTTATTTGATGCTTAATGATCATTTATCATGGAATAATGGGAATTATTGTAAAATTCACTGTGTTGGGAGAACAAATCAACTTTTGGGGCTAAGGGGAGGGGGAGCGAGTTTGGTGGCTTTTAGACAAAAGAATCAACATTTGTGTTTATTTTTCTTTCAATGTACTGGTTCATAAAACCACTCCTCAAAACAAATGAGGCTATTCCATGACTCGGTTATAAAACATGTTGGTTTTACTTAACTTTCCTTAAGAATGTTATGTTGACATATTAAAAATTTGGTGTTATATGCATCTGCCTTAAACAGCTGCTGTTTTGCAATTCAACCAGTACTTTAGTTGAAACACAAGTTATGCGTGAATATAGAATTTTAAACAATGTGCATCAGAAAAAAAGACATTCAGCCCAATCAGATATTTCTGACAATTTATACTCCACCTGCGTCTTTCCTTTCTTTCTCTATTTAACTCAATTTGCATAATCTAATTATTTCTCCTTCATTTACTTGTCCAGTTTTCTTTTAATGCATCATGTTTTCTCTACCATTCTCTGGTGATTTTTTTCATGATTTATTTGGAGCATTTCTAATAGTATGACATCCAGATGACCTATTTCTAATAGATGTCCTCCAGCTTTGTTCTTCACCACCTGAAGAAATATTATTCTATTAAAACATTTCAAAATTGTAAACATCTACATTATCACTCTCAACACTCCTCATTCTTTCTTAATGGGTATTACTTCTTTTTCTGGTCCTTGGAGTAGGGGTGCCATCGAGTATGTCTGCCCTGCCAACAGCTGTTAGTCCCTTCATCCTTTTTTTTTATTTTTAGTGAGTTAAAAGTGTTTGTTTTGAGGTCTTCTAGTCTTTTTATGTGGGGGGTGGGGGGAACTATTTTTCTCAGTCCCTACCTGGTGGGTGATGCGGCTTTTCTCTGAGCCGTGTTTTCGTCCCTTCCTCGCGGCCTACCAACAGTCTGGAGCGGCGTTTCCTGCCGGGACCGGCCAGGACGTCAGCTTCGGCGGTGGCACAGCGCTGAGGCACCATCGTGGAGCGGGCGATGCCTTACCCGGGTCGCCATGCGGTAAGCTCCGGAGTGCTGTGACTGGCGACTCCAATATCGCGGAGCTGCGGTCTGTGGAGCTTCCAGCCTCGGGCGGCGCTGAGCTTTAAACACCGCGGAGCCTGTGATCTCACGCCGAGGTCACCAGTGTCGGAGCTCCGACCAGCGTGGCCCGTGGACTTTGGGAGCCGCGGCCGCCCCAGACACTCCGAGCCGCTGAGACTGTTCACCCAACGCCAGAGTTTCATCAAACGGCGAGAGGGCCTGAAGCATCGGGCCGCCGTATCAGCAACTGCGGAGGCCTCAATAGGCCCGACTATGGGTGAACAGGGGACGGGACTGGACCTTTGATGCCTTCCCCCACAGTGGGAACCATTGTGGGCGGATGTTTTTATGTTTAGTGTTAAATTCTTTAATGTTGTGTCTTATCTTTATTTGTGTGCTGCAATGGCAAGTCAAATTTCAATGGTTTATGTGATAATAAATGTCCTTTGTATCCTTTGTAAATTGCTTTTCCCCTCTTGTGCCTCTAAATACTTTTTTTTATACTATGGCATATGGATTTTATTGAATTCTCCAAGCATGTTCTATTTGGCGTAATAGAAGTTTAAGATAACTATAAATTTAAGAAAGTGCAGAATATTCTGCACAAGGAAGTGGGTGAGTCAGATGCAGTACTGCACTTCAGAAAGAAGGTTACAAAATGCTGGAGTAACTCAGTGGGTCAGGCAGCATCCCCAGATAAAATGTCTGGGTGAGATTTCCCGCTGGAACCCTTCTTCAGACTGACCAAAATCTCACCTATTCATGTTCCCCAGACATGCTGCCTGACCCGCTGAGTTACTTATTCAGTCTGAAGAAGGGCCCTGACCTGAAACTCCACCTATCCATGTTCTTCAGGGATGCTTCGTAGCCTGCTAAGTTACTCCAGCATTTTGCGTTTAGCCTTGGTAAAATAGCATCTGCAGTTACTTGTTTCTACTGCATTTCAGAACTTTTGAGAAAAAAAGGTTGATATCCTCTGCACAGGCTTCCAGGAGTTGGGGAGGAAGTTGAAATGTACCTTTAAAGTAATTATGATTGGTACAGTGGTGATATTGAGGCATTTCAATTATCTCACATTTAGTGCGACGCACAGAGTAAACATAAACATATAAAGACATTACTAACTGATGTGGGGGGGCGGGAAAAATAAAGGAAGAGGCGGAGACAGTAGGCTGTGGGAGAGCTGGGAAGGGGAAGGAGGGAGAAGGCAAGGACTACCTGAAATTGGAGAAGTAAATGTTCATACCGCTGAGGTGTAAACTACCCAAGCAAAATATGAGGTGCTGCTCCTCCAATTTGCGATGGGACTCACTCTGGCCATGGAGGAGGCCCGGGACAGAAAGGTCGGATTCGAAATGGGAGGGGAAGTTGAAGTGCTGAGCCACCAGGAGATCGGGTTGGTTATTGCGAACTGAGCGGAAGTGTTGGGCGCCCACGTCAGTCTGAAGAAGGGTCTCAACCCGAAACGTCACCTTTTCCTTTGTCCATAGATGTTGCCTCACCTGCTGAGTTTCTCCAGCATTTTTGTCCACCTTCGATTTTTCCAGCATCTGCAGTTCTTTCTTAAATAAGACATTACAGGGCTCTCACTTTTAACTGTTTTTCCCTGTTGCCAGCCGGGCAACCTTTAGGTTGCCAAATGACAGTTTAGGTGGTAATTGAAGACAGTTTGCATGACGCTTGCGATAATGTGCTCGGACGAAGTGCGTAGTTACCAGTCGGAATTATGCTCAATGAAGCATTCACATATTATGTTCAAGAAGGAACTGCAGATGCTGGAAAATCGAAGCTAGACTAAAGTGCTGGAAAAACTCAGCGGGTGCAGCAGCATCTATGGAGCGAAGGAAATAGGCAACGTTTCAGGTCAAAACCCATCAATCTGAAGAAGGGTTTCAGCCCGAAACGTTGCCTATTTCTTTCGCTCCATTGATGCTGCCGCAGCCGCTGAGTTTCTCCAGCACTTTTGTCAACATTCACATATTATTTCTGCTTCAAATAACTCACAATCTAAACATATTCACCAATCAAGACATGATATCTACCACAATGACATGCAGCAAAATGATAATACCATATCTCAACTCTTTTTACACATTGCAATTAATGCAATTTCTATTAGTTCTTGCAATTAATGCAATTTCTATTAGTTCTTCCAAACAAAAATGCGGTTGGATTATTCAGCATACGATCAACCTGTATCAATAAATCCTGGACCATGGTAACATATATGCTTAACCATACACACTACAGATTGATGCAAGCATGTTTTCTGTGAAGGACCGAAAGTTACCATGACATGGCCATAGCATGGGTCGTTATTGCTATTGGCACAGAAACACTCTGGCTTCCCACATAATTTACCCATAACAAAATATAGAGGTTGCAAGAAAATTTCTAAAGGCATTTTATGATAATAGCTGTTAAAACCGACTATACCCATCCGACAGGTTAAACATTACACTAACTGACAAGAGATGGCCAAAGGACATAACTGCAGCAAATGTTCTTTTGGTAATATGTTTAAAGGTGTCAAAACAAATAATAACATTGGGAATTAAAACACATTTGATTACATTCCGTTATCAAACATAGTCAATGTTTGCTCTGAAGACCATGAAGCACAATAGGGTCAGGGGGGGTGTGAATCAGTGCGGGGTGGATAGATGGCGGGGGGGGGGGGGGGGGGGGGGTGTGAATCAGTGCGGGGTGGATAGATGGCAGGGGGGGTGGGGGTGTGAAGCGGGGGGGGGGGGATGGAGGGGGGGGGGGGGGGGGGGGGGTTGAGAAGGCAATCGGTGCGGAATGGATGGATTGAGGCAGGTGAATTAGTACGTGTTGGTTGGAGTATGTAAAATTGTCAGGAGAGCACGGGGGATGTCAGTGGTGTTGAATGAGGGGGAGGGGGGATCAGTACAGGATGAATGGAAGGATCAGTGCAGGATGAATGGGGGTAAGCATAAATGCTGGAGAAATTCAGCGGGTGAGGCAGCATCTATGGAGCTAAGGAAATAGGCAACGTTTCGGCTCGAGACCCTTCTTCAGACTGTTCCCCCCCCATTCTTCTTGAATGAGGTTATCAGTACAGGATGGATGGAGGGGGGGGGGGGGGGAGATCAGCACAGGAATGAGGGGATCAGTATAGAATTAATGGGGGATCAGTACGGGATGAATGATGGGGATCAGTACAGGGTGAATGGGGGAATCAGTAAAAGATGAATGGGCAGATCACTACAGGATGGATGGGGGGATCAGTGCAAGGTAAATGCAGGGTGGGTCAGTACGTGATGAATGGGTGGAACAGTGCAGTATGAATGGGGGGAGAAGTGCAGGATGGATGGGAGGGGGGGGTCAGTACAGGAAGAATTGGGGGACCAGTGTAGGATGGATTGGGGGGGGGGGGGGGAGAATCAATGCGAGGTGGGTGGGGGGGGGGGGGGGGGGGGTAGATGGGGAGGGGAGCACAGGGGATGTCAGTGAGGACTGAATAGAGGAGGGAATGGGGATCAGTGCGGGATGGAGAGGAGGGGTCCCAGGATAAGAGCAGTGGGTGGGGGGGGGGGGGGGGGGGGGGGGGGGGGGGGGGGGGGGTGGGGGGGGGGGGGGGGGGGAGAGAGAGAGAGAGAGAGAGAGAGGCAGAGGAGGTGGGGAAGAAGAAAGGTCAGCGCTTCTTGGACAACATCGCCCGCTGCCTTGGCCGTCCCTGTCCAACGCCAAAGTGCCGCCGCCTCCTCGCCACCGCCTCCCCTCCTCCGCCAGCCAACAGGAAGATGCGGGGCTGAGCGGTGCAGCTCAAAGCAAAGATACTAGAAGAGCTATAGGATCTTTGGTGCAGCTGCTTCTGATGGCGGAAGGAGACCTCTCCCTCCCTCGCTCCCTCCCTCCTCCCAGCATCGGCGTGCGGGAGGGGTTGTTTTGAAAGCGCCGTTATCAGGGCGATAGCAGCCGCTGTTGGCAAATCCGCAAAAGGCGCTTTCAAAACAACCCCTCTCGCACGCCGAGTCCGGGAGGAGGGAGGGAGGGAGAGGGAGGTCTCCTTCCGCCGGGCGGGGTGCGGGAGGAGGAGGCAGTGGGGCCGCTGTCACGGCCGCTGTTCGGGGCCCGTCATTCGCTCCGACTCTTCGTTACCCCGCTCCTAGTATCTTTGCCCCGCAGTCAAAGATACTAGAGGAATACAGCCGCCGACACGAGACGTCAGTTCCTATTCGCCAGAGATGCTGCCTGACCCGCGGAGTTACTCCAGGTTTTTGCGTCTACCAGTATAAACCAGTATTTGGGTGCCAAGCCGGGCGAAATTAGTCGGCGTTTAGGTTGCCCGGCAGCACTTTCTGTGTTCAATGACACCCGGGCAACCGATAATTTCGAGCCCTGCATTACTGAGGTATATTTGGGAAAATACCTGGAGCCATATTTATGTAACATAAGACGGAGTAAAGTATTTTTTTGGAAAATGAGGTGGACTATACAAATAATGAAGAAGGACAAGGAACAATCTAGAGGAGAACTTCTTCAGAGGAGGAGGGGTAAATACAGCAGGAAGAGAATATATCTGGCCAGGTTCAAGTGGAACCAAATATTGGAAGGCAAAACATGATATGTGGCTTTTAAAGAGTTATTTTAGATACAGAACATACTGTAAACATACAAATTAGGGGTTGGGGTAAGGGTAAGAATGGGGAGGTGAGGAGAAGATTGCTGATAATAAATTGGATCAATTAGTACACATTTTTAATGAACAATCTCACTAGATTGCAGTAACCATCACTTTTGGTTCAATGATTTCTATTACAATGTTGGATTAGGTACTTCTGGGCTAGTACGTTTAATCTTAACATTGCATTAGAAGCATATGCACAGCATCACAGGTTAGGCACTGCACCTTTCCCATTCTATTCATGAAATAAAGTCTATTGTTGAGAAAGCAGCCACCTCATAACGCCCACAGAATACTAGCCCTGGTGTGGATAACGTCCTCTTGATAGAAGAAAAAACAAGTAAATTGATGTCTTTTAAAACTTGACATTGGTAATTTCTAAGAGGCGGCATTGGATTTTTAAATATATTTGCTGATAACACAATGTTTAAAGTCGTCGCCATAGTAATAGAATAATGAGAAATGGGTTACATAATGGGTGGACAAATAGGGGATGAAATTTAATACCTAGATATGTGAAGTGATGATAGATTGTGGGAGAAAATACAAGAGAAAATGTAGACTAAGTGGAATTATTTTAAAATGTATTCAAGGACAGATGCACAAGGACCAAGTGTGCATATGCATAAATACTTGAGTCGAAATTTAGCATTAGAGATTCTGGGATTTATAATCAGAGGTCTGGATTGCAATTGCAGAGGTTGTTTACAAGCCTAGTCTTATCAATTGAATACAAGCCTAGTCTTTTCAATCTTTCCTCAAATGACAGTCCCTGGGACGGCGGGGCTGTCATATGAGGAAAGATTGAAAATACTATGCTTCTATTCACTGGAGATAAGAAGGATGAGGGGGGATCTTATGGAAACATATAAAATTATAAAAGGACTGGACAAGCTAGATGCAGGAAAAATGTTCCCAATGTTGGGCGAGTCCAGAACCAGGGGCCACAGTCTTAGAATAAAGGGGAGGCCATTTGAGACTGAGGTGAGAAAAAACGTTTTCACTCAGAGAGTTGTGAATTTGTGGAATTCCCTGCCACAGAGGGCAATGGAGGCCAAATCATTGGATGGATTTAAGAGAAAGTTAGATAGAGCTCTAGGGGCTAGTGGAATCAAGGGATCTGGGGAGAAGACAGGCACGGGATATTGATAGGGGACGATCATCCATGATCACAATGAATGGCGGTGCTGGCTCAAACGGCCGAATGGCCACCTCCTGCACCTATTTCTATGTTTCTATGAACCATTATAAGAGCCGGTAGGGTCACAATTGGACATTGCATTTAATTTTGTTGATAACATCATACGAAGGTTCAGAACCTATTCACTGGTGTAAGGGATGAAGTATTTCACCAGCAAAGTTAATCTGAAGAATCCTGGTATATGCTCTTTGAAGCAAAAAAGAGATGCAATATTTTTTCATGAAAGTGTGTGAACATGCCTAGTTTAGTTGGGATAAATAGAGCAAACCTATTTCCATCTGTGAATGCTTTAAAAAAACATACATTTGACATGAGACATCTAAGAAAAGACTGTTTTATTCAGAGAACATTTGAGATCTAAAACACACTGCCTGTAATGATAATGGACACACACAGTAGGCAGTTGGAGTGATAAATAATGTGCAGGACTGTGAGGAAAAACTGGTGGATTGCAACAGGTGGGTTGTTTTTATAGAGTCAGTGTAGACTAGTCAGGGCAGGCAAGTCCTCCCGACCAATGCAACAACAATTCCACTATTCTACAACTTTCTACTTTTCAAATTTGTGTATCCATCTAAAAATGAAAAATAGTGCTTGAATTTGCTTCTGTGAAAGCCTATTAACCTCGAAATCAGATTTTTTTTTTTCATTTATCAAAATAGAAGGCATTTTGCTTTTACAAGGTTGTGCTTGGAAACAGCTATGTATGCTTAAAAATTTAACAGCTGTAATCTCAAACTGTTTTGTTAGATTAAGTTGTGGCTTTAAAAATGTTCAACAGACCAGCAAATGCAGTATTAAGCAGTACAGTTGCAGCTGCATCGTGACACAAAGAAAATTTATTATTTCTTGCAACTTGCTTCCAAAACTTCTATATTTTAAAGTACATTAAAACAAAACTGCAGTATATAATTATGGCCAAATAGTTGGAAGCAATGGCAAAAGGAAAATACATTATTAAAATCTGCAGCAGAGATAAAGATTGATCTGACAGTTCCTGATGTATTTGTGAATCTGGTTACATAAGTCGACAAGAAAGACATAAATCAAATTAAATAATATTTGCAATTTGTTTTGTTTGTACTACCACAATCAGTGAGAATAGGCAACAATGCATCATCCACAACAAGTCTCAACACCCGTGCCCTGCAAGGATATGTTCCCAATCCCTCACAAATCTCAAGGTCTGCCCTAGTTTCATCTACAAGTTTGCAAGTGACATAACTGTAGTGGGCTGGGTCTCAAATAATCATGACACAGAATACAGGAAATATAGACAGCAGAGTAACATGGTGTCAAGACAACAACCTCTCCTCAGCAAGATGAAGGTTATTTATTGATTTCAGTAAGTATGGTGGAGCACATGCCTCAATGAACATCAATGGTATTTAAGTGGAAATGGTTGAGTTTCAAGTTCCTAGGCAATTTGTCCTGTACTGACCATATCAAAGTATGGCCATAAAAGCACACTAATGCTTCTATTTCAAGAGACTAAAGAAATATGGCATGTCTCAGACAACTGCCACCAACCTCAACGGATGCACCACAGAAAGCATTCTATTGGGTTCCATCTCAGCTTGGTTTTGGAACAGCTCTGCCCAAGACGGCAAGAAACTGCAGAGCTGTGGATGTAACCAGGTCCACTACATAGACCAGACTCCCCACTTTCACACTTTATGCACCCTTGAGAAAACAGCAAACATCATCAATTTCCACTCACACCCGGTCATTCCTTCTTCTCTCCTCTCCCTTCGTGCAGAAGATACAAACGTTGAAAGTACATGCAGCCAGACTCAGGAACAGCTTCTTCCTCTCTGCTATCAGATTACTGAATAGTCATCCCACAAACTAGGGTGTAGTCCCAATCTTCCAATCTGCCTCATTGTGGACATTGGACATTTTTTTCTGGAACATTAATGCTACAATGCTGTAAACTGCATTCCGCACTCAGGTATTTTTCTCTTTGCATTACCTAGTTGTACTTGTGGAAGCTTGACTGTGCAGCATGATTTGTACTTGTGTAAATCTTGATTGTACAGCATGAACTGATTGGATAGCATGCAAACAAAGCTTTTCTCTGTACCTCGTTTATGTGACAATAGTAAACCAAACCCGAAGCACATTCCATTTTAAATAAATAATGTTTTACCGTCAAGAATCTAACTGGTCAAAGCAAAACATATTGTTTGGGATATGTTGTTTTAAGATTTTTAGAAGTCCTCTGATGAGACTCATACTTTAATTGGGTAAAATAGTGAAAAACAAATTATGGTTCAATGGTGTAAAATATGTTCCTTTGCGGTTTGTTTCTTGTGCAGCTGGAACCCTTCCAATTGTTAATTAAGCTATTGTTTGATGCAGATTTAACACATGTCTGAAATATTTTCTTTAAACAGACCTTCAAAGGGGGAAAATAGTTCAGATAATTAAAATATGATGTGATGAAATCATTGCCATGAACTATGAAAACTATCTAATGGAAATGACAAGTTCACATATGGGGTAAATATTTGCCATCTCCTGAAGTCCGCTGAGGTTGCCGCTTTGCAAATCTGACTACCTAATTATCAACTTGGTACACATCCAGTAAAACTGTTGGCTCTCGTGGAATATCAGATTGAGGAATCTCATTGAAAGTTTCAGATGACATCATATTAATACAAATGAAGCTCTAAGCTCCAAAATCTTAAAATTACTCCTTGGTATTCATGTATTTTGGAACAGGTTAAATATAAAATATTTTATCAAGAGCAGAACATGAGACCCTGTCCTTTTTCTTCTGTTTGCTTTTGGCTATGTGAACTTTAAATCAATGTTGTATGTTGAGATTCTGGCTCAATCAATGGGTTTAGGTGAGATTGTGTGGACAGATGTAATTTCACCACAAAAGGATCACTCAGTCAAAATTCCATGATTTGAGCCAAAGTCTGGTCGTCAAAGCCACAATCGCAGTGTGGTCTCTTTCTAATTTTCAACTGTTGTAGCAAGAGATCACATCTTCTCTGGCTCAGTCTCAAACAGTTCATGGCGAACTAGAATCTAAACATGAAACAAAAATGTTTTTGGATGGTGAAAATGGTCTGGATTTCTCAAACAGGATTAAATCATCAGTAAGAAATTTTAACCAAAGAACAGTGAGAATGTGGAATTAAGTGGAATTCAAATATGGAGTTGATGAAGGAAATGGTATGAAATATTTTAGGGAAGGTTGGATATGAACATCAGGGAGGAGAGAATAAAGGATTGCAATGATAGATATAGATGGGGAAAGCTTGAAAAAGGCTTAAACAAAAGCACAAGCATAAAGGTAGACACAAAATGCTGGAGTAACTCAGCAGGACAGGCGGCATCTCTGGAGAAAAAGAATGGGTGACGTTTTGGGGTCGAGACTCTTCTTCGAAGCATAAACACTGGCATGGACTGGTTGGGCTGAATGGCTTGTTGTACACCATTTGACCTACTTAAAACCTAAAGGGTACTTGAGTTTGCAAACTGTCAAGAGTGTTTAATTGTTATACGGAACAATCGTAGTTAGGATTGTGAAGTGCAGTTCAAGTGACAGATCGTTGATGGGAAGTAGCTGTTCTTGAATCTGCATGCAACAGTTCTTGGGTTCCTGTGCCTCTTCCTGATGGTAGCATCAAGATGAGAGCATGGTGTGGGTTTTTAATGGAATTAGCTGGCATCTTGAGGCAGCTAATATCCTATAGTCGCTTTTGATGGTGGGGAGATCAATACCCATGATGGAACGAGCAATATCCACTACTTTTTTGGGTGTTGGAGTCACCAAGCCATAATACAACTAGTCAGGATGCTCGCTTCATATATCTGCAGAGGGTTGATAGAATATTTGGCTACATGCCACATATTAACCATATTCTATAATGATCCTTCAAGGGGGATGTCTATTGATTCATTTAATTTCCTTAGTCTTCTCAGAAAATAGCAACATTGATGTGGTTTCTTGCCAATAGTGTCAATGTGATTAGATCAGGAAAATTGGTGGTGATATTTACACCTCAGGAACTAGAAGCTCTCAACCATCTCCACTTCAGCACCATGGATTAGCAATGTTACAACATTTTGAGATTAAAAAAATCAAGTTTGCAATTTATCCCATCAGATAAAGCATAAAAAGAAGTTTAATTTGACACCTAATTCACTTTCATATCTTCAGTATTAAAAAAGTTATGGCCATTTTCATACTCAGAAATTAGCATCTTGTTCCCTATTGCTTTTCCATTGACTTAACACAAAAGCTGTGATCAAGGACAGTCAAAAGCCCATAACTTTCTTAAAAATTAAGAGAACTGAAAGAAATTTTCAGTTATTAAATAGATTGAAGCATTCTGAAACAAATATGAAACAATCCTACTTAGATGACGTGAAATTAAAGCATATAATTAGTTAGTTACCTAATTGCAGCTAATTATAAAATTCAATTACTAGATCTAAACATCTATCCATTTCTTAAGAAAAGGTTAACATTTAAAAAAAACCTAAGTGTCCAAATAACATTCACACAATAATTCACAATATAACATGATTTTTAAATCTCATAGGCCAAATTGAAGGAATTTGGTGTTTAATTCCCGTAAATTAATGGCCATTTAAATCAACTTCAGTGGGACTTTGTGGAACGCGATGGATTGGAACGTTGCGGTTTGCGGTGAATTTAACCCCCAGTCGGCAGGAAAAATACTGCCGGTTCGTATATTTTTTTAGTCACCCTTTCGCAACATGAAATTTTGATTAAAGGCTTCCTAAGAAGCACGTTTTTATGTAAAAATAAACTGTGTACCTTCTTTTGTCCCCAACGTAAGATCCGTCCCGTTGTCGGCATTAAAAGATGATTTTTAATTTACTCGTGCTTTTAATTTTTCCAGCGCTAATTTTAATGACCTTAATAAAACGGCAGTCGAAGCGATTTTTCTTCAGCAACTAAAAAGCCTGTTCAAAATTGGTTTGAATAGTCTGAAGAAAAATCGCATTTTAAACCCGCCCCCCTCTCAAAGGCGCCAAATTCGCGCGCACGGGCAGTGGCAGAACTGCAGCGCCGCCAAAGGTACGTTTTGTAACATACCTACATGGATGCACGTACAGACACTCCCCGACTAACTTAAAAGTGATGTCCCAAGGACCCTTGTGTAAGTCAGTATTGCAAGTCAGAAACAGAAGTATGACTGCGCACGTGTAAATGAACAAATCGTGCTGTGTAGTACCAGTGGGAGACCACGTGCGATGTTTGACATGGAGACCACGTGGGAGCTCTGAAGCAGAGATCACAAGAGAGCATCCACAGATCTGTTCTGTAGTATGTGGCTCAGGTTGACAGTCTTTTAATTTTTATGATTTCATAGAAAAAAAAACTCACCCATATTCCTTGCAGGTTATCATCTGACTTACATTCTGCTGTTCCTCATCCATATGGAAGT
Source organism: Okamejei kenojei (assembly GCA_035221665.1). NCBI lineage: Eukaryota > Metazoa > Chordata > Chondrichthyes > Rajiformes > Rajidae > Okamejei > Okamejei kenojei. The sequence goes on along the minus strand of CM069139.1, from coordinate 14,109,299 downwards.
ATGCTGTATGAGTTTCATTAGTGTCTTAGACAGGAACTGATGGGATTTGCTCAAGTGAGACAAACTATTGTCAGTGAAAGGCTATCTTGGGACTTGAACTTGCAACCTATTAAATGGGAGTCAAGATCTTAGCTTCTTAAGCTGTCAAGTCCCTCCCTCCTTTTCCATCACATCCGAAGTTTATAGATTTGAGCTCTACTTAATTTTCTGTTTTATAATGTGAACATTTCGCCTTTTAAAAAAAGAGTAGAGTGCTTGGAATTTTACACTATAATTGGCACCCACTATAACTGAAAGAAGCATTTTAGTAATAGCTTGTAATATTAGCAAAACAATGTAGTCTATCAAACAATGAATTAATGTTTTATTAGTGTACATGCTGATATACGGGCAATTATTTATGCTCAGAACATTCCACAAATAGTAGTGAGATTAATGATCAGTTAACCTGTTTTATGACATTGATTAAGGGATAAATGTTTGGCCAAGTGGTACATTTAGTAAATGACTTTCCATGTCTCATATATATCCAGAATGTATCACATACAAAGTTTGTATGTATGTGTGTGAGACCACATTAAAAAATCTGAATGTATTTAATCACTTCATTGTTAATTACCTAATTTTTAATTTTCTATGTGTCCTAGTCAAAATCAAACCGACATCTCTAGCAGCAAACTAGATTGTCAAATCTATAAATATGCACCCTTATCATCCCTGGCTTGTTTACAGTATTGAAACATTTAAGGATTAAGAACATAGGTTTTAAAAGGTGCAAAATGAAAATGAAAATACAAATATAGTTGGCTGCTGAATGTTAAAAAAAGTCACACAATTTAAGGGACTGACAAAACCAAATTTGTAACCTTGCCATTATTAGAACCTCTCTCTCCTATAATATAAATTCTGTAATAAATAGGAAACTAGAGATTATATTTTGTAGTTGTAGCCAATTTCTAATCTGAATCTAGTTTTTAAATTAAGGCCAGACATTGGAAGTTCAAAACCAAGTCACTGCTTAGATGATAATGTAGTATGATTCATGAACCTGTCAAGTATATAGTACTCAATTGCACTGTCAATGATTGATCAACTGGTCTGGCTCATTAATGATATCTGGATGGAGAAACCTGTCACTGAGAGTTTTCCCACATGCTTCCATATATTTTGCAAACCAATGCTCTAAAGGGCACTGCACATTCCAAAAAGACTGTTCTTTACTAGTAATATTTAAGGTTTATCTATACTTGTTATCTATCTAGCCTTATTCCTGCCACCTGTGGCAGCGTGCTCTGAATTTAGAGAAATGCAATGGTCTTATTGGGAAAATACTATAGATACCTCAATGACTTGATTCAGTCGCTGTTAAACATGTGGTTTTCAATACATGATTGATTTGGTTTCGGATCAATCTGGAATTGAGAAAATATGTTGACTGAGCTTTAACTTCAAAACAAATTGAGAGCAATTAATGTGTTCCAAAATTTACACATTAACAGAGTGTAATTGGCTATAGAAACATAGAAAATAGGTGCAGGAGTAGGCCATATGGCCCTTCGAGCCAGCCCTTCGACCATTCAACCTGATCATGGCTGATCATCCAAAAATCAGTACCCCGTTCCGGCTTTTTCCCCATATCCCTTGATTCCCTTAGCCCCAAGAGCTAAATCTAACTCTCTTGAAAACATCCAGCGAATCGGCCTCCACTGCCTTCTGTGGCAGAGAATTCCACAGATTCACAACTATGGGTGAAATGCATTTCCAGACGGCATTTGTTGTATCAAAAGTTATTGAGTAAGGAATAAGGGATATACCTTGTAAGATGTAGAAGGTAGAAAATTAACGAACAATACGGTGTAAATGGATATTTCTCTTGTGAGAATGACGTTATGAATAGCATCAACTGGGATAGTCACCAAGGATATAAACTTTTTAATTTGTATACCTTGTGAGTGCGTAACATATGGTTATCAAAAATGCTAAGGACCTATAGATAGATGGAAAAGTATGTTGTGAGGGTATGAAGGTAGGTTAAATGGCAAATCATACTATCTAACTGCCAAGGTTGTTCAGCTGTGAGATGCAAAAGGATCTATCTGGGTGTTCTAGTATATGATTCACAAAGGCAAGTATGCAGACATAGCATGTAATTAGGAAAGCTACCCAATGTTTTTGGCTATTATTGTTTTTGGCTATTATTAGAGGAATTAAGTACAAAAGGCTATTCTTCAGTTATTTAGAACGTTGGTAAGACCAAATGGTGTACAATATTGTATTGGTTAACTTATTTAAGGAAATATGTTAGTAAGTTGGAACCAGTTCAGAAAGGCTTACTAACACCTGGAACAATAAGTAGCAATGTTACAAAATTTTGAGATTTTAAAAATCAAGTCTGCAATTTATCCCATCAGATAAAGCATAAAAATAAGTTTAATTTGACACCTAATTCACTTTCATATCTTCAGTATTAAAAATGCTATGGCCATTTTCATACTCGGAAATTAGCATCTTGTTCCCTATTGCTTTTCCATTGACTTAACACAAAAGTTGTGATCGAGGACAGTCAAAGGCACATAACTTTCTTAAAAATTAAGAGAACTGAAAGAAATTTTCAGTTATTATAGATTGAAGCATTCTGAAACACGTATGAAACAATCTTACTTGCATGACCTGAAATTAAACCATATAATTAGTTAGATACCCAATTGTAGCTAATTACAAAATTCAATTACGAGATCTAAACATCTATACATTTCTTAAGAAAATATTAACAAATTTTAAAAAGCCTAAGTGTCCAAATAACAGAATTCACAATATAACATGATTTTAAAATCTTTGTTATGAATTTATAGGCCAAATTGAAGGAATTTAGTGTTTAATGCCCGTAAATTAATGGCCATTTAAATCAGCTTGCGAGTGGGATTTTGTGGAACGCGATGGTTTGGAACGTTGCGGTTGCGGTGAATTTAAACCCCGTAAGGGCAGGAATGGGGTTCGTATGGGGAATAAATCACTGTTTCGCAACATGAAATTTTGATTAAGGTCATCTAAACAAGCAAGTTTATATGTAAAAATAAACAGCTTTTCTTTACCTGTCCCCTACGTAAAATCCGTCCCCGTTGTCGGCGTTCACGGCATTAGAAGCTAATTTTTATTTTACCTCAGTGCTGAAATAGTCGGGCGATTTAAAAAATATATATATATTACTTACCGGCAGTCGGAACGAATCTTTAGCAAAAGCTCGCACTCCGAGAAAATATAATTCCGGAAGGTAGGGGAAACCTAATTTTAATCCCGCCCCCCCCCTCAAAGGTGGCAAAGTTGCGCACACGGCCAGTGACAGAACTGCAGCGCTGTTGAAGGTAAGTTTTGTAACATACCTACAATAAGGTTATCTTGAGGAAAGTTTGGACATACTATCCTTGAATCTGCCGGAGTGTACAAGAATGTGAGGGAACTGCATCAAAATATGATCCTGCCAACAGCTTGTTCCTTATATGTTCACGTGTGTTTGTATCCCCTGGGCCGGATTGTCTACTTCTCAGGGTCCTCAGGGAGGTGGCTCTAGAAATAGTGGACGCATTGGTGATCATTTTCCAATGTTCAATAGATTCAGGATCAGTTCCTGTGGATTGGAGGATAGCTAATGTTATCCCACTTTTCAAGAAAGGAGTGAGAGAGAAACCGGGGAATTACAGACCAGTTAGCCTGACTTCAATGGTGGGAAAGATGCTGGAGTCAATTATTAAAGAGGTAATAATGGGGCATTTGGATAGCAGTAAAATGATTAGTCCAAGTCAACATGGATTTATGAAAGGGAATTCATGCTTGACTAATCTTCTGGAATTTTTTGAGGATGTGACAAGCAAAATGGATGAAGGGGGGCCAGTGGATGTAGTGTATCTACTTTCAGAAAGGTCCCGCATGGGAGACTGGTGACTAAAATTAGAGCACATGGTATTGGGGGTAGGGTGTTGACATGGATAGAAAATTGGTTGACAGACAGAAAGCAAAGAGTAGGAGTGAACGGGTCCTGTTCAGAATGGCAGGCAGTGGCGAGTGGAGTGCCGCAAGGCTCGGTGTTGGGGCCACAACTGTTTACCATATATATTAATGATTTGGAAGAGGGAATTAGGAGCAACACTAGCAGGTTTGCGGATGCCACAAAGCTGGGTGGCAGTGTGAACTGTGAAGAGGCTGTTAGGAGGTTGCAGGGGAACCTGGACAGGTTGAGTGAGTGGGCAGATGCGTGGCAGATGCAGTATAATATAGACAAATGTGAGGTTATCCACTTTGGCGGCAAAAACAAGGGGGGAGATTATTATCTCAATGGGGTTAGGTTAGGTAAGGGGGAGGTACAACGAGACCTGGGTGTCCTTGTACACCGGTCACTGAAAGTTGGCGTGCAGGTACAGCAGGCAGTGAAGAAAGCTAATGGAATGTTGGCCTTCATAACAAGAGTATAGGAGTAAAGAGGTTCTTCTGCAGTTGTATATGGCTCTGGTAAGACCACATCTGGAGTATTGTGTACAGTGTTGGTTTCCTAATTTGAGGAAGGACATCCTTGTGATTGAGTCAGTGCAACGTAGGTTCACGAGATTGATCCCTGGGATGGATGGACTGTCATATGAGGAAAGATTGAAAAGACTAGGCTTGTATTCACTGGAGTTTAGAAGGATGAGGGGGAATCTTATAGAAATATATACAATTATAAAAGGACTGGACAAGCCAGATGCAGGAAAAATGTTCCCAATGTTGGGCGAGTCCAGAACCAGGGTCCACAGTCTTAGAATAAAGGGGAGGCCATCTAAGACTGAGGTGAGAAAAAACATTTTCACCCAGAGAGTTGTGAATTTGTGGAATTCCCTGCCACAGAGGGTAGTGGAGGCCAAATCACTAGATGGATTTAAGAGAGAGTGAGATAGAGCTCTAGGGGCTAGTGGAATCAAGGGATATGGGGAGAAGGCAGGCACGGGTTATTGATTGGGGACGATCAGCCATGATCACAATGAATGGCGGTGCTGGCTCGAAGGGCCGAATGGCCTCCTGCACCTGTTTTCTATGTTTCTATATATGAATTTAATTCCGTGGCTGATCCATCCATCAAGATTTAAGGTTACACATGCATGTTAAAGTGAAGTCCATAAACAGATGTGCTGCTTACCTTTCACCCACAGAGTGAACCTATATGAGAAGGTATAAATGTGAAGAGTTTCAATATTAGCATGCAATAAAAAAGAAAATTGCTCTCTTGCACTGTTTGAATCTAATCTGTTGCTACAGCAGCAATTTTTTGTGGCAATTTAAAAGACTGCTTTGTGTAGGATGGAACTGCAGATGCTGGTTTACAACGAAGAAGGACAGAAAATGCTAGGGCCTCACAAAGACAAGCAGCATCGCTGTTTCGGGGAGGGGACTGCATGCTTAAAACAAATATGATTAAAAAAAACACACCTGTGCAAATCACAATGAATACTGCTTCCTATTAGCATATTCTTAGAGGCAATTGAAATTACAAGACATAAACAGATCACCACCAGTCAAAATTACATTATGGTGGTTGCCAAACAATAACCAAATGCAAATCTACCAATAAGGAAAATGGAGGTCAGTTTCTTCTTTGTGATCAGTTGGGATAAAACTTCCACTTTGTACCACCTTTGAAAATGCAGTATAATGGAGGCACAAGCTCTGAATAAGCTAGTTAGTCATACTATACAGAGATCATGGTTGTATTGCTTAATGTATGCAAGCTTTTAAGAACCAGACTGTGCTTGGACGGGTGTATGGCAATGGAATGTATTGGTAGTCCTGGGAGAGGATCAGGATAAAGCCTTTCTCAAATGAAGCACAGACGTCGAGGCTCCTATCCATCAAAATTATCTGCCTTGCAATTAAAATTACCACTGGTATGCATGAATCTTTGATATCCAATGACAAATTATTGAAGACACTAGAATCCTCTTTCAAGAATATCTGTTTACTTGCTTCGTAGGTAAAATCCTTTTAACTCAGGGAATAAAATAAATGCTTATGAAATGAAAGATATATATTCAAAGTTTTGAATAGTTTATTTTAATAAACTCATTGCAGCTCAAATATACTTAAGTTATGGAATTTATTCTGCAGGGAGCAATATAAACTTTATAAGTCTCTTTAATTATGTTCAAGAATAAAGAAAGCAACAAATCAAAGAGGCAAGCAAGCTTCCAACAGATGGCTATGAAAAAAAAAACCCAACATCTATCTCACAGGGATATTTAACATGCTTGTGATGTCTTCTGTCTAATGCTGCTTTTCAGTAGGAGGTCAATTCAAAATCTGTGCCACAGATGTGCTTTACAGCTTAACTATTTGCATACTATTTGGAAATGCTAGTTTAAATTAGTTTAGCTTTAAAGATGGATTATGCTTTTATATTCACTTTGCTTACTTTTTTAACAGTAACATCTGAACAAGTTTAAAAACAATACTATATTGCCAAGATTTTTAAAATAAATAATTTGAATTCATAGAATCATAGATATTTTATGGTATACAAAGCCACTCGGCCGATGCTGTCTTCTAGAACTTCCAGAATGCTTCACGCATGAAACTAAAATTGGGATCTAAAGCATATTAGAACAATGGAGTCATGGTGGCGCAGCAGTAGAGTTGCTGCTTTACAGCGAACGCAGTGCCAGAGACACAGGTTCGATCCCGATTACGGGTGCTGTCTGTACGGAGTTTGTGCGTTCTCTCTGTGACCTGCGTGGGATTTCTCCAAGATCTTCGGTTTCCTCCCACATTCCAAAGACGTACAGGTTTGTAGGTTAATTGGCTTGGTAAATGTAAAAATTGTGGGTGTGGGATGGTGGTAATGTGTCGGATCGCTGGTCGGCGCAGACCTGGTGGTCCGACGGGCCTGTTTCCGTGCTGTATCTTTAAACTAAAATAAACATATCTGGAGTTACACATTTTCAACAGATAAATGTGACACTCTGGATCTCCTCCTCCAAGGCTGGGTTTAGGTCAGTCACAGACTTTAATAGATCTGCTGCCTAGGGTGACACCACTGAAGCCCAGCATTTGTGGAAAGTGTGGGAATAAGCCATTGGAGGCTAACATTTGGGGGAGTAAGAATCCGTGGGTAGAGCAAGTAGAGTTGCTTAGCTGGTTCGATGCACTAAATTCTCCAAGGTACAAATACCCTGCAGATGGTAAACTAACAGTCAGGTAATGAGTCACCTACTCCCACTGGATGGCAAATGGCTCTTTAGATATTAGTACAATAGCACTCGTATGTGACATAAATTTCGTGCAGATGAAGGAAGTAGAATTCAATAATGTCGTAAGAAAGGTCCCCACCTAAAACATCACCTATCCATGTTCTGCAGAGATGTTGCCTGACCCGCTGAGTTACCTCAGAACTTTGTGTCTTTCTTTGGGTTAGAATTCAATTTTAGGCCAGGATAAAAAAGGTAGCTGGGTCATAGGTGAGCATCCCTGATGAGCCTACCTTATATTTATTGCCAATTCTCAATTTCATTTGAGGAATTGTTGGTAAGCTTTCATCTTCTGAAGCTCCTGCCACAATGTTCTTGGGTCCAGGACTTGGGGATGATAGAACATAGAACAGCACCGCACAGGTTCTGCAATAGGTTCTTCAGCTCACAAAGCTTGTGCCAAACACAATGCTAAGTTAAACTAATCTCATCTACGTGTATATGATTCATATCCTTCTATTCCCTGCACTTCTGTGTGCCTATCCTAAAAGCCTCTTAAATATCACTATTGTATCTCCCTCCACCACCACATCTGGCAACATGTTCCACCACTCTCTGTGCAGAAATAGTGCCCCACACATCATGGCGAAAGCTCAGTTATGCACTTACAAGTTGGGATGGTGCGAGACTTAAATGAGATCCTCCATTGGTGGTGTTACCATGTATTTTCTGTCTTGTCACTATTAGGTTGATGAATAACTGCAGAGCATTTTATACATATTGCAGCCACCTTGTGCCAGTGGTGGAGGAATTAATGTTTAGGATGATTGATAACGAGGCAATCATGTTGGCTGCTTTGTCTTACATGTTATCAGGCCTCCTGAGTTGTTGGAATCACATTCATCCACGGCATTGGAATTTCCTTCTTGGTGATGGAAAAGCTTAGGGTTGTCAGGGGGTGAGTCGCCAACAACAGGATATCCAGCCCCTGACTTGCTTCTTAAATTGCATTATTTTGATAAGGATGTTGATTGTTGAGGGCACCTTTCTGTACATTGCTATTCAATAAAGGTTAGGTGGTTAGGTGACTCTCTTTTGTCCGAAGTAATCTTTACTGCCACTTTCAGAATCATTTGTTGAGGAATTGTGAATGGGACCCAACATTTATCATCAGTATGTATTCCAAATTCTGACTGTATGGTAGAGGCAGTCTTATAAATGAGAACTGCTGGCTTACAAAAAAAGACAAAGTGCTAGAGTAACTCAGCGGGTCAGGCAACATCTCCGCAGCAACACTGATAGGTGGTGTTTTGGGTTGGGACAAAAACTGACCTCCCCATCTAGTTATAATATAAAACTCTGATCTTGGATGTGGATGTATTTATTCGTATGTGATTCACATCTCCTCGAAAACCCAATGCGCTAACGGTGAAAATTTTACATATTCCAGTAGAGATTTACTTCATGATCTCAAAAATAGCCTCATCTGAAAATTTGATTAATTATTTTCCGAGTTTTTTTACTAAACTCGTTCACCAATCCTTGCGGCAAGCTGCGCAGTTTCCAACGCGCTGTCCGCTGGGCAGGACTGTCCAGGACTGACGTCACCGCACTCCCCCTCACTCCCCCCCACCCCCCCGGTTCTTCAAAAGACGCAGAAAGCATGAGCAAGTCGGCTTTGTTCTGCAGATCCCGAGGGTCTTCCGAAGGAGTTTCTGAGTTTCCGAGGTCACGGGCGCTCACGAGCTTCCCGAACTTGCTTTTCAAGAACTTTCTCCTCGCGGGCTGTTGCGCTATGTTCCACGCGCAGCGAGTTTAGTCGCCCATCTCCCTCCTGCTGCTAACCACTCCTCCCCGCTGCTACCCACTCCCCCTGCTGCTAACAGCTCCTCCCTGCTCCCTCCCGCTGCTACCCGCTCCTCCCCGCTGCTGTTCGATCCTTCCCACTGTTTTGCATGCCCTGCGAGTTACGTTAACCCTACCCCACCCCCGACTCGCAGTCATTTTGTCGCCTCCCACTCGCAGTCAACTCGCACTCAGACGGCTGTCTGCTGCGCCCCACCCCACCCCTACCCCGGCTCTGGATTGAAGCCGTTAAACACGCAGTAATTTGGTTGGGCCTCCGAGGGCTTCAGAGGTCCCGAGGCCCGCTCGCCGAGTTCAAGTCCCTCCTCCCCCTCTCCCCCACTTCCCTCTCCACCTCCCTCCCTTCCCCCCTCGCCCTCTGCTCCCCCTCTACTCATTACACCCCCCCCTCCCTCTCCGCCCCACAAGATAGGTTGGGGATGGGGTAGAAGGAGCCAATGAATAATATTAATATATCAAGGGGGGTGGTTAGTGTGTGTGGGCGGTGGTTAGTATGTGTGACGCCGCAGGCCGCCCTCGCAACCACGCGTTGAGGGGATGGGACCCAATGGTAGGTATGTTACAATCCTTACCTTGAGCGGCGCTGCAGCTCTGTCACTGCCCGTGTGTGCGACTTTGGAGCCTTTGAGAGGGGGGTGAGTTTAAAATGCGGTATTTCGGAAGCCAATTCAAATCAATCTTGAACAGGCTATTTAGTTGAAGAAAAATCGCTTCGATTGCCATTCTCAGAAGTGATTTTTAAACTGTGCTTGCTAATTTAATTGCTGTAGTAAATTTAAATAGTAAATTTAAAATCATCGTCTAAAGCCGTGAACGCCGACAACGGGACGGACCTCGCGTAAGGGACAAGGCAAAGTACACAGAGTTTATTTTTTCATTAAAAAGTGCTTCTTAGGATACCTTTAATCAAAATTTCACGTTGCGAGAAGGTGATTTATTCCCCATATGATCCGGCAGTATTTTCCCTGCCGATATGGGGTTTAAATTCACCGCGACCGCAACGTTCCAATCGATCGCGTTCCAGAAAATCCCACTCGCAAGATGATTAAAATGGCCATTAATTTACGGGAATTAAACATTAAATTCCTTCCATTTGGCCTATAAATTAATGACAATGAGATTTTAAAATCATGTTATATTGTGAATTCTTGTGTGAATGTTATTTGGACACTTAGGCTATTTATAATGTTCATCTTTTCTTAAGAAATTGATAGATGTTTAGATCTAGTAACTGAATTTTGTAATTAGCTACAATTGGGTAACTAACTAATTATATGTTTTAATTTCAGGTCATCCAAGTAAGATTGTTTCATATTTGTTTCAGAATACTTCAATCTATAATAACTGAAAATTTCTTTCAGTTCTCTTAATTTTTAAGAAAGTTATGGGCTTTTGACTGTCCTCGATCACAGCTTTTGTGTTAAGTCAATGAAAAAGCAATAGGGAACAAGATGCTAATTTCCGAGTATGAAAATGGCCATAACTTTTTTAATGCTGGGATAAATTGCAGACTAGATTTTTAAGCACTAGCCCCTTGGTCTAGTGCTTAATAAAAACAAGGACTTTTGCTGATTCTAGAATTAATGTTTTATGATTCTGCCCCAAAATATGATAATGAAAATGACATGTGATAGGGTATTTAAGTTTAGCAGGTCAGCAGTGTTGAGGTGGGGTCAAAAAACGTTTAATGTTCAAGGTACATTTTTCTCCTAAATTCTTGAGTTAACAATCCAAGAGTGCGAATATCAATGGACAAACTAACTTCAGAAAGTTTAATTGGTTCAGGTAAACAAAGTTAGGGATTTTTACAGCCACCAAGTAGCTTGCTGGCTTTTTTGAGAAAGATACATTTTTTGTTGTAGATACATTTTTATTATTTCTTGTCCATTATCTAGATAGAACAAAATTGCATTCAACGGAAAGGCGCATGTCCAAGAATTTAAGTCTGCTTCTCCACTTCCCTACAAGACCACATTTTTGTAAAGTACAGAATTGTTTCCCTCTTCCAAAACACGAAGATAAATTTTACACATTTAATAATTACCTGGCCGGGAAGAGGGAATAATTGGTCCATTACATTCCGCTGCATTTCTACTACTCAAGCAAGTGCGATATAATTCTATATCGTTCGGTTGATCCCACATTTGAGTAATGTCAGGGTTCGCATTGAATCTCACCTTGTGCAAAGTGCAGCGTCGGCAGCCGTATGAAAAGGAAAACTATTCCCGACATAGCAAAAAAAAGAGGGTCGAAATGGCAGTTACCATAATCTTTGGTTACTAACATGTCACGAAGTTTTCGCAAACCGTGGCACGGTTGGCCGACCGGCGCGGGGCTGAGTGGAGCGCGCGCGTGCAACGCGCTTGGGAGCGTGCGCCGGGCGGTCAAAGGCGCGAGCGAGACCGGGCGCGCGCTATGTGGGGGTTGGGCGGTCCTGGGCGCGCTCGCGCTATGTGGGGGGGGGGGGGCGGTCCAGTCCAGGGCGCGCTCGCGCTATGTGAGGGGTGGGCGGTCCAGGGCGCGCTCGCGCTATGTGAGGGGTGGGCGGTCTAGGACGCACGCTACTTCGTCCGTTGCCGCCAAACTGTCCTCGTGCGGGGCGGTTGGGGCGCCATTTTAACCCCACCATTTCCGAAGGGTGAAAACCACTGAGGTAAATTGAACCTTGGTTAAGAATTCGTTTTTTTTTAAAATCATCTGCACTGGGTCATCTCCATTTCGAAGAACAGTTAATTTCATAAGTTATAGGAGCAGAATCGGGCTATTTGGCCCATCAAGTCTACTCCACCATTCAATCATGGCTGATCTCTCTCCTAACCCTATTCTCCTGCCTTCTCCCCATAACCTCTGACACTCGTACTAATCAAGAATCTATCCATATCTTCCTTAATACATATCCATTGACTTTGCCAACCATCTTCTGTGGCAATGAATTCCACAGATTCAGCACCCTCTGACTAAAGACATTTCTCCTATCATTTCTTAAGGAATGTCCTTTTATTCTGATGCTATGACCTCTGGTCCTAGACTAATTTATTTAAAGCAAAATAAAACCATTATAAGGTTTCCTTAAGGAATAATAGGGGAAAATAAATGAAATCAGTTAAAAAAAAACCCATGCTGTTCAACGTGAGCTTTAGCTAGTCATCTACTTTTTGGGGGAGTGGAATTTATTTCAAAGCAGTGATCTTTGAATGACCAATTTGTGGCTGTAGTATCTCTACCCCCAATCCTATACAAATGTAGCTGTTGACCTCTCAACTCATAACTTCCCTTCTTGTTGAGCCACTTTATGAAACCGAACTTCCAACAGCATAAACTCATAATGTCACTGACTTCTGTGGTCATAACATTGGCACTGGTCAGAAAAAAGGAAGCATCCATCAGGTATAGGCAGCTAGGATCAAGTTAATCTCTTGAGGCGAATTAAGGATGTGGAAGTACATTTAAAACAACTTTTTAGAAGGCAAAAAGAAGGCACAAGGTAGCTTTGTCAGATAAGGCAAAGGAAAATCCTAAATTTCTACAAGTATATTAAGAGCAAAAAGATAATGAGAGAGACCAGGCCCCCTTGAGGATCAGTGTGGTGGTCTGTGGAGCCATAGGAATTGGGTGAGATGTTAAAATAATATTTTTCATCTGCATTTACCAAGGATAAGATCATAGAGGCTGAGAGATTAAGGGAAATGAATAGTGATGTATTGGAATACATCCGTATAAGAATAGAGCAGTTTCTCACAATCTTGAGGCAGAGTAAGGAGAATTAATCCTGGAGGGCGTCCTGGGACATAGTAGGGTTAGGTAAGAAAATGTATGGGCTCTGGGAGAGATATTTGCATTTACTTTAGTCACGGGTGAGGTACCAGAAAACTGGAGGATGGCCAGTGTGGCATTATTGAAGAAGGGCTGCAAGGACCAGCAAAAGAACTACAGGCTGGTGAACCTAACTTCAGTGGTGGGAAAGCTATTGGAAGGGATTCTGAGGGACAGGATCATCCTGCATTTGAAAAGGCAAGGATGAATTAGAGATAGTCAGCATGGCATTATGCAATGGAAACCATGTCACACAAATTCGATTTGAGTTTTTTGAAGAAGTGATAAACATGATTGAAGGGGGCAGGACAGTAGATTTTGCCCATTTGAACGTTGCTGAGGCCTTTGATAAAATGGTACCACATGGTAGGCTTGTCTAGCTGATTAGATAACATGGCATCCAGGCCTAGCTTGCCAATCGGATATAACATTGGCTTGGTGGAAGGAGAAATAAGGTGGTGGAGGGATGTTTTTTTAAAGACCGGAGGCCTGTGACCAGGGGTGTGCCACAGGGATTTGTGCTGGGTACACACTAGATTGTCATCTATATTAACAATTTGGATGACTCTGCTGGTTAGTGTGGTTAGTATGATTGTATATTTATAATTTATATTATTTTAAATAATTTTTATATACATTTATAATGTATTAAAAAACATATAATTTATAATATTTTTTCTTATAGGCCTAATACTTGTGGAAAACAATGTTGTTCTGGATGGACTGTGAGCCAAAGTACAAACCGATGTATGAAACGTAAGTATGATATTCAAGAAAAATATTTTAGTCATTGCATAACTGTTGTAAAATTCTGCTTCTGGTGGTTTGGATCTTATCAATATACAAGGTTAAATGCAAAAATACTTATAACAGATTAATAAATCATATTATACATATATGCAATTGGTAAGAAAGAAGCAAAGTTCTTAAGAAAAGTTGGATAAATCTCTGAGATCACGCTATCAGAGAAAACAGCACAGTTTGGACACCATTAGAAAAGTACACAGAGTTATCCCATCCTTCCCGCTAAAGGGCATACCTGGCAATCGCAAATGCAGCTTATCTTCCATAGCCCTTTGCACCACTTGCAATTCTGATATAAACATGAGGTCTGCTCAATCAATCCAGAAGTTGATGAAGAGGGAGCAAAATATCCTGTCTTGCCTACTGGAACATTATCAACCACTGCTACACTAAATACATCCACCACTCCACCCTCCCCCTTCAAACTTCAGCCCTTATCCCTGTCGGGTTTTCACCATCCTCCTGACCTCCCTCTTTCAGATGCAGAATGGTGAATCCTCAGCAGTGGCTTTACCATTGTATCCCTACATCCATACCTCAATGTTACATACCTGTTGTTGAGCTCTTCATCCATCGCCTCCGCCTACCTGCCTTTTTCGCTGATAAGGAGGCCTCGCTGCCCAGTATCGACCCCTTATCAACACCCTTGTCTTCTTTTTGCTGCCTTTCTTCCCCCTCTCCCATTCTTTTGTTTCCTTTTCATCTCTCACCCTCTTCCATCACCAGCATTCTTCCGAGTCTAAAGAAGGGAGATGAAATCTCATTTCTGTTCTCCTTCTCGTCATTGTTCAAGATTTGGCCTACGACAGAGTATAGTGACATGTTAAGGGCATGTTTTCTAAGTAAACCAACTGCTCCTCGACAGAGGTGAAGAAGTAAGCATTCCACTTAGATTTTACTTCGGAGTCACGTGAGTGATTCCGTGAAGAACCCCGTCTAGGCCGCATGCACGTCAGTACGTCAGACGCACTGGCGCAAGCACCAGACTGGCAGGACAAAGCTCCTGCCAGCGGTATGTTAAACCTAGAGGTAAGTTTGTTTTTACTTACCAGAGGTTTTTTCAGGCAGGAGCCTCTCTTCACAGAGGTTTTCCTGCCAGTTTCGCAGCCCGACAAGTGTACCGGTTGTGGGCTATGGGCAAACCCAGTCCGACCGCGGAAGCGGATAACCATAAAAAAGATCGGGTTACGAGATAAGGAGCTGTTAACAAGGCAGTCAGCGGCTCCCAGCCTGCGGGGATGCCGTGGAACGGCAAGGAAATAACGCCAGAGTCACTGGCAGTGCTGTCAGTGGCTCACAGACGTTGGTCCCCAGGCAAGGAATAAAATTGGACTCATTCAGCCCTATTTGGACTCGGGTGAGTCGGGCTACAAAGGGTTTCTCTTAATAAAAAAATTTATATGTTATAACGTTTTTCTTAAAGTTAAAAGCTAAAGGCAAAGTTAGTCATAAAAAGTTATTGTCATATGTTTCTGACAATGTAATCCTTGTTGTTTAGCATAAGTTGCTGTGAATTGTTTTAACCCTTCACAGGTAAAGCTGTACACTAAAAATATTGATTTAGTGAGCTTACACTGTAATAGCGCGGGCCTATGGGACAGGCCGCGCCAGCAGCGCCTGGGATAGGGCTGCTTCATGTGTAATAGTGCGGGCCTATGCGACAGGTCGCGCCTGCAGCGCCTGACAGGGCTGCTTCATGTATGAAAGTGCCGGCCTATGGGAGAGCCATGCCAGCAGTGCCTGATACAGGGCTGTTTCATTTGTGACATTACCGGCCTACGAGAGAGCCATGTTAGCAGCACCTGGTACAGGGCTGTTCATGTCAAAAATATGAAAAGCAGCGCCAGCAACGCCTGGGACAGGGTTGCTCAAGTTCACACATAATCTGCTACGCCCACGGAGTCGGGAGATGATTCTCCACCGGGGCTGGATAGCAAGGCCCAAGGAGTCGGGGGATGATTCCTCACTGGGGCTGGATAGTGCGTTTGAAACTACTATCCCAAATACAGCAACTGTTGCATACAGTGCTACAGCAGGGCACACGCCAACAGGAGGAGTGTCAGCGTCATCCTGAACAAAAAAGGCGCCAGCAGTATCTAGTAGAGAACTGTTTGATAGTACTTTCATAGATGAGGATAAGTTTGGACACCGACTCTGATGGTAGGGTGAGACAGAAGTTCCACCTCCGGAGGCCGCACCAGCAGCTCCAGCTATAGAGCTGCTACAGTTCTCCATCTTGGAGGCAGAGACCAAGACGGGTCAGTATCCTGCTGACACTGAGTCTCAGGGTATGGCTGTGGGGCATACCCCAAGGGATGAAGGGCACGTGTCAGAGGTATCTTTTTCCTGACAACAAAGTTGCCATCCCAGCAGAATATTCTATTCGGGTATAGGTCCAATGGGTTCTTATCAGTATAGGTATCCCGCAGCCTGCGGCAGCGCCTGTTTAGGGCTGCCTATGAATCTCCCTCTCTGAGGAGGGAAGAGCAAAAGGTCAAGATATAACTGACTCCAGGCACTAAAGAAGTCAATAGAACATACTAAAACACATATGTGCCGGCAGTGAACAGCGCCAACAGGGGGATGTGAGAGCCAGCCGCCGAATCTGTTATTCAGGTAGGCCTATTCAACAGGGGAAGAAAACCTGGCAGACAAATCAATTAGGCAAACGGCGGGCGAAAGTCATTGTTTCAGAACGCACCCCAGGCGCTCATCGGCAGTAAGCGCTTCACTGGAGCTGGGGCAGCATGATAGCTCAGAAATTCCATGCACCTTACCAACCCTACTGAACAAAATGGGTCTAGCACTTCCAAAATATGGGTAGTGCACCGTTCACAAGTTGTAATATTTATATTTGTCTTGTACAACACACAAAGGATTAAAACATCTGGTTAAGGCACAGTCGTAGCATTCCAAGCAAGTTTGGATTATGGTCAGGGTTATTTTTTAAAGTTAAGGTTCGGAAATTGGGCAAAAGTTCTCATGCAAACCACCCATGGAATAAGGCAGGAGTGGCATGTTATTATGAAGAATGGAGCGTGTCGGGCATATGAGCTTTCTGAATATGAAAACTTATTTTTCCTGACTGTAGTCAATGCCTACTATGTTCTGTTGTGCTATGCAAAAAAAGAATTTCATTGTCCTGTCAGGGACACATGATAATAAACTCTTTTGACTTTTTTGACTTTGAACAACAGATTCATAAGGGTCAAAGATCCATGCTATGCAAATCCCATTACAGAGGTTATCAAAGACAATATAACTGTACTAATAACAGTAAAGCTTTGCAGAATGGGATAAACTGTTCGTTGGTCATTGGGATTTACCTTTTATTATTATTAGCCTTGACTCCGCCCTGTGGCATGAGATTGGAATTAATAGCAACCTGTTATAAAACTTACTTTTATTTTCATCAAGAGTAATTGGCAATATAGCAGCTGTGTTTCAGCTGAGCAAATCAAGGAACTGATATTGTGTAAGTAGCAACCTCTCAAAGGACAATTAGACCATTGTTAACAACCTTATGCTATTGTTAGCTGAAGCTACCTCAGTCACAATGATGAAAAAATAGTATTCAGCATTGCTGAACATGACAATAAACTCATTTGAACTTGAAACTCGCTCCAGTAGTGTGGTTGGTCGAATTCAGTTATTACAAACTGATGCTAAGGACTCTAAGGTGAGAAGTTCCGAATACCATCTCTAGTTGGAGATATTGGAGATTTGCATGAGTTACCAATTCTTCAATTGTTGGCATCAACTAAATATATACACTAGATGCACCCCATGGGTAAGGGGCTATTGAGCAAATATACATATTCTACATGCTCAATTTCAAGTTGCTACTCTATGATGGTGACATATGTTAGTCACATGCAATCAACTACTGAACCCCTAATACCGTATGCTTGGGATCACGGAGACATGGCTCCAGGGTGACGTAGGCTGGGAGCTGAACATCCAGGGATATTCAATATTCAGGACGGATAGAGAGAAAGGAAAAGGAGGTGGGGTAGCGATGCTGGTTAGAGAGGAGATTAAAGCAATGGAAAGGAAGGACATTAGCTTGGAGGATGTGGAATCGGTATGGGTAGAGCTACAAAACACTAAGGGGCAGAAAACGCTGGTGGGTGTTGTGTACAGGCCACCTAACAGTAGCAGAGAAGTTGGGGATGGTATCAAAACAGGAAATTAGAAATGCGTGCGACAAAGGCAAAACAGTTATAATGGGTGACTTCAATCTACATATAGATTGGGTTAATCAAATTGGCAGGGGTGCTGAGGAAGAGGATTTTTTGGAATGTATGCGGGATAGTTATCTAAATCAACATGTAGAGGAACCAACGAGAGAGCAGGCTATTTTAGACTAGGTTTTGAGTAATGAGGAAGGGGTAATTAGCCGTCTTGTTGTACGTGCCCCCTTGGGCAAGAGTGACCATAATATGGTTGAGTTCTTCATTAGGATGGAGAGTGACATTGTTAATTCAGAAACAATGGTTCTGAACTTAAAGAAAGGTAACTTTGAGGGTATGAGACGAGAATTGGCCAAGATTGACTGGCAATTAATTCTAAAAGGGTTGACGGTGGATATACAATGGAAGACATTTAAAGACTGCATGGATGAACTACAAAAATTGTTCATCCCAGTTTGGCAAAAGAATAAATCGGGGAAGGTAGTGCATCGTGGATAACAAGGGAAATCAGGGATAGTATCAAAGCAAAGGATGATGCGTACAAAGTAGCCAGAAAAAGCAGCATACCAGAGGACTGGGAGAAATTCAGAGACCAGCAGAGGAGGACAAAGGGCTTAATTAGGAAAGGAAAAATAGATTATGAAAGAAAACTGGCAGGGAACATAAAAACTGACTGCAAACGTTTTTATAGATATGTGAAGAGAAAGAGGTTAGTTAAAACAAATGTAGGTCCCTTGCAGTCAGAAACGGGTGAGTTGATCATGGGGAACAAGGATATGGCGGACCAATTGAATAACTACTTTGGTTCCGTCTTCACTAAGGAAGACATAAATAATCTGCCGGAAATAGCAGGGGACTGTGGGTCAAAGGAGGAATTGAGTGAAATCCAGGTCAGTCGGGAAGTGGTGTTGGGTAAATTGAATAGATTAAAGGCCGATAAATCCCCAGGGCCAGATAGGCTGCATCCCAGAGTACTTAAGGAAGTAGCTCAGGAAATAGTGGATGCATTAGTGATAATCTTTCAAAACTCTTTAGATTCTGGAGTAGTTCCTGAGGATTGGCGGGTAGCAAATGTAACCCCTCTTTTTAAGAAGGGAGGGAGAGAGAAAACGGGGAATTACAGACCAGTTAGTCTAACATCGGTAGTGGGGAAACTGCTAGAGTCAGTTATTAAAGATGGGATAGCAGCACATTTGGACAGTGGTGAAATCATTGGACAAAGTCAGCATGGATTTACAAAAGGTAAATCATGTCTGACGAATCTTGTGGAATTTTTCGAGGATGTAACTAGTAGCGTGGATAAGGGAGAACCAGTGGATGTGGTATATCTGGACTTCCAGAAGGCTTTCGACAAGGTCCCACATAAGAGATTAGTATACAAACTTAAAGCATACGGTATTAGGGGTTCAGTATTGATGTGGATAGAGAACTGGCTGGCAAACAGGAAGCAAAGAGTAGGAGTAAACGGGTCCTTTTCACAATGGCAGGCAGTAACTAGTGGGGTACCGCAGGGCTCAGTGCTGGGACCCCAGCTGTTTTACAATATATATTAATGATCTGGATGAGGGACTTGAAGGCAATATCTCCAAGTTTGCGGATGACACTAAGCTGGGGGGCAGTGTTCGCTGTGAGGAGGATGCTAGGAGACTGCAAGGTGACTTGGATAGGCTGGGTGAGTGGGCAAATGTTTGGCAGATGCAGTATAATGTGGATAAATGTGAGGTTATCCACTTTGGTGGCAAAAACAGGAAAGCAGACTATTATTTAAATGGTGGCCGATTAGGAAAAGGGGAGATGCAGCGAGACCTGGGTGTCATGGTACACCAGTCATTGAAAGTAGGCATGCAGGTGCAGCAGGCAGTGAAAAAAGCGAATGGTATGTTAGCTTTCATAGCAAAAGGATTTGAGTACAGGAGCAGGGAGGTTCTACTTCAGTTGTATAGGGTCTTGGTGAGACCACACCTGGAGTATTGCGTACAGTTTTGGTCTCCAAATCTGAGGAAGGACATTATTGCCATAGAGGGAGTGCAGAGAAGGTTCACCAGACTGATTCCTGGGATGTCAGGACTGTCTTATGAAGAAAGACTGGATAGACTCGGTTTATACTCTCTGGAATTTAGGAGATTGAGAGGGGATCTTATAGAAACTTACAAAATTCTTAAGGGGTTGGACAGGCTAGATGCAGGAAGATTGTTCCCGATGTTGGGAAGTCCAGGACAAGGGGTCACAGCTTAAGGATAAGGGGGAAATCCTTTAAGACCGAGATGAGAAAGACTTTTTTCACACAGAGAGTGGTGAGTCTCTGGAACTCTCTGCCACAGAGGGTAGTTGAGGCCAGTTCATTGGCTATATTTAAGAGTGAGTTGGATGTGGCCCTTGTGGCTAAGGGGATCAGAGGGTATGGAGAGAAGGCAGGTACGGGATACTGAGTTGGATGATCAGCCATGATCATATTGAATGGCGGTGCAGGCTCAAAGGGCTGAATGGCCTACTCCTGCATCTAATTTCTATGTTTCTATGTTTCTATCAAGTAAAAGTATCCTGTAATAATTACCTAATCTCCTTTGCCACTGGTGTATCATCCAGTTAGATCGATGACAACATGGAATAGGTATTGGACCTCAAAGTATTATGAAAGTATGGTTCAATACTACATTGAATATCGACATGTTGGCGCATGTTTATTCATTGATTGCAAAAATATATGGCACAACAGTGCGGAGAAATACATTCTTGCTACAAAAGGAGGAATGTTCTTTTATGTTTTCCTCCATTTATTGCCTCGTTAGCCGGGTCTTAAAACAGTCAGCAAGACCTCGCTTGGGTTCGTACTGTCTGACTGGCTAAGCAGCCATGTTGCCTGCTTCATCAGGCATAAAGGCACAACGGTGTATGGTTATTCCTAAAAACAAAAACTTGCTGGTTGAAACTGTGGTTCAGGAGACCGGCCTTTGCACAATAAAACAATTATTGACTTACACATTTTGAATGGATTGACATGCCTCAGGTTGTCACATCAAGCCATGAATGTGCTCACTGCAGAGTTCAGGGATAGCACCCAAAAAAGCAGTACATTCCTATTGAGGGGATCAGACGTGATTTTGTTTCATAGAATCATAGAAAATAGGTGCAGGATAGGCCATTCGGCTCTTCGAGCCTGCACCGCCATTCAATATGATCATGGCTGATCATCCAACTCAGTATCCTGTACCTGCCTTCTCTCCATACCCCCTGATCCCTTTAGCCACAAGGGCCACATCTAACTCCCTCTTAAATATAGCCAATGAACTGGCCTCAACTACCTTCTGTGGCAGAGAATTCCACAGACACACCACTCTCTGTGTGAAAAAATATCTTCTCATCTCGGTCCTAAAAGACTTCCCCCTTATCCTTAAACTGTGACTCCTTGTTCTGGAGTTCCCCAACATCGGGAACAATCTTCCTGCATCTAGCCTGTCCAACCCCTTAAGAATTTTGTAAGCCTCTATAATATCCCCCCTCAATCTCCTAAATTCCAGCGAGTACAAGCCGAGTCTATCCAGTCTTTCTTCATATGGAAGTTGTGCCATCCCAGGAATCAGTCTGGTGAACCTTCTCTGCACTCCCTCTATGGCAAGAATGTCTTTCCTCAGATTAGGAGACCAAAACTGTACGCAATACTCCAGGTGTGGCCTTACCAAGACCCTGTACAACTGCAGTAGAACCTCCCTGCTCTTCTACTCAAATCCTTTTGCTATGAATGCCAACATACCATTCGCTTTTCAACATACCATTTCAACATACCATTCGCTGTTTAAATGTTAATGTTACATTTAATACGGTACAGATTACTGACATTTTCCAGTTCATTCTTAAATGGTATTTGACAATAATTCAGTTATACAGGCACTACAGCTGCAACAAAAGGGAACTACTCTGTCGGGTTCAACCCGGATATCGAGTTGTTAAAAAGATCTTGAGACAAGTTCTCCCACTACAAGATTATGCAGTTGATTATTGAAAATGTGTGAACATTACTTTACCAAGTGGTTCCAGCTACATCCTTAGCTATGACACTAATATCAGCACAACGACAGCAAACATTGCAAACGCGGTGGCTAGATAGGATGGAATTGGCTGCAGGTGCCATTACATTTTACATTCTGGTCTACACAAGCAGAGCAGACCAGGGGTGGCATATTTTAAGATCATTTTTCGGATACCCCACGGTCTCACATCTATGTTATCAACGCCACCAGAATCCTAAGAAGTGTGGAATCAGCATTGTTTATTAATCAACAAGCAACTACACAAAGGAAGGTCGGTTCAGACTATTTCAAGGTGGTTGCAGCAGGTTCTGGGTTATGCAGGTATTAACACTGACGATTGTATATCTCGTTCCACCAGGTCAGCATCAACGTCAGCGGCCAAGACAATGGACATGCCCATCGACCATATCCTCACGACCGCAGGATGGTCAACTTAATTGTGTTTTTTTTTCAATTCTATAGGCCGGTTACTGACCCGTCCGCTGTTTGCGTCCACTTTAGCCTCCCCTGAGTTACAGGGGTTGCTATTGATTTATTTATTTACGTAAACCACTAATACATGTGAATCAATATCATGCTAATGCATTTTGATTATTCACTCATCCTGAGTCAATCAATGCAGTGAGACGCCGAGATTTCGATGTGCGGCATGAAATCACAAAGCTTTGAAGTCTTCACGGAATCACTCACGTGACTCCGAAGTAAAATAGTAAGATTAAATGAGAACTTACCAGTTTGATCTTGATTGTATGAAGAGTTACGTTGGTGATTACGTGCCCGCCACGCCCAACCCTCTATCATAAAGATCACCTGGTAGTTCTCGAGTCTCGTCTTACTATGTCACTTTGGTGATTATTATTTGTGATTTCATACCGCTGCTTTGAAGATTGACGTGCATGCGGCCTAGACGGGGTTCTTCACATAATCACCAACATAACTCCTCATAGAATCAAGATCAAACTTCAAACTGGTAAGTTCTCATTAATCTTACTATTATATATGACTGGACTATGAACAAAGGTGACATGTGTAAAACCAAGCTTCCGAAGAAAAAGGATGAGAGCAAAAAAGACCATTTGCAAGAGATTGTGTACCCCCAGATATTTTAGGAGCAGTTCTTTTATTTGAACCTCAGAAGGAGACCTTATGGGAGACATTTGTACTTTAGTAGTGGTATGGATTAATCCACTTCATATGCCTCTTTCCAGTAGGTTTCAAATTTAGCTACATATTAAGTTTAAATTGAAGGAAGACAAATATTTTATAATCTCATGATGTACCAAAGTACTTCAAAACCAATTATGTACATTTAGAGTTATATAGATCTACAGTGTGGAAACAGACCCTTTGGTGGATAAAATCAACCATCCATTTTACACATGTTCTATATTAATCCCATTTTATATTATTTCCTCTTTTATATGAACTACCCCCAGATTCTTCCACTCACCGACACACACGAGGCCATTTATAGTGGCCAATTCACTTACTTTTGTGATGTGGGAGGAAAATAGAGGTTTTCTATAACAGTACTTAAAATGATTAGCCTACTTGTAATCATTGAGTTACGTCTGATGATATCTCTGGCAACTGTTTTGCACACGCAATAACTGAACATTGATAACGTGAGTAATAGGCTATGTAATGAGGTTACTGGAAATTATAGAATACAATTAATCCATATCTCATGAATGCTAAGTTTTGAATTACTTGCTCTGCCATGATAATAAAAGGCATCCTCCATCAAATCGTGCCAATTTTCAGATATAAACACTGAATAGTACATGATATTCAATATTTTTCCACAATTGTCAGTGAATAAGTTTTGTCTGGCCAACATTTTAATTAATATACTATTTTATAATCATGTTAAATAGAATTTAATATGATTCTATTAAAAGAATCATAGTATTAAACAGTGCAAAAACCCTCTAAGCCCATGCCAAACACACAAAGCACAATTTACACTAATCTATGAGATGCTGTTAGAATGCCAGACTGGAGATGGTAAATCCTACTCTGCTATAAAGCGAAACACGGTGGAAAGGTGCATGAAATTAGGAATGATCAGTTGTAAGTGAAATGGTGTTCATATTTCAAGGTGTTGACCTCATTAGAATTGGAAACAAGTAGCAATGCAATTTTTTTTTTTAGAAAATAAAGAAGCGAGAAAATTGGAAATATGAGGAAAAGATAAAATCTGAATATATGTTATGGGATAGAGCCTGACAAAATAAACAAAATCATCACCAATAGCTTCTCTCCTAAAATGATAGTATTAATTTTTATGAACTATTTCATGTCCATTAGCTCTATTTGTAGTTTAGATTTGAGAAATTCAACACAGTGATGCAAAGGTCATTGTTGATCACTGGTTGACTTTATTGGAACCAGACGGTAAGAGGGGAGTACAACTTTTAGTATTGGTGATCGAAAATTAATTATCATCCAAACTGAGGAAATTAGTTGTAATAAAATAAACTAGTGCAATGCTAAGACATGTTGCATACAGTATATTGGTTATGAGAAATGTATAATCAAAATACCTCCAGCCAGCCTTCATGCTGAGCTGTCCATGGTACTTGAGGAGAGCATCAATGGCAAACATGACCAATTTCATGATGCCTTTCAGTGAGTAAAGCAGCTCACAAGAACATCATCAAACAATATTGGGTTAAACATGAAAAATTTAGGACAGTTGTCAAAAAACATATTAAAAGTGCTCAGATTTACAGAAAGTGAAAGAAGTGACAGGATAAGACCATTATTCCAAAGCACAGATTGAATGGCTGATGACTCCAATCATTTTAGGGAAAAAAAAGGAAATTCAGAAGAGGGTAAAAATGGAGTACTGCAGACTCATTTAAGTGTTCTATCGCAGAGTCATTGGAGATTATAGAGATTAGGAGACGGGAAGCAATGATTTGAAGAGGGTAGATAGAATTTTAAAATAAAAGAATTAAAATATTAAAGGAGCAGGAATAATGCAATTTAGTTAACAAATGTGATGACTGAACAGGAATGCAATTTAGGATACCAAGAGCAGCAACTAGATGAACTCAAGATAATGGAGCATTCAGGCACGTGCCGTGAGTAATTATTCAGGGTAGGCACTCAGTCCGCTAAAAAAAATATTAAACCGTGCATGCGCAGATTGTTCGCTCCGTTAAATAAATAAATAAATAAATAAAACAGTGACATTTCAATTTGCCCAAGGCTTCCTAGTCCTAGACCAACTGGGGGAACAGTTCCTTTCACAGCGTGTGGAGAGTCTGACAGGGGTAAAGTTGTGGGGAGGGCACGAGTGGTGAGAAGGAGGGTGTCGGGGATAATGCCAGCAACTTACTCACCGCTGCCGCAGCTCTCCGGGCATGAAGCCCCCGCACTGTAGCTGGGGATAGAAGCTGCTCGGGTAGCTACGAGCGGCCGCCGGTACTCGACAGCAGAACTGGCCGCCACTTCAGCGCCTTCTGCCGGCCCGCTCACCTCTGGCAGTGCTCTCCATCGGAACACCTGTCACCTGCCGTTCGCCAACTTCGCTCATGTCAGCGGCTTCCTGCAAATCCTTAAATTCCCACAGCCGAGTAACCTCAATCGCGCTGTCAGAATTTAAGGACATGAGTGAGGCCAGCGAGCGGCAGGAGAGAGGTTTTTAGAAGGAGAGCTGCCAGAGGTGAGCGGGGACCGGCAGAAGGAGCTAAGGTGGCGGCTGGTTCCGCTGTCCGGCCTGGCAGCTACTCAGCCACCCGAGCTACTTCTCTCTCCCCCCCCCTCCCCCGGCCTCAATGCGGTCGCATTGCACGCCTCCGTGCAAGGAGCGTCGCAAGTGGCATTATCCCAATCCGCTCCTTCAAAACATTCGTGCCCTCCCCGCAACTTTACCCCAGGCCAGACTCCCCAAACGCTTGGAAAGGAGCTCTCCCCCCACCCCCACACCCTGGGAAATTCAGTATTTAAAAACATAAACACAAAATGTACTTACCACATTATTGGTACACAAACTCCATTCTTCTCTCATTGTCACCTAACATACACTTAAAATATTGACAAACCATATTTGAAAACCCCGCCAAGAAACTTGCTCTGCGCATGCGCAGTGCTGCAAAGGCAGAATTTCTGCTGCCTTCAGCCCCGATTATCATTGACGGCTTCAGGCAGCGCTGACGGCACGTGGGTTGCACAGAGCTTCCCGTGTTACAAGCGCTGCGGATGAAAGGCATGGAGAATTATGCCTACCGAAGAGATCGATTTCTTACATAGGCATCATTCTCCCATGCCTTTACTATTTATATTTAGTTATTACCATGTTATAATTTTAGTCAGGGTCGGCAGTGCCTACCTTGCCTACCCTGACGGCACATGCCTGGGAGCATTACATATGAGAGACAATTCAGAATAATATCGTTATGGTAAATTATTTTAAAGGTTACAGTGCCATAGTTGAAGGATTCAACAGCAGATTTTTTTGAGACGGCCATGGAAGTATTTAATTTTGCTGATGAAGAAATGCAGTAAAAAAAGCTTGATTTGGTAGCAACCTGGATGCTAAAGCAACAAATTATCTGTAAGAGCAGCCACTGATGGACTCATCAGAACAAAGAGTAGTGGAATCAGCCTCAGCCTGGTCCACCGTGGACCAAGCCCTTTCCTCCATCAAAAGCATCTACATGAATGGCTGCCTCAAGAAAGCAGCAACTATTATCAAGAAATCCCACCATCTGGTCCAGACCCTCTTTTCACAGCTACCTTTGGGCAGGAGGTGCAAACGCCTGAAGTCCCACAAAACCAGGTTCAAGAACAGTTATTTTCTTACAACTTTCGGTATCTTGAACCTCCCTGCACAATCCAATGTCTTTGCGATATTGCCTGAAACTGACCTTGATTCCACGACGAGCAAGATTTTTTATTGTATGTGTACTCACCGTTCTTGTGGATATGACAATAAACTCGACTTGACTTGAAATGGATGGCATTGATGGTTCAGAAATAAAGATTGTGTTGGGATGAAACCAATGACCAGTTATCTAGTGGGGTACCGCAAGGCTCGGTGCTGGGACCCCAGCTATTTACAATATATATTAATGATCTGGATGAGGGAATTGAATGCAACATCTCCAAGTTTGCGGATGACACGAAGCTGGGGGGTAGTGTTAGCTGTGAGGAGGATGCTAGGAGGCTGCAAGGTAACTTGGATAGGTTGGGTGAGTGGGCAAATGCATGGCAGATGCAGTATAATGTTGATAAATGTGAGGTTATCCACTTTGGCGGCAAAAACAGGAGGGTAGATTATTATCTGAATGGTGGCCGATTAGGAAAAGGGAGATGTAACGAGACCTGGGTGTCATGGTACACCAGTCATTGAAAGTAGGCATGCAGGTGCAGCAGGCTGTGAAGAAAGCGAATGGTATGTTGGCATTCATAGCAAAAGGATTTGAGTACAAGAGCAGGGAGGTTCTACTGCAGTTGTACAGGGTCTCGGTGAGGCCACACCTGGAGTATTGCGTACAGTTTTGGTCTCCTTATCTGAGGAAAGACATTCTTGCCATAGATGGCGTACAGAGAAGGTTCACCAGACTGATTCCTGGGATGGCAGGACTTCCATATGAAGAAAGACTGTATAGACTCGGCTTGTACTCGCTGGAATTTAGGAGATTGAGGGGGGATATTATAGAGGCTAACAAAATTCTTAAGGAGTTGGACAGGCTAGATGCAGGAAGATTGTTCCCGATGTTGGGGAACTCCAGAACAAGGGATCACAGTTTAAGGATAAGGGGGAAGTCTTTTAGGACCGAGATGAGAAGATCTGTTTTCACACAGAGAGTGGTGAGTCTGTGGAATTCTCTGCCACAGAAGGTAGTTGAGGCCAGTTCATTGGCTATATTTAAGAGAGAGTTAGATGTGGCCCTTGTGGCTAAAGGGATCAGGGGGTATGGAGAGACGGCAGGTGCAGGATACTGAGTTGGATGATCAGCCATGATCATATTGAATGGCGGTGCAGGCTCGAAGGGCCGAATGACCTACTCCTGCACCTATTTTCTATGATTCTATGATTCTATCTGATGTTTAAATAGAAGGATATTTACCTGAACAAACGTGGTCTTTCATGCTGAAGCAGTTGAGAAGTGTTGCGGTGCGATGGCATGTTCGATGGTGCAGCAGTAGAGTTGCTGCCTTACAGCACCAGAGACCCAGATTTGATCATGACTATAGGTGCTGTCTGTATGGAGTTTGCATGAACAGGCCCATCAATTCAACTTATCCATGCCCGCCTAGATGCCCCATCTAAGCTAGTCAAATTTGTCTGCATTTGGTCCATATTCCTCTTAATCTTTTATCCATATCCTCAACTACATTCTCTGGCAGCTCATTCCACATTGATACAACCTCTGAGTGAAAAGGTTACCCCTCAGCATCCTGGTAAATCTTTCCTCTCTCACCATATATGTCCTCTGGCTCTTAATTCCACTATGCTGAATAAAATACTCCGTGCATTCATCCTGACAATTCCCCTCGTGATTTTCGACACTTCTGTAAGATCACAGCTCAGTCACCTGCACCACAAGGAATAACGTCCCAGCTTGCCCAACCTCTCCCTATAACTCGGGTCATGATGGCAAAATCCTTGTTAATCTTGTCTGCACCTTTTCCAGCTAAATAACATCCTTCCTATAGCAGGGTGACCAAACTGAACACACTATTCCAAATGCAGCTTCATCAGCGTCTTGCACAATTGTATAATACCATCCCACCTTCTGTACTCAATACCCTGACTGATGAAGATCAATGTACCAAAAGCTTTCTTGACCACCCCATCTACCTGTGAGAACAGTTTCAGACACTATGTACCCATACTCCAAGATCACTCTGCTATACAACGCTCCCTGGGGTCTACCATTCACTGTCAAGGTCCTTCCCTGGTTTGACTTCCCAAAATGCAACACCTCACACTTATCTGCATCTTTTCTACCTTCCCACAGTATCTTTGGATAAATCTAATCAGGCCCAGGAGATTTATCTTCTTTCATGCGCCTTATGACGTCCAGCATCATAAGGACCAAATACGGACTGTCCTCTAGACATTTCCAGTCCCAAGTTCCTTAGTCATGTCTTTCCCCACAGTGAAAACAGAGGAGAAATATTCACTTGCTCATCTCCTGCAACTCCTCACATAGGTGACTGCTTTGGTTTTTGTGGGGCCCTAGTCTCCCTCTAGTAATCCCCTTTCCCTTAATGTATGTACAACATTTCTTTGAGATTCTCCTTAACCTTATTTGCCAGAGTTATCTCCTGGCCCTCTTTGTCCACCTGATTTCCTTCTTAAGCATACTCCTCAATCCCTTAAACTGCTCCAGGGATATACTTGAACCCATCTGCCTATGTTTTTTTTTAGTTTAGTTTAGTTTAGAGATGCAGCGTGGAAACAGGCCCTTCGGCCCACCAGTTCTCGCCGCCCAGCGATCCCCGAATATTAACACTATCCTACACACATGTGGTACAATTTTTACATTTACCAAGCCAAATAACCTACAAACCTGTACGTCTTTGGAGTGTTGGAGGAAATCGAAGATCTAGTTGAAAACTCATGCAGGTCATGGGGAGAACGTACAAACTCCTTACAGACAGCACCCGTAGTCAGGATCGAACCCGGGTCTCCGGCGCTGCATTCGCTGTAAGGAAGCAACACTACCACTGAGCCAGTGTGCCGCCCACTATTTATATCTAGAGATATATAACTGAGGTAGAACGAAAACGTGGAGGACTGCTAAATATATTTTTGCATAAATTTATAAAGAAATAAAAAAAGTGCTTGTGTCTATAATTCATCTGTGATGCTATCAAGGAGGAGGAGGGGTGATTAAATGCATCTTATGCTTTTGGAATATTTATTTAGTTATGTTGTGTAGGAAATAATGAAACAAGTTGATGTGCTTTTTCATTGTAGAATCAATGACATAACAGCTAAATACAAATTTCTGAAAATAAATTGATATGAGGAGATAACATTTATGACATAAAAAGGAAAATTATTGAATTACTCAATAGAGCTAAAAAAAACCCCAAGGTTAACATTTCAGGTTTGGATCAGTTATCAGAGTAAAGAAAAGTGATTATTAATAGACAATAGGTGCAGGAGTTGGCCCTTCGAGCCAGCGCCACCATTCAATGTGATTATAGCTGATCATCCACAATCAGTACCCGTTCCTTCTCCCCATATCCCCTGACCTCCGCTATCTTTCAGAGCCCTATCTAGCTCTCTCTTGAAAGTATCCAAAGAACCGGCCTCCACCGCCCTCTGAGGCAGTGAATTCCACAGACTCACAACTCTCTGTGTGAAAAATTGTTTCCTCATTTCTGTTCTACATAGCTCACCCCTTATTCTTAAACTGTTGCCTCTGGTTCTGGTCTCCCCCCAACATCGGGAACATGTTTCCTGCATCTACCGTGTCCAAACCCTTAATAATCTTATATGTTTCAATAAGATTCCCTCTCATCCTTCCAAATTCCAGAGTGTACAAGCCCAACTGCTCCATTCTCTCAGCATATGACAGTCCTGCCATCCCGTGAATTAATCTTGTGAACCTACGCTGCACTCCCTCAATAACAAGAATGTCCTTCCTCAAATTTGGAGACCAAACTCCAGACACAATACTCCAGGTGTGGTCTCAATAGGGCCGTGTACAACTGCAGGAGGACCTATTTTCTCCTATACTCAACTCCTCTTGTTATGAAGGCCAACATGCCATTCATTTAGGAAGCTGACGAAGCACAATCTGCCACAGGCAATGATGGTCCAATTCTACACGGCCATCGTAGAGTCTGTTCTCACCTTCTCCATCATGGTCTGGTATGGCTCAGCCACCAAGCACAACACCTGGAGGCTGCAGCGAATCGTCCGATCAGCAGCGAAGATTATTGGCTGCAACCTTCCCTCCATTGATGAACTGTACACTGCAAGGGCCAGGAAGCGAGCGGGCAAGATCATCTCTGACCCCTCTCACCCTGGCCACAAACTCTTTGAATCACTTCCCTCTGGAAGGCGACTCCGGACTGTCAAAGTTTTTATCACAGTTTTTATCCACGAGTAGTTGCTCTACTCAACAACCAAAAATCTGTAGCCTCCCTTTGATCTGGTATTTTGTTGGTTCACATGCTTGATCAATGGTGTTTTATCATTAATGTTTTATTATTATTAATGTTTAGTGTTTTCTGAGTCATTCGTAACTGTCACTGTATGTCATGTTACTTGTGGGCGGAGCACCAAGGCAAATTCCTTGTATGTGAATACTTGGCCAATAAATTTACTTATTTTCTTACTTACTTTCTTCACTGCCTGCTGTACCTGCATGTTTACTTTCATTCACTGATGAACAAGGACCCCCCAGATCCCATTGTACTCCCCCTTTTCCCAACTTGACACCATTTAGATAATAATCTGCCTTTCTGTTTTTGCTACCAAAGTGGATAACTTCACATTTATCGACATTAAACTGCATCTGCCATGCACCTACCCACCCTCCCAACCTGTCCAAGTCACCCTGCATTCTCATAGCATCCTCCTCACAGTTCACACTGCCACCCTGCTTTGTGTCATCTGCAAATTTCCTAATGTTACTTTGATTCCCTTCATCTAAATCATTGTTGTATATTGTAAATAGCTGCGGTCCCAGCACCGAGCCTTGCAGTACTGCACTAGTGACTGCCTGCCATTCTGAAAGGGACCCGTTAATCCCTTCTCTTTGTATCCTGTCTGCCAACCAATTTTCTATCCATGTCAGCACTCTACCCCCAACACCATGTGCCCTAATTTCCTATGTGGGACCTTATCAAATGCTTTCTGAAAGTCCAGGTACACTATATCCACTGGCTCTCCCTTATCCATTTTTCTAGTTACATCCTCAAAAAATTCCAGAAGATTAGTCAAGCATGATTTCTCCTTCGTAAATCCATGCTGACTCAGACCGATCCTGTTACTGCTCTCCAAATGTGCTGCTATTTCATCTTTTATGATTGACTCCAGCATCTTCCCACCACCGACAGCAGACTAACTGGTCTATAATTCCCTGTTTTCTCTCTCCTGCCTTTTTTTAAAAAGTGGGGTAACATTTAGCTACCCTCCAATCCACAGGAACTGATCCTGAATCTATAGAACATTGGAAAATGATCACCAATGTGTCCACGATTTTTAGAGCCACTTCCTTAAGTATCCTGGGATGCAGTCCATCAGGCCCTGGGGATTTATCAGCCTTCAGTCCCATCAATCTACCCAACACCATTTCCTGCCTAATGTGGATATTCTTCAGTTCCTCTGTCACCCCAGATCCTCTGGCCATTAGTACATCAGGAAGAGTGTTTGTGTCCTCCTTAGTGAAAACGGATCCAAAGTACCTGTTCAAATTTGAAATAAATAAAATTATGTTTATTTGGGAAGTTACATTGTACTTATTTTTTCTAATTTGGTATTTCTCAACAGCTGTATGTGACCCACCATGTCAAAACAGGGGTTCATGTTCTCGACCTCAAGTCTGTGTCTGCCGATCAGGATTCCGGGGTTCTAGGTGTGAAGAAGTTGTTCCAGAACAACCATACAATCCCCGTGGTCTCTCAACAAGATCCTTCCCTTCTCGGTCATCTGCCTCAAATTTAAATGCCATCCAGCAAATTGGTGATAATGCAAAAAATAACACCAAAAGAATGAATCAAATTTCATCTAGACGTGAGACTTCATTAATTGGTCACACCGAGCATCTTCTGTGAGTAATTTTCATTTATTATTCTCCATTGATTACAGTTTCTATAAAATAATGGAATATGTTTGTAGTTAATATAATTTATCACATATTCACTGAATATCATAATCATACTTTATTAGCCAAGTATGTTTTGCAACATACGAGGAATTTGATTTGCCATATAATCATACCAATAAAAAGCAACAGAACACACAAAATACATTTTAACATAAACATCCACCAGAGTGACTCCTCCACATTCCTCACTGTGATGGAAGGCGAAAAAAAAGTTCAATCTCTTCCTTCTTTGTTCTCCCGCGGTCGGGGGCCTCGAGCCCTCTGTTGACGGGACGATCTTGGCTCCCATAGCCGGCGGACGGGCCCTCCGCATTGGTGCGATCAAGCTCCCGCATCGGGGGGATCTCAGCTCCCCCTTGCCGGGCGATCGGACTCCAGGTTGGGGCTGGTTGAACCTCCTGTGACTTTGGAGCTTCCCTCCATCAGTCTCTGTGAGACTGTGAGCTCCTCGATGTTGAAATCCACAGGCCGTGGTGGGAGTGTCGATCCCAGGCAAGGGATCGCAGGGTCCGATGGTAAATCCAAGGCCCCACAGTGGGGTTCAAAGTCAGCCTCGAGCAAGGCTGCAAGCTCCATGATGTTAGGCCGCAGAGCGACCGGAGATACGATCCGGAAAACAATCCAGAATATTGATGAGTTTCTACTGTATTATTAGTTGTTTGTTAGAATTTCTGTTTCTCAATATATAGACTGTACATATGATTCGAGGCTCTGGTGATCATTGAATAATTCGTCTTAATTGTAATCTTAACTAAAAAGTGAAAAATGTGGAGAGATATTTTGCTTCTCTTTAAAGGAAAAGTTTGACAAAGCAATTTTCACAACTATTCTTAGCAAAAAAATCTTAAAGTGAACTAATTATCTGATCAAATCATATTCCTTTGTGTCCAATTTAATGCAAACAACTCATACCATTATTAAAGTTGTAGTCAAAGAATAGTCTCATAAGTAGGTAAAGCTTTTGTGGTCTAATAGTGTAATGTAGTGCACACCACAAATGTGCAAATAAAATGTCTTTAAATTGAAACTATGGATGGAGTAATAATTAATCAAGGATTGTGATGGAGTAGCTCAATTTAATAATACAGATAACGTTTGTTTCATAAGTGAAATAATTTGGGAGGAAAATAGATATAGAATTTTAAAAAGGCCATTGAAGGGCATATTTTTCTCTCTGTGAAATGTAGAAAAAACGATGAAGTGATAGATTTTAGAACCCTGCAGTCAGTCTTGCCCCTTGCATTTTCTGTGGTTGCATTGAGTTTGGTTCCAAACAAACATGAAGGCCAAGATATTACCATTGGACTGCCCTGATGGCCTAAAAAGTGATTGCCTTTGTCAAAGGCATTTTAAAATAATGATCCCTGCCATTTAAAAGCATTTTAAACAAATTCAAATTTTAAAAAAAAATCAAAGACATTGTTTATAAGATTTTTTTTAACATGTAATAAATTATCTAAAACAAATAAAAAATATTAAAAATCGTTAAAATACAAAATAAAGAAAAGTAAAACAGCAGTCATTTCAATCATGATCAGCCATCTCTAATTAAAGCTGAGTTGACAAATGCAAAGTTTATCTGGCATTGCTGGAGTGAAAGGTTGGGTGCACCTCCTGATCTCTTACTTGTCTTTGGCAGACAAAAAGATGGAGAAACTCAGCGGGTGAGGCAGCATCTATGGAGCGAAGGAATGGGTGACTGATGCGGGGGGGGGGGGGGGGGGGGCAGGAAGAAGAAAAGGAGAGGCATAGACAGTAGGCTGTGGGAGAGCTGGGAAGGGAGGGGAAGGACAAAGAAAGCAAGGACTATCTGAAATTGGAGAAGACAATGTTCATACCGCTGTGGTGTAAACTACCCAAGCAAAATATGAGGTGCTGCTCCTCCAACTTGCGGTGGGACTCCTCCTCCTGGGCCTCCTCCTCTAGCCATGGAGGAGGCCCAGGACAGAAAGGTCGGATTTGGAATGGGAGGGAGGGTTGAAGAGCTGAGCCACCGGGAGATCAGGTTGGTTGATGCGAACTGAGTGGAGGTGTTGGGCGAAGCGATCGCCAAGCCTGCGCTTGGTCTCACCGATGTAGAGCAGCTGACACCTAGAACAATGGATGCAATAGATGAGGTAGGAGGAGGTGCAGATGAAAATATGCCTCACCTGGAAAGGCTGCTTTGGTCCCTGGATGGAGTCGAGGGGGAAGGTAAAGCGACAAGTGCAGCATTTCCTGCGGTTGCAAGGGAAAGTACCAGGGAAGGGAGTGGTTAGGGTGTAAAGGGACGGATTGACCAAGGAGTTATGGAGGGAGCGGTCTCTGCGGAAAGCCGAAAGGGGAGGAGATGGGAATATATGGCCAGTGGTGGGATCCCGTTGGAGGTGGCGAAAATGTCGGAGGATTATCTGTTGTATGTGACGGCTGGTAGAGTGGAAGGTGAGGACAAGGGGGACTCTGTCCTTGTTACGAGTGGGGGGATGGGGAGTGAGAGCGGAGCTACGGGATATAGAAGAGACCCTGGTGAGAGCCTCATCTAGAGTCGAAGAGGAGAACCCCCATTCCCTAAAGAATGAGGACATCTCCGATGCCCTGGTGTGGAACAGCTCATCCTGGGTGCAGATGCGGCGCAAACCGAGGAATTGGGAGTAGGGGATAGAGTCCTTACAGGAGGCAGGGTGGGATGAAGTGTAGTGCAGATATCCATGGGAGTCAGTGGGTTTGTAGTAGATGTCGGTCAGTAGTCTTTTACCTGCGATGGAGATAGTGAGGTCTAGAAACAGTAGGGAATGTCGGAAATGGTCCAGGTGAATTTGAGTGCCAGATGGAAGTTAGTGATAAAATGGATGAAGTCAGTGAGTGCTGCATGGGTGCAGGAGGTGGCACCAATGCAGTCGTCAATGTAGCGGAGCTGGAGTTCGGGGATAGGGTTATGTTACGCCTCGAACAAGGATTGTTCAACGTACCCTACAAATAGGCAGGCATAGCTGTGGCCCATGCACATGCCCATAGCTACGCCTTGGATTTGGAGGAAATGGGAGGAGTCAAAGGAAAAGGGTGTTGAGGGTGAGGACCAGCTCCGCTAGGCAGAGGAAAGTATTAGTAGACGGGGATTGGTTGGTTCTCAGGTCGAGGAAGAAATGGAGGGCTTTAAGACCGTCCTGGTGGGGAATGGAGGTGTAGAGTGACTGGACATCCATGGTGAAGATGAGGGAGAGGGGGCCTGGAAAACGGAAGTCATGGAGGAGACGAAGAGCGTATGAGGTGTCTTGGACATTGGTAGGGAGGGTTTTGACCAGGGGGGGATAGGATGGAGTCGAGGTATGTGGAAATAGGTGCGGTGGGACATGAACAAGCAGAAACAATGGGTCTGCCAGGACAGTCAGGTTTGTGGATTTTGGGAAGAAGGTAAAATCGGCCCGTGCGGGGCTGGGGAGCGATGTGGTTGGAGGCTTGGGGGGGCAGGGAGCCAGAAGAGATGGTCAGTGATAGTGTTTGAAATAATGGCCTGGTACTCGTCATGATCCAAGGATAAGTAGGAGGAGATGTCTGAGAGTTGTCTTTAATCTGTCATTAATTTCCACCTTTCAATGCACAGGCAGGGAGAAGGCAATTCTGGATTTAGTGTTGTGTAATGAACCGGGTTTGATGAGGGATCTCAAGGTAAAGAGGCCATTAGGAGGTAGTGACCATAATATGATGTTTTAATCTACAATTTGAGAGGGAGAAGGGAAAATCAGAAATATCAGTATTACAATTGAACAAAGGGGACTATGGACCCATGAGGGAGGAGCTGGCCAAAGTTGACTGGAAAGATACCCTGGCAGGGATGACAGTGGAACAACAATGGCAGGTATTTCTGGGAATAATACAGAAGGTGCAGGATCAGTTCATTCCAAAGAGGAAGAAAGATTCTAAGGGGAGTAAGAGGCGACCGTGGCTGACAAGGGAAGTCGAGGACAGTATAACAATACAAAAGAAGAAGATATCTTAGCAAAGATAAGCGGGAAGCCAGAGGTTTGTGAAACTTTTAAAAAGCAACAGAAGATAACTAAATAGGCAATACGGGGAGAAAAGATGAGGTACGAAGGGAAGCTGGCCAAAAATATAAAGGAGGATAGTAAAAGCTTCTTTAGGTATGTGAAGAGGAAAAAAAATAGTTAAGACAAATGTGGGTCCCTTGAAGACAGAAACAGGTGCATTTATTAAGGGGAACAAGGAAATGGCAGATGAGTTTAACAGGTATTTTGAATCTGACTTCACTAAGGAAGACACAAACAATCTCCCAGATGTACTGGTGGCCAGAGGACCTTGGGTGATGGAGGAACTGAAGGAAATTCACATTAGGCAGGAAATAGTCTTGGGTAGACTGATGTGACTGATAAATCCCCAGGGCCTGATAGTTAACAACCCAGGGTACTTAAAGTAGTGGCTCTAGAAATTGTGAACGCATTGGTGATCATTTTCCAATGTTCTATAGATTCTGGATCAGTTCCTGTGGATTGGGGTAGCTAATGTTATGCAATTTTTTAAGAAAGGAGGGAGAGAGGAGGGTGTAACTAGGAAAATGGACAAGGGAGAGCCAGTGGATGTAGTGTACCTGGACTTTCAGAAAGCCTTTGATAAGGTCCCAAATGGGATTAGTGGGCAAAATTAGAGCATATGGTATTGGGGGTAGGATACTGACATGGCTGGAAAATTGGTTGGCAGACAGGAAACAAAGAGTAGGAATTAACGGGCCCCTTTCAGAATGGCAGGCAGTGACTAGTGGAGTACCACAAGGCTCGGTACTGGGACTGCACCTATTTACAAAATACAAATGAAGGGATTAAAAGTAACATTAGCAAATTTGCAGATGACACAGTGGCAGTGTGAACTGTGACGAGGATGCTGTGAGGATGCAGGGTGACCTGGATAGGTTGGGTGAGTGGGCAGATGCATGGCAGATGCAGTTTAATGTGGATAAATGTGAAGTTATCCACTTTGGTGGCAAGAACCGGAAGGCAGATTATTATCCGAATGGTGTCAAGTTAGGAAAAGGGGAAGTAAAATGAGATCTGGGTGTCCTTGTACATCAGTCACTGAAAGTAAGCATGCAGGTACAGGAGGCAGTGAAGAAAGCTAATGGCATGTAGGCATTCATAACAAGAGGAAATGAGTATATGAGCAAAGAGCTCCTTCTGCAGTTGTACAGGGCCCTGGTGAGACCACACCTGGAGTATTGTGTGCAGTTTTAGTCTCCCAATTTGAGGAAGGACATTCTTGCTATTGAGGGAGTGCAGCGTAGGTTCACGAGGTTAATTCCCAGGATGGCTGGACTGTCATTTGTTGAAAGAATGGAGCGGCTGGGCTTGTATACACTGGAATTTAGACGGATGAGAGGGGATCTTATTGAAACATGTAAGATTATTAAGGCATTGGACACGCTAGAGGCAGGAAACATGTTACTGATGTTGGGGGAGTCCAGAACCAGGAGCCACAGTTTAAGAATAAAGGGTAAGCCATTTAGAACAGAGATGAAGAAAATCTTTTTCACCCAGAGTTGTGAACCTGTGGAAATCTCTGCCTCAGATGGCAGTGGAGGCCAATTCTCTGGAGAAGGCAGGAACGGGGTACTGATTGTGGATGATCAGCCATGATCACAGTGAATGGCGGTGCTGGCTCGAAGGGCCGAATGGCCTACTTCAGCACCTATTGTCTATTGTCACAAAGACTGAAGTACTGTATCATAGATGAGGCCTTCCTCTGTATCCATCCTCTTGCTCCCCCTCCCCCAAGTCATATCCCAGTCTTCACCTTTCAGCCCATCAGCCATCTCATACAACCAATGGTCACATCTTCCCATCCCCATCCCTTTCTGTTTTCTGCAGAGACCATTCCCTCTGCTACTCATCCCTCATCCACCCAAATCACCCGCTATGCAGGGACTTTTCCCTGCTACCACAGCAGGTGCAACACCTGTCCTTATACCGTCTCCTTCGACTTCATCCAGGGACCTTGACAGTCCTTTCAGCTAAGGCAGGCATTTACTTGTACCTCCTGTTACTTCATCTTCTGTATTCAGTGCTCCCAGTATGGGCTCCACATATTAGCGAGACTAAGCATAGACTTGTCGATCATTTTGCTGAACCCTTATGCTCAGTCCGCCTTGGTCTACGCGATCTCCAGATTGCCAAACATTTTAACTCCCATTCCCATTCTGATCTTTCTGTCCTGGGCCTCCTCCACTGTCAGATTGAGGCCACATGCAAATTGGAGGAACAGCACCTCGTATTTCACTTGGGCGTCTTACAAGCCAGTGGTATGCCAGAGGGCAATTCCATGTTGACCAACCTCCTATTTGTGCTTTTAGCTAAAGCTTTTTGTCAATGAGACTGTGATCAGTGGAGGATCAGCTGTTCACATCTATATCAAGGATTTCAATGAAGGAATCAAGTGTGACATATCGGTGTTTGCTGAAAATACAAAACTGCGTGACAGTGTCAGATGTGAGAGAAATATAGAGGGACTTCACGGGTGATGGAGGACCAGCATGGTACAGCTTAAGAATATAGAGTAGTTTGTTTAGGTTAGAGATGAAAAAGTTCCTTCATACAAATGTTTTGGGGTTGTTTTTTTGAGGGAGGCTGCGGGATGACCAGTTTGAGCTATATAAAATTTAGAGGGGCATAGGTAGGGTAGAAAGTGAGAAACTCTTCCTCTTACGTGAGATGTACATGACTAGAGGGCATGTTTAAGTTAAGAAATAAAAGACTTTTGGGGTGGGGGGTGGATTTGAAGAAGATTCCTTTTTCTCCTTGGAAGTATTTGAAACCTGGAATACCTGGGATAAAGATGTGATGGAGGCAGGTACTTTCACAGCATTTAAGAAACAAATAGAATTTGGAAAATGATTCTTTGGATTGAAATTCTCTCAAGTGCATTTTTAAAAGTCCTTTCATTTTTCAACTCTGGAAAAATGTTTACAAGCTATTACAGTTCCTTTTGGATGGAATTTTCCCTGACAGTTTGCATTTGGCTGCCTCAAAATCAATAATTATTAAGCATTATATCTTAACTACTGTTAATTTGTTGAAAAGAGCATTATATTAAGTATCTGAGAAAGAACTACAGATGCTGGATAAAATCAAAGATAGACACAAAATGCTGGAGAAACTCAGCGGGTGAGGCAGCATCTATGGAGAGAAGGAATGGATGACGTTTCGGGTCGAGACCCTTCTTCAGACTGATGTCGGGGGGGGGGGGGGGATGGCGGGAAATAGATAGAAAGTGGGCGGAGGCAGTAGGACGTAGGAGAACTGGAAAGGATGTTTATGCCAAGAATTACAGTTTTAAATACCACCCACTTATCTGGCTTCATGGGAATTACCTAACCATGTTAAAGGGCACTTCAGTTGATTTTACCGACACAAAGTCTTTGCACAGAAATTACTAACAATAAAAATGGGTGGGAATTTGATCAAATCTATCCTTGTTGCATTTCCAGTGCAGTGTATGTCAGCTATTCTGAAAAGTTTATAAAATGAGAGTAGGAAGTTGAGGTCAGAATATTTGCTGTAAGGTCTTGGCATTTATTATTTAATGTACTGCATAGTATATTAGTATTCCAGCTGTAGTTTTGGAAAGTTTAAATAGCTTTATAAAAATAATCTGATTCTAATTTTCTTCCATCAAAATTGTGTTCAGTTTTACTTAAGTGCTTTAACCTTTTAGAGTTCTGCTGCTAATTTGTCTCAATGGAATTGATTCAGTATTAAATGAGTAAGTGTTCCCAGTACATACAAAAATTTGTGTGGGAAATAATATGAAGATTCATATATAAATATCATTCATAATTCTAATTTACAAAGACATTTGAAAACGTCCTGGACAGCAATACAACTTACTGCCAGTGTAAAGTGAATAAAGAATATAATAAATACTTGTTGCCATTTTTCTATTATCACTTACATTTTCTAACCTTTTTGTTAGTTAATGTTAATTCTAGCATGGTGAGTAATCCTGCTAATATTAGTTGCATGAATCATCATTTTAATTTAAAGAATTGTTGGAGATGGTCCATTACTGAGATACTTTTTGATTAATTCTAAGTACATTGAGAGTGTGGGGTTTCCTTTTACTATTACCTGTCTCTGTTATATTATCAGTGCACTAGACAAAGTGGGACCTGTCGGGTCCCGTCCCCGAATGGGAGGGAGGGGGATAGAGAGGGAGGGGGTTAGTGAGGGAGGGGGGGCAGAGAGAAAGGGGGGGTAGAGAGTGAGGGGTGTAGAGAGGGAGAGGGAGGGGTGTAGAGAGGGAGGGGGATGGAGTAGAGA
The DNA here is from genome assembly GCA_035221665.1 of Okamejei kenojei. Taxonomy (NCBI): domain Eukaryota; kingdom Metazoa; phylum Chordata; class Chondrichthyes; order Rajiformes; family Rajidae; genus Okamejei; species Okamejei kenojei. The sequence goes on along the minus strand of CM069139.1, from coordinate 14,068,282 downwards.
GGGAGGGGGGATAGAGAGGGAGGGGGTATAGAGAGAGTGGGGTAGAGAGTGAGGGGTGTAGAGAGGGAGAGGGGTGTAGAGAGGGAGGGTAGGGGGATGGGGTAGAGAGGAAAAGGAGAAGAGAGGGAGGGGTGTAGAGTGGGGGTAGGGGAGTAGTGAGAGGGAGGGGGTAGAGTGGGTGAGAGTGAGAGTAGGGAGCGGGCATCTCCCTCCTCCACACCCCCCATCTCTCTCTACCACCCTGCTCCCCACCCCATCTCCCTCCACCTCATCGTCCTCCCCTCACTCCCATTCCCTCCCCCAGGACCTACCCAGGTCGTAGAGCAGCGGCAGGGCCTGGAACTCGGCCTGGTTCTCGTACTCGGCTCCAGCCAGGGCCTACGGCTCCACCCTCGCCACCAGGTGTCAGGTGTCGGCAGTCGCTGCCCCAAGCCCCAGGTTCAGCTCGGGCACCAGGCTCGACTCCAGCCAGGGCCCGCGGCTCCACCCTCGCCTCCAGGTGTCAGGTGTCGGCGGTCACTGCCCCATCCCAAGCCCCAGGTTCGGCTCTCACTGCATATCGGGCACCAAGCTCGACTCCAGCCAGGGCCCGCGGCTTCACCCTCGCCACCAGGTGTCGGGTGCTGGGAACAAGTGCGCTGGAATGGTCCTCCCTCCCGGAGTGTCCCGTCCTGCCTTGCGAGTGCATTGTGATGTCGCTCGGGTGAGCTGGAGTGCCCCTCCCTCCCGGAGTGCCCCGTCCTGCCTTGGCCAGTCCATTGTGGTGTCATTTTGTGTTTTTTTTACCGAAATGGGTGAGTTTTCTGGCTTTTTAAAACCTTTAAAGGATTAAAAAGTGCGGAAAGATAGGTGGGAATGCAACGGGAATATGTTTATTGCCTCGACGGGAAAAATGTGAGTAGAATGGGTGAAAATTGGAAGGGTGTGGCGTAGGGTTTGGAAGAGAATAGGAAAATAGAAATTGGCACACACACATACCCACAGACATCCACAAACAAGACAAAGAGTTTTAGTAATAGTATAGATAGGTATAGATAGATGAGTAGTGTGAAGAGTTTTTCAAATAGTAATAGCAATTTGTATCATCGTGTAAAAAAGTGGCCACTGAATATTCTCACCTCTGCAATTATTCAAACTGATATCAACATATGGGCTCCATGCATTAATTACAATTTGCGAGGCAATATTTTTTTTAAACTTTATTATTAAATGTAATTTTCTAAATGTATCTTTGTGAAAGGTCAGAGTTCCATACCATGAGCAAACCTCAAATAGGGAGTAAAAATTACAGAACTTTCTTGAATGGGGCAGTATTTGGCTCAAAACATTAGGCATAATTTCTTACTGAAACAAAAGGTGTTTGCTAATGAAATTTTAACAGCAGGGGGCAACATTGTTTCATCTTTGCACAGTATCTTGGGGATCCTAATGCAGGATTTTGTGCAGCATTGTATGTGTTTCAACTTTTTGATCCACATTTACATCTGCCAAAATACCACAACTCCTACTGTAACTATAAAGCAGCCATGAGTCTGATACATGAACCTGTTTGAGGGCCATGCCATTTGCAGGATACTATTTTAAAGGTCATGCATAACATGGTGATTGATCCCAGCGGCCCAAAAGATTTTGTATCTCCATAAACCTTTGATAATAAGGATTGAATACTGTGTCAGACATAAATAGAGTCATAACATTTTACAGCACAAAACATGCCTGCTGGCCCAATTCATCTATACCCAGCAAGTTGCCTGCCTACCTGAGCTAGTCCCATTTACCTGAGTACGGTCATATCTGTTTAAACCTTTCCTATCTATGTACCTATCCAAATGTTTTTAAACTTGTACATATCGTTTAAACGTGATTGTGATACTGAAATAAATAGTCTGCCATCTGTCAATATATTGGGGAAAAAGTATTTGTTAATAAAGGTTATGGACATGGATCAAAGTGGAGCAGAGTGCAGGTGAACAGATTGTTGGTTAATAACACTCCCATCGCACAGTTCACTAGGTGGCTGTGTTGAACCTAAGATAAGTCACTATTCGATACGTTACCTTTGTAATATTTTGTCCTGCACCCAAGGTCTTCAGTGGAAAAGATCAGAAAGTTGAGACCCTGGCTATTCTTCACTAAGTTAGGCAATATATTAATTAGGTATTCCTCACTAATTACGTATAGTAAAGCAAATTATGATGTTCTGATTGGAATCTCCCAGATAGAATGCTTCTAGTCATCCAAAGAAAAATGAAGAAATTTGCCGTTTTCGACATTTATAGAGTTTTTTACATCAGAGGGAGGCCATTAAAGCCTTTTGAGTCTGTGATGACCCACAGAGTAATCACACATGTTCTCTGTAACATATTTTTCCCAAATGTTATCACTCACGTCTGGACTTGGGTCAAGTTACAGTGGCTAACTAAACAATCAAGCTACACAACTGAAATGTGGGTGTAAACTGGCGCATGTAATAGAAGCCAAATGGTCACAGGGAAAACATATAAACTCCATACAGAGAGCATCTGAGATTAGGATTGGACCTACATTGCTGAAGCTGCCAAGCAGCTGCACTACCTGGTGTGCCATTATGCTATCCTTTCTTTCATTCTTTGGAAGGTATTCAGTAAGAGGTGACCAAGCTGTAGTTTAATTTAGTTATTGTCATGTGTACCGAGATAGAAACATAGAAAATAGGTGCAGGAGGAGGCCATTTGGCCCTTCGAGCCAGCACCGCCATTCATTGCGATCATGGCTGATCGTCCCCAATCAATAACCAGTGCCTGCCTTCTCCCCATATCCCTTGATTCAACCAGCCCCTAGAGCTCTATCTAACTCTCTCTTAAATCCATCCAGTGAATTGGCCTCCACTGCCCACTGTGGCAGGGAATTCCATAAATTCACAACTCTCTGGGTTCTTCTTTCGTGTGGCGTGCACATCCTAAAGTTGTAGGACAACTTGTTCTATTTGATCTTCCGTTTGTGCACGTCGAGTTGATTGCATTAGTCGAAACGGTGCGGACCACGTGACGGTTGCTATCTTCCACCCCACTCTCTGGGTGAAAACGTTTTTTCTCGCCTCAGTCTTAAATGGCCTCCCCTTTATTCTAAGACTGTGGCCTCTGGTTCTGGACTCCCCCAACATTGGGAACATTTTTCCTGCATCTAGCTTGTCCAGTCCTTTTATAATTTTATATGTTTCTATAAGATTCCCCCTCATCCTTCTAAACTCCAGTGAATACAAGCCTAGTCTTTTCAATCTTTCCTCATATGACAGTCCTGCCATCCCAGGGATCAATTCAATTCAATTCAATTCAATTCAATTCAATTGCACAGATACAAGATCTTGCTGCAGCAACTTCAAAATGGGATGGCTTTCAATATTTTCTCCATCAATGGCTTGGTGCATTGAAAGAATGGCCATTTGTTAGCTTTCCTGTTCTGATATAATTATGCTTGCGTCAGATCTTGCTGCCTTCCTCCATGTAAGTCGCACTTTTTTTGTTGCTAATTATGACCAAAGAATTTTTCATATTTTGGTTCCAACTTATTGCACCTTTTTGGGACTCTGCCAGATTTGGCATTGTGTAAGAGTCTTAAAATTATAAAGATATTTATGAGATATCAGTCTGGTGGATAGTTTATTATTTATCTGCTGCTACTCAGGTTGCTGCTGCCATATTCTACTCTATTTTAAAGGCTGTATTACTATTTCCAGATTAGTTCCATGTACTTCTGTTATGTGCCATGGAATTTTAATGTACCACATTTTCATTTATTAAAGGAGCTGTGAATGAATTGACTTATAAATGCTAATGTAGTCAGTGTTGTAAAAAGAGCAACAGGAATAAGTACATGCACAATGAACTCAATTGGATTTTAGGTCCATCGTCTTTTATGGGATAACATTCTCAGTCCTTCATGAATTAATGTGAACACTGCCACAGGAGATATTCTAATAGATCGGGACCACTGCTTTTTCTGCTGAAGATTCAAACTCAAAATCGCAAGTGAAACTGATTCTTAGTATAAAGAGAGACATTACTGAAATATTTTTTGTGAACTTTTACTCACACATTTCAAAGAATGTATTTCCTTTGTACATTCTTGTGTATGAGTGTGATTTATTTTTCAACAACCCATGAATACTTTTGTTCAACTAATATTCACAAAATTGTGCTCCGATAAACTGACTCATTGGTTACAACTTTTAAAGTCCAGAATTCTTGCTTTTCATGAAATCAGAGAATCATAGAGGTCTGACAACCATATTTATTTAAACTTACTTAAAGAGGACTTCCTGAGCATGTGCTAGCTTGATACTGGGACCTCACTACTGATAAATTCTGGCTGCTGCACCATAAAATAAGGTTGTGTCTGATCTTTCAGCTTGTACCATTTTTCTACACTAACTCAGTTTCCCTTGATTGTAAGCTTATGATCTCGATCTCCCCCCCTCTCTACATGATGATCTAATGACCCTTTACTCAATGCTCCAATGTGCTACCTCAATCCATGATTCTTTTCAGACCCCAGCCAACCACTCCACTCTCATCCACTTCTTCCACTTCCCCTCTCCTAAACTGACTCCACTCCACAGCCTCACCTCACCCCAGTTTCAAACTAATATCTGTCCTGCTGGCACATGGATCTGAATCATTTCTGATGACCTGCTATTTCTATTGGAAGTTTCAGAATGACACATGATGGGCATGACTGGGTAGGCAAATTGATGGTTTTTCGAGGTGATGCATATTGTCTGAAATATTTCATAGGTTTTCTATGTACTTCTGAAATATGGACATATGGCAATTAAACACTCTTAACTCTCTAACTCTTGATGCTGTCTCAAATGCTGCTTCTTTACTTTAAGCTGTCACCCGCCAGGCATTCCCAGAGGTCAGTGAGGGGTGGTGCATTTAATCAATGAAGCATTGAGAACATTCTGGAATCTTTTTCTTTGTCCTGATAATCTCATTCCCTGATGTAGCTTGACATAGTGTCTTTTTTAGGGGAGTCTGATGTCAGGCATACAAACAGTGGAGCTAACGGAGTGTAATTAAGACCTCAAAGCAGCGAATGTTGGTTTGGGAGAGAACATAGACATCAGTTTGCTTATTTTCCAAGTGAATTTGGAAGATTTTTGAAGAATAAGATCAATGGTATCAGATATGGGTCTTGAGGCGCCTGCTGTAGGTAGAGCAGTTCTCAGAAGCTGCCTGTCCCGCTGAGCTACTCCAGCTTTTTGTGTCTATCTTCGGTTTAAACCAACATCTGCGGTTCCCTCTTACACAGTTCTCAGAAGCATACAGGACAGCTGGGATCACTGCTGGATAGTAGATCTTATTCCACGGCATCTATCAGATGACATTTTTCTAATTCACCATGGTCTTTGAAATGCATTGAAGGTGATAGTGAATTTAATCATTAATGTTTGCCTTTGCTGAGTGGTGGCTCCCAATGTTATGAATGGTAAGGCCTTAGGGGTGTTTTGAGAAAAATAATGATCTGGTGTACAAGTTCAAGGATGGCAGCACAGTTGGATAAGGTAGGGAAGAGGGTATGCAGCGTACTTGCCTTCGTTAGCCAGGGCATAAAACATGAGTTGGGATATTTTAATATATTTCTTATAAAACATTGATTATGTCACAACTGGAGTACCCTGTACAGTTTTGATCACCACACATTAGGAAAGGTGTCATTGCATTGAAAAGTGCAGAGGAGATTCAACAGGAGGAGATTTACCAGAATGTTAGCTGGGGTGGAGCATTTTATTTATAAAGAGAGACCTTTTCGAGTAATTAAGATACCTGTATGAAACTTTTATTTATTTTACTTCTTTGCTCTGTAATAATTTTCCTATGTTGTCAAATCATTTAATGAATTGGACACACAGAATTCAGTGAATGTGATGCATATCGAGTTCCAGAAAGTCTGTGACAAGGAACTTCAGTAAACTGTTGGAGAAACTTAAAGATTGGCAAAATCTTGGAAGGGTAGAAAATTGGATTAAAGAAAATGACTAGAAGAAGCAAAGAGCAAAAGATTAATGGGAATTAGCTCATAGATTTGAAGGGTCTAGTATTGTTTCTGTACTATTCATCGTGTACATAAATTATTTTTATATTGAGCCAAAGAAAGTAGTATTCAAAGTGGTGTGCAGAATTAAAATAAGAGATGTAATAAATCATTCTGAAGAACTAGTGAAGTTGCACAGAAAAGCTGGTGGAATGGGCAAATACAAAGCAGTTGGACCATCTTAAAAACATGATGTATATTATGTTTGAAAAGTAATGAGATTTCTTTAGGTTCTGTTAAATTTGGTCAGAAGGGTAAAATAGATAAAGGAAGCTTGTTTTCCATTCTGTCCTATAGAATTGGTTGGATTGGTTGAATTGGAGAACTTTTTGAAGTAATGCTCTGAAAAGACTTCTCTTCGGTGCGGTCCAACGTTAAATGCCTAATTCTTGGAAGCATTGCAATGATACCGAGGCAGTATAAATGAGACATCCCAAGATTTCATCAGAAAGAAGTGGAGCAGAATACAGACGATCTCTGCCTTGAGTAATATGCGATTTACGTAAACTTGCATTTAAGCCCACTGCTGTATTTCCGAGTTGCATGAAAATTAACATTACGGTAGCAGTGCACTAATGCTGTCGCATGCGGCCACAAGCTAATCAACTGATCTTGCTGATTTCCCCACATGGACTCCCACTCTCTTCACCTCACTCATACATCCTCTTATTGGCGACAATGCTCAATGCATCTCGTGCAGCGCTCCTAGTTTTTACTGTGAAAGGTTTCGTGTGCTATTAATTTTTTGTACACTAAATTACTGGAAAAAAGCAAAGTGCTAACCCCGTTCATAAACACTCTAAAATAGACGTAGATATGAATATGTTGATGATAATAAAGGCGGTCAAAGCTTATCGGCCATTGCACGCAAACTCTGTCTCGGTATTGACAGTGAAGAAAAATCATGAAACGATGCTGAACAAATTAAAGAACATGTGAAAGGATCTGCACACTTAAATAATAACAGAAACAGCCTGCTGGTGCTATTTATGAGATGGAAAACTTAATTATCTTGTGGATGGAAGATAAAAGCAAATTGTTAATTAAAAAAATAATAATAATTTCCAATAAAGATAATAGCCAGTACTTTATAATGCATTATTTATTCTTTATACAGTGTCTGCTGTACAGTTTGTACATATATAGTAAATATTGCAGAAAGATGAATGTGTAATATTTTTATGTAGAGAGAAAGAATAATGTGTAATATTTTTATTTAAATTTGCATTAAATTAAAACATATTTTGCACTAATAACTTGTATAGACCTGAAGACTGTAACAAATATATTAGTTCAGATGATTACCAACCAAGCGATTAATTTTTACTATTAGTAATGTTCATTGCACATCATTGTAATTCCAATAAATATTCATTATCTTGTATTAGCATCCATCGAAAACTGTTATTATTTTGTTTGGTTCTGTTGCCTGTTCACTCACACGTTCTTTCGGTCACCAAATCCACAACTAACTAAGAACAGATGTGTCATTTTTGAGGGAGTGTTTTATGTAGTTTGATTATGTATACATTTTTACGCCTAATAGTAAAAACATCTTGTTGAATTTAAGCAACAAAATGTATCTTAAAATGAGAGGCAAGGATAGCTGAGGGGTTCAAAGAGCACATCTTATATTCACATCCCTTCCCCACTGAAAAAATGACAACATCTGAATAAATGTCTGGGGCAAGATATAATTCCATTAATTGTTCTCTGCTGTTTGGTAAAATAAAACATTTTTTATAATATGTTCGGATTTGGAGCCAATGATAAGACATTATTTCATTTAACTGAAAGCAATAAAATAGAATGTAAGTGTTTTGGCTGTTTTTGCATGTAAGAAGTACACACCTAAATCTTTTTTTTTTGTTTAAAAAGATGTTCTTTGGTTATGACTGTTATGTAAATTGGGATTGCTAAAACACCCTATTTGAATAATGTAGAGATCTGTCCTATTGTCAGGGACATATGTGACAACTTAATCCTTGTGAGGGTTTAGTTCTTTCATTTGTAAGACCAATTGGAAAAGCAAATTATGAATTTGGGAAACAGGATGAAGTAATATTACTTAAAGGAATCTCCCCTCATTAATGTGTATATCTGGATATATTTACATGCTTGCTGGAGGGATTTACATGCTTGCTAGGTGATACCTTATGGATGCTTTGCCTAAGTTTGTAAAATCCTTTATGTTTCCAAATACGTCTAGTGCTATAAATTATAGGGTTGTCACCATACATTTTTTTTTTTTGTATTTCCCTTGGTGCAAAAAGAATCGAACCTACATCAAAAGGCAAACAGTCTTCCTTTTCCATCTTTAGCCAGCTTGGTTCATGATCTAAATTTACCAACCAAAAATTCATATTCTTAATCTGAACTGCCCAGAAATAATATAAGACATTTGGTAGTGCTAGTCCACCATTTATTTTAGATTTACACAGATATTTTGTACTTATTCGATGGTTTTTATAGTCCCAAATAAAACTATTAACCAAAGTATCTATTTAAAAAAAAAAACATTTTAGGGAGATATAAAGGGATAGCTTGAAATAAATATAACAATTGTGGTAAAAAAATCATTTTTATAGCATTTATTCTACCGATCATTGATATAGGTAGTGTTTTCACATATAAAATATATTTTTTAGTTTATTTGATAATTGAGGGTAATTATATTTAAATAGACAGTTATAGGACTTAGATACATTAATTCCTAGATATTTGAGTTTGTCCATGACTATTTTAAGTGGGAATTGTTCTAATATATTTAATTTTATTCCAGTTATAGGCATAATTTCACTTTTATTCCAATTAATTCTATACCCAGAAAATGTACTAAACTTATAACATTAAATAGATTGGGAATACTAATTTCCGGTTTTGTAATATAAATTAAGATGTCATCTGCGTAGAGATATTTTATTCGTTGTAGTTTTGGTATTATATCCATATATTTCTGGTTCTGATCTAATCATTACAGCTAATGGTTCTATTACCAGAGCAAATAGTAATGGTGATAACGGGCATCCCTGTCTACAACCCCTAAAGAGATTAAATTTTGCTGATAACATTTGATTTGTTAATATTCTTGCAGTTGGATTCGAGTATATGATTTTTACCCATTTGGAAAATCTATCCCCCAGTTGAAATTTCTGCATTATTTTAAATAAATATGGCCATTCAACCTGGTCAAATGCTTTTTCAGCATCTAAGGATATGACAGCAAGTTCAATATCATTCACTCTTTTTGAGTACATGACATTGAATAGACGTCTCAGATTATAGGATGAATAGCGTTTTGGAATAAAACCTATTTGGTCATGATGTATTAATTTATTAATCACTAAACTTAGCCTCTGAGATAAAATTTTAGTTAGTATTTTTTGATCAGTATTTAAAAGAGCTATTGCTCTGTATGATCCAGGGTCTTCCAAATCTTTATCAGCTTTAGGGATAAGTGTAATTGTAGATTCATTTAATGATTCTGGTAACTTTCCTTGTTCATAAGCATATTTATATATTGTATGTAAGCGTGGAGAGATCAGATCATGAAACTTCTTATAAAATTCAACACTTAAGCCATCAGGGCCTGCGGCTTTTCCGTTATTTAATGATCCGTTATTTTTCCGTTAACCTTTCCGTTATTTAACGATTTAAGGATAATGAAGTAGATTTTCAAAGTCTACAGAGAGATTTGGGCCATTTGGAAAAGTGGGCTGAAAGATGGCAGATGGAGTTTAATGCTGTTAAGTGTGAAGTGCTACATCTTGGCAGGACAAATCAAAATAGGACGTACATGGTAAATGGTAGGGAATTGAGGAATGCTGTGGAACAGAGGGATCTAGGAATAACTGTGCATAGTTCCCTGAAGGTGGAATCGCATGTAGATAGGGTGGTAAAGAAAGCCTTTGGTGTGCTGGCCTTTATAAATCAGAGTATTGAATATAGGAGTAGGGAAGTAATGTTAAAATTGTACAAGGCATTGGTAAGACCAATTCTGGAGTATGGTGTACAATTTTGGTTGCCTAATTATAGGAAGGATGTCAACAAAATAGAGAGAGTACAGAGGAGATTTACTAGAATGTTGCCAGGGTTCCAGCAACTATGTTACAGAGAAAGGTTGAACAAGTTAGGTCTTTATTCTTTGGAGCGCAGAAGGTTAAGGGGGGACTTGATTGAGGTCTTTAAAATGATGAAAGGGATAGGCAGAGTTGACGTGGATACGTTTTTCCCATTGAGGGTAGGGAAGATTCAAACAAGAGGGCATGACATGAGAATTAAGGGACAGAAGTTTAGGGGTAACGTGATGGGGGAACTTCTTTACTCAGAGGGTGGTAGCTGTGTGGAATGAGCTTCCAGCAGAAGTGGTGGAGGCAGGATCGATTTTAACATTTAAAAGTAAAGTGGATAGGTATATGGACGTGAAGGGAATGGAGGGGTATGGTCTGAGTGCAGGTAGATGGGACTAGGGGAAAACATATGGTCGGCAAGGACTGGAAGGGCCGAGAGGGCCTGTTTCCGTGCTGTAATTGTTATATGGTTATATGGTTATAATAGACTAAGTGGGACCCGTTGGGTCCCAGTCACACGGGAGGTCTGGTCCCCCAACGCAACCCATTCCCCAATGCAATATTCCACCACTTACCCGTTGTGGGGGCGGGGGTGTGTGTGGGCGGCGGGGTCTGTGTGTGGGGAATGTGTGGAGAGGGGTTGTGTGTAGGGGTTCTGTGTGGGGGGGATGTGGCGGTGTTGGGGGAGCGGGGGTGTGTGTGTGTGTGTGGGGAGGGGCGGTTGTGGGGGCAGGGGGAGGGGTGGTCGGCGGGGAGGGGTGGTCGGCGTTGTGGGGGCGTGTGTGCGTGTTAGGGGGTGGGTGTGTGTAGAGGGGGGAGTGGTGTGTGGGCTGGGGGGGGGTTGTGTAGGGGGAAACATAACAAGATCAGAGTTTTTGTTATGACTAAAAGTATGAGCAAGTCAACTTCTGGCTGCTGCTAGGATTAGTCATAATGCAGGTTGCAGAAGAACAAGAAAATACATGATTTGTTTAGAGATACAGTGCAGAAACAGGCCCTTCGGCCCACCCTAGGCCCCTCGGCCCAAAATCGCCACACACTAGGGACAATTTTTATATTTACCAATCCAATTAACCCACAAACCTGTATGTCTTTGGAGTGTGGGGGGAAACCCAAGATCTCGGAGAAAACCCATGCAGGTCACAGGGAGAAGGTACAAATTCCGTACAGACGGTATCCGTAGTTGGGATCGAACCCGGGTCTCCGGTGCTGCATTCGCTGTAAGGCAACAGCTCCTACCGCCGCCACCGTGACCATCCAATTGTTGCCAGGACTGCCATTTAGAATATTTCTAGACAACACAGATTTGAATAGATCAAAGAATACAGATGTGAAAGCATGTGGCTTCCTCTTGTCCTTGACATACAGCAGGACGTTGTTTGACCATGTGTTTAAAATAAAGAGATCTTGCCACTGTAATGAAGAACCTCTTTGTGTCAAGGACTATATCAGAATTAGAATGTACGCCGTTACCAGGACTTTGGAGCATTATTATGTGAAGTGTATGTTTAAATGAGCAAACTTAGACATAACAAGGGTCTCACAACATATTGATGGTCAATATGTTTGCCAAGAGCAGTGAAAAGGATGTGGAAGTTGTTTACTTGAATAGTGTTAACTGTTTTAGTCACCAATTGAGTAATACAACACTTTTTAACACTTTTTAACATATTGATTAGATCAGAATCATATTGTCATAAATTAACATTTTGCAATATGTTGGTATAGTCAGTTCATCTACCCATCAGTTCATCAGTTATGCAAAAGAAAGAGAGAATGCCCTCCAAAAAAAAGACAGAGAGAGTTTTATTGTTGCGGTTATTATTTTAAAAAATTGCCCCACCTGAGATTGAATTAAGGATATAGAAAACACTGTGATGAAACTGCCCTGTACAATTTAGGATTGTTTGGAAGTGGGCCTTCCACATAATCCCAAAGAAAGTGTAACTCAATTGGTTGAATATTACTTACTGCAGTTTGAAATTTACAAAAAGGAAAAAAATGCATTAGAAGACGAAGTACTGCATAAAGGCAATGTTCATTTGTAGCGTTACAAGGTTGCATTAGTCGAGGTGATATGCGCAGCTCGAAAGAGAGTAAAAAATATTTTGGTTTAGGTTTATTTTCTCACGTATATTGAGGCACAGTGAAAAACCTTGTTTTGCATGTTATCCAATCAAATCAGTTTATACGATGAGTGAATACAATCCAGCTAAACTGAAGTACAATAGATGGCGTGCAGACTATAGTCTGCTAGATTTTTAGGTGGAAAAGAGGTTTAAAACAGTAAGGCCATTGTATTGAATGATAGTAGATTCTCCTCACAAAGAGTTACCATGCTCCAGCATCACCTTTGGAAATAATATGACCAATCTAGATGTTAGATTAGTGCCAGTGAAATATTAAAAATATATATTTCTCAACAAAGGAAGTAAATGGCAAAGATTAAGGCTGTAATAATAGAAGATGGCGATCTTGAAAATAGGATGGCAATATATAGGCCTCCCCTGATGATGAGAGAGAATGATTGAAAGAACTCTTACTATCCATTCATAATGAAATAAACTTCTGTAAGGTCACTCCTCGGTCTCCCTTAATCCAGTGGGAATAAACCAAGCCTACATAATCTCTCTTTTAACTACCGCTCTCCATTCCTGGCAAAGTCCTGACTAATTAAATTTGCATTTTCTCAATTGTCACCACATCTTTCAGACTGAAGAAGAATCCCGACATGTCTGAAGAACAATCCCGACTCAAAATATCATCAGTCATTTCCCTTCACATTTGCTGCCTGGTCTGCTAGGTTCCTCTAACATGTTGTTTTATGCTCTAGATTCCTGCATCTGCAGTCTCTTGTGACTCTGTGTTCCAACTAATGTTTTGTATAGCTGCAACACAGCATTGTAACCCTTATACTAGATGCCTCAACCTATGAAGACAAGCAAACCAAATGTATTTTTCACTACCCTAACCACCCGTGAAACCACTTTCAGTGAGTTATGGACTTGTATTCCAATGTCTCTCTGCAAATCTGTGCTTCTAGGAAAATCTACTGTAAGCAAATTTTGCTTGCAGCAGCATCACAGGCTCAGACTTGGACAAGCACACATAACAAACACAAAAATTACACATAGAAACATAGAAACATAGAAATTACACATAGAAACATAGAAAATAGGTGCAGGAGTAGGCCATTCAGCCCTTCGAGCCTGCACCGCCATTCAATATGATCATGGCTGATCATCCAACTCAGTATCCCGTACCTGCCTTCTCTCCATACCCCCTGATCCCTCTAGCCATAAGGGCCACATCTAACTCTCTTAAATATAGCCAATGAACTGGCCTCAACAACCTTCTGTGGCAGAGAATTCCAGAGAATCACCACTCTCTGTGTGAAAAATGTATTTCTCATCTCGGTCCTAAAAGATTTCCCCCTTATCCTTAAACTGTGACCCCTTGTTCTGGACTTCCCCAACATCGGGAACAATCTTCCTGCATCTAACCTGTCCAAACCCTTAAGAATTTTGTACATTTCTATAAGATCCCCCCTCAATCTTCTAAATTCTAGCGAGTTCAAGCAGAGTCTATCCAGTCTTTCTTCATATGAAAGTCCTGACATCCCAGGAATCAGTCTGGTGAACCTTCTCTGTACTCCCTCTATGGCAAGAATGTTTTTCCTCAGATTTGGAGACCAAAACTGTACGCAATACTCCAGGTGTGGTCTCACCAAGACCCTGTACAACTGCAGTAGAACCTCCCTGCTCCTATACTCAAATCCTTTTGCTATGAATGCTAACATACCATTCGCTTTCTTCACTGCCTGCTGCACCTGCATGCCTACTTTCAATGACTGGTGTACCATGACACCCAGGTCTTGTTGCATCTCCCCTTTTCCTAATCGGCCACCATTCAGATAACAGTCTACTTTCCTGTTTTTGCCACCAAAGTGGATAACCTCACATTTATCCACATTATACTGCATCTGCCATCCATTTTCCCACTCACCCAGCCTGTCCAAGTCACCTTGCAGCCTCCTAGCATCCTCCTCATAGCTAACACTGCCCCCCAGCTTCGTGTCATCCGCAAACTTGGAGATGTTGCGTTCAATTCCCTCATCGAAATCATTAATATATATTGTAAATAGCTGGGGTCCCAGCACTGAGCCTTGAGATACAACCAGTAGTCACTGCCTGCCATTCTGAAAAGGACCCGTTTACTCCTACTCTTTGCTTCCTGTCTGCCAGCCAGTTCTTTATCCACATCAATACTGATCCCCCAATACCATGTGCTTTAAGTTTGTATACTAATCTCTTATGTGGGACCTTGTCGAAAGCCTTCTGAAAGTACAAATATTACACATCAACTGGTTCTCCCTTATCCACTCTACTAGTTACATCCTCGAAAAATTCAATAAGATTTGTCAGACATGATTTACCTTTCATAAATCCATGCTGACTTTGTCCAATGAGTTCACCACTTTCCAAATGTGCTGCTATCCCATCTTTAATAACTGACTCTAGCAGTTTCCCCACTACCGATGTTAGACTAACTGGTCTGTAATTCTCCGTTTTCTCTCTCCCTTTTTAAAAAGTGGGGTTACATTAGCTACCCTCCAATCCTCAGGAACTACTCCAGAATCTAAAGAGTTTTGAAAAATTATCACTAATACATCCACTATTTCTGGGGCTACTTCCTTAAGCACTCTGGGATGCAGCCTATCTGGCCCTGGGGATTTATCGGCCTTTAATCCATTCAATTTACTTAACACCACTTCCCGCCTAACCTGGATTTCACTCAGTTCGTCCATCTCATTTGACCCCCGGTCCCCTGCTATTTCCGGCAGATTATTTATGTCTTCCTTAGTGAAGACAGAACCAAAGTAATTATTCAATTGGTCTGCCATGTCCTTGTTCCCCATGATCAATTCACCTGTTTCTGACTGCAAGGGACCTACATTTGTTTTAACTAATCTTTTTCTCTTCACATATCTATAAAAACTTTTCCATTCAGTTTTTATGATCCCTGCCAGTTTTCTTTCATAATCTATTTCCCTTTCCTAATTAAGCCCTTTGTCCTCCTCTGCTGGACTCTGAATTTCTCCCAGTCCTCTGGTAGGCTGCTTTTTCTGGCTTATTTGTACATTAATTTGTACATTAATCTGCACATTAACTCCTGCAAGACGGTAAAAGGGGAAAAAAATTGTGATAAACAAGTCATTAGTGCTAAACACAATTAGCGATAGGGAAAAAACATAAAGAGGTGATCTGTAATGTTCTAGTGTCAAAGTAGGATTAGAATTCGTTCATGAACCTCATAGTTATAGGAAAGTACAGGAGCTGCTCCTGAACCAGGTGGTGTAAGTCTTTATTATTTCCTGCTTAATGTAGCAGTGAGAAGAGGGCATGATCCAGATGTTGAGGATCCAACATGTAACGTGCCATGTTCCTAAGGTATATATGTTTTTGATGGTGCGAAGGCTGTGCCTGGAATAGTGCAGGCTGAGTTTGTATAAATTCCACCACTTTCTGCAACCTCTTGCATTCCTCATAGAGTGATGGAGTCTTACAGCTTGGAAACAGGCTCTTCAGCCAAACTTGATGACACTGGCCAACATGTCCCATCTGCACTAATCTCACCTAATTGCATTCTAAAAAAAATCCTATCCATGTATCTGTCTAAATGTTTCTTAAACAATGTGATAGTACCTGCCTCAACTACCTCACCTGACAACTTGTTCCATACACCTCTTACCCTTTGTGTGAAAAAGTTACTCATCAGATTCTTATTAAAACTCTTCCCCCTCATCTTAAAGCTATGTCCTCTGGTTCGCTCTGAGCAAGAGACTCTATGTGTCTTTCTGATCTATTCCTCTCATGATTTTATACACCTCTACTAGACTAAGTGGGACCCGTTGGGGGAGGGATAAGCAGGAAATAATAATGAAATACATTGAGCAGGAAATAATAAAGACTTACACCACCTGGTTCAGGAGCAGCTACTGTACTTTCCTATAACTATGAGATTCATGAACCAATTCTAATCCTAGTATGGGTATTGTGGGCTGAAGGGACTGGTTTACAGAGAGCTGGTATGGACATTGTGGGCCAAATGGATTCTTGGGGTGACAGCTCAGTCACTCAAGCCTGATGTGCTGGCAGCTCACTCACAGCTGGTGGGTGAGCAGTTGACTCACGGCTATTCCTTGAAATTCCATTTCAAGCAGGGTGCAAGGCCACCAAATTCAAATGCAGTTTCCTACCATTTCAAGCAGGGTGCAAGGCCACCAAATTCAAGCGCAGTTTCCTACCACTTCATGCGGGGTGCAAGGCCACCGAATTCAAGTGCAGTTTCCTACCACTTCAAGCAGAGTGCAGGGCCACAAAAGTCAAGTGCAGTTTCCTACCACTTCATGCGGGGTGCAAGGCCACCGAATTCAAGTGCAGTTTCCTACCATTTCAAGCAGGTTGCAAGGCCCACCAAATTCAAGTGCCGTTTCCTACCACTTCAAGCAGAGTGCAGGGCCACAAAAGTCAAGTGCAGTTTCCTACCACTTCAAGCAGGGTGCAGGGCCACCAAACTCAAGTGCAGTTTCATGTCACTTCAAGCAGGGTGCAAGGCCACCAAATGCTAGTGCTGTTTAATGCCATTTCAAGCAGGGTGCAAGGCCACCAAATTCAAGTGCAGTTTCATACCACTTCAAGCAGGGTGCAAGACAACCTGATTAAAGTGTAGTTTCATACCATTTCAAGCAGGGTGCAAGGCCATCACATTCAAATGTAGTTTCATACCATTTCAAGCAGGGTGAAACCACCATAAAACCACACACAACACCACATAAACACCACACTCACAGTTCAGTAGACATTCAGTGTGTTCAGTTGATTCATAGCACAGACAGTCGTGACCTCCCCCTCCCCCATCTTGCAGAGACTGAGCCACACCCACACTTCCGGGTTTTATAATCCCTCCCCTCTCCCACCAGAAGGGGCCTGGCCTTCATGGCGTGATTGACAGGAGAGAAATTCTCAACATTTTTAAAAACACTAATAACACTTTTATTTTTCATTGATGGGAAGAATCCTCTGCACCTGATGAGTGGAGGGGGACTGAGTAAGATGGCCAAAAATCATAGCAGTAAGTGGTATCGTTTTATCTAAAATCAATATACAGTGCAAACAGGAAGTTGTCCAGTTACCACCACCAACAACCACTTGCAGTGCAGCATTTCAATGCAGTTACCAGCACCAACAACCATTTGAAGTGCAGCATTTCAAAGCAGTTACCACCACCAACAACCATTTGCAGTGCAGCATTTCTATGCAACCACATTTTCATTTCAAACCACATTAAGGGCACTCACAGTTGAGTAGACATGTGTTCAGTGTTATTCACAGCTCAGAGAGACGTGACCCTCTCGCTTCCTCCATCTTGCAGAGACTGTGAGGCATAACACTTCTGGGTTTTATAGTCCCTCCCCCTCCCACCAGCAGGGGCAGAAGAGAGAATGTCAACATTTAAAAAACATTAATAGCTCTTTTATTTTTCATCGATGGAAAAAATCCTCTTGTCCTGCGCAGCGGAGGGGGACTCTGAGTAAGATGCCCAAAAATCACAGCCGTAAGTGGCAGTGTTTTCTCAAAAACCATGAAACAGAAAAACAGGAAGTGGTCAAGATGTTACTTTTAGTAATATAGATAAGATCACCTCCTTATCCTCCTGTGCTCCATGGAATAGTCCAAGCTTGCTCATCCTCTCCCCACAGCTCAGGCCCTCATGTCTTGGCAACATCCTCGTAAATCCTCTCTGCACCCTTTCCAGTTTGACAACATCTTTCCTGTAACATGGTGCCCAAAACTGAACACAAAACTCTAAATGCGGCCTCACTGACATCTTATGCAACTGCAACATAACCTCCCAACTTGTATACTGTGTATTGAATTTGCCCATACCAGCCCATGATGCAACCAGCCAGGTTACTTTCTATAGAAAATCCGTAGAAATTTGTAGAGAATATTCAGAGGGTAAACCTCTTTAAACTAATGAGGAAGTAGAGGCACTCGCCCACCTTATTTGTGATTGGATCTATGTGCGGGGCCCAGGAAAGGTCATCTCAAATGTTAACAGACAGCCCAGGAATTTGAAATTACTAACACTTTCCTTTGCTGACCCACCAATGAAAACTGCCTCGTTGTCTCCCATCTTCCCCTTTCTGAAGTCAGTGGTTAGTTTCCTGGTCTTGGTGATGTTTAGTATGAAATTGTTGTTGCAGTACCACTTAACCAAGTGTTTTGATCCTTTCCTGTATGCTGCCTCATCCTCATTTGTGATTTGGCCAATAACAGTGGTCAACAACATCTGAAAGGACCAGAGTAACTTTTTTTTCTGTCAAGCCACAAATGTCTAAAGCATTTCAGAAAAGTTATCAAATTTGGCACGTAACTGAACCTGGTTAAGTTTGTGTATTGTGTGTTCTTTTTTTTTTATTGTACCGCTGCTGGCAAATTAATTTCACTGCACTTTATGTGCACGTGACGAATAAAACTGACTTGGCTGACTTGACTTGACTGAGACAATTAAACAAATGTGCAAAAGCTTACTCAGAAGTTTCAAAGAGATTCTACAAAGGAGATAAGAAATGGGGAGGTAGAAAAGTCTAAAGTAAGGTCATATGGTCTTGGCATCGGGGATATGGTGACCAATGGAGTGCTTACATTTGTGGATTATCTAGAATAAGGGGAATAAGATAGAGTCATACAGTATGGAAACTGGCCCTTTAACCAGACTTGCCCGAGCCGACCAAAAGTGCCCATCTACACCATTTCACCTGCCTGTGTTTGGCCCATTTCCCTCTGAATCTTTCCTATCCATATACCTCTCCAAATATCGTTTGCGTGTTTTAATACCTTCCTCAACTACCTCCTCTGGCATCTTGTTCCATATACCTTCCGTCGCCTTCCATATCAAGTTCCAGCATCTCAGTCGTCCCACAGTCTGAATCCCCGTCCTCTGCACCAACTCCTCATCTGTCCTATCTTCCTATTTCTACCCTCATAGTATAGAAAGGCAGAGGTTGCACTAGAAACTGTGTAAAAGAGATTCACCAAGATGTTGCCTGAAATATATGAGATTGGAGGATGTTAGTTTTGGGGAAAGAATGGATAGGCAGGTTTTTTTTTCCCCTGGGCTGAAGGACAATACACAATAGGTGCAGGAGTAGGCCATTCGCCCCTTCGAGCCAGCACCGCCATTCAATGTGATCATGGCTGATCAACCCCAATCAGTACCCTGTTCCTGCCTTCTCCCCATATCCCCTGACTCCGCTATCTTTAAGAGCCCTATCTAGCTCTCTCTTGAAAGGAGGCTGAGAGGTGACCTAGAAGGGTATATAACATTATGAATTCGTAGATAGAGTAGATAGTCAGAACTTTTTAGCCATTGTATGGGCATCAAAAACAAGAGGAGATTAGATATAAGGAGAGAGTATTCAATGAGGTTTTATTTACACAGAATGTGATTGATATCTGGAACTCTGGCAGAAGAGGTACTAGAATTGGATGCAGTCACTACTTTTATAGACATTTGGATTACCACTTAACTAGATGCAGTATAGAAGAACATTATCTGTTTGTGGACAAATTGAATTTATGGAACTAAACCAAAAGGTCAGGATGTACATGGCAGGCCAAATAATCCATTCTTGTGCTGTACAAGTCTGACTCTAATTGCAGTTTTTGTCAACAGAGTACTTGCCAATAAGCAGTTGAAGGAAATGATTACTTATATGATAATGATAGTTGTAAACTTGGATATTGCTTATGTGCACTTTACATGAATGAATTGTTAAATTGTTTTCAAGTACTCCTGGAGCCTGTGAACTGCACATCTCAGGGTCACCATCAACTGGTTACAATGTGAAGGCAAGCCTGAGCTTTAATTCACCAACATGTTCAAGCAAATATATGTTTGCTTATTGCCTGCCTTGCCCCATCCAGTTCAGAATCACACCCTTCCATCCACGTTGAATTCTGGTGGAATCAACAGTTAGAGGACTTTATCTGACAGGAGAACAAATCGTGCCTTGGGCTCTGTTATTTTGATAATAGAGCAAGCACCTGATTGTGCTGCAATCATGTATGAGCGAGAGGACAGGCTGAAATTTTCAAGCTGCTTTGGACTGTGATATCCTTTGAGGGAATAAGGAAAATGTTATGAACTTATGAAAATGTTTTTATCTTTAAGCCTTAAGCCCCTTAACTCGGTTTATCCCTCATGCCTCAGGTCATTTGTTGGGTAACCACAGCTCTTATGAGTGCAATCAGCTCTGAAGTTAGAAGGGCTATTGAAATTTGTAACAGGTTGCCTGACTTTTCTTCAGAGAACTCTCCTGTTGGATAAATAATAATTGGACACACTAGGGAATATTACAGTAACCTAATTTATATATATAAAATATTTCTTTCCATGTTTACATATGTCCGTCTGGAGTGAAATTCTTCTGAATGCTTCTAAAATTCTTGGTTGCTTATGTAACCAAATATTTCAGAAATGTTTTAGAAATAAATCGCCTCTTTAAGCAAATGATGAGGTACTTAATTTAAATTTCAATATTTTGAGTTTTATTTATGATGCTTTTTTTCCCAACAGTCCACAAACTAAGTATGGACAGCTTGTTAATACTCAGCAATTGACAGGAACTTCACGTATGGTGAAACACGTATCAAATGGAAATGGACAGCTACTGTCCAATTCACTATTTAACAACAATGGACAGGCGCGGGTTCAGAACCAGTTTGCTACAAATGGACAAGTAGTATCAAAAAATGAAAATGCACTACCACGAGGTGAGTGACAGAAACAACTCTGCTTTGAATATCATACAACTATTCTTTTAGGAAAACTGTCTTTAAAGCCAAAATTTGATTAACCTTCCAAAAGATTTTTCAAATGTTTTTTAGGTTTTTTTCTCTCCCTTCAATGGCCAGTTTGACACATTAGTATTTAAACAAAAGTATTCTATCTGGTTTCAAATTACTGTTAATTTTTTGTGAAGCAGTATCAGAGTATAGGTTCTTTAAGCATGACTCTTATTTTTCATTTGAAAAGCACAATAAGAGAACTTGAAAATACTCACCAAGGCAAGGCAGAGAGGAACAGAGTTGCTATCTTGGGTTATTGATTTTTCATCAAAACTAAAAAGCTAAGGCGGAAAAGAAGAGAGCTCTTTGAGTTGATTTGTCATCCTGCAAATTACTACAGCTCCCATTCATTAGTCATTACCATGAAACAAATTGGGAAGAAAGTGAATATGACTAAAATTGCATCTATTTCATCTGATGGCTGTTAGTCCACATATACAATCTCATCTCCCGATTTCAAACATATGCATATGCATCATTCATGTCTCCGATATATTTTCAAATGGAATATATTTGTCACTATAGAGTAAAATATAATATTCAACCAATACATTTTGGTGGAATTATGACAGCTACTTAACTAATAAATTATCACTTTGAAGTGGGGTGCCTCAGGGATCTATGTTGGGTCCACTGTTGTTTGTCATGTACATCAATGATCTGGATGATGGGGTGGAAAATTGGATAAGTAAGTATGCAGATGATACTAAGATAGGTGGTGTTGTGGATAATGAAGTAGATTTTCAAAGTCTACAGAGAGATTTGGGCCATTTGGAAAAGTGGGCTGAAAGATGGCAGATGGAGTTTAATGCTGATAAGTGTGAAGTGCTACATCTTGGCAGGACAAATCAAAATAGGACGTACATGGTAAATGGTAGGGAATTGAGGAATGCTGTGGAACAGGGATCTAGGAATAACTGTGCATAGTTCCCTGAAGGTGGAATCGCATGTAGATAGGGTGGTAAAGAAATCCTTTGGTGTGCTGGCCTTTATAAATCAGAGCATTGAATATAGGAGTAGGGAAGTAATGTTAAAATTGTACAAGGCATTGGTAAGACCAATTCTGGAGTATGGTGTACAATTTTGGTCGCCTAGCTATAGGAAGGATGTCAACAAAATAGAGAGAGTACAGAGGAGATTTACTAGAATGTTGCCAGGGTTCCAGCAACTATGTTACAGAGAAAGGTTGAACAAGTTAGGTCTTTATTCTTTGGAGCGCAGAAGGTTAAGGGGGGACTTGATTGAGGTCTTTAAAATGATGAAAGAGATAGACAGAGTTGACGTGGATAAGTTTTTCCCATTGAGGGTAGGGAAGATTCAAACAAGAGGGCATGACATGAGAATTAAGGGACAGAGGTTTTGGGGTAACGTGAGGGGGAACGTCTTTACTCAGAGGGTGGTGGCTGTGTGGAATGAGCTTCCAGCAGAAGTGGTGGAGGCAGGATCGATTTTAACATTTAAGAGTAAAGTGGATAGGTATATGGACGTGAAGGGAATGGAGGGGTATGGTCCGCGTGCAGGTAGATGGGACTAGGGGAAAACAAATGGTCGGCACGGACTGGAAGGGCCGAGAGGGCTTGTTTCCGTGCTGTAATTGTTATATGGTTATATGGTTATAAGTGTAATAATCTTACTGGTGATCAAACATATTGTGCCTGCATATCACTCTTTGCACATTAGGCTACCCCTTAGTCCTCATCTGTATCTTCAAGAGTAAAATAAGTACAAGATCTACCTTTTCTACCCTTTCTCATGGTCTATCTATTTTGCCTGATGACTCCTCATATTCACCATCTTGTTCTGACTCTCTATTTCTCAGTAACTCCAATCCCACAACCTGCGTTTTCATCAATTCTGGCAGTTACTCAATTTTTAGCAATTTCTCTCAGCTCAGATATTCTCTTCTTAGATATGTGTGCTGCCTTTCTCTTTTCCTTTAAGATGTGTCAGGTAATTCCCTCTTTGAACAATGTTTTAGTTATTTGTTGTAAGACCTCCTTATTTGACACAAAACACTCCTGTGAAGTGCATTGGGGCATTTTCCACAATAACGTGTTAAAGAAATACATATTAAGTTGGTAAATTCATTCTCATTAAAATTTGAAACAATTATTATGTTCCTCCTGGTCCATCTAACAGCCAAAAAGTTAAACTCTACACAGTGCAACTTATTTTGGAATTATATTTGCATACATTTTTATTTAGTTTATCCATGAGATCTAATTTCTTCCACTAACTCTTAACGATTCCCTTGGTGTCAAAAGAGCTAGTTTAATTCACACCATATGAAACTTCAATGAGGATTGGGGGTTATCCCTTCAGCAACCTGTCTTCTGTCCAGTGCAAAGGTTGTTGTTGTTTGAGACATTCAATGACACAACCCAAGACATTGCTGTGGGAATTTCTCATGGCACTCAAGGATACAGAGAAGATTTACGAGGATGTTGCAAGGAATAGAGGGTCTGAGTTATAGGGAGAGGTTGAGTAAGCTAGGACTCTATTCCTTGGAGCACTGGATGATGAGGGGTGATCATATAGAGGTGTTTAACATCATGAGAGGAGTAGATTGGGTAGATGCACAGTCTCTTGCCCAGAGTAGGTGAATTGAGGACCAGAGGACATAGGTTTAAGGTGAAAGGGAAATGATTGAGCAGGAATCTGAGGGGTATCTTTTTCACACAAAGGGTGGTGGGTGTATGGAACAAGCTGTCAGAGGAGGTAGTTGAGGCAGGGACTATCCCATCATTTAAGAAACAGTTGGACAGGTACATGGATAGGACAGGTTTGGAGGGATATGGACCAAACATGGGCAGATGAGATTAGTGTAGCGGAGACATGTTGGCCAGTGTGGGCAAATTGGGCTGAAGGGCCTGTTTCCATGCTGCATCACTCTATGACTCTATGACACTTCTACAAGGCACAAATGACTTCAACTGCTTCTCCGCCCCTCCACCATCCTAGTCGCCTTGCCATTTCACATCCATATACCCCATTGTTATCACCTCTTCCACAGCCAATAATGGACCATTGAGGGTTCCACATTTCCTTGGTCATTGGTGCCGGCTCTGATTTGTTCTGAACCTTTTCATACCTCTAGTTTCCCTTCCCCCTGACTCTCAGTCTGAAGAAGGGTTTCCACCCAAAATGTTACCTATTCCTTTTCTCCAGAGATGCTGCCTGACCCGCTGAGTTACTCCAGCATTTTGTGTCCATCTTCAACTGCTTCACCATTGATTTACCATCTAGATAAGGTGAGAAGAGGTGGATATGGGAGAGTGGCATTCATGAGTGGTTGCAATTGCACTTTGTGGAATTTGCACATTTTCCCTCTTTCCTCCCACATTCCAAAGATGTGCAGGTTTGGTAGGTTAACTAGCTACTGAAAATTGTCCATGGTATGTGGATGTATAGAATTGAGAACGTTGTTCAGGACAAGGGGGGAAAATAATAGGATAGTGCAAATGAGTGTGATAGTTAGTTCCTATTTCCATGCTCTATCTCTCAATGTTTCTATTTCCATATATATATGTAAAAAACTAGGGAATATAATTTTAAAATAATTTTCAAAAAGTAGGTGAGTGAACAGCTTTCCACCCTGAGGGCTAGTAGATGTCCAAAACGCACTGCCTGAACGTGTGATGTAAGTGGAAATTGTAATTGGATTTTAATGGTACTTGAATGTATATTTGAGGAGTGATTTACACAGCTATTGTAAAGTAGGGTGGAGCCAATAGGCTGTATGGTCATCTGTTGCTATCATGTTTGCCTTTGACACAATTGGCAGTAGTTTTGGTTTTGTGACTGAGACACAAACACAACATTCTAGGCTGAAATGTGCAAGAAGGAACTGCAGATGCTGGATTAAACCGAAGATAGACACAAAAAGCTGGAGTAACTCAGTGGGACAGGCAGAATCTCTGGAGAGAAGGAATGGGTGACTTTTCGGGTCGAGACCTTCTGAAGAACATGAGGGGAGTCAAACAAATAACAAAAAATGATTATTTGGTCATATTCGTCCTGCTGTTTGTAGGATCTTGCTAATAGAAACATGATGTCAATTGTAATGCTCAACATTACAACCATAACTGCATTTCCAAAGTTCCAACGTCACCCTTTCCTTCTCTCCTGAGATGCTGCCTGCCCCGCTGAGTTACTCCAGCTTTTTGTGTCTATTCTAGGCTGAAAACCTCATTGCAATAGTGCACAATACCGTAAAATGTTATTTTTAATAAAATGAAATATTTAATTGAATTGAGATGTGTGTCCCAGACAGACATCAATAATTCCCTGGCTTTATATGGAAGAACATCATGGGAGTCAAACAAATAACAAAATGTGATTATTTGGTCATATTTGGCCTGCTGTTAGAATGATCTTGCTAATAGAAAAAGTAATGATGTGTTTTCAACATTACAACCATAATTGTATTTCCAAAGTTCTTCATTAGCTGTAAATTTATTTTGAGATTTGTAGAATCTATAAACTGTGCATTAATTTGATAACCAAATGATAACACATTGTCCAAAACATAAAGTGTTGGAGGAACTCAGTTGGTCAAACAGCATCTATGGAGGAAATAGACGGGTGATGTCTCGGATCGGGACAAGAAAGGTCCCGACCAGAAAACTCCCACTATTACTGAAGAAGGGTCCCAACCTCAAACGTCAGCAGTGTGAAGAAGGGTCCTGATCCGAAACATCTCCTGTCCATTCCCTCCACAGATACTGTCTGACCTGCTAAGTTCCTCCAGCACTTTGTGTTTTGCTGAAGATTCCAGCATTTGCATGGAATCCAACACATTGTCAGATTGTAAAATGTTTGAAACTCAAAAGTCATGAAGTTATGATATGATATTACAGTACTTGAATTACATCTTTTTTGATGTATAATGTCTCCGGGTAAAGATGGGGTTACTTGCCATAGAGTCAGTGAAATGTGAATTCCATTAATTTATTTCTGAGCATAAAAACCTACTAACCTACACCTGGTTCTGTTTTGTTCAGCTCCTCAAACCTGCTCCACCATTGAATGAGATATTTTACCTCACTGCCATTTTCCAAGGGTAACTCCATTTCCCTTGAGTATTGTACAATCGAAAATCTATTGATTACCTACCCTGAGTGAACTTGGTTCAAGAATCTCCAGATAAATTTACAACCCCATTGAGGCGAAAAAATCTTTCTTCTCCGTCCTGAATGGACAACCTTTTTTGTGATTTATGTATCTGGTCATCGCTGCCAGAATAAATAACATTTCCGCATGTACCATAGACCTATCTTGTGGAAGCAGGCCTTTTGTCCCACCAACACCCTGCCAACCATCAAGCATACATTTGCATGAATTCACCACACATTCCCATCAACTACCCCATTGATACTGCTCACCTACACAGTGGGGACAGTGTACAGTGACCAATTAACCAGCCAACCTCCACGTCTTTGGAATGTGAGAGATAAATGGAGCACCAAGAGAAAACCCATGTTCTCAAAGCAAGAACGTGCAAACTCCACAGACAGCAACAGAGGTTCGGATTTCCTCTGAGTCACTGGATCAGTCAGGCTGCAGCTCAGCTTCCTTTGAAACCCATATTGAATTAGAATGCTGCAATGAAATCACCCCTTATCATGCCTTGAACCAAGGCAGGACATTCATTGTGGCCGCGCGAGCCCTGTGGAGTATTGTAGACTGGAGGGATATAGAAGGACAACTACATAAATATGGCGTCACAGGTAGATAAGGTGATGTAGAAGGCTTTTGGCATGCCGGTGGTCATCAATTAGGGAATTGAGCACTGAAGACAAGAGACTGCGGATGCTGGAATCTTGAGTAAAACACAAAGTTTTGGAGAAACTCTTTGGGTCAGATAGCATCAGGAGAGGGAAAGGACAGGTGAGGTTTCAAGTTTGGTCCCTTTTAGACTGATTGAAGATTTTTGAGTATAGAAGTTGGCACATTATGTTCCAGTTATGCAAGTGGTTGGTGAGATTACAGTGAGAAGAGTATTGTATTCAGTTTTGGTCACCCTGCTATAGGAAAGATGCCATTAAGCTGGAAATGGTGCAGAGAAGATTTATGAAGATGTTGTCAGGAATTGAGAGCCTGGGCTATCGGGAGAGATTAGATAGGTTAGGACATTATTTCTTGGAGCATAAAAGGCAGGGGGGTGATCGTATAGAGGTGTATAAAATCATGAGCAAAATGAATAGGGTGAATGCACAGGGTCTTTTTCCCAAGGTAGGGAATTGAGAAGTGGAGGGCATGCGTTTAAGCCGAGCGGGGAAAGATCTAATAGTAATCTGAGAGGCAACATTTTCACGTGGAGGGTTCATGGAATGAGATCCCAAAGGATGCAGTTGAGGCAGATGCAATAACAACATTGAAAATACAATTAGGCAGTTAAATGGAGAGGAAAGGTTTGAGGAATATTGGCTGAATGTGGGCAAATTGATCCCAGGGATGGCGGGACTGTCATATGAGGAAAGATTGAAAAGACTAGGCTTGTATTTACTGGAGTTTAGAAGGATGAGGGGGATTCTTATAGAAACATATACAATTATAAAGGGACTGGACAAGCTAGATGCAGGTAAAATGTTCCCAATATTGGGCGAGTCCAGAACCAGGGGCCACAGTCTAAGAATAAAGGGGAGGCCATTTAAGACTGAGGTGAGAAAAAAAAATTCACCCAGAGATTTGTGAATTTGTGGAATTCCCTGCCACAGAGAGCAGTGGAGGCCAAATCACTGGATGGATTTAAGAGAGAGTTAGATAGAGCTCTAGGGGCTGGTGGAATAAAGGTATATAGGGAGAAGGCAGGCACGGGTTATTGATTGGGGACAATCAGCGATGATCTCAATGAATGGTGGTGCTGGCTTGAAGGGTCGGATGGCCTCCACCTGCACCTATTTTCTATGTTTCTATGTTTCTAAATGGGATGAGCGTAGATTGGACAGATTGCTGAAGAGCCTGTTTCTATCCCCATCCTTTTCATTAATGTAGATTGTGAACAACCCAATCACTATCCCGACAGCACCCTATTTGCCCAAACTCTTACTCTGAAAATTATTTCTGTATTCTGACTCTATTTACTGCCCATTAATTCAAAGTCAATCCAAACTGGTATATTACTCTTATTGCTCTATGCTGTAGTTTTATTTAGTAGGTTAGAAGAGGCATCTGTGGAAACTGACACAGCTCCTCTCTGAACTGGAGAACTGCCCTTGTTAATTGCTTTGATGATATTGCATATTCTGTTATAAACTTTTCTCAGTCTGCAAAATGGACCATGAAGTTCCAGTTTCCTGTCACTTTAATTCTCTATCCTACTCCCATTCTGATTTCACTGCTTTTGGTTTTTCACTCGATCCCAGAAAAGCACAATACAAGTTTATAACCTCACCATATTCCCACTTGACATTTTATCTCATCATTTGAGGTAATAGTCTATTTTAGTGCTGGTTCTCATTCGCAGTTTGGAATGAGCCAGCACTACCACCACCTGTGTCCTTCAATCCCTCACAGTTTTCACCTTCACCTTTTGTTCTGTCTATCCATTCCACCGTTCTATTGCAAGTTAAAACTTACAGAGTCATCGGCACTGGTTTATTATTGTCACTGGTGCTGAGCTAAAGGGTTACAATTTGGTTTGTGTCCTATCCAGGCAAATCATACACGACATGACTACATCAGGTAACTTAAACAGGGTGCAGAATGTAGTGTTACAGCTATAGAGAGAATACAGATGAAGTTCAAGCACTGAGGTGAAATGTATTGAAAGATTGGGAATTCATCCCCAGGATACAAGAGGTCCATACTAGAATCTGATAACAGAGGGAAAGAGGCCTTACTTTAATCTAATGATATGTGCTTTTAAGCTTTTGCACTGCTTGGATATTGCACAACAATCTTGCGCCATTCCACTGTTTTGCATTCTTTATATTTATTGATGTGTTTATCATTATTATATGTATACTTTTTACCCTGTGAGCTTCACGTGAAAAAGGAAATTCTTGCATCCCTATGTATATGATGAGAAATCTCACCACATTCACCCTCAGTGGGACCTGTTCTCTTCCCAGTTACCCTTTTCCTCTTAATATATCTCACGATTCTCCTTCACCTTATCTGCCAGTACTATCTCATGTCCTCTTTTTGTCTTCCTGATTTCCCTCATAGTCCATCCCTTTTATTCCTAGAGGGATTCACTTGATTGCAGCAATCTGTACCTGATAGTTTCCTCCTTTTTCCTGACCAGTGCTTCAATATCTCCTCATCGATACTCCTGCCAACTTTACCCTTCACTGTAACAAGAATATGCTGTCCTTAAACTTTCAATGTCTCGCTTTTAAAAACCTCCCACTTGCCAGACGTCTCTTTACCTTCAAATTTTCTCTACAAATCAACTTTGTAAGGTCCGAATGCCTTCACAATGGATATTGCCCCAATTTCAGACTTTAACTTGTTCACCACTTCTATCTCTTTACGATAATTCTTTTAAAATGAATAAAATTATGGTTATTGGTACCAAAGTGCCCCATCCCTGTTTCCGCCATTAATACTTCAGCCACTTGCCCTGCCTCATTTTCCAGAACACTTTCCTGGGACATATTTAATAAATTCTGGCCCATCAAAACTCTTTGCATCATAGCAGTCCCAATCAATAAGAGAAAAGTTGAAACCACCTACTATTACAATCCGATTATTCTTACAGCTACTTGTGATATCCCTGCATACTTGTTACTCTAATTCCCATGGACGATAGAGAGTGGGTCTATGAATGCATATGTGCAAGGGGCTGGTGTGGCCACAGTTGGAGTATAAGGTTCAGATTTGGTCACCCTGCTATAGGATAGCTGGTCACCCTTCCCTTTGAAAATATCTTATATCCACTAACGGCTTCTATTTCTAATATTTCTAATATTCCACACTTGGAAGCATCTTTTAAGTGCACCTTACATTCACAATCACAAAGGACTTAATCGGATGTACACCAGTTTTCAAAGAAAAGAGCCCCCGTCTGTTGAATCCTTTCTCAGCATAATAACTTCTGAGTTTTGTAGATAAAATTAGAACCAGGAGAGATGTAAAAGGTCTGCCAAATCACCGTCATTCATTTTAACGTTAATGCACAGTGAAGAGAGGTTTATAGATGATTTGAATGATTTTTTTTTATTTCCACACATGCTAACATTTACTGTGTCACATTAGCTCCTTTCTAGCATGGTAGAACAACGTCTACAGTAGCATGTATAAATGCATGATTTTTATTGAGAAACGTTGAGAAAGAACATTATGCTTGGTGACTATACTTTGGTTATTAACAAGATGACTAAAAAACTAGTGGAGATACATAATGGGTCAGACAGCATCTGTTGAGACTGCATCAGAACTCAAAACATGTGGCTTAATACCAGTGTTCCATCTGTTAGATGCTCATAAGTTAATAAGATAAAGGAGCAGAATTAGGCCATTTGGCCGATCGAGTCTGCTCTGCCATTTGATCGTGGCTGATCTATTTTTCCCTCTCAATGCCATTCACCTGCCTTCTCTCTGTAACCTTTGGCACCCTTACCAGTCAAGAACCAATCAATCTCTGCTTTAATATTTCCCAATGACCTGGCCCCCACAGCCGTTTGTGGCAATGAGTTCCACAGAATCTTCGCCCTCTGACTAAAAATATTCCTCTTCATCTCCATTTCAAAGGCACGTTCTTTTATTCTGAGGCTGTGCCCTCTGGTCCGAGACTCTCCCACCACTGGAAATATCCTCTCTACATTCACTCTTTCTAGGCTTTTCATTATTTGGTAGATTTCAATGAGATCGCCCCTCATCCTAAACTCCGGTGAATAATATACGTCCAGAGCCATCAAATACTTCTCAGACTTTAACCCAATCATCCCTGGAATTTTGTAAACCTCCATTGGACTCTCTCCAATGCCAGAATATCCTTTCTCAGATATGGGGCCCAAAATTGCTCACAATATTCCAAATGGGGTCTGACCAGTGCTTTAGAAAGCCTCAGCATTACATCATTGCTTTTATTTTCTAGTCCTGTCAAAATAATGCTAATATTGCATTTGCCACTGATTCAACCTGCAAGTTAACATTTTGGGAATATTTCACTAGTACTCCCATGTCCCTTTGCATCTTTAATTTCTGAATCCCGAATGGGATTCTGAATCCCATTTAAAAAATAGTCCACGCCTTTATTGCATCTACTAAAGTGCATGACCGTACAGGTCAAGTCAAGTCACGAGAGTTTATTGTCATGTGTCCCAGATAGGACAATGAAATTCTTGCTCGCTGCAGCACTTTGTTATGCTATATTCCATTTGCCACATGCTATAGACTAATCAAAAAATTCAAGTTTATCTATTGCTTATCTCCCAAACTTTTTATTTCTTGCAGGAGCAAATCTGACAATGAATGTAGGAACAATAAAAATTGTCTTCACACCGACTATTTGCAAACGCCAGTGTAGAAATGGAAAATGTCACAACAGTTGTAAGAAAGGTGATCCAACTACACTTTACAGTGAAAATGGTTATGGTCCTGTGTCCAAATCTGGCTTTCGAATCTGTAAGTACATTTATTGTTATTGATTTAAAACATAAAAATGGAAATTTCTGTATTATTATTTTGTTTACATATTCAAAATTGTAAACCAATTGGGAAGCAACCAGCTGAACGAGGTGGCAATCCTGTCCATCCAGAAAATTAATGCAAGGCTAAAATGGTGGAACCTGTAATCAGACTGGTAAGAGTAGTTAAAGGTAAATTTCAATCTTGGACAGACATGAGATTCCGCACAGAAACCCTGACATAAGACATATGATTTTGAAATTTGGGTCTAATTTGCATATTACCAACAAGTTGCAAATGAGAAGTTGCGATTTGCAGAAAAACGTGTTTATAATTGAAATGGCATGTGGAAGAATGGAGCTGGAGTCAACAGAAGTTTATTGATGCATGGAGTGAAGATGGAAGTTTTACCTGGAATTGGATAATACAGGTAGATACTTGGGGAATTGAGTGAGGTACAAATGTGAAAGATTTTAATGGACTCAGAGATGTGTCTAGAATAATCTTTATAATTAAAATGAAGCTAACATTTTTTTCAGAATAGCCTTGCTAGTCTGCTCAACAAAACAGAATATATGCTTTCATTCATTGGGAAGGCTATTGATTACAAATGTTGGGACATCATGATGCAGATGTACAAGTCATTGGTGAGACCATCATAGGAGTGCCCTTGGGTTCAATTCTGATCACCCAGTTACAAGAAGGATGTAGTTGGAAATAGTGCAGAAGAGATTTACCAGGATCTTAACCTGGGCTTGCGTTACTCCAGCATTATGAGTCTATCTTCCACTTATCATTTTCCAGGCTTTATCTCTCCATAATGTTATTTTCCATCTTTCTTCCCCCTATTCCAGTCAGTCTGAAGAAGGGACCCATTCCGAAGCATCACCTGTCCATTCCCTCGACAGATGCTGCCTGACCCACTGAATTCTTCCAGTACTTTGTGTTTTGCTCAAGATTGCAGTTTCTGCAATTTTCGTGTCTCCAACAAAAATATATGTCCTTTTAGCCTCTTTCACATTAATATGAAAGTCCTTGTCAGTAATCTAGCTAATGTTCCCTCTCCCTTCCCTGCCGCTTCTCAATTCATCATTCAACAAACAGTGCTGTTATTTGGTGGATATGCTTTAAGAATTCATGTCTATGAATGGAATGATAGATGCTTTATACAGAAATTATTAATTATTTCTATGTACGCACTGAATAAAAACAGTATTGCATGTTCAAAACATGCAAATACCTTTTCATTAGGATTGGCCTTAAGTAATGTATCCCTCCTAATTTAGTGAACACATACAGCAAAAACATATGATTGCAGTTTCTGCAATTTTCGTGTCTCCAACAAAAATATGTCCTTTTAGCCTCTTTCACATGAATATGAAAGTCCTTGTCAGTAACCTAGCTAATGTTCCCTCTCCCTTCCCTGCCGCTCAGTGCTTCAATTTAGAACTGCGCAGGAGATTTTTATATTTGAGGAAAGTCATGAACATGGCAAAAGTGAAAGAAATGTGAGTAGCACCTGAAACAGGTATAGCAATAGCACCTGAAATAAATATAACTAATATGTTGCCCAAGAAAGTTGATGAATAATTAGCACTTCAGTGGGAATAATGTGAAGGTAAGTTGCAATCAATGGTGCAGAATGGATTTCAATCTATCCCAGTATATTAAAAAAGGAATTAAAGATTTTGAGTTGAGAATGTAATATTTTTCTCTCAGTTTGAACAATGATTCTATGTGCCTTCTATGGAAACAGAACATTGTGTGAAATTATTCCAGAACTTTGAGTTGGAGATTAGTATAATATGGGAACATTGAACTATTGCACCACTTTGATCTACATTAGTTATAATTATAAAATTACTGTTTTATTCTGCTTTTGGAAATCATTTGTCGATTTCACAATATGTATTTTGGCATAGATACTTTATGAAAATGTTTTAATATAATTCTGGGAGAAATAATGACATATAATTTCCATTCTTGGCACACCAATGTAGTCTGCACTATTTTTCAGCACTACATTATCCTTTCATTTCCTTGTGTAAATTTATGTTGAAATTTCAAACATCTTTTTCTGGTTTGCCAGGTTGTTTTAAGCATTATACACCAGACGGCAATAAGTTCATTGTGTCTGAAAATAAGAATATTGGAGTACTAGAAATGTTTTAAAGTTCACTAAAGTTATATCCCTATAGTTACAGACTGTCAGTCTTAGGGTGGTGTTCAAGAATGACTGATTTAATACATTCTTGGCAGGTCATTTTATTAAATATGTAAACTAAAGATAATATGTGAAATAATTCGGAATTTTTGTGTTGAAGAACTTTTGCAAATTATTTGGTTGGACATATTTCCTAAAGGGTCAGCATTATCCATTGTAATATTATTGTTTCTTTCTTTGTAAATGACAAACATTGATAGTTTGCATTTATATTGTTGTAAACGTTACAGGATTCTTCAGCAATAATTTGAGAATTCTTACCTCAGAAATCCAAATGTTGTATGTTGAAGAAATGTACAAAGGAAGCCAGTTCACCATTGTGGCCAAGCTGGATAGAAAAGAAGATTATAGCACTTTGGCATTCAGTTCTTAGCTCCCACGTCACTGCACATCAGGTTCTCTTTTGAGTAACCTTTAAGGGTGATCAGGGCTCTACATCAACCATTAATTCCGACAGAGAGATGCCGACAACCATCACTACAAGTGACTTTCTTAACTTCAGCATAACATTTTCACCTATTACCTTAAATCTGTCCCATGTAGCTATCAATTTCTCCGTTAAGATGAATAGGCTTTATTGATTTATAGTTTTATTTTGCTTTATTTACATTTGCCCATCAGTCTCTTATACTGAAAACAATCCCACCCTTGACCAATCCTTGCTCTTTCTTAAACCTTGCCATCCCTAGCATTAAATGTCCTTCATACCCTTTGTAGTACTATAATACTTTTCCTGTAATGTTGTGGTAGAAATAGTATGTGGCACTCTAGATGGCTCTGATTACAGTATTTTGCATTTTTGATATGCACTTAAATGGGAAATATTTAATATCCCTTAACCACTTACTCTACTGCCTTTAAATTATATGCTGTGTATTCCGATGCCTTTTTTGGTTGTCTCAAGTCTTTACCATATAGTTGGCATCGTCCAACGGAGGGAGATGATAGTGCGGCTTTGATGCTCTCCAGTTTGGAGAGGTTTCTTTCATCTATGATTGCATTTCCTGCTGTGCTGATCGATGTTCAACATCATCATCCCTTTCAAACCTATTGACAAACTCTGGGAACTAGGTCCCTGTTCCTCCCCATGTAGCTGAATCATTCTTCCTCGTTGGCAAACCATAATCATTATGGATTGACAACAATACCTGCTCCTTGCTGACCATCGGCATGGGCATCTCAGACCCAATTCTGTGTACCCAGACACAGCTCCAATGCCATCTTTAAATTTGCCAGCATTACCACCGTTATTGGACAAATAAGGCGTAACGACCAGTCAGAGATGAATAATCTAGTTGAATGGT
The DNA here is from genome assembly GCA_035221665.1 of Okamejei kenojei. Taxonomy (NCBI): domain Eukaryota; kingdom Metazoa; phylum Chordata; class Chondrichthyes; order Rajiformes; family Rajidae; genus Okamejei; species Okamejei kenojei. The sequence goes on along the minus strand of CM069139.1, from coordinate 14,033,115 downwards.
GCCAAAAGAACAATCACTCTTTACGTTAGCAAGACCAAGGAGCAGATTAAATGTGCAGGAAGGAACTGCAGATGCTGTTTACACTGAAGATAGACATAGAGCTGGAGAGCAGAAGGAATCACAGGACCAATGAGGGTGTTTGATGTCTGAATTTGAAGAGTTTGAAGAAGGGTCTCGACTCGTAAGCGCCACCCATTTCTTCTCTCCAGAGAAGTTGCCTGTCCTGCAGAGTTACTCCAGCATTTTGTGTCTATCCAAGGAGCAGATTTTTGACTGCAGGAAAGGAAAGACAAGGGACCATGCAGCCGTCTTCATTGGCATTGGAGAAAGTCAACAGCTTCAAGTTCCTGGATGTATACAGCTGTTGATTTGTCTTGTACCCAGCACATTGATGCAATCATGAATAAAGCTCACCAATGCCTCAATTCGCCTCAGAGGTTTGAGGAGATTCAGTATGTTGCTGAATACGCTATCTGAGCTTTGCACATTACTACACCATTGGAGAAGCATACACAGTTCGCACTCGTCGTGACAGCACATATAAGAGTATTTTGTCTTCAATAGCCATTGGTACTGCTAGCAACTATAGTCTGATGGTGAAGTCTGCTCAATCAATCCAAAATCTGGGGAAAGTAAACTGTGCCTAAAGGGCCTGTCCCACTTGGTGTTTTTTTCGGCGACTGCCGGCATCAGTGACTGACGTATCAGGTCACTAAAAAATGTGCGGCGTGATGCGGCATGACGAAGCGTGATGACGTATGACGCACGGTGTTTTTTCAGGTGTCGCAACATTTTTTTTGTCGCCGCTGGACTTTGTAATGTTCAAAATCTTTTGGCAACGCCGGCAGTTGCGGAAAAAATCGCCAAGTGGGACAGGCCCTTAAGAAGAAATAGACAGTGTTTATATATCCCTTTTGATGTTGGAAATACCCGGTAACAGCAATTGTAAAGGGCCTGTCCCACTTAGGCGTTTTCTTTAGGCGACTACAGGCGACTGGCGAAATTGTTTCAACATGTTGAACATTTTTCGGCGACAGTGGCGACAATTTGGGTTGTCGTAGGTGCTGTCGTAGGTTGTCGCCAGGTTAACGTAGGTTGTCACCGGTGCTGACTTCAGTGAATTCCATTGTCCTAGTCGCTGGCAGTCGCCTAAAAAATCTCCTAAGTTGGCAGGCCCTGAGGAGTGCCTTTTTAGGTCCTTCACACCACTCATGACTGATACATTTTGTCAGCATTTTTAGCTTCAATAAGGATGAAGGAAGGCAAGTAGAGAATCTTGTAATGTGGCAAAGGACTCATGCAACTTGCTTCAGTTTAAACATAAAGTGAGAATGAAATCCAAACTCTTGACTCCCTAAAGTAAGAGTTTATTATCATGGATGGCTATTAACAACATTATTTTTTTTAACAATAGGGGCAAAGGTTAAAGGAGATGTGCAAGTATTTTTTAAAACAGAACTTGATGTGTGCCGGAATTGCATGGCCTGGGGCGGTTATTTTTACGATAATGACGTTTTAATTGTTTTTACATAGGCACATAGATGTGCATAGAATGGAAGGATATGGATCATGCACTGGCAATTGAAATTATCTTCATGTTCAGCACAGGTGTTGTGTGCTGAAAGACCTGTTCTTTTGCTGTACTATTCTCTGGAGGCATATTCAGTAATGATCACCTCTGAGAATATACCCATGCATTTCAGAAGAGATCAATGCTGAATGAGTTAAAATTGATCACCACGAAAGCCATTTTTTATAGAATATCTGTAATGATTATTGATAATTGATAGATAATTGATATTTGATAGATTATTGATAATTCGATAGTTTCTTTTTGCACTTGCAGAGAAAAGGAGGAAGGCCTGACAATACAGCTCCTATCACAAAATAAGAACAATAAATTTGGATAAAGATTAGACAATCTGTTGAGAGTCATTAAATAATAATCAACAAATCAAAATCAACTACAAAGCAAAATAAGAGCAATCATTAGTTCCTAATCAATTTTTAGGTTTCAGAATGTCATAAAACGTGCTGTTCTTTACCCTTAAGTACCACCAACAAACTGTCAAAAACAGAAACAATTATTTGTTTTGAATGATGCATAAATCAACTAAATTAGCAAGCAATTAATTACCAATTTATTTTTATTTAGATTTTTGCCAGATACCATGTCTGAATGGAGGATACTGCATTGGAAGGGACAAGTGTTGGTGCCCATCAAACTCAACAGGGAAGTTCTGCCATCTTCCAGTGCTTCATAAAAAACAGGTTGTGACAAAGATAGCACCTGCAGATTCTTCCAACACACAGTCTGTTTACACACTCCCTCTTTCAAATCAGCCAGGTAAATAATTGGATGTAATTGTTATTATTGGAGGAGTATCTATCCATAATGTGATACTTCTGCAAAAAAAAAATCAACATTTGTATTGCCGCACATAATTCTGCAGATAATGGGTGTGCACATGTGTAATTTACATATTCCCTGTGACTGTAGGTTTCCGTGATTACTTCAGTGTCTTCCTGTGTTCCAAAGACATTCTGCTGGTAGGCTAATTTGGGAGGCTGATTGTCAAATGGTATCATTGGGTGGTAGGCAATTCAGGATGAAGTTGATGGACATTTTCATGAGATCATAAGTGATATGAGTAGAATTAGTCCATTCGGCCTATCAAGTCTACTCCGCAGTTCAATCATGGCTGACCTATCTCTCCCTCCTAACTCCATTCTCCTGCCATCTCCTCATAACCTCTGACACCCGTTTTTCAGAAGAAATAAGTGGGTAGAAAAGAACTAATGAGAGGTAGACTAGACTTGAGTGTTTGAATGGCCTCCTTTGCAGGAAGAAATAATTAAAGTACATATTTAGATTGCATTGGTATACAAATGCACCGTTGTAAAATATCAACGTAAACTTTAAGTAAAATTTACATGTAACAATGTGTGTGTATATATATATATATATATATATATACAGAATATAAATATATGAATGTTTATTCCGTAAGAAAACAAAGGGGGTGACACAGTGGCACAGCAATAAAGATGCTGCCTTACAGCACTAGAGACCCGAGTTTGATCCTGACTATGGGTGCTGTCTGTATGGAGTTTGTATGTTTTCCCTGTGACTGCGTTGGTTTTCTCTGGGTGCTCTGGTTTCTTTCCACATTCCAAAGATGTGCAGGTTTGTAGGTTAATTGGCTCTTATAAATTGACCCAAGTGTGTAGGATGTCCAATTTGGATGAGTAGGTGTGATCGTTGTTCCGTGCATTCCCATGCTGTATCTGTAAACTAAAAAAACTAAAATTTAAAAATCTTTAGACATGGATAGAAGAATATTAAGATTCTGGATTTTTTTTTAATATTCATGTTTGAGTTCTGAGCATCACCAGCAAGCCCAGCATGTATTGTCCGCTGTTTATTGCCATTGAGGGAGGTTATCTTCAGTCCTGAGAGATTGCCGATGAGGAAGAGTTAGTGACGGATAATAAATGCCAAACTTGCTCAGTATGTCTACATCATGTGGTTGAATTTTAAAGAAAATGATTTGATGTATCAGCAACATTCATGGAGTATACTTTATTTTTTATATACTAGATTCTCTGCCTCAGAGGGCAGTGGAGGCAGGTTCTCTGCATGCTTTCAAAAGAGAGCTAGATAGGGCTCTTAAAAATAGCGGAGTCAGGGATATAGGGAGAAGGCAGGAACGGGGTACTGATTGGGGATGATCAGCCATGATCACATTGAATGGCGGTGCTGGCTCGAAGGGCCGAATGGCCTACTCCTGCATCTATTGTCTATTATTTTTCTTTCTTTTAGAGTTATACATCACAGAAATACCTTCTGTGGCCCATGATGCTCTGCTAACCAGCTGATATTTATCTAGACTAATTCCATTCACCAGCATTTTGTCCATAGCCTGCTTTGTGTTGGTAATATAAATGCTGAAATAGATCATTAACAAATATTGTGAGAGTATCTGCTTCCACCATTCAGTCAGGCAGTACATTCCCGATTCAAACCAGCATTTGAGTGCACAAGGTTTTCCTTAGATTCCTTATAAACTCCCTTATGAACTTACCATTTACCTTTAACTTATGCGCTCTAGGTTTAGAACACTTTGCTATCTCTGCCTCTTTATATTTTTGTGCACCTCTATCAGGTCGGGCCAAATCGTCATGTTTATTGTCATGTGCATCGGTACGGTTAACTTGCTTACAGCAGCATAACAGGCGCATAAGATTGACATAATGCATAGAACATAAATTATACCTAAGTTGCACGTAAATTCTGTAAGACAGTAAAAAGATGGAAAAAAACAAGTCCATGATACGATGATAGTGTAAAAGATGGTTTTAATCTACTTAAGAATACAAACAGGCCCTCTATCCATAATTCCCATGCCAAACATGATGCCAAGTTAAACTATTCTCCTCTTCCCCGCACATCTCCTCAAAACCTTGTCCATCTTATCTTGAAGCCTTCTAATCCTTGAAATATTTCCACCATTGGAAAACATTTCTGACTGTCTACCCTATCTATGCTTCTTATACTTTTATAAACTTCTATCAGGTCTTCCCTCAACTTCTAACATTCCAGAGAAAACAATCCAAGTTTGCCCAATCTCTCCTTATTTTCTAATCATGGAAGCATTCCGATAAACCTCTCATGTACCCTCTCCATAGCCTATATATCATTCCTGAAATGAAGCAACGGGAGCTGCACACAATGCTCCAAATGTGGCATAACCAAAGTCCAATAATGATGCAACACCTGACAGTAAAAATCCATTCCAGGCAATGTTCTGGTAGATATCTTGTGCATTACCATCCTTCCTATACAATGCCAACCAGAATTGAATGCTGTATTCTAGTTGTGACTAAACCAATATTCTAAAATGTTACAGTATAACCTCGTTGTTTTAAATGCTGTACCCCAGTTAATAAAGAAAACTGGGGTACTTTCTTGAAGTAATTTTCATTATCAGAAATTGTTCTGACTAATTATATATTTTGCCCAATTTATTCTTTAATTTCTAAGTTGTCTTGGAATGTAGTCAAATTCCATTATTTAACTTGCATGTTCTTTAATTTTGACCACTTTCTGAATATGCATTATTGGATCAGTGGTGTTTTGGAAGTCAACTCTGCCTCTCTGACCAATTCTTCTACTGTTTATCACGAGTCTGTTTTGCATTCATGCCCAGGTTTTATCATAAATCTACATTGCCATTATGATTAACTAATGAGATTTCAATTTTGAATTTTGAAGAAAATTGATCAAGCTGGAATGATCAATCAACTTGTAACACAACCATTTTCTGTACATTTAATGGAATAGTTACAAAATCAGGAGGTCATCATAAATGTGGTTAGGATTGTCATTCCCACCTTTTCCCCATTGGTGTGTCCAGTGAAGAATTGGTGTAGAAAACTTTCTGCTTAAAAAACCTATAATTGCTGATAATCAGAAAACAAAAATATGCAGTTTGGGAGTATTTGACTGCTAAATTACTTGTATTATAAACTATGATTCCACCTTTTCTACAGTTGTTATGCATCCATCTCTGGTTAATATACACGTGAACCACCCACCAGAGGCCACAGTACAAATTCATCAAGTGGCACGAGTGAAGACCCCACCTGACTCTTCACCTAAGAAAAACATAAAGAATTCACTGGAGCAACTGTCAGTTCATTCAGTACAGCAAAGATCACAACCAAATACTAGTGAAAGCAACAGTAGGCAGCCACAGGTGCATCGTAGACCTATGACTATGGGAAGATGTTTCCAGGAAACGGCTGATGGTCAGGTAGGGCGATATTTTAAATGCATGCAATTAACAAGAAAGTGATTAAGAAAATTAAATTAAGAATATCTGATTCTTATTCCATAGGAAAATTATAGCAGAAGAATGCAGTTTAGATATTTACCGTTCTGCTATTCTCAGAGATCTGATTGATCTTGACTTTATATATCTTTTCTTGACTCGTATCTCTTAATATCTTTGATTCACAAAAATCTCAAACTTGGAATTGACCATGCACCAACCACTGTTGGCAGAAGAGGATCTAAAATTCTACTCCACTTTTAATTTGGAGGTAGTTCTTATCTTTTAAAATGACCTGGTCATTACATAGTATTTAGTGTACATCAGCCAGTCTAGACTTTCTGAGCAGCAGAAAATTTGTCAGCTATTTTATCAGTTGTCCAAATGACTTGATCACATTTCTCAATATTCAAAGTTCCAAGGTTAAAAGATTGTCCAATTTTTCCCTGTTAATTATTCTCTTGGAGCCCAGGTCACACTGTATTAAATCTCGTCTATACACTCTCCAAAGTAATTTTATTCTTCTGAATTTTACACTTCATGCATCAGATGCATGGATCTGAAGATATACCTGAGCAATACTCCATCTATGTTCTAATAAATCTTTGTATTTTGTCATCTAACTTATAACCCCTTATATTCTAGTCAGCTGAATGTATATGGAATACCCTTTTTTAACCTATCTATATATATATTTATACCTATTTATATTCATTCAAAGAACACAGGTGTTATTACTAAAGCGACAATTGTTTTCCGAGCATAATTGCTCTTGAGATGATGGTCTTCTTCTTGTGTATGGCATGCACAGCCTAAAGTTGTAGATCAAGGGTAGACATCCAGGCCCAGGACAGCATCAGTTACTGAGTGGATGGTTTTAATGCCACCAGGGAAAAGCCTCAGTGAGCAGTCATTCACGATGTGTGGGATGGTCTAGTCTGGATGTCCGCAGTCGCAAGCAGGGCTGTCTGTCATCCCCCACTTATGCAGGTGGTGTGCTGTTCTTGCATGGAGGGTGTGGATTCTGTTCAGGGTTAGCCATTGCTTGCGATTGAGGTCAAAACCCGGTGGTTTCACTGTCGGGTCTGTGATGACCTCTGTGTTGTCGGTGTTGGCATCTTTCCAGGCTCTGCGCCACTCAGTCTTGGAGTCAAGAGATGATGGTGAGAGCCACTAACTTGATGAAGTATCATATAGTGGTGAGAAGATATTCCCTTGTTCTTAAATTTTGTAGACAATAAAAATCACATTTTTTGAGGTTCTGTTGAAGAAGCCTTGCCATTCTTGTAGATGGTACGTGTTGCAGTTATGGTGATATATGAAGTGCCAGTCAAATGCGTAGTTAATTTATTCTGGATGGTGTAATTTCTTGAATGTTGTTAGAAATTCAGTCATCTGGGAAGGCGGTGAGTATTGCATTCATGACATGCCTTGCCCATGATGGAGTAGTTTTGAGAAGTCAGGATGAGATTCACTTGCCAAGATACTTGACTTGATCTAAAGGTCACTGTGATGCTTCTGATCAGTGATGACTCACCTGTATGCGTTTGCCCTGTTAAATAGCCTTGCTTCCCACTTTCTGCAGGATGTTGTGATGAAAAGTTTGGTTGCAAGAAAACTGAATTTGAAAGGAACATGGATAAACTCTCTTTGTTAAAATAGTCAATATTTTGCTATATTAGAGCAAGCCTACATATTGTCCATGTGGGCGTTTCATTATCCGATGAATTGTGAACATAAATAACATTGGAGATTAGCCAAAGAGCCTTTTCTGCTATCTTCTGGGATCACTTAGGCCAGTATAGTGGAGGAGGGAACATCATTGAAGTAGATAGTTGACCCAAGGAACTTATACTGCCTTTCTATTCCTACACCTACCGTAAGGTAATTAGCCCATCACAACCACTAGAAGCAAGCATGATTGCTCCTGTTCCAGTTTCTATTAATGCCACAGTGACCATTCGTGAACAGGACATTGCTCTTGATGGCTCTGTTAATAGCCCATTCCATTATGTCATTGATGATTGTGATTGATCTGGTGGAATAGTAATTAATTAAACTAGATTTAACCTACCTTTTCTGGTCAAAATATACCTTGCCAATGTTAAATCTTGTCAGGTGGATATCAGGCATCTGTACTGGATTAACATAGCCTTAGCATGCATTTCCATGTTCAATATTTAGTTACAGGAAGCACATGCAGACTTGACACAATCAGTACCCAGGGCAGAATCAAACTGTGTTTCACTGGTACTGTCTCTGGTACTGTGAAATAGCAGCATTACTTACAGTTTACATGTGGCACATATGAACAGCATTTACCTAAACAACTCTGATTGTACTGATGATGTTATGGACCTGAAATACTAATTCTGTTTCTCTCACCTCAGTAGCTACATAATTCATTGAATGTATCCCTAATTTTCAGTTTTTATTTCAGGTTTCCAGCATTTATGCTTCATACGTTTCAATTCTAACAGCATCTCCCAAACCCCATATTTCCAAGAAAGTGCAGCAGGCACATGAGATGTGTATCAAACAGCAAAAGTACCATGCAAAAATAAGCATAGCTTGTCCATATCGCAACAAATCAATCAGATGAAACTACTAGTTAAGAATCATTCTTAACTAGTAGTTTCATCTGATTGATTATTTTTGCATGGTGCTTTTAAAAGCTAATGAGAGTAAAAGGCTCCTAAAGTATTTCCACCCTCTATTACAACAGGTCAAGTTTTTTAGGGTAAATAACCAGACAGAAGTAGTTGCAACCATGTTCAGTAAAAATGTTGACATCCTCTTGGGATCCTCATCCCCGGAAGCCAGCCTTCAGTCAAATAGACTTGTAATATCAAGAAATAACTGGGGGCAACTGTATTTAGCTGTTTCACCATCTCCAATTCCTGCAGTAAACAAAGTAATACATTTTTATATACAGCAAGACCTAAACAATATTCAGGTATATGCTTATAAGCGATAAGTAAAATTTGTATTGCATTGGTGTCATGTAATGGGTGGGCATGTCTCGACTTCTTTAGAAGTGAAGAAGCTTCTACATATTATCCCTCTGATTATTTGGGAGAGCAATCTGCTCATTTCAGATTTCTGCTATAATGAGCAGAGATAAATCGGTCAATGTCGCTACATCTTTTTGCTCCATGAACTACATGGTGTATGTAATTTCTTCATGAATGTCATCTAATTGTTTAACAAGAGCATAGCCTGAGAAGCATCAGGTAGGGACTCAATTGCTCTCTGATGAAATATTGCTGTGACTTTTGGGCCACAGACTGCTCCTATATGTTGGGGACTGCACTGAAGTAGAAAGACTGGTATGACCTCCACCCATAACTTTTACCATGGCATATCAGTAACATGCTAAAAACCAGCATCTGTAGTTCCTTCCTACACAGCTCCTTGTTTCTTTTTACATTGAGCCAAGCGTTGTTATTTCGGCTTCACTCTATCAGGTGCCCCCACTCTCCTGGATGCTCATTCATCACCACCCATGATTCAGCGGTGTAATTTGCTCATTTGTAAATGGCATTGGAGCTGTGTTAAACTCCACAGTCATGGGCGTAAAGAGAATAGAGTTGTGGGCACAGCACCCTTGAGGTATACCTGTATTGAAGGAGAGGAAAGATTGTCACTGATCTGGACTGTTTGTGGCGGGCCGATGTGGATGGCAAGGATCCACTTGCAAAGGGAGATAGTGAGGTACATAGGTCCAGTTTTTGAAGCTTGATGGTGAGGTTGGAGCTAATAATTGTGTTAAATGCTGAACTGTAGTTGGTGAACTTCAGCACACAGGACATATGTGCTCCTGTTATGTTTTGTTTTGGAGGTCTTTTAGTCTTTTTAAGTGGGGGATGGGGGGGCGGGGGAGGGGGAAACTGTTTTTCTCAGTCACTACCTGGTCGAGGATGCATCTGTCCTCCGAGCCGCATCTTAGCCCCCTTCTCGCGGCCTACCATCTGGATTGGCGCGGCCTTTCCTGCCGGAGACCGGCCAGAGCTCCAGCTTCAGCAGCGCTGCAGCACTGAAGTACCATCGCGGAGCGGGCGATGCCTTACCGAGGTCGCCGTGTTGGTGATCCGGAGTGCTGGGACTGCCAACATTGTGGAGCTGTGGTCTGCGGAGCTTCCAGCCGTGGGCGGCGCAGACTTTAACATTGCGAAGCCTGGGATCTTTCGCCGAGGATTGCTGTGTGGAGCTCCGCCAAGCTCAACCTGTGGACTTCGGGAGCCACGGTCTCCGGTAGGAAGCGCCCGATTCGGAACTCCAAGCCGCTGAGAATGTTCTTCCGATGCCCGAGTCCCATCATCCGGCGAGAGGGCTTGAACATTGGGCCGCCGTTGCGACGACTGTGGCCTCAATAGGCCCCGACTACGGTTGAACAAAGAGGAAATTTGTAATAATATTTTTATTAGAAGTAATCCATCATAACAACGGTATAACAACTTTTCAAATACACAACCAAATTATTTCAATAAGTATACGAATGTTACGAATAATTCTTATAAACTTCTATTTTTTTAGAAAGTAGAAAAAGAAAAGAATAGATTTTAATCAATAAGAAGTGATTAAATAATAATTTTGATTATATATAGGGAGAAAGAGAAGAGAGAGAAAAAAAATATGTATATATTCTTGTTATATATATTTAATTAAAACAAAGTATATATATATTAAAAAAAAGAGATTATAGTATACATCTTAATAGTGAATAACACAATTTCAAATAGCGATATCAATAGAGACATGTATACAAATCAGAAAAAAAACAGAGAGTTGTTTTCATCTAATCCTGCCGGGTACCCATTGAGTTGTTATGCCAAGAACAGCTACCCCTTCAAATATTCTGTATATGGAGACCATATCTGTTCAAAGAGTTCATATTTGTCCATTAGGACAAATCTGATTCTTTCCAAATGCAACGTCTCCAACATTTCCACTGTCCACATTTTAATTGTGGGGGATAATTTTCCCCTCCAAAATTTCAATATTAATTTTTTCCCTGTTATCAAACAGTAATCCAAGAAATTTCTTTGGTTTACTGTTAATATTAAATTTGAATCCGGAACTCCTAATATTATTAATTTTGGATCTGGGTCCAGTTTAATTTTAAGAACTTCAGAGATAACTCTAAAGATTTCTGTCCAATACTAATTGAGTTTTATACATGTTACAAAACTATGCGTTAAAGTAGCTTCCAAGTTCTGACATTTATCACAAATAGGAGAAATGTTAGGATAAATTCTATTTAATTTTGTTTTTGAATAATATAATCTGTGTAACACCTTAAATTGTATCAATATATGTCTAGCATTTAATGAGCAACGATGTATACAACGTTCTTCCCAAATTTCCTTCGTTATAGATAAACCTATTTCATTTTCCCATGTTTGTCGATATATTTCCGAAGTTGGGATTTCCCTATCCAAGATAGTATTGTATATATACGCTATTAATTTTTCTGTATTTGGGTGTTTATTAAGCAATTCATCTAATAATCATGGTTTTCTATTTTTATAGTCTTGCGTATTTGACTTAATATAGTTTCTAATTTGTAAATACCTAAATATGTTATTCGACTGCAATCCATAGATATCCTGTAACTCTTGAAATTAAAGAAATTTTCCTTTCTTGTAAAGGTGTTCTATCCTTTTAATTCCTAAATCATTCCAGTGTCTAAACCCCTTGTCCAATACAGAGGGCCTAAACAAGGGATTATTCATAATTGGCAAACAAAGTGACAAATTATCCATATGCAGGGTCTTAACTCTTTGTTTCCAAATACGTATATTGCTATGAATTATAGGGTTGTCACCATACGTTTTTTTTTTGTACTTCCCTTGGTGCAAAAAGAATCGGACCTACATCAAAAGGCAAACAGTCTTCCTTTTCCATCTTTAGCCAGCTTGGTTCATGATCTAAATTTACCAACCAAAAATTCATATTCTTAATCTGAACTGCCCAGAAATAATATAAGAAATTTGGTAGTGCTAGTCCATCATTTATTTTAGATTTACATAGATGTTTTTTACTTATTCGATGGTTTTTATAGTCCCAAATAAAACTATTAACCAAAGTATCTATTTTTTTTTAAAACATTTTAGGGAGATATAAAGGGATGGCTTGAAATAAATTTAACAATTGTGGCAAAAAAATCATTTTTATAGCATTTATTCTACCGATCATTGATATAGGTAGTGTTTTCCAATATAAAATATTTTTTTTTAGTTTATTTAATAATTGATGGTAATTATATTTAAGTAGACAGTTATGGGACTTAGATACATTAATTCCTAGATATTTGAGTTTGTCCGTGACTATTTTAAGTGACAATTGTTCTAATATATTTAATTGTATTCCAGTTATAGGCATAATTTCACTTTTATTCCAATTAATTCTATACCCAGAAAATGTACCAAACTTAGTTATAACATTAAATAGATTGGGAATACTAATCTCCGGTTTGTAATATAAATTAAGATGTCATCTGCATATAGAGATATTTTATTCGTTGTAGTTTTGGTGTTATATCCATATATTTCTGGTGTGATCTAATCATTTTGGCTAATGGTTCTATTACCAGAGCAAATAGTAATGGTGATAACGGGCATCCTTGTCTACAACCCCTAAAGAGATTAAATTTTGCTGATAACATTTGAGTTGTTAATATTCTTGCAGTTGGATTCGAGTATATGATTTTTACCCATTTGGAAAATCTATCCCCCAGTTGAAGTTTCTGCATTATTTTAAATAAATATGGCCATTCAATCTGGTCAAATGCTTTTTCAGCATCTAAGGATATGACAGCTAGTTCAATATCATTCACTCTTTTTGAGTACATGACATTGAATAGACATCTCAGATTATAGGATGAATAGCGTTTGGAATAAAACCTGTTTGGTCATGATGTATTAATTTATTAATCACTAAACTTAGCCTCCGAGATAAAATTTTAGTTAGTATTTTTTGATCAGTATTCCAAAGAGGAAGTTGACTGAACATTTATTGTCTTCCCTCACAGTGGGAAATGTTTATTCCGCTGAGTGAGGATTTTCATGTTAAATTCTATCGTGTGTTGTGTTCTTTTTATTTGTATGGCTGTATGGTAACCCAATTCTTGCTGTACCAATTAGTACACGTGACAATAAATGGAAACTTGAACTTGAAACTTGAACTTATCCAGGTCCTTTAAGCCTGTTATATCTCCATCTAAATTGGATTTCAATAACCTAATCTACTCATCTCAAGTGGTGCCAGACACTGCAGTTGTACTGGGGGAATGCCAGGTGCAATGAAGATTTAAGTTACCATCATCATTATAATCATCCTCCCCTTCTACCCCACCTTCAATGTTTTCTTCTTCCTTCTCCTGTTTTGATTGTCAGTATTCTGTTAATATGGCCAGGGTGAAGTTTTATACAGCTGCAGCATGAGTTGTCAACTTTTATATACAGTGCTCTGATCAACGAAGGCAAGTACGCCATCTGCCTATTCAACCACCCTATCTACTGTAACATCATTTTCTGAGAGCTGTGGACTTGCATCCCAAGATCCCTGTGTGCAGCAATGCCAATTACCATATACTATCCTCTTACATTTGACTTCTCAAAATGCAACACCTTTCACGTGCCTGGATTAAACTTCATCTGCTATTTCTCCACTTACATTTCCAATTAAATAAATTAATTAAATTGTGACAAATGTATCTTGTATCAATTGATCGATATCCTACTATACCCCTTGACAACCTTTTTCTTACTCACTGCAACGCTGTCGCTTTTTGTGTCTGCCAACTTTCTGATCAGCCCAGCTACATTTTTGTTCAACTCATTTATATTTATCATAAAAAGATGTACCAGAATTGTTCCTTGTAGTATACCACTGATAACAGACCTTCAGTCAAAATATTATCTCTGCTAAATGGCATATGTCTATTTCCCTTATTCCCTTAAGGGAATTAAAGGTATCAAAGTGAATAACTGACAACAATATTTATGGATGGCCCAAGCTGCTAGAAACATCTTTAACTTTGATATGCTGTATCAAGTCCAGACATTGTGCACTCCATAGTTAGATCAGCCAAATTTACAATATCAGTTTAGTTGCGAATTATAATTTTAAATTGTGAAGTGTCTTTTTAAATTATGAAGTGGCTTTATGGTTACTAGAAGAGTATTATATGGGCATAACTGCAGTTATATAGTGACTCTGACCATTTTTCTCATATCTTCATTATCATTCATCATATGCCTGTCAGCAACCATTAAACGTGACAAAAAACTATTGACTATGAAAAAAGAAAACTATTCCCCGTAAAGGTAAAATAATTCAAATCTTTTTTTTTTGTCTTTGCATTATAGTGTGAAAAACCACTTCCAGGTCTCACAAAGCAGGACGATTGTTGCGGGAGCGTGGGATCATCATGGGGTTACCATAAATGTACACAATGTCCTCCAAAACTAGGTAAGCCATCAAGGTTTTTAAGAATTATAACTTGAATGTGTTTAGTGGAGCCAAATCTACTGAATATCATTCAGATTGATGGACGTATGTCTGGACTGAACGCAATTGTAATTTAACCCCATTTATTCAAATTGAGACAAGTCAATAATAGGTTACCTTTTTTACATCTATGCTGATGAGCATTTTTCAAAAGTAAAGGTACCTCAATACAGAACATGCTAGGAATATGCAGTGGTTCAGATTTCATCTGTAAAGAGAAACAGTTAATGTTTCAGATTGATGACCTTTCATGAAAATTGAAAAATTAGAAATGAATCGAGTTTTAAGTTGCAGAGAAAGTGGGGAAGGACTTCGGAATGTGCTGCCAGGGCTGATGGTAGAAGCAAATCCAATCGTGGTATTTAATATAAGTACATGATAGTGGCATTTATGAGGCTTTAAGATAGGCACATGGATATGCAGAGATTGGAGTGACATAGATCATGTGCAGACAGAGGGAATGATTCCCTGAAAAGGATAAATCCTTTCACAAAGGATAAGTTCCCAACTTTAACCTTAAGTGATTATATCTTCTTCCTAGCTATCCTCTTATTTTAGTGTATGTATAAATGACTGGGATTTTCAAAATACTACTTGCCAAGGACATTTCATTGCCCCTTTTGGGCTGCTAATTCCTTGCTTGAGTTATTTCCTGCTATTCCTCAAAGGTCCTGTCTGATTTCATGTTCCTTGATTTTACATGTTTTTCTTTAACACATTTACAATGTTTCTCATCATAAGGTCATAAGTGATAGGAGCAGAATTAGGCCATTTGGCCCATCAAGTCTACTCCGCCATTCAATCATGGCTGATCTATCTCTCCCTCCTAACCCCATTCTCCTGCCTTCGCCTCATAACCGCTGACATCCGCACTAATCAAGAATCTATCTATCTGCCTTAAACATCCATTGATGGCCTCCACAGGCTTCTGTGGCAAAGAATTCCGCAGATTCCTCTGACAATAAATTCCTCCCATGTGTCTCCTTCCTAAAGGCATGGCCTTTAATTCTGAGGCTATGACCTCTAGTCCTAGACTCTCCCACCATTGGAAACATCCTCTCCACATCCACTCTATCCAAGCCTTTCACTATTCGGTACGTTTCAATGAGGTCCCCCCTCATTCTTCTAAACTCCAGCGAGTACAGGCCCAGTGCCGTCAAACGCTCATTATATGTTAACCTACTAATTATTGGGATCATTCTTGTAAATCTCCACAGTTCTCCTTACCTTTCTATCCCTGTCACGCTCTTTACTGGAATATACTGGATCTGAACTCTAAACAGCTGTTCTTTATTTGACTCCCACATGTCAGCCCAATAACAGCTTCTCTAAATTTGCACTCCCTAGCTCTTGCCTAATAATGTTGCAATTTACTCTTCCCTCAATTTAGTACTTTCCTCCAAAGCCCATACATCTTTATTCATGACTATCTGAAAACATAAGTTTTGTTCATTGTTCCCAAAATGGTCATCCACTGAAACACCAGTCACCTGGCTAGGCTCGTTTCCCAATATATGGCAGTATGTATGGTCCCTCCTCTAGTTGAACTGTCTTTATATTGTTTCAAGAAACCCTAGGATGCACGTAACAAATTCTGCCCCATATAAGCCTTTTGCACTCAGGAAGTCCCAGTCGATCTTGGGGATGTTAAAGTTACCCACTACAACAACCCTATTGTTTTTACATCTTTCCATAATCCGTGTAAATATCTGTTTCTCTATCTCCAGATAGCTCTTGGGAGGCCTGTAATGTAATCCCATTGTGCACTTCTTGTGTTCAGTGGATTACGTTGTATCAGTGGTCTTTACGTGGTATATTAATGATTTGGATGAGGGGATTGAAGGCTTTGTAGCCAAGTTTGCGGATTATACAAAAATAGGTGGAAGGACAGGTGATGCAGAGAAAGCAGGGACTCTGCAGAAGGACTTGGACAGGTTGGGAGAGTGGGCAGAGAAGTGGCAGATGGAATATTATGTAGCAAAGGGTGGAATCATGCATTTTGGTACGAATAAAGGCGTAGACTATTTTCTAAATGGGGAGAGAATCAGGAAATCGGAGGTGCAAAGGGATTTGGTGCAAAGGGACTTGGTGCAAAGGGACTGATGCAGGATTCCCAAAACGTTAATCTGCAAGTCGAATCGGTAGTAAAGAATGCAAAAAATATCTGAGGAAGAACGTGCTGGCCCTGGAGATGGTCCAGAGGAGGTTTACAAGAATTATCCCAGGAATGAGTAGGTTAACGTATGATGAGCGTTTGTCGGCACTGAGCTTGTACTCACTGGAGTTTAGAAGAGTGACGGGGAACCTCATTGAAACCTGCAGAATAGTGAAAGGCTTGGATAGAGTGGATGTTGAGAAGATGTTTCCACTTGTGGGAGAGTCATGAACTTGAGGTCATAGCCTCAGAATGTAAGGACGTTCCTTTAGGAAGGAGTTGAGAAGGATAGTTGGAGGGTGGTGAATCTGTGGAATTCTTTGCCACAGAAGGCTGTAAAGGCCAACTCAAAGAATATTTTTAAAGCTGAGATAGATAGATTCTTGATTAGTATGGGTGTCGGGGGTTATGGGGAGAAGGCATGAGAAGGCAGGAGAATGCGGTTCGGAGGGAGAGATAGATCTGCCATGATTGAATGGCGGACTAGACTTGATGGGCCGAATGGCATAATTCTGCCCCTATTATTTATGACCTTATTAGTTCCCCCTCTCTTTGAGTAGTCCAACCTTCTCTCTGGTTATGCTCTTATTGTTGAGATTTTAATTAATCTGACTCACCAAAGCCATTTTGTGGTTTCATTGGCCCTTCGAATCGCCTGCTTGAGTTATTTTCTCCTTCATTTAAATTCCTCAAAAGGCCCTGTCTAATTTCATCTTCTTAAACCTTCAAAGTCAAAAGAGGCAAAAGAGTTTATTGTCATGTGTCCCTGACAGGACAATGAAATTCTTTCTTTGCACAGCACCTTTGCATTGCATAACCTTCCATACTCCTTTTCTTTTTTGACCAAATTTACAACCTCTTTGGTCATCCAAGGTTCCTTTACTTTGCCATCCTTGTCCCTCCTCCTTACCGGAACATGCCAGTCTTAAACATCAAACATATATGATTTTGGAGTGTGGGAGGAAACCGAGGCACCCGGCGAAAACCCATGCGGTCACAGGGAGAATGTACAAACATTGTGCAGACAGAACACATAGTCAGGAGTGAACCTGGCTCTCTAGCATTGCAAGGCAACAGCTCTGCCATTGTGCCACTGTGCTGCCCTGGTCAAACACATATCTTTATTTGCTGTAGGGGTTGGTATCTGCAGTGAAGTAATACCTGTTGTACATATGTTAATGGGTTGGATGGCATGGCTGGGTGACTGCACAGTTGGAAACATGTCCTCCAAAGATACTCTAGCAGTTTGTGGTGTATACAAGATTCCAGCATGTGTAGTGCCCTGTGTCTCCATGCTTTGACAGAAACTGAATTCTGTGAATATACAGGCTGTGAAGTTGTGTGACAGACAGAGAAGGAGACATATGTTTGACCTCTTGTGGTTTTTTTAAATGTCTACAGAGTTATGGAATTCACAAAACAGTTGTAAAGTAGACTTAACAGGCAGTAGTTTTCTGTTTACACATGGTATTTAACGTAAATATAGGGTTAGTTCTGTCAACTACAGAAGAGAAAGTGCTGGGAAGATTTAATTTTTTTAATTTCCCCACCTGGAATGTATTCATATGTTATGAACGCATAATCCCTTTGAATTACTGCTCACTTGAAATATTATTGAAGTGAAATTCACCTCATTGTAAGGATTCTCCACCACAAAATTACTGCAGTCATGGGAAAGAAGGGAACTAGTCAGTCAATGGAAGTTATGTATCTTTTGGATTGTTAGCAGATTGATCTTTGAAACCATCATGAGTATGTAAACGGTTTGGATCGTAGCATATGGGATAGGGAAAAGGGATAAGGAATAATGGTTTTTGTAATTTACTAGAAATTATTATTTAGCATTTCTATCTGACTTGTCGTAATGTAATTAATGGCCTTTTGCAAACATTGGTAGGACCAGTTCTGCTGTACCATTGGATTGATAATGACTAGAAAAGAATTAATAAGTAATATTTAATCATCACAACACACTGCAAAAGTCACAATACATTCGGAGGACCATCCTGATTGGGTCTTTTCCTGAACATGTTATTTCCTGTATGAGAATGGATTGCTCATGTGCAATGTAGTAGTGTTAAACAGTCACTCCAGCCTACATATATTTGATAATGTTTATGAAATGCAGTCCAAGTATTAGTAAATTGACCGTCTGTTATCCTGAACTTTTTACAATGGGAATAAAAATACTCTGGCATGACTAGAATAATCAGGCAACACAGTGACACAGCAGTAGAGTCACTGCCTTACAGCGCCAGAGACCCAGATTCAATCTTGACTATGGGTGCTGTCTCCACGGAGTTTATACGTTATCCCTATGACTGTGTGGGTTTTCTCTGGGTGCTCCAGTTTCCTCCCACACTCTAAAGACGTACAGTGTTGTAGGTTAATTGGCCTTGGCAAAAATTGTAAGCTGTAGTGTGTGCACGGAAAGCATTGTGAGAATCATGTTTTTTGATTTCTCCAGTGCTTTTAACATGATCCGGCCTGCACTGCTCGGGAGCAAACTGACGAAGATGCGGGTGGATGTTCCATTGGTGTCCTCAACTACCTGACTGGATGACCACAATATGTCAGGCTACAAATTTAAGTCTCAGACATGGTGGTGAGCAACACAGGGGCCCCACAGGGGATGGTCCTCTCTCCCTTCCTGTTTACCATCTATACCTCGGATTTCAGATACAACTCTGCCTCCTGCCACCTGCATAAGTTTTCAGATTACTCTGCAATTGCGGTCTGCATCAGTGAGGGGAGGGAAGCTAAATACAGAGGTGTAGTCAATTACTTTGTTGAGTGGAGTGGGCTGAATCACCTGCAGCTCAACACTGGCAAGACTAAGGAGTTGGTGGTGGACTTTAGGAGGAGAGGAATGCCCAGTCTCCTGTCTCCATCAATGGTGTGGATGTACAGTTTATCAAGGAGTACAAATTGCTCGGAGTTTAAACTGGACTGGTCCAGGAACGCTGAGGCCCTGTACAAGAAGGGACAGAGCCGGCTATACTTTTTGAGAAGGCTCCGCTGCTTCAATGTCTGCAGTAAGATGCTGCAGATGCTCTACCAATCGGTGGTAGCCAGTGCCAACTTCTTCACTTCCGTGTGCTGGGGCGGCAGGGTGAAGGCTGCGGACGCCAACAGGATCAACAAACACGTCAGGAAGGCTGGCTCCGTCCTTAGGGCGGAGGTGGATTCATGGGAGGTGGTCTTGGAGGGGAGGATGCTCCTCAAAACTGCGGAGCATCTTGGACAATACAGCTCACCCTCCTATGACACATTGGTCAACCTGAGGAGGACCTTCAACAACAGACTGGATCTACCAAGATGCAGCAAAAGAACGCCACAGGAGATCTTTCTTCCCTGTTGGTATCAAACTTTACAACTTCTCCCCCTTGTGTCATGGGGTAGACTGAGACTGAGGCAGACTCCCGTTCCATTTCCCCCCCCCCCCTCCCCCCCCCCCCCCCCCCCCCCCTCTTCAATCTTTGCACATCCCCAAGCCTTTCCACTCGTCCCTTTAATTTCATGTTTCATGTATTTTGTGTTTGTTATGACTGTTGGCAGATTAATTTCCCTCCAGGGATAAATAAACTTTTATTGCATCGTATCGTCGGGTAGTGCTAGTGTACTGATGATCACTGGTCGGCAAATACACGGTGGGCCAAAGGGCCTGTGTCTGCACTGTATCTCTAAAACCAAAACTACTACTGCACCTTTACTACTGCACTTTTCCTAAAAGTGAAAATGAAGCTAGTGTAACTGAATTGTACACTTGATTTGGCTGTAATATGAAGTGTTACATCTACGTTTCAGCAGAGTTTTTTCTGAATATAACCAGAATAATATTCACATAGTCTCATCTTTTTCACATGTATTTTTAATCTTGTAGCAACACATATGTGGTAAAAATTGACAACATTTTTATTTGAAAAGCCTTAGAAAATGTGTGCTATAAATCTCCAAAATTGCTTTTAATGCTTTATGGGGAAACAAAATTACAAGGTTTGCTTTATAGATTATCCTGTGCATTGCATTTTATGGGAAGGTTTTCAGAGTCATAGTCCTGGTTCAGAATCTCAATAAAAGATAGTGTTGATTGCAAAATTAAATATTTATAATGAAGGTGCCAATGCTGCAACTTTTATTTCTGCCTCTAAAAATTCATATCTCTAAAATTTCATAATTTTTGTCCTGATTTAACAATAACAATTTTTTCTTTCATTCTTCAGCTCATCAAAATTTCCAAAATGGTCAGTTTGAATGTCCTCTCGGCTATAAAAAGATGAACCAGACATATTGTCAAGGTGAACTATAAAATAGTTGTAAGCGGTGAGAAGATTGAAGGGAATGTGAATAAGTTAATTTTATTATTAAAAAAGACCTATAAGTCACCGATATTTAGATATTTAGGAATATATTTCAGTTTCGGGAAAGTTTCAGTCAGTAAATAATTGTTTGGAGGAAATAGTGTTTTTACGCATGTGCTATAAGTTATCTGCAGGCAAGACATTGATTTCAATCGGATATTGAAACAGGAAATTAAATTATATTTTGTATGAAAAATAAAACCGGTGGAATCTTTAACATTTACTTATCTTCTATTGTTTCAATACTGTGAATACAAGATGTAGATTAAATATTACCTAAATAGTACCATCCTTATGTAGATAATAAACTTAACAAAATCTCACGTTATCCTCATTATCTTCATTATCTTTATGCATTATTCTGTTTGTGGAAACATCTTTTCAGCAAAATAAAGAAATAATTGTTCTCTAAAGAGGTTGCACCTGAATTGAAAGGATCCATTATCCTTTCAGGGGGATTCACGTGTGCTTCTTGGGATGAGCTGAGAGCATTTATTGGGATTATATATAATATTGTTGAAAACGTGGAAGTACGTTTGAGGGAAGAGCAGGATGGGCAACTTAATATTCAACGTTTTAACTGCTTCAGGTGTGACAAAAGGGAGTGTTGCATTACGAAAAAGGTAGAGCATTACAGCTGTACGAGGGAAGGATGTCTAGATCGATTGGCCAATGAGGCTATATGGATAGAATATAGGAATGAGAAAAGGGCGATTACTTTTGATGTGTTTATACTGTAGACCTTCCGATATTCAGTGGGAATTAGGATAGATATAGATTATAATGTCAAGTGCTATACAGCATGGAGACAGACCCATAGGCCCAGTTCCTAGATATTTTCTTTCAGATTTTGTTGAAAAGATGCACACCATTCTGTAAATGGGCTGGATGGTTTGGAGTTTGTAAAATGTGTGCAGGATAGTTTTTTGCAGCAGTACATAGAGGTATCGACCAGAGAAGAGGCAGTGCTGGACCTCCTGTTAGGAAATGAGGCAGGTCAGGTGACGGAGGTATGCGTTGGTGAGCACTTCGGGACCAGTGATCACAATACCATTAGTTTCAATATAATTATGGAGAGAGTCAGAACTGGACCTAGGGTAGAGATTTTTGATTGGAGAAGGGCTAACTTTGAGGGAATGCGTAAGGATTTTAAAGGAGTGAATTGGGACACTTTGTTTCATGGGAAGGATGTAGAAGAGAAATGGAGGACATATAAAGGGGAAATTGTAAGAGTACAGAATCTTTATGTCCCTGTTAGGTTGAAAGGAAATAGTAAAAATTGGAAAGAGCCATGGTTTTCAAGGGAAATTGGACACTTGTTTCGAAAAAAGAGAGATATCTACAATAATTATAGGAGGCATGGAGTAAATGAGGTGCTAGAGGAGTAAAGAATGTAAAAAGAATCTTAAGAAAGAAATTAGGAAGGCTAAAAGAAGATATGAGGTTGCTTTGGCAAGAAAGGTGAAAGTAAACCCAAAGGGTTTCTACAGCTATATTAATAGCAAAAGGATAACGAGGGATAAAATTGGACCATTAGAGAACCAGAATGGACAGCTATCTGCAGAGCCAAAAGAGATGGGGGAGATATTGAACAATTTCTTTTCTTCGGTATTCACCAAGGAGAAGGATATTGAACTCGGTGAGTTAAGGGGAAAGAGTAGAGTAGCTATGGAAACTATGAGATTCAAAGAGGAGGAAGTACTGACACTTTTGAAAAATATAAAAGTGGATAAGTCTCCAGGTCCTGACAGGATATTCCCTAGGACATTGAGGGAAGTTAGTGTAGAAATAGCTGGAGCTATGACAGAAATATTTCAAATGTCATTAGAAAACGGGAATAGTGCCGGAGGATTGGCGTACTGCGCATGTTGTTCCATTGTTTAAAAAGGGTTCAAAGAATAAACCTAGCAATTATAGACCTATTAGTTTGATGTCAGTGGTGGGCAAATTAATGGAAAGGATACTTAGAGATAATATATATAAGCATCTGGATAAACAGGGTCTGATCAGGAACAGTCAACATGGATTTGTGCCTGGAAGGTCATGTTTGACAAACCTTCTTGAATTTTTTTGAAGCGGTAACTAGGGAAATTGATGAGGGTAAAGCAGTGGATGTTATCTATATGGATTTCAGTAAGGCCTTTGACAAGGTTCCCCATGGAAGGTTGGTTAAGAAGGTTCAATCTTTGGGTGTTAATGGCGGAGTGGCAAGATGGATTCAACAGTGGCTGAATGGGAGATGTCAGAGAGTAATGGTGGATGGCTGTTTGTCAGGTTGGAAGCCGGTGACCAGTGGGGTGCCTCAGGGATCTGTGTTGGGTCCACTGTTGTTTGTCATGTACATCAATGATCTGGATGATGGGGTGGAAAATTGGATAAGTAAGTATGCAGATGATACTAAGATAGGTAGTGTTGTGGATAATGAAGTAGATTTTCAAAGTCTACAGAGAGATTTGGGCCATTTGGAAAAGTGGGCTGAAAGATGGCAGATGGAGTTTAATGCTGATAAGTGTGAAGTGCTACATCTTGGCAGGACAAATCAAAATAGGACGTACATGGTAAATGGTAGGGAATTGAGGAATGCTGTGGAACAGAGGGATCTAGGAATAACTGTGCATAGTTCCCTGAAGGTGGAATCACATGTAGATAGGGTGGTAAAGAAAGCCTTTGGTGTGCTGGCCTTTATAAATCAGAGCATTGAATATAGGAGTAGGGAAGTAATGTTAAAATTGTACAAGGCATTGGTAAGACCAATTCTGGAGTATGGTGTACAATTTTGGTCGCCTAGTTATAGGAAGGATGTCAACAAAATAGAGAGAGTACAGAGGAGATTTACTAGAATGTTGCCAGGGTTCCAGCAACTATGTTACAGAGAAAGGTTGAACAAGTTAGGTCTTTATTCTTTGGAGCGCAGAAGGTTAAGGGGGGACTTGATTGAGGTCTTTAAAATGATGAAAGGGATAGACAGAGTTGACATGGGTACGTTTTTCCCATTGAGGGTAGGGAAGATTCAAACAAGAGGGCATGACATGAGAATTAAGGGACAGAGGTTTCAGGGTAACGTGAGGGGGAACTTCTTTACTCAGAGGGTGGTGGCTGTGTGGAATCAGCTTCCAGCAGAAGTGGTGGAGGCAGGATCGATTTTAACATTTAAGAGTAAAGTGGATAGGTATATGGACGTGAAGGGAATGGAGGGGTATGGTCTGAGTGCAGGTAGATGGGACTAGGGGAAAACAAATGGTCGGCACGGACTGGAAGGGCTGAGAGGGCCTGTTTCCGTGCTGTAATTGTTATATGGTTATATTAGCTACCCATGAGTCTTCTGACATCTTACCCCTGTCTGTCATTCATCACACATAGGGCCCCACAATTTCTTCCCTAGCTTTTCCCTACATCTTAGGGTACACTTGACCGGGTCCCGGAGATTTATCCACCTTTATGTGTTTTAAAATCTTCAGTGCCACCTCTTCTGTAATTTGTACTCTCTTCAACACATTACTATTCATCAAATTCTTTAGCATCCATATCTTTCTCAATGGTAAATACGGATCACATTGGAGGTAACGGAAATGCTGGAGAATGATGTGTGGAATGCGAAGGCTGAAGAGGGGAAAGGTGAAGACCAGGGGAGCTCTATCCTCCTTGCATCTAGGGGAGAGGGAGCAAGAGCTGAAGTATGGGACAAGGAGGTGAGGGGACAGAGAGGGGAGTGGTTGAGGGATCCATCTATGACAGCCTCGGAGAAAGCATATTCACTAAATAACGATGAGATCTTGGATGTCCTCAAATGGAAAGCCTCATCTTGAGAGCAGATGTGGCAGGGGTGGAAGAATAGAGAGTGGCTTTTTAGTCCCTTTGCAAGAGGAAGGTGGGCAGAAGTGTCATCCAGATAATTGTGACAGTTGATAGGTTTGTAGTGGATTTCAGTCGACAGTCTATCCCCAGTGATGTAGCATTTGTTCCCCCCTCCCCCATCACCATTTCCCTCCCCTGAACCTCGGTTCACCTTGCACCAGTTTCCCCCCTCTATCTCCGTCTCCCCCTCTCCCTCCATCGTTTCCAATTGTTACACAATTCGCAACTTTTCAGTCCCCACGTTTAACAATTTTCAATTCTTTATTCTTTTGGGCTTGCAACTATCTTTTCATATTTGGCCTTTGTCCAACCATCTGCCTATCAAAACAAATCTCCATTGCTTGTGTTCAACTATTACTGGCCATGCTATGTCCTGCCGCTCCTATTTTCCAACTTTCTTTTTCCGCCCTGCAATCAGTGTGAAGAAGACTCCTGACCTAGAACATAACTTATCCATGGTCTCCAGAGATGCTGCCTGGCCTGCTGAGTTACTCCAGTATTTTGTGTCTTTTTTTTTGTCCACTGTAAACTGGCTTCTATGTGCAGGTGAGTAGCAGAATATGGGCAAGTTCATGGGACTCTGTGGAGAATAAAATATAGGGCGATCCTAAATGGTTATTTGATGGTTGTCACATGCTCGCCCGGTCAAAATTCTTGTTTCAGTCATGTATGACTTCACAACCCTCTGACGATCCACCCTAGATGTTGTGATCAACCTGTGAATTTTAACTACTGAAGCATATGATTAAATCATGTTAATGTTTACTAAACGTCCTATTCAGGAAAATATTTAGAAGGGTCATTCAAGGGGTCCAAATGTTCTTTGTATACAGACCAATATTCAGGTGACCAGTGTATACTAAGCAAAATATTTTTTATTTTGTTGCGAGTGAAATGTAGTGATTTATCAATTCTTTCAATGTCCTCAACTTTTTAGCAACTTCTCTTGATTCCATAAGTTCTGCTGTCAAGCTGAGGCTAAAATAAACCACACTGACATAATGTATTTTTCGCTGCCAAGTTATAAAATGGTCTTTTTCTCAATCCCAGATATTAATGAATGCCTGATGACAGGACTGTGTCAAAATGCTAACTGCCTCAATACCAGAGGTAGCTACAGATGTACCTGTAATCCTGGATATATGTTGGATACGTCCAGGAGCCACTGCATCTGTAAGTAATAATCTCATTATTTTCTACCATTTAAATTTGGTCATATGTCTGGATACGATTAAAGCAGGCACGTGTTGGGTGCTTCACATATAGTTTTGTGTTTTCCAGTTCTACAACTGCAAGAGAATCGTGCAGAAAATGTTTCAAATTCAATTGCTTTATTTTTATCTTTCATACAAAGCCCAAGGCCAGGAAATTAAAAAGGGAAAAGAGCCCATGTTTTTTATCTTGGGAGTAAGAATATAGGTCAGAACATGTTTAACTGGGATTGTACCTTTTCAAAAAGTGCTTTTAGATTCCAGATGGGACTCTGTGGGCTCCAATCAGGGTTGAAGTGCATATTAAAATACCATCACCATCTTTTCAATTAGTGATGTTGTCCTTGCCAATGATGCCTGTGCCCCACAAACAATAAAATGAAAGCTCTTGAACTCTGGCACATTGACACCCTGCATAGCTAACATTTCAATAAAGTTTTTGTTTTCAATTCCCTCAGCCTTTCTGAAAATTCCAAGCAGGAACTGAGGAAACTCAGCTCCAGGGTTATCAGGTACTGCACGCAACCATCTCTAGCCCTTCCAGATAATATTACCACACCATCTCTCTCCATGGAGGCCTATTTTCTGCACTGAATGCCCATTTTGGGCCAGACAGAAGTTTCTATTGAAAATGATGCAAATACTCAGACTTAAAAAATATTCAATATTGATAGTATTATATTGTTTATTATTTCCACACATAACGAGATGCAGTGAAAAGCACAGTAGGACAGTGAAATTAGTATGATAACTAGGGTGGGGGAGTGATGGGGAGAGGGGGAAAGCAAGGGTTCCTGGAAGTTACAGAAATCAATATTCATACTGCTGGCCAAGCCCATTATATACATTGTGGTGTTGCAGTTTGGGAAGTAGAATGTAAGGGGAACGTATACAGTTAATGGCTTAACAGCACTAATGTACAGAGTGATCTTGGGGTCTGACTGCACAGTTCCCTGAAAAGTGGCAACATATGTAGAAAGTGGTGAAGAAGGTGTAAGGTATGCTTACCTTCATTGGTCAGGAAGTCATGATGCAGCTTTACAGGACTATGGTTACGATGTATTTAGAGTGTTGCATACAGTTTTGGTCACTCCAATACAGGAAGGATTTGGAGGTTTTCGAGAGGATGGTGCCAGGACTAGAGGGTATGTGCTATAGGGAGAGGTTGAGTAGGCTGTTCCTTGGAGTGCAGGAAGTGAGGGGTGATCTTATAGAAATGTATAAAATCATGCGAGGAATAGATCGGTTAGGTGCAGTCTCTTGCCCAGAGTAGGTGAACCGAGGGCCAGAGAACATAGGTTTACAATACAATACAATTAACTTTATTTTTCCGTTAGGAACTTTGGTTTCTGCAGCCATACAACAAGAAGAAACAATTTTACAAGACACACAACCAACTCAATTCACACAGACATCCATCACAGTGAATCTCCTCCTCACTGTGATGGAAGGCAAAGTCTTGTCTCTCCCCTGCTCTCCATCCTCTCCCGATGTCAAAGCCCCCGGTGGGCGATGGTAAGTCCCGCGGCCGTTAAAGCCGTGCTGGGCGTTGTCAGGTCCCGCTCCGGGTCATTTTCAGCCCCGCAACTCGGGCGGGAGAAGCTGCCGCCGCGGGAGCTCCGAAACTGGGGTCTCCCACCAGGGACCCGCGAGCTCCGGATGTCACCGTCCACAGGCCTGCAGCTGGAGCCCCCGAAGCTCCGAAGTCTGGCCACAGCCGCGCGCCACCACAGCTCCCCACGCTCCGGGGCCGGCCAGCCCAAGGATGGTACATCCGCAGGCTCCGCGACTGGAGCCCCCAGGTCGTTCCGGCTGGAGGCCGCTCCATGCTGCTATTCCAACGACAAAGGAGAACCGACAGGGAAACCGACAGTTGACATCTGAAGACACTGAAAATGTACCAGCAATTGCTATCTCTGCAATATTCGCCAGTCATCATCCTTGCCAGGTCAACAAATCTAGCGCTGAGACACTAGTTACTCACATTTAGCATACATTTACCATGTAGTTAAACACTGTTTCCATCACACGCAATACATATAATTAGCATGCTACTTAGTACCCCATGCTTTGATATTGTCTATCTTAGCTTATTGTCGACCTTAGCTTAATTATTTATCTTAGTTTTTAAATAATAGACAAAAGGCTTTCCAGATTTCAAATGTTGAGTGAGTTGGGATGTTGGAGATAACTTCAGTCCTGTCCGTCTATGAATCAAATTGTTATTTAACTTTATAATTGTTATCCTCTACAGCGGATAAGGCAGTTTCTGCGAAGCTGGGACCCTGTTTTAGATCACTGTCCAATGGAAACTGTTCTCTGCCTCTCTCTCAGCAAATTGCAAAACAGATCTGTTGCTGTAGCCGTGTGGGCAAAGCATGGGGTACAAATTGTGAACAATGTCCACTTCCTGGCTCGGGTAAGCATTCTGTAACATTGTTGTGTGTCTGATGGGAAAATTATAGGTATTTCTTTGTAGTAAGCTGATGGAGTTGATGGGAACTTGGGGAAAAAACAATGTAGTTAGAACATTTAATTGCCAACACAGAATCAATGGG
Source organism: Okamejei kenojei (assembly GCA_035221665.1). Classification (NCBI taxonomy): domain Eukaryota; kingdom Metazoa; phylum Chordata; class Chondrichthyes; order Rajiformes; family Rajidae; genus Okamejei; species Okamejei kenojei. Next base: position 14,004,627 of record CM069139.1, on the reverse strand, counting down.
CCATAAAACCTGTTTCCATGTTGCATGACACCATGACTCTTTGACATTGTCAAATGTGCAAAGTTAATTTCTCTTGATTATGAGTTCTGAAAATAAATCAGGCTGCTCATTCTGAAAAGGTTGTTGAAGAAATGGGATGGTTGCCAATTGTTTACGTATTTAACAATTTGTTGCCATGAGTTGGGAAGAGGCTCTTGCAGTGCCAATACTAAATATGCCAGTGAGGCAGAGCCAAAGATTTCTAGGCTGATTCTTTTCAATTTCATTATGATAAATCACATTTTAGTGGGAAGCTGTGTAACTCAAAAGGGATTTTTAGAATCGCCAAAAAAATATTGAACAATATTCCACCGGGTGGCGCCGTCAGCAATGGCAGCCATGCCAACAGTCTTTTTTGTCTTTTTTGGTATTTTTAGTGTGTTTTAAAGTATGTGTTAATGTTTTATGTAGGGGGTGAGGGTGGGGGTCGGGGATTGTGGGAAACCTTTTTTCAATCTCTTACCTTGCCGGAGTTGCGATTGTTTTCCGGATCGTATCTCCGGTCACTCTGCGGCCTAACATCATGGAGCTGGCGGCCTTGCTCGAGACTGACTTTGAGCCCCACCGCGGGGCCGTCGACTTACCATCGGAGACTGCGATCCCTTGCCTGGGATCGGCGATTTCAACATAGAGGAGCTTGCAGTCTCCAATAGAGTCTGATGTCGGGAAGCTCCAAAGTCGCAGGAGGTTTGACCAACCCGGGGCCCGATCGCCCGGCGAAGGGAGCTAAGATCCCCCCGATGCAGGATCACCCTGAGGTGGAGTGCCGGCTACGGGAGCCAAGATCTTGAGGAGAAGGGATAAACCCTGCACATCTGGCTTATTACACCTTAATGAAAATTGATCTGATTGAATTGCAGAATCGGTAGTAAGGAAGGCAAATGCAATGCTAGCATATATTTCAAGAGTATGTAATGTTGATGCTTTATAAGATATTGGTCAGACCGCATTTGGAGTATTGTGAGCAGTTTTGGGTCCCATATCTGAGGAAGGATGCACTGGCGTTGAAGAGAGTCCAGAGGAGGTTTACGAGAATGATCCCAGAAATGATTGGGTTAACATATGATGAACGTTTGACGGCATTGGGCCTGTACTCGCTGGAGTTTAGAAGGATGGGGGGGGGGGGGGGAAGAGAATGTAAGAAGAGAAAGAAATCTATCTAGAAAGATAGATCAGCCGTGATTGAATGGCAGAGTAGACTTGATGGGCCAAATAGCCTAATTCTGTCCTATACTATGAACATATATATGGTTGGAGAATTGTACCCACAAGGCTTTGCAAGATAGGGTTTCAGACAATTCCAAAGAATTTGATGTGGTCTAATAACAGGTAATTAAATAAAAATACAAAAGAGTAAACATGTTTATTAGCAATACAAAAGATAATGTGTTTCATAACAATATGTATTATCAATATTAATAACTTGCAGGGCCTGCAGGTGTATTATCAATGTATTTTTTAAATCTAGAACTCATTTATGGCACGTTCTTCCATTACGCCAGAGGTTAATTTTCAAAGGAATTATGCATTCTTGCATTGTTGCAATATTGGTTTTGCATTGGAACACAGCATTTAATTTACAAATAAACACTGTATTCACTTATGCTCAGGGAAAAACAATCATAATAAGCAAGTAATCCTTGCATAGCAGAGTCAGCATCATCATAATCATTCACAACATCCGATTTCATTCTGGCATCTATTCTTTCAACAGTTTGACAGCTCTCATCTTGTATATTGCAATTTTTAATTACATTTAATTTATTAATTTGTTTGATTTCAGCTGTTTTCAGTGAAATCTGCCCAGCGGGTCATGGTTATCATTACTCTAGGTCTCATGTCCAGATCTTGATGAGGCCTGCTGAAGAAGAGGAAATTTCTCATGTTATCCTCGAACAGTATCTTGACAACCAGCAGCGCACTGCAAAAGATTCCAAGTTAACTTCAAAGGAAGAAAATTATGTAAAGTTAGAAGGATGTAAGTACTGGATTGGGTTGAACATCCACGATTTCTAAATGCTGTATTTGAGTTCAAAGAAATTTGAATTTGTACTGGGCTAACTAGATTAGAACCGTTCGTATCATCGATAATGGATTTTTTCACATAATCAGCTCAGGACAACCTAGAATTATTTTGTTAGGGATACAGAGAGAGCTTCATTTTGCATTCAGGAATGTTTCCAGAATAATTAATGCCTGTTGCTACATACATAAAATGTGGGAAAAACTGTTCAAATCTCAGTTAAGTTCCCTAACACTGACTTGAAATTCAACTAAATAGATTAAAAGTAGCACAGTAAATATCTGCAGCCTCACCCGCTGAGTTTCTCCAGCATTTTTATCCCATAGATGCTGCCTCACCCGCTGAGTTTCTCCAGCATTTTATCTACAGTAAATATAAATATCATTTACAATGAGATGATAACATGAACAAAAATATATAATTGTTTTACAACAAATATCAAACAAGTTTCAACAAAATAATAGACTAATTTATTTTAAACCATTACTCTTTTGATTTTAATTTTCTCATTGAATTTGCTTCTCTTCTATCATACCACATTTTTATCTCCACTATTATTTGCTGCTATTGTCTTTGATGTTTAAAATGCCACATAGCAAATATGGATAGAGAATTGTCATGAGGATAGGAATCAGTAAACAGTAATGAGTGGAACTTATTGAAAAATAAAAAATATTTTTACTGAACTAAAATAGTTTTGAAATGTTAGGTTTAATTTGAAGCACAGACATTTCAAACATATATTTTATGCTTTAGTCTCTGAAAATATACTTTTCCGGTGTTCGGCATCTGTTGTCAACTGTGGTTTATAATTTATTCTTAATATGAGCCCTTCACAAGGACAAATATCTGACCAAGTGCTTGGAGTAAACACAAAAGGGTATTTTTCCCAGACACCAATCTTTATATTTAAAATAAAATTTTTGATAGATAACATGTAACGATTAATAAGTAGAGATGAAATTGTTAAATCCAGCCCTTATAAAAGACAGAAATTATTTAACATTACATGAATTAATAATGAATCAAAAATGTGTCATGGATGATATGAGCTCATTAATATCAAAGTAATTCAAAAATTGAAAATGTGTCCGTATCATGACGTAGACAGAAAGATTCTTGTGAAATTACGTTGCTTTGAGAGGTAAGCACATGAATCAATACATAACCTTTGTGCTTGGTACTTGAGATTTCTGCCGATATTAAGCAAGATTTTGCATATTTCCGAAGTCAAATACATTTATGAATTTGTTATTTTTTTGGTAATGCATTTTCTTGCAATCTGTGCTCTGCAGGGTTTTTGGATTGTGATTGAGGAAAATGATTTATAATAGTTCAAAAATGTGCAATGTAAATCTGGATCAAAGTACCAATTTGTCTGGAATAAAGTGAGATAATTTATCTTTCTATGTGGAACCTAACTTCATGCTGGGATTAGGTGTGCTGCTATCTCTGGATTTAAAGTATAACAACAATGTTGTTAGACTATAATCACTTTTCTTCAATGCTACAATTCAAATCTTCATTCTCCTGGCTTTACACATATTAGATACATTGCAGTACATGACTGGTCATTTGCACTTGTCAGGGATTATTTGGTCTGATGTCCTCTCAAGTAAATTTGAAGTAGAACAAAGTATGTTATCGGATCTTTTCTGTAGAAGAGCTAAGATTTTAAGAAACAAATGTTGTTAATAGATAATTGATTTGTCCAGCTTCTAAAGGAACATCAATCATATTAGAGTAGACTAATAGGGTTGTCATAGTAGGGGATTTTAACTTTCCCAATATATAGACTGGGACTATATAGTGCCAAGAGCTTATAAGGGATGGAATTGGTCAAATATGTTCAGAAAAATTTCCTCAGGCAATATGTAGTGGTTCTTACAAAGGAGCAGGAAAAGCTTGATCTACACTTAGGAAATTGGGAAAGGTAAGTGACTGATGTGACTATGGGTAAGCCTTTTGGCACCAGCAACCATTGCCCTATTAGCTTTAAAATACTATGGATAAAGACAGAATGGGCCCACAAGTTAAAATTCTGAATTGGGGAAAGACCAACTACGATGGTATTAGACAGGAACTTGCTAAAGTTGATTGGAATAAATTAGTTGTGGGCAAACAAATGTCCAGAAAGTGGAATGCATTTATGAGGGTGATGACAAGAGTTCATGCATGCTCCTGTTAGAGTCTAGCGCAAGGCAGCTAGAAGGAAGGAAGTTCGGATTATGCAAGAAATTGAGGCTATGGTTTGGAAAAAGGAGGAGGATTAGGACAGGTATTGGCAGCTGGGATCATGTGATTCCCTGGAGGAGTATCAAGAATGGAGAAGCATACTTAAGAAGAGTCGAAAAATGGGTCAGGAGATAGCTGTGGCAGATAATATTAAGTAAAATCCTAAGAGATTTTTTAAGTACATTAAAGGAATCCGGATAACTAGAGAGAATAGCGTCCGTCAGACACCAAAGCGGTCATCTCTGTGTGGCGCTGCTAGATGGGTATTTGTTTTTATTGTGGTGAAAGACATAAATAATGGGGAATTTGAGATAATTAATGGAGATGTCTTGAAGTAGTTCCCAAGCTTTTCCTGGCAACCCTTCTTAAATAGAGGTACAACATTAATCAACTTCTAGTCTTCTGGCACCTCACCCGTGTCTAATGATAATTCATATATAACCATATAACAATTACAGCACGGAGACAGGCCCTCTCGGCCCTTCCAGTCCGTGCCGACCATTTGTTTTCCCCTAGTCCCATCTACCTGCACTCAGACCATACCCCTCCATTCCCTTCACTCCATATACCTATCCACTTTACTTTTAAATGTTAAAATCGATCCTGCCTCCACCACCTCTGCTGGAAGCTCATTCCACACAGCCACCACCCTCTGAGTAAAGAAGTTCCCCCTCACGTTACCCCTAAACTTCTGTCCCTTAATTCTCATGTCATGCCCTCTTGTTTGAATCTTCCCTACCCTCAATGGGAAAAGCTTATCCACGTCAACTCTGTCTATCCCTTTCATCATTTTAAAGACCTCAATCAAGTCACCCCTTAACCTTCTGCGCTCCAAAGAATAAAGACCTAACTTGTTCAACCTTTCTCTGTAACATAGTTGCTGGAACCCTGGCAACATTCTAGTAAATCTCCTCTGTACTCTCTATTTTGTTGACATCCTTCCTATAACTAGGCGACCAAAATTGTACACCATACTCCAGAATTGGTCTTGCCAATGCCTTGTACAATTTTAACATTACTTCCCTACTCCTATATTCAATGCTCTGATTTATAAAGGCCAGCACACCAAAGGCTTTCTTTACCACCCTATCTACATGCGATTCCGCCTTCAGGGAACTATGCACAGTTATTCCTAGATCCCTCTGTTCCACAGCATTCCTCAATTCCCTACCATTTACCATGTACGTCCTATTTTGATTTGTCCTGCCAAGATGTAGCACTTCACACTTATCAGCATTAAACTCCATTGCCATCTTTCAGCCCACTTTTCCAAATGGCCCAAATCTCTCTGTAGACTTTGAGAATCTACTTCATTATCCACAATACCACCTAACTTAGTATCATCTGCATACTTACTTATCCAATTTTCCACCCCATCATCCAGATCATTGATGTACATGACAAACAACAGTGGACCCAACACAGATCCCTGAGCCACCCCACTGGTCACCGGCTTCCAACCTGACAAACAGCCATCCACCATTACTCTCTGACATCTCCCATTCAGCCACTGTTGAATCCATCTTGCTACTCCGCCATTAACACCCAAAGATTGAACCTTCTGAACCAACCTTCCATGGGGAACCTTGTCAAAGGCCTTACTGAAATCCATATAGACAACATCCACTGCTTTACCCTCATCAATTTCCCTAGTTACCGCTTCAAAAAATTCAAGAAGGTTTGTCAAACATGACCTTCCAGGCACAAATCCATGTTGACTGTTCCTGATCAGACCCTGTTTATCCAGATGCTTATATATATTATCTCTAAGTATCCTTTCCATTAATTTGCCCACCACTGACGTCAAACTAATAGGTCTATAATTGCTAGGTTTATTCTTTGAACCCTTTTTAAACAATGGAACAACATGCGCAGTACGCCAATCCTCCGGCATATTCCTGTTTCTAATGACATTTGAAATATTTCTGTCATAGCTCCTGCTATTTCTACACTAACTTCCCTCAATGTCCTAGGGAATATCCTGTCAGGACCTGGAGACTTATCCACCTTTATATTTTTCAAAAGTGTCAGTACTTCCTCCTCTTTGAATCTCATAGTTTCCATAGCTACTCTACTTTTTTTCCTTACCTCACAGAGTTCAATATCCTTCTCAGCCAGGATTCTCAGCCAGGATTCCTGCAATTTCTTCTCTAACATTATATTGTCCTCCGCTATATCTGATTAGGCCCAGGAAATTTATCTGCTTTCAAAATTCTTTGGATGTGCAGCATGTCCACTGTAATACAGAGTGTCATCGAGACAATGCCATTACTTTACTCATACATTACCACTTTTGTGTCTGTTGGGTCCTGTTTTCTCTCTATTTACCCTTTTCCTGTTAAGGGTATGGGCAAAGAGTAGGGATTAACAGGTCCCTTTCAGAATGGCAGGCAGTGACTAGTGGGGTACCGCAAGGCTCGGTGCTGGGACCGCAGCTATTTACAATATACATCGATGATTTGGATGAAGGGATTCAAGGTAACATTAGCAAATTTGCAGATGACACAAAGCTGGGTGGCAGTGTGAACTGTGAGGAGGATGCTATGAGAATGCAGGGTGACTTGGACAGGTTGGGGGAGTGATGCGGATAAATGTGAGGTTATCCACTTTGGTAGCAAAAACAGGAAGGCAGATTACTATCTGAATGGCGTCGTTGGGAAAAGGGGAAGTACAACGGGATCTGGGGGTCCTTGTACATCAGTCTATGAAAGTAAGCAGGTACAGCAGGCAGTGAAGAAAGCGAATGGCATGTTTGCCTTTATGACAAGAGGAATCGAATATAGGAGCAAAGAGGTCCTTCTGCAGTTCTACAGAGCCCTAGTGAGATCACACCTGGAGTATTGTGTGCAGCGTAGATTTACAAGGTTAATTCCCGGGATGGCGGGACTGTCATATGCTGAGAGAATGGAGCAGCTGGGCTTGTACCAGGCACGTGCCGTGAGTAATTACTCAGGATAGGCACTCCGCCGGCTTAAAAAAAATTAAACCGCGCATGCGCAGATTGTTCTCTCCGTTAAAAAAATAAAAAAATAAAAACAGTGACAATTCAATTTGCCCAAGGCTTCCTATTCTGAATTACTGAATTGGGAGGGGGGGGGGGGGGGGGGAGTGATGGCAGATGGAGAGATGGTGGGAAAAACGGGAGTACAGGGAATAGTTGAATGAATTGTCATCTTATTGAAAGACAACACTTGTTCAAGGGACCAATTGGGGGAACAGTTCCTTTCACAGCGTGTGGAGAGTCTGTGCCAGGGGTAAAGCTGTGGGGAGGGCACGAGTGTTGTAAAGGAGGGTGTCGGGGATAATGCCAGAAACTCACTCACCGCTACCGCAGCTCTCCGGGCGCGAAGCCACGCACTGTAGCTGGGCATTGAAGCAGCTCGGGGAGCTGCGAGCGGCCACCGGGACCCGACAGCAGAACTGGCCGCCACTTCAGCGCCTTCTGCCTGCCCGCTCACCTTTGGCAGTGCTCTCCGTCGGAACACCTGTCACCTGCCGTTCGCCGACTTCGCTCATGTCAGCGGCCTCCTGCAAATCCTTAAATTCCCACAGCCGAGTAACCTCAATCGCGCTGTCGGAATTTAAGGACATGAGTGAGGCCAGCGAGCGGCAGGAGAGAGGTTTTTAGATGGAGAGCTGCCAGAGGTGAGCGGGGACCGGCAGAAGGAGCTAAGGTGGCGGCTGGTTCCGCTGTCCGGCCCGGCGGCTACTCAGCCACCCGAGCTACTTCTCTCTCTCCCCCTCCCCCCCCCCCCCCCCCCCCCCCCCCCCCCGGCCTCAATGCGGTGGCATTGCACGCCTCCATGCAAGGAGCGTCGCAAGTGGCATTATCCCAATGACCTTCATAACATTCGTGCCTCACAACTTTACCCCAGGCCAGACTCCCCAAACATTTGGAAAGGAGCTCTCCCCCCACCCCCACACCCTGGGAAATATGGCATTTAAAAACATCGCCAAGAAATGTACTTACCACATCATTGGTACACGACAAACCATATTTGAAAACCCCGCCAAGAAACATGCGCTGCGCATGCGCAGTAGACTGATGCGCATGCGCAGTGCTGCAAAGGCAGAATTTCTGCTGCCTGCAGCCCCGATTGACAGTGACGGCTTCAGGCAGCGCTGACGGCACGTGGGCTGCACAGACCTTCCCGTGTTACAAATGCTGCGGATGAAAGGCACGGAGAATCATGCCTACATAAGAGATCAGTCTCTTACATAGGCATAATTCTCCCATGCCTTTACTATTTATATTTAGTAATTACCATTTTATAATTTTAGTCAGGGTAGGCAGTGCCTACCCTGACGGCACGTGCCTGGCTTGTACACTCTGGAGTTTAGAAGGATGAGAGGGGATCTCATTGGAACATATAAGATTGTTAAGGGCTTGGACACGCTAGAGGCAGGAAACATGTTCCCGGTGTTGGGGGAGCCCAGAACCAGGGGCCACAGTTTAAGAATAAGGAGTAAGCTATTTAGAACGGAGACGAGGAAACACTTTTTCTCACAGAGAGTTGTGAGTCTGTGGAATTCTCTGCCTCAGAGGGCGGTGGAGGCAGGTTCTCTGGATACTTTCAAGAGAGAGCTAGATAGGGCTCTTAACAATAGCGGAGTCAGGGGATATGGGGAGAAGGCAGGAACGGGGTACTGATTGGGGATGATCAGCCATGATCACATTGAATGGCGGTGCTGGCTCGAAGATCTCTTTGGATTCTCCTTAATCTTATCTTCCAGAGCTATCTCCTGCCCTCCTTTTACCTTCCAAATTTTATTCTTATGTACACTTCTCAATCCCCAGTATTGCTCCAGGGATGCACCTGATCCCAGCTGCCTATATCTGATCCAGGCCTCCTTTCTCTTGAGCAGAGCCTCAATTTCTCTCATCATCCATGGCTGGTTAATTGATTGATTTATTGTTTTAAGATGTTTAAAATTGATTGATTGATTGTTTGAAAGATATAGCATGTCTTTGGGATGTGAGAAAACCATAACACCCGAGGAATACCATGCTGTCACAGGGAGAACGCACAAACTCCACACAGACAGTACTTGAGGTCAGGATGGAAACAGGATCTCTGTTACTATGGGACAGCAGTTCTACCTGCTCTGCCACTTTGCCACTCTAACTCCTATTCCTAACTTTTCCTTTCACTCTGACAGGAACATGCATACCTTGAACTCTTACTGTCACATTTTTAAACGCATCCCACTTTCCAGACATCTGTTTGCCTCCAAACAGCTTGCTGTAATCAACTTTTATAAGCTCCTATCGAATACCATCAACATTGGCCTTGCCCCAATTTAAGACTTTAACTTGTGAACAAAGATTTTCACATTTCAAATCTATTTCCATTTTTTTTATGTCCCTTAAGTCAATCACTGTATATTAGCCAGATTTTACAGGTTTCTAATCTACTTAATGAAAACCCCATTTTAACCACTACACTATGTCCAAGAACAAATAATTTTACTTTTGTATAATCTCTTATCTTCAGGATGTCCCAAATTAAGTTATTTACTAATTGTATATTTGGCATATCGGCTGGTCCAGTCTAGCTGACCATGTTAGTTTTATGGAATTTCATAGGGCTTTTCTGCTTATATTCATCCCAGAAAAAAAAAGACTTTAATTCCTTTTTGGCTCGGTTGTTGAATGACATTGAATCTACCCTCTGAAGTCCAAAATGAGACAGTGCATCATGGGCCAATGTGCAATTTGAATGGTATCCTGTTTGACGATGAATCAATCCAGTAACTCATCTATTAAGTCACTGTCCTCCATAAATGAGTTAACTCAGCTCTGTGTCTGCATGTGGGGGCCTGAAAATTAGTTTAGTTTTTCATAACCAATTCAAGTAGTATATTCTTCATTACAGTAATTATAAATGTGTAATTTCTGCAACTTTTTTTGCAGACGATACTTCAATAAAAACTGTAAGTATGGTAACATGACTTGGATTATAGAAATGTAATTGAATAATTATTTGTTACTTTTATCATCATAATTTGTCATTTTGAGACTACTAGTTTTATGGTTATCAACATAGGCCGCAAAATTCATTGCAATCAGGGTCATGATGAAGAGCAATGTGGATTTTCATGTTAATTACATTCATATCGTTAACTCTTTAAATTTGTGTAAATAAGCATATTACACAGTCTGGAGTTTAAAGTCATCTTTAATTAATACGCATAATATAGCGGTATAGCAGGTTTTTGTTGCTAGTTCATCATCACCGCTTTAAAGACCGACTAGTGTAGGAAGTGGGTGTTAATATAAAGCATACAGTAAGGTGGGGTTAGTGATGCTATTTCTACTATGATCGGTTCACATGCAATAACCAATCTACAATATGGTTCGCAGTTTGAACCATTAAAATAGCAAACCAATAGTGGCAGTATGTTTGCAATGCAAAAAAAAACAACATTCATTTCTATCACAGTCATGCTGTATTGAACTAGTGGTATAGAGGAAAACATGGCATCCAAGATCAAGGCTAGCTCCTTACCCCATGTTCTAAACATGCCTCTTGAAGTCCTGACCACTCCTGTGATTCCACTGCAACACAACAGCAGTAAAGGGAGAGGCATAGTTAATTTTTGAACTCCTGAATCAAATTTGTTGACGTTCATCACCATTTAACTACCCAAATTTGCATGCATGGCACATTAAACAATTTTGATACAAATAAAATTTCCAGCATAATGTTTTTTAACAGTTCCAAATGAATGACTGAGTGTTTTATGGTGCCTCGTTAGTCAAGGGATTTGAAATTCAATTTGGGCATCAGTGAGCCTCAATTTAGGCTCTGAAGCCAAAACTGAAACCAAACTTAAAATTTAATTCACAATCATTGTATATGGGCAAATCACTGAATTGTTTTTTTTTTTGTTTAAGCCTTTTGTCACAACTCATGCTCCAAGTGTTGGCAATAATCCAGGTTAGTTAACAATTTAGTTTGTATGTTTATATAAATAGTTCCTCTACATTTACATTTGTACGTTTGAATTGTAATATGTTAGAAATTAATAAGTCACATGGAAAGTCATAATTTGATCTTCTGCTCTTGGTTAAAGCTCATGAAGAATTGTGTTACTATCTCTTTAAATCTAAGGATGTGAGAATGAGAAATTGTATTTTACTTTGGGAATCTATTAATTCACATGCTTGTGGGAATTTATTAGATATAGACACTGTTTTTCAGTTGTTCGTATTCTTATGCATAGAACAAAATTTTAATTGAAGAGTACTGATGTTCAACATTTTACATTGATGGCTCCATATGCAATCTCTTTATGCAAAGACAGAGCTTATCAATCACATGCATGGGAATGGTTCAATGGTTCTTTATTGTCACATACCTAGACACAGTTCAGCAAATTATACTGTACATAAGTACAATCATGCCCAAGTATAATCGCTGCAATTGTAGTGTAAGAATAGTAGATGATTAGACAGATTGAGACTGTACAAAGAGTTGCCATGTTTCCATGCCATCTTGTATCTTTCACGTTTCAAACTTCATAAATGTGTAGAGTCTTATCTTGGCCTTAAAGGCTCATGCCCTGACCACAGCAGTGGGTCAGTGTTGCAGGGGTCAGCATAGCATAGATATATTATGCTCCATGACACTGCAGGTGTTGGTCTGTCCACATGCTCAGCCTTTCCAAAGATGTCACATCCACACAATCCTCAGGCTTTGTAGAAATTCCAGCAGCCTATCCACATGCAAACACGTTGTCCCACACCTCCTTCTGCTGCCACTCTGACTCCATGCGCTGGGGCACCTACCGCAGCCTACCTCCAACACCCAGAGTGCCTCCAATGTCATGGGAGATGAGCCCATCGCCTGCTCGCTGGCACCGATCCTCTCCTCTGTCAGCCACTGCCATTTAGAAACTCATGGTGTTCAGGCATTCTTTTCTTCATTCTTTGCAAACCATAATTGATTTCATGCCCACCTAAGGAGCATTTCAGATCTTTGCATCACATCCCTCCTTCATCAGCACTCAAAAGTTCCACAAAATATTTCTAGTTATTACATGCATTTTTATTATGATTCATTATTTTAGTGCCCTTATTATACTTTGGAAATTGTTGGTAAAATTCATATTGTTCGTAAATTATTTGTTTTCCTTTTAAGGATGACTCTTTGACTTAAAGAAATGTTTGTTGCTTTTGAAGTTGTGTTCCTTTAATTGAAGGAAATCAACCAACAGTAAAAACATATGCATTTTGCATTTATATAGTATTTCAATGCCCTGATTTCTAAATGTGCGGAAGAATGCTACAATAGTTGCGTGCACCAAGGTCATAAGTGGGATGTTCGCTGATGATCATATAATGTTAAATACCATTCAACTGCTCAGCAAATGAAACATAGAAACATAGAAATTAGGTGCAGGAGTAGGCCATTCAGCCCTTCGAGCCTGCACCGCCATTCAATATGATCATGGCTGATCATCCAACTCAGTATCCCGTACCTGCCTTCTCTCCATACCCTCTGATCCCCTTAGCCACAAGGGCCACATCCAACTCACTCTTAAATATAGCCAATGAACTGGCCTCAACTACCCTCTGTGGCAGAGAGTTCCAGAGACTCACCACTCTCTGTGTGAAAAAAGTCTTTCTCATCTCGGTCTTAAAGGATTTCCCCCTTATCCTTAAGCTGTGACCCCTTGTCCTGGACTTCCCCAACATCGGGAACAATCTTCCTGCATCTAGCCTGTCCAACCCCTTAAATGAAGCAAGATATATAAAACATTTAGGCATGTCTAATGCCTAAATTGTGAGAGATTGCAGAGAAGATTTATAAGGATGTTATAAGGACTTGAAGGCCTGAGCTTTTGGGGGAGGTTGGGCAGGCTATGTCTATATTCCTTAGAGCACAGGGGGCTGAGGGCTGATCTAATGGAGGCCTGTAAAACTATGAGGGAAATAGATTGGGTGAATGCACAATATTTTACTTGGGGGAGGGGGGCGGGTCAAAAACAAGAGGAAATATGTTTCAGGTGAGAGGGACAAGGTGAGAGGCACAACCCTGAGAGGCAACTTTCTCACTCAGAGAGTGGTGGGTGTATGGATCAAGCTGCCAGAGGAGGTAGGACAAAAGGCCTGTTTCTGTGCTCTATGAATGGCTGCTGTGAAAGTAGGAATCTCAGGAAGTCAAAATTAATCATCTACTCACCTGGATGAATATGTTTGCACCCGTGCCTGACAGATACTACTAATGTGCTGGGCCCCGTCATTGTTGAGGCTTTATAGAATCAGTCTTTGTAATAAAGTCATATGCATTTTATACACTGGTTACTGATCATAAACAGGAGTGCTACCCATGCTGAGATCAGTTAATTGACCTGGGCCTCCTCCATGGCCAGAGTGAGTCCCACCGCAAATTGGAGGAGTAGCACCTCATATTTTGTTTGGGTAGTTTACACCCCAGTGGTATGAACATTGACCTCCAATTTCAGGTAGTCCTTGCTTTCGCCCTCCTTCCCCTCCCCTTCCCAGCTCTCCCACAGCCGACTGCCTCCGCCTCTTCCTTTATTTCTCCCGATCCCCGCCACCACATCAGTCTGAAGAAGGGTCTCGACCCGAAACATCACCCACTCCTTCGCTCCATAGATGCTGCCTCACCCGCTGAGTTTCTCCAACATTTTTTTTCTACCTTCAGTTAATTGAGGATAGTTTGGTTCCTAATTGAGCCATAATTTATTTGATTAATACAACATAAATTAATGGATTTATTCAGACGTAGAAACTATTTCTGTGTTAATTATTTTAACTGTTTTGCTGGAAACCGACACGTCCTGACATTCGTCTTTCTTCCATAGTATATTAATGCAATATATAATAGTGATACATGCACTCTTAAAGTTAGTTATTTTATCTTACGGTAAGTGGGATGAATATTGAAATAGTAAACATTATGTTTACATTACTATATAATATATTTAGTACAGTGAATAGGGTGGAATCATCTAATGTTCCAGTTTTCTTAAACATTGTAGACTCCATTTTTTTTACATGAGGCAATTGTTTTAGGGTTTATTATTGTCAAGTGTTCTGAGGTACAGTGTTGTTTTGTGTGCATCTCTTGCTGTGGTAGATGCTGTAGAAGAGCATGGCAGAATAGAATGCACGTTAGCTTTACAATAGGATTTTGAAGAAACTGGCATGCATTTATGCAGAAGGAAGTTTCTGAGAAGTTTTAATATAAATAAAAAATATTAATTAACAAAATTAATTAAATAACAAAGAACAAATTTAAATTAAAGGCTGTTCGCAAATGTAGTTATTGTTTTCTCAAGAATGAAACATCTTTATATATAAACAAATATTACTTTGTTTCCATTAGTGGAAGAAGTAGTGAAGACGAGCCCAGCTGTACTCGTACAAATTGTCCCTCAATCTACTGGTGAACAGGTGGCTTCAGTACTCGCAGAAGAGATTTATGGTAATTCTAATTGCCTAACTTGCATTTTGGATACATTTGTCAGAAACAATATCATGGTTATTTTAAAGAATGTATAAGTACACAATGCAATAAGTATTTAATTTGCAGTAACCACACCAGAATAAATGCAGTAGGCAATTTTCAAAATAACTGCAAATGCCAAAAGTCTGAAATAAATACAGTAAATGGTGAAAAACAACAGATCCGACAGATGGCAAAACGGTCATTCTTCTGGGTCTGAGATCTTACTGTTCTGATGAAGGTCAATCCTAAACCATTGACTGTTTCCCTTTCCACAGATGCTAACTCGCTGCTAATGCTATCACCGTGGTTCTCCCACATACCCATTGGGAAGCTTGTCTATTCTTTTTGCCTACCTTTTCTGGTCCCATCTTTTTTCTGTCAGACTTCCCCATGCTCATAAGTTAAAATTGTATTTGGGATCCAATTACCTAGTTGTGAAGTACCCTCCAGTAAGACTGTATGAGAAGCTAATTTGAGTACATATTATTCAGCAAGCGCATGACTTGGCGGGTGGAAGAATAAGAATATTGTTGAACAAAAATCAAACTGCTGAAGAAACTCACGGGTCAGGCAGCATCTGTGGAGAGAAATGGTCAGATGACTTTACAGGTCGGCATCCTTCTTTATTTCCGTCCACAGATACTGCCTAATTCAGTGAGTTCCTCTGCCGTTTATTCCTTTTTTTCAAGACTTCAGCATTTGCACTTTCTTGTGGAATACTAATTTGGGTCTGGAAATGTGATCAACAAACAGTGTTCTGGAAAATAAAATAATGTGATTTATCTCTGATAAAGCTACAGAAAGCAACTAATTATTGCTTCTACTATTCTATCCCATATTATGTGTGAGATATAAAAAAAATTCACAAAGTCAGGCGAAGAAGTGTTTATTAAGATAATATTCTGCAGAATAGGTGCCTCTCCTTTGCTGTACCCTAGAGGCACACCGAGGGTCGGGATGTATTCTATCTTTATACATTTCATTAAATTATAGCCACACCCTCTTTTCTCACTATTTTGCCTCTTTTTAATTATAACATAAAGCCCACATTCCCACGAGAAAGTCCAGGAACGTCTCGGAACATCTCCTGACCTCAAAGGCTTATACTGAAGTTTCTATCTGTTTGTTACTTTTTATCTCGAATTTCTCTCTGTTCTATATATCGTTACTTTCTATTCTACTAGCAGTCTGGTTTCTGCTGACACCTTATTTCTTTCTAAGCTATATTTTTCTATTCCTAGTTTAAATCAACCCTTTTTCTCACAATCCATCATTTTTCTTTTTGCCAAGCAACCTTTTTGATTTAAACTATATCCTCCTTTTCTAATGCTATCAACAGATTCTTCGCCTCCATATCCCCCTCTCGTTGGTCATACTGTGTTCTGAAGGCCATTATGGTGGCAGCGCTGTTCTTTGTCAGGGCTGTTTCTATCAATCTCTGGGCCATCCCCCGTACGCATGGAATGATACAGCATCCAAACAAGCACAGTAACCCCACCATGACTACCACTGATGTTAGGGTTGATGTAAAGATGTGCTTCCATTTCCCAAACCAGGATTCTAGAAACCCAGTCCAGGAGGTGTCTACTCCAAAGTTCTCAGCCAATTCGATAGACAGAGAGGTGAGACCTGCTAGGGCTCTTGACACTGACCCAACATTGTTTGCCAAACATTACACACACCCCTCCCTTCTCAGCCAGTAGCATGTCCAAGGCCATGTGATTTTGCCAGGTCATTTGGCTGGTAGCTGTCAGTTGTTCCGCTAATCCTTCAACTGCATCTCTGGTGTAATTTATAAAGCGTTGTTGATTGTAGTATAAGTAGTTGATCCAGTCCACATTTTTATTAATTGTGGACCACCAGAAGAGCATGGACTCAAAGCCCGCAGCTATCTGGTTTCTGGCTTTGAATTCATCGGGTACCCCTCTTGGCACTCCTATCGCATCTATATAGATGTGTGTGTCGAATGATCCTTTCACCTTTCTCTTTTGTCGTTGGTTTCCTTCCTTGAGTTCTACAGCATGTTCTACTGCTATGGTAAAGGGCATCATCAGTTGTATGAGGGTACAGGCTCCCGTCCATGACCCTGGTAACCGGGGCCACAGGGTATTCTCCCCGCACCACCACCAGACATCAGCTCTACTGACTATCTGCTTTCTCAGCCAGGAGCTATTGAACAATGGCCCCTGTTCCTCAGCCGTTATGTTATACGTCTGATTGCAGTTGAGCACCTTCCCCATGTCCTGTCCCTCTGGGTTATCTCTTGTATAGCACTCAAATCCCTCCTCCCCAAGAGGAATGGTAAATGGAGGAGGTCTAGGGTCTTCCCTCCGGCCCTTCGTATTGTTGTTGCTGGTTGGAAATAGGTAATGATAACTCTGGCATATCGCATTCTTTGGTAAGAGCTGTAGTATACATGACATAGCCCCAGGTGTTCTGTCCCAATTCAGGGGAAATGGTACTGGGACCAGCTGGGGCCTGGCTCCGGCGCAGGCGTAACAATTGGTTTGTTATATACTTCTGGCTGTGTACATCATCCAGGCTAGCCAGGTGTTGGCTCCTTTTCCCCTGTTGGTATTCCTTTCTCGTATAACTGCCTTAATCCTGTTTCTCCTGCTACTATCATTATCTTCAGATCCTTAGGCACATTTTCCCTATTTACATTGCTGACTGTAGGTATGTTACAATACCTACCTTGAGCAGCGCTGTAGTTCTGCCACTCCCCATGTGCGCGACTTTGGCGCCTTTCAGAGGGGGGGCGGGTTTAAAATGCCGTTTTTCCCTAGACAGTCCAAATTGATCCATGTCGGGCGATTTCGTCGCTAAAGAGAAATCGCTCTGACATTTCATTCATGAAGCTATTTTTAAACTACGCTAGATTATTTATTAACTAGAGTAGTTTAAAAATCATCTTCTAAAGCTCTGAACGCTGACAGCAGAACGGACCTAACGTAGGCAATAAAATAAGCTACACAGTTTATTTTTACATAAAAACGTGGTTCTTAGGAAGCATTTAATCACATTTTCATGTTGCAAAAAGGGGACAAAAAAAATGTATGAACCGGCTGTATTTTCCCTGCCGACTTCAGCGCAAATTGCAACGTTCTAATCCACCGCATTCCTCTAAAACCCACTCGCGAGTTGATTTAAATGGCCATTAATTTACAGGCATTAAACACTAAATTCCTTCCATTTGGCCTATAAATGTAAAAATCATGTTATATTGTGGATTATTGTGTGAATGTTATTTGGACACTTAGGCAATTTAAAAAATGTTCATAATT
Organism: Okamejei kenojei; assembly: GCA_035221665.1. Lineage (NCBI taxonomy): Eukaryota > Metazoa > Chordata > Chondrichthyes > Rajiformes > Rajidae > Okamejei > Okamejei kenojei. The sequence continues at coordinate 13,986,565 of CM069139.1, read as the reverse complement.
TCTTAAGAAATGGATAGATGTTTAGATCTAGTAATTGAATTTTGTAATTAGCTACAATTAGATAACTAACTAATTATATGCTTTAATTTCAGGTCATCCAAGTAATATTGTTTCGTATTTGTTTCAGAATGCTTCAATCTATAATAACTGAAAATTTCGTTGAGTTTTAATTTTTAAGAAAGTTATGGGCTTTTGACTATTCTAGATCAGAGCTTTTGTGTTAAGTCAATGGAAAGGCAATGGGGAACAAGATGCTAATTTCCGAGTTTGAAAATGGCCATAACTTTTTTAATACTGAAGATATAAAAGTGAATTAGGTGTCAAATTAAACTTCTTTGTATGCTTTATCTGATGGGGTAAATTGCAGACTTGTTTTTTAAAATCTCAAAAATGTGTAACATTGCTACTGACTGCTGGTGGTGCTGGTATTTCCCCGGGATCCCTATTCTGACTGTCATCTATCTTGAACACCTCTCCCTTCTCCTCGTATCTTACCATCTCTCCATCCCGCTTCACTTCTATCTCAAACTTCAGACATGCATCCTTCCCTGTTCTATCTGCACATATCCAGTACCTACCACTTTCCTGCATTTGAACACTCTGTATGCTCACATATACGCGTCCTGGTAATTTCTCGTTCGGGTTTTGATACACTTTCCACCTATCAGTTTGATAGGTGGTCCGATGCCACCCATATTTTGATGAAGTGAACACCGCGTGCCAATCTTTACAGGGATGGGTGCATACTTACCTTCTATAGCCGCACCACCATTTTCCTTTACATACATCAAATGGGATGGTGGTGGACCTTCTATTCTGTGATATTGTGATTTTTTGCATGTTACATTACTTACAAGTTGGGTGTTTTCCCAACACATGACCCACCAACACGAAATCTTCATTTTTCCCGCGGGCTCCTGGTAAATATAAAAGTCAGTGGTTCCTCTACTTTGCGCACAGTCCACGGGCTGATATTGTCTGGTGGGGCCTCCACAGGACCCTTAACTCGACTTGCGTGTGTCCACCCTTTCTCCCTTGTTCGTACTGCTGTCTCGGTGATTAGTAACACCAGGTAGGGTCCAGTCCACTTAGGTTGCAGCTTTTCTTCTTTCCACGTTTTTATTAATACCCAGTCTCCAGCCTTGACTGAGTGAATCGGGAAGTCCAGTGGTGGGCTCTGGGCCAGCAATCCTTTAATTTTTTAGTTCTGCAAGAGATTGGGACACTGCCAGTAAATAGTTCCTCAGGAACACATCGTTCCCTTGCATTGTTGGAACTCCTTCTATCTTCCCTAAGTATGGGAGCCCAAATAACATCTCATATGGTGATATCCCTATGTCTTTTCGAGGTGCCGTTCGGATTCTCAACAGGGCTATCAGGAGGCACTTAGTTCAGGGGAGTCTTGTTTCCTCTATCAACTTGGTGATTTGGGTCTTCAAGGTGCTATTCATTCTTTCCACCTTTCCTGAGCTCTGGGGATGCCATGGTGTATGCAATTTCCATTCTATTCCCAGTGCTTCACATATCATTTTATGTGTTTTGGAGGCAAAATGGGTCCCTCCATCTGAGTCTATTGTTTCCACAATCCCATATCTGGGTATAATTTGTTCTAGTAATATCTTGGCTACCGCCTGTGAGGTGGCAGTTGTCGTGGGGAATGCCTCTGCCCACCTGGTGAAATGGTCCATTATCACTAACAGGTACTTCCAGGTTTGTACCCAGGGCAGCTCAGTGAAATCTATCTGTATTCTCTGGAAGGGCCTAACTGCTAATGATTGTGCTCCTCCTGGGACTGCTCTCATGATTTTTTTGTTAATTCGCTAACATATTACACAGCCCCCTATGACTTGTCCGGCCATGGTATACATTCCACGGCAAGCGTAGGTTCTGAGGAGGGTGTCACAGAGGGCTTGTGTTCCCCAATGGCTTTGTCCATGCAACCTCCCTAATAATTCTCTCATTATTTCTTTGTTCAATAGCTGCTTTCCATCTGGTGTCCACCATTTCCCATTTGAAGTACGCTGAGCCCCCATTTCTCTCATGTGTTCCTGCTCTTTCTCACTAAAGATATTTTCCTCTTGTCCCCTTAAAGGTATTAGTGACTTCATTTCTACCATCTGTTCTGTGGCTGCTCTTTTTGCAACCTCATCCACTGCCCTATTTCCTCTGGCCTCTAGGGTGTTACCCTTCTGATGCCCTGCCACATGTGCTATGGCTATTCGTTCTGGTTTTTGCAAGGCTTCCAGTGTCTGTCCTACCAATTGCTCATGCGCTAATTCTTTCCCTCGAGTGGTTATCATTCCTCGCTCTTTCCAGATTTTCCCAAAGGTGTGTACTACTCCAAAAGCGTATTTTGAATCGGTATTCTGTTCCTTCCTTCCCCTCCAATAGTTCCAAAGCTCTCATTAATGCATATAATTCACAAGATTGAGCTGACCAACTACCAGGTAGCCTGCCGCTTTCAATTTCCTCCATAGTTTCCCCGTTCACTATAGCGTACCCAATATGTCTTTCTCCATCTATGCACGTGGAGGATCCATCTATAAACCATCGGCTGCCCTCAGCCAGAGGTTGCTCTTCTAAGTCTTCTCTACTTTTTGTCTGTAAATCTATTATTGTACTACAGCAGTGCACTGGGTCCTCTTCCTCGTCGCCCTGTTTCTCTGCTGGATACAGGAATTGGGACGGGTTAAGGTTTTTATCTGTAATTATAGTCAAATCATCTTTTTCCATCTGGATGGCCTCATACTTTAAAAGTCTAGAGTCTGTTAACCATCTGTTGGATTTTTGAGTGAGTATGGTTCTCACCGTGTGTGGCGTAGAAACAACCAGAACTCCTCCAAAGGTTAATTTTCTACTCTCTTCCACCAATATTGCGGTAGCTGCTACCGCTTGTATGCATCCCGGCCATCCCCTGGAGACTGGGTCTAATATTTTCAAGAGGAATACCACTGGCTGTCGATTTCCCCCTCTTTTCTGGGTAAGTACCCCTAGTGCCACCCCCTTGTCTGAATTTACGAACAGGTGGAAAGGTTGTTCTACTGAGGGCAGAGCCAACACGGGAGCAGTAATCAAACTGTTCTTTAATTTCCTAAATTCCACCTCCTGTTCGGGGGTCCACTGAACTTTGTCTTTCTCTTCCCCCAATTTATCATACAGGAATTTCACTTGTCTGGAGTAATCATCTATCCACAGTCGACAGTATCCTATCAATCCCAGGAATTTTCTGATCTCTTTCTTATTCTTTGGTAGTGGTACTCCTGTGATCCCAGCTATCCTTTCGGGGTTTATTCCTCTCTTTCCTCCACTTATCAGATGTCCCAGATATTTTACCTCTTGTTCCACAAATTGAAGCTTGTTACGGGACACCCTTAACCCCGTCCTCCCCAAGAAGTTTAACAGGCTTATCGTGGCGTCCCTTACATCCTCTTCTCTCTCTCCTGACAAGAGGTCATCCACGTACTGTAATAGTTGTGTTTCCCCGTGACCTGGGAAATCCTCCAGTACCTGCTCCAAAATTTGGCCAAATAAATTCGGTGATTCTGTAAAACCTTGAGGGAGCACTGCCCACCGGAATTGTTGCTTTCGCCCGGTATTTAGGTTTTCCCACTCAAAAGCGAATAAGTCTCTACTCTCTGTTGCCAGCGGACAGCTCCAGAAGGCATCCTTTAAATCTACCACACAAAACCATTTGTGGATTGGTGGTATCCGTCCCATGATGGTGTAAGGGTTAGGCACTACCAGGTGTCGGGCTTGGACCACCTTGTTCAGTTCCCTCAAGTCCTGTACAAGTCTATATCTGATGCCGCAGCATTTTACTGCCCCGGTGGGTTTTCCTTTTCCCACTTTCTCATTGCTGCTGCCCTAATCATTTGCCTCTCCTCGGATGTGAAGAGATTCCCCATAATGGTCATTAACTCCTCCCATGTGTAAGTGTTTGGCCCAAGGAACTTATCTGCCAGACCTAAAGGATCCCCTAGGAGGCTTCTCATTTCTCTTTTGAAATTCCTCACTTCAGTACTAGTTAAGGGGACATTAACAAACCCCATTCCCCCTTGGGGTCCTCCCATGGGTACCTCTCTTAGAGGTCTAATTTTTACTGATTTTCTTCTTACTCTGTCTGACCTGCTGACTCCCTCTCCTGGTGACGGGGGGTTTGAGTCATCTACCGCGATCGCCTCCTGTCTCTTTATTCCCTTTTCTTTCTCACTCCTGGGGTCTGGTAGGTCACTATCGGTGTCATCACCGTAATTAACATCATCATTAAATTCATGTTTTACCCTGACCTTTCTTTTTACCATCAAAGGTTCTCTAGTAAATTCTATCTGACCCATCCTCTGGCCACCAGACCGAAGCTCCTTTTATCGGGTGTTTTGGCCATTCAAAATAACAATACCGTATCATTGTTGTCTTCTCCAACCCCTGGGTATTTCCTGCCCCCCAGTGGTTCAGCATTCACCCCAACGGACTATTAGGCAGAATGCTTACATTTGCCATTCTCTTGATCGGAATTGCTCTCCGATCTTTTATCAATCGCCCAGGTAATACTATAATAGTCAAAGTTTCTTACCGGGGTCTGTGCACAGAATTACTCGATTTTCGCGATTTTCAACCAATCTCCAACCACCTTCACTTCTTTGCTAAGTCTCTGTTTGATCCGGGCATCACTGCTCAAACCTTCTGACGGTAAGCAAGGAGTCTGAGACCGCTGAACTCAGCGGGGTGCACCTTCTCTTTGTTCGTGTAGTCCCGTCAACTGGCCTAGAATAATTAAATACAGGAAACGGGCCCCCAAATTGTGAGATATAAAAAAAATCACAAAGCTGTTTGAGACAAAGTCAGGCAAAGAAGTGTTTATTAAGATAATATTCTGCAGAATGGGAGCCTCCCCTTTGCTGTCCCCTAGAGGCACACCGAGGGTCGGGATGTATTCTATCTTTATACATTTCATTACATTATAGCCACACCCTATTTTCTCACCATTTTGCCTCTTTTTAATTATAACATAAAGCCCACATTCCCACGAGAAAGTCCAGGAACGTCTCGGAACATCTTCTGACGTCAAAGGCTTACACTGAAGTTTCTATCTGTTTGTTACTTTTTTATCTCGAATTTTTCTCTGTTCTATATATCATTATTTTCTATTCTAATAGCAGTCTGGTTTCTGCTGACACCTTATTTCTTTCTAAGCTATATTTTTCTATTCCTAGTTTAAATCAACTATGTCTGTTAACCCTTTTTCTCACATTATGTACCGCATAAACACATTGAAAAAACATGCTGTGAATCAAAAAAAGAATTTAATTAAACAGAAAGGAGGCATGTTAGGGACTGTCTTAAAAAAACGATAAGAATTAGGTGACCCATTAAGGTACAGAATGGAGAAAGCCCCTGTTGGCACATATAGTGTTGTGATACCTAACATCTCAAAACTTCATTATCTGGGGAAAATAAAACCATTGTACTTGTAGATTAAGAAGGAAGCAACAATTGAAGCTGGTGCAGATCAGCTGTAAATTTTCTTTTAATTTTTCTTTGACAATTCATTTTACTTTTGTTAAGCCTTTTATTTTTACAATGTGTCAATTATTCTTCCGATCAAACTAGTGCTCACGGCAGAATAATAAGTAAAAGATGTGGGTTAAAATCATGTATTACCTTCAAGATAGACTAATGCTAAAACTAATTAAGAATATATTTGTTCTTCTTAAAGGTTGCTTATGTGTTATTTGGCTGCTTTATTTGCTGACACAATAAGTATCAGTATTTAAAAAGTAACGTCTTCAAAGGATGCCTATATGATACGATGTTAAATTATTGTTTGATTTGTGGATTAAAAAAATTGTTATAAGTAAGTACAGTAATGTGGTACCCAAGTACCTGATACATACACGTTACCATTCTTGTACAACTTCTTATTTTTAATTTAGAATAGAAGAGCAGTGATAGAAAAAGGAAAATAAAGAGTGCCGAGATAGACAAGAGAGTAGCAAAAATAGCGAGAGAGACAAAAAGCAGAGATAAGCAGCTAAGGAGATTGAAAAAAAAAGAGAGAAAATAGAAAGAAATGAAATTAGGGGAGAGATACCTATTTAATATCTTTACACATCCGTCACCCGGTTCTGAACCATTTAATTTCTAAGGTTAAGTTATGTTGCACCATATGCTTGTAAGAAGTCATTAAAAGGAGATCAAATCTTTAAGAATTGGTCGACTTTGCCTAGTAGGAGGAATCTCATTTCTACAAGATGTAGCGTTTCGGACATATTTGAAATCCACATTTTAAACGTTGGCGTGGATGCGTTTTTCCAATATTTAAGTGTTTTTTTGCTGTCATTAAACCATAATTAAAGAGAGTTTCTTGGAACGTAGTTAATTTACGTCCCTCTTCCATTGATCCGAAGATAATCAGTTCTGTATTGGGGTTCAATTTTGTGTTGAATAGTTTTGTAAAAGTTCCGAAGATTTCATTCCAAAATTTATTAAGTTTTGTATAGGAGACAAAGGAATGTGCTATAGTGGCATTTTGAGTTAGACATTTGTCACAAATGGGGGAAACGTTTGGAAATATTTTATTCAATCTGGTTTTCGAGTAATATAATCTATGTAAAATTTTAAATTGAATTAAGTTATGCCTTACATTAATCGAACATTTATGTACATTAAATAGTTTTTTTTCCCATCTGTCTTCCGGGATTTTTATCAATAACTCTTGTTCCCAGTCCCTTCTAATTGTCTCTGTCATTGGTGTTTCTATATTTAAAATTATATTATATAAATATGATATTAAATTGCTTGATTCTGCCTTTCTATTCATTCCTTCCTCTAATAAAGCTGAGGTTAGAGTTTGATATCCTTGTAAATATTTTTTCAAATAATCTCGAATTTGAAGGTATTTGAAATATTGGTTACTTTTCAGATTATATTTTAGTTGTAGTTGTTGGAATGATAGAAGTTTTCCCATTTCATACATATCTCCAATCATTTTCATTCCTATTCTTTCCCAATGGATAAACGTTTTATCAATAATAGATGGTTTGAATGAGGGATTGTTAACTATTGGGGAAAGAAGCGATAAGTTTCTTAATTTTAAAGAATTTGATTTGTTTCCAAATTTATATTATGCTGTGAATAATTGGATTCTTCTTATATATTATATTGTTCAGTTTCATCGGAGAAAGAAGAATCGCTCCTATATTATAGGGGGAACAATCCTCTTTCTCCATTCTTATCCAATCTACTTGTTGGGCAGTGCTGTCCAACCAGTAAATTATATTTTTAATATTCACTACCCAATAGTAGTATAACAAATTAGGGAGTGTCAGTCCCCCGAATTCTCTAGATTTACACAAATGTTTTCTTTGAATTCTATGTGATTTATAGTTCCATATGAAATTTGTAATATCATATAACAAACCATATAACCATATAACAATTACAGCATGGAAACAGGCCCTCTCGGCCCTTCCAGTCCGTGCCGACCATTTGTTTTTCCCTGGTCCCATCTACCTGCACTCAGACCATACCCCTCCATTCCCTTCCCGTCTATATACCTATCCACTTTACTTTTAAATGTTAAAATCGATCCTGCCTCCACCACTTCTGCTGGAAGCTCATTCCACACAGCCACCACCCTCTGAGTAAAGAAGTTCCCCCTCACGTTACCCCTAAACGTCCGTCCCTTAATTCGCATGTCATGCCCTCTTGTTTGAATCTTCCCTACCCTCAATGGGAAAAGCTTATCCACATCAACTCTGTCTATCCCTTTCATCATTTTAAAGACCTCAATCAAGTCCCCCCTTAACCTTCTGCGCTCCAAAGAATAAAGACCTAACTTGTTCAACCTTTCTCTGTAACATAGTTGCTGGAACCCAGGCAACATTCTAGTAAATCTCCTCTGTACTCTCTCTATTTTGTTGACATCCTTCCTATAATTAGGCGACCAAAATTGTACACCATAGTCCAGAATTTCCAACAACTTCCAACCTGACAAACAGCCATCCACCATTACTCGCTGACATCTCCCATTCAGCCACTGTTGAATCCATCTTGCTACTCCGCCATTAACACCCAAAGATTGAACCTTCTTAACCAACCTTCCATGGGGATCCTTGTCAAAGGCCTTACTGAAATCCATATAGACAACATCCACTGCTTTACCCTCATCAATTTCCCTAGTAACCGCTTCAAAAAATTCAAGAAGGTTTGTCAAACATGACCTTCCAGGCACAAATCCATGTTGACTGTTCCTGATCAGACCCTGTTTATCCAGATGCTTATATATATTATCTCTAAGTATCCTTTCCATTAATTTACCCACCACTGACGTCAAACTAACAGGTCTATAATTGCTAGGTTTATTCTTTGAACCCATTTTAAACAATGGAACAACAATATCAGAATCTATTTTTTAAAGATTTTTTTTGGTAAATATATTGGTAATTATTGAAGTAGGTACAGTATTTGTGGTAAGAAGATCATTTTTATAGCATTTATTCTGCCTATTAAGGACATCGGCAGTGTTTTCCAGAATTTAATGAATCAATTTAGTAAATAAAGGCATATAGCATTTGTGGATTTATTTTAAAGGACAAAAACCTGTATGGAAGTGTCAGAGGTGTTTATATAAAGCTATCATAGTCATGACGTTTATTGTTTTAACATTGGGAGCAAAAAATGTATATTTTAGATATCTGCAGTTAAATAGAACAGAGTTCAAATGTTATTGCTTTCTTTGAGTGTGAATATAAAACCAAATTTGCTGTGGAACCTGGAATACCCAGTACTTTATGTTTATTTGATAGATATGAAAAAAGTAATAAATATTTCATGTTTATAATCTTGTTAAAAGTAACAAGATTTGATTTCATGTTGATTAAAATTGATTAAATAGTGCAAATCATGTCCAAATAAGTAATCTGTGCTTTGTTTTTACAGCCAGTTTTGATGTTTCAATATATTTTATTAATAATCACCAGGTGGCGCAGCGCGTCGGCTGACTCACCAGCAGCGGATTTGTCATTTTGACATTTTTATTTTTTTTTGGTATGCCCAAATGTATGTCCAAATGTATGTTTTAGTGACACTCGGTATGTCTTATGTGGGGATGGTAGGGGGGAATAGGGGGAAACCATTTTCAGTCACCTACTTCGACGGAGATGCAACTTTTTTCCTTGTCGCTTCTTCGCCTCCCTCGCGGCCTAACAGCTTGGATTATGTGATAATGGATTTAGATAGAAATTACGTTTATACTATTATTTTTTCAAATTTACAGATATAAATATATGTGAAGTCTCACCGAATGTTTGTGGTCCTGGACTTTGCATCAATCGTCAAGTTGGATACACATGTAACTGTGACACAGGTTATCAGCTGGATAATCAGCAAAAGAAGTGTGTAGGTAAGAAATATGCAATAACTGATCTTTTATGTACATAGAATGATTTTGAGCTGGGTTTATGGTGTGCTAAATATAACAACAGTGATGTTTTGACAGTGATCTAGATATATAATATTAATCATATGTGATTAATAATTTAAACTGATAAATGATTTGCACAATTCCAGCTGATAATATTAGAAATATTCCTTGTTTTCTACACGTGTACCTTTAATATAGAAGGATCACTGGGAAATTATTGTTTAATATAATTTTTCACGAGGAATTTGGGGATGTCCCACACACTCTCTGTGCTGCTAATGCAGGACATTTAGTAGTATAGGGCAGTGTTAGAACCGGGTTTGCACAAGAGACTTTGGGGCATGGGTTAGTATGAAATTGAATTGAATATTTGTTATTCATGTATAAAACTGATTGTTTTGTTTGGCAGATATTAATGAATGCAGGGAAATCCCACAGCTCTGTAGCTATGGCCAATGTGAAAATACTGCGGGAGGTTATCGGTGCATTTGTTTGACAGGATTTGTATTGAACCGACAAGGAACTGACTGTCTAGGTAATCTAGAAAATGTGTTCCTGTATTGCCAATTATAATCACTTTCTAAAAGTTCACATCATTGCTGGTATCTAAATATAATCACAAATGAATAAAACATGAAGCAATAGTGGAAAATTATTCTTATATTATTATCATTAATATTATTATATTATGAAGCATAGAGAAGTAAGTGGCTGTTATCTAAAATTATTGATGTCATTGTTATGCCCAATTGAAAGGTGAGGTGCTATTCCTGCTGAGAAGCTGACGAAAGGAAATAGAAGCTTGTATGCTTTTTAGCATCTTTGGCCTATTTCTCCATTAACTGTTATGATTAATCGGTGGAAATCTCCATATATCTATACTTTTCCTCACCCATATAACCATATAACCATATAACAATTACAGCACGGAAACAGGCCTTCTCGGCCCCTCCAGTCCGTGCCGATCATTTGTTTTCCCCTAGTCCCATCTACCTGCACTCAGACCATACCCCTCCATTCCCTTCCCGTCCATATACCTATCCACTTTACTTTTAAATGTTAAAATCGATCCTGCCTCCACCACTTCTGCTGGAAGCTCATTCCACACAGCCACCACCCTCTGAGTAAAGAAGTTCCCCCTCACGTTACCCCTAAACCTCCGTCCCTTAATTCGCATGTCATGCCCTCTTGTTTGAATCTTCCCTACCCTCAATGGGAAAAGCTTATCCGCGTCAACTCTGTCTATCCCTTTCATCATTTTGAAGAAATTGAATAATTTCTTTTCTTCGGTATTCACCAAGGAGAAGGATATTGAACTCTGTGAGTTAAGGGGAAAAAGTAGTAGCAATGGAAACTATGAGATTCAAAGAGGAGGAAGTACTGACACTTTTGAAAAATATAAAAGTGGATAAGTCTCCAGGTCCTGACAGGATATTCCCTAGGACATTGAGGGAAGTTAGTGTAGAAATAGCAGGAGCTATGACAGAAATATTTCAAATGTCATTAGAAACGGGAATAGTGCCGGAGGATTGGCGTACTGCGCATGTTGTTCCATTGTTTAAAAAGGGTTCAAAGAATAAACCTAGCAATTATAGACCTATTAGTTTGACGTCAGTGGTGGGCAAATTAATGGAAAGGATACTTAGAGATAATATACATAAGCATCTGGAATAAACAGGGTCTGATCAGGAACAGTCAACATGGATTTAGAAACATAGACATAGAAACATAGAAATTAGGTGCAGGAGTAGGCCATTCAGCCCTTCGAGCCTGCACCGCCATTCAATATGATCATGGCTGATCATCCAACTCAGTATCCGTACTGCCTTCTCTCCATACCCTCTGATCCCTTAGCCACAAGGGCCACATCCAACTCACTCTTAAATATAGCCAATGAACTGGCCTCAACTACCCTCTGTGGCAGAGAGTTCCAGAGACTCACCACTCTCTGTGTGAAAAAAGTCTTTCTCATCTCGGTCTTAAAGGATTTCCCCCTTATCCTTAAGCTGTGACCCCTTGTCCTGGACTTCCCCAACATCGGGAACAATCTTCCTGCATCTAGCCTGTCCAACCCCTTAAGAATTTTGTAAGTTTCTATAAGATCCCCTCTTAATCTCCTAAATTCCAGAGAGTATAAACCGTGTCTATCCAGTCGTTCTTCATAAGACAGTCCTGACATCCCAGGAATCAGTCTGGTGAAACCTTCTCTGCACTCCCTCTATGGCAATAATGTCCTTCCTCAGATTTGGAGACCAAAACTGCACGCAATACTCCAGGTGTGGTCTCACCAAGACCCTGTACAACTGAAGTAGAACCTCCCTGCTCCTGTACTCAAATCCTTATTTGTGCCTGGGAAGGTCATGTTTGACAAACCTTCTTGAATTTTTTGAAGCGGTAACTAGGGAAATTGATGAGGGTTTTAAAGCAGTGGATGTTTACTATATGGATTTCAGTAAGGCCTTTGACAAGGTTCCCCATGGAAGGTTGGTTAAGAAGGTTCAATCTTTGGGTGTTATTGGCGGAGTAGCAAGATGGATTCAACAGTGGCTGAATGGGAGATGTCAGAGAGTAATGGTGGATGGCTGTTTGTCAGGTTGGAAGCCGGTGACCAGTGGGGGTGCCTCAGGGATCTGTGTTGGGTCCACTGTTGTTTGTCATGTACATCAATGATCTGGATGATGGGGTGGAAAATTGGATAAGTAAGTATGCAGATGATACTAAGATAGGTGGTGTTGTGGATAATGAAGTAGATTTTCAAAGTCTACAGAGAGATTTGGGCCATTTGGAAAAGTGGGCTGAAAGATGGCAGATGGAGTTTAATGCTGTTAAGTGTGAAGTGCTACATCTTGGCAGGACAAATCAAAATAGGACGTACATGGTAAATGGTAGGGATTTGAGGAATGCTGTGGAACAGAGGGATCTAGGAATAAAGACCTAACTTGTTCAACCTTTCTCTGTAACCTAGTTGCTGGAACCCAGGCAACATTCTAGTAAATCTCCTCTGTCACATTTTATATTGACTGAGCAACAGTTGTCATTTGCAGAAGAGACTTCCAGTTTCTACCACCTCTCATTCAGAGCAGTTATGGAGGGTCAATTAACAGCTCCTGGAAAGGTCTAACTCTATTTTTTAAACTAAGCCTCTTAGATCCAAACACTATAAACACTCAAAATAGTGTCTCTTAAGCCATCCTATTAATTTCCCCTAATATCGAGGAAACTTGTCTAGAAAGCACTTTGTTCTGTTCTTAGGATGAGATGAACTATAGTTGGCATTAAATGTAATCTATATCTTAATTTGCTTGATCTAAGAACTATTTATTTTAATTTAATGCTGCCATTTTAACTGGTTACAATGCAAAATGTTTTTGTGTTGTCAGAAAATTTGGACAGTTTAGCTTAGCATAGCTTTCTACAGTATGTCATAATTTAAGTTGATTAAGAAACCATCATTAAAAGCGTCCTACCCAAGCCAATAATTTATTAAAAAAATATGGTCACTCAATCTGTCTTCACTAAGGAAGACACAAACAATCTCCCAGAAGTACTGGAGGACAGAGGAATTAAGGGGGTAGGGGAACTGAAAGAAATGTTCATTAGGCGAGAAATAGTATAGGGTAGGCTAATGGGACTGAAGGATGATAAAGCCCCTGGGCCTGTTGGTCTGCATCCCAGGGTGCTCAGAGAGGCGACTCTAGAAATAGTGGACGCATTGGTGAACATTTTCCAATGTTCAATAGATTCAGGATCAGTTCCTGTGGATTGGAGGATAGCTAATGTTATCCCACTTTTCAAGAAAGGAGCGAGCGAGAAAATGGTGAATTAAAGACCAGTTAGCCTGACTTCGGTGGTGGGAAAGATGCTGGTCAATTATTAAATAGGTAATAATGGGGCATTTGGATAGCAGTAAAAGGATTAGTCCAAGTCAACATGGATTTATGAAAGGAAAATCATGCTTGACTAATCTTCTGGAATCTTTTGAAGATGTAACAAGTAAAAGGGGAGCCAGTGGATATATGTATCTAGACTTTCAGAAAGTCTTTGATAAGGTCCCGCACGGGAGTGATAACTTAAATTAGAGCACATAGTATTGGGGGTAGGGTGTTGACATGGATAGAAAATTGGTTGACAGACAGGAAGCAAAGAGTAGGAGTGAACGGGTCCTTTTCAGAATGGCAGGCAGTGGCGAGTGGAGTGCCGCAAGGCTCGGTGTTGGGGCCACAACTGTTTACCATATATATTAATGATTTAGAAGAGGGAATTAGGAGCAATACTAGCAAGTTTGTGGATGACACAAAGCTGGGTGGCAGTGTGAACTGTGAAGAGGATGTTAGGAGGTTGTAGCAGACCTCCCAACTATCCCGCTTTTGGCGGGATATTCCCGCTTTTTAGGTTCCCTTCCCGCCATTCCGATTTGTAACCTAATTATCCCGCTAAATTGACATTTCCGATACCATGTACAGAGATGCCAAGTGTCCCGGATTCGCCGTATTTTGTCCCGGCGAAATAACCTTTTTACGGTGTTCCGGCAGCCAAACATGCTGTTACGGAACACCGCCGCGCCGGTGTTCCTCCCGTGGTGAACGCCGGCGCCATGTGTCCCCGGTTTGCCAGCCCTGCAGCTCGCAGCCACGCCCGGCCCAGAGCCCGGGCGGCGCCGGCCCGCGCGATCAGCGGCACTTTCTTGCCGCCAGCCGGCCGCTCGCGGCAGCCCCATCACCGGGCCTCCCCCCACCCCCACCCCCACCCAGTGCGCAGGCGCAGACCCGCCGGCAACCTTGCCAAGTGCGCATGTGCCGCACCCGCCCGCCGGCAGCCCGCTGATCTGCACCAGTGCGCAGGCGCATAGCCGCCGGCAACAACTCCAAGTGAGTATGTTACGGAGAGAAATGCATTTAACCCCATTTGTTACGGACATATTATGAATTTTCATTAAAAATATGAATTTTGAGGGGAAATATTATGAATTTTGACAATCAAATGTTGGGAGGTCTGTTGTAGGGTGACCTGGACCGGTTGAGTGAGTGGGCAGATGCGTGGCAGATGCAGTATAATATAGATAAGTGTAAGGTTATCTACTTTGGTGGCAAAAACAAGGGGGCAGATTATTATCTTAATGGGGTTAAGTTAGGTAAGGGGGAGGTACAGCGAGACCTGGGTGTCCTTGTACACCAATCACTGAAAGTTGGAGTGCAAGTACAGCAGGCAGTGAAGAAAGCTAATGGAATGTTGGCCTTCATAACAAGAGGATTTCAGAGTAGAGAGGTTCTTCTGCAGTTGGTTAGGGCTCTGGTAAGACCACATCTGGAGTATTGTGTATGGTTTTGGTCTCCTAATTTGAGGTAGTACATCCTTGTGATTGAGGCAGTGCAGCGTAGGTTCACGAGATTGATCCCTAGGATGGCGGGGCTGTCATATGAGGAAAGATTGAAAAGACTAGGCTTGTATTCACTGGAGTTTAGAAGGATGTGGGGGATGTTATAGAAACATATAAAATTATAAAAGGACTGGACAAGCTAGATGCAGGAAAAATGTTCCCAATGTTGGGAGAGTCCAGAACCAGGGGCCACAGTCTTAGATTAAAGGGGAGGCCATTTAAGACTGAGGTGAGAAAAAAAATTTCACCCAGAGAGTTGTGAAATTGTGGAATTCCCTGCCACAGAGGGCAGTAGAGGCCAAATCACTGGATGGATTCAAGAGAGAGTTAGATAGAGCTCTAGGGGCTAGTGGAATCAAGGGATCTGGGGAGAAGGCAGGCATGGGTTTTTGATTGGGGACGATCAATCATGATCACAATGAATGGCTGTGCTGGCTTGAAGGGCCGAATGGCCTCCTCCTCCACCTATTTTCTATGTTTCTTAATGCTACTATTTTCAACATTAATGTTATCTTACATATTAATTTTGGTAAATCTCTGTTCCTGATGAAATATTAGTTTTCCAAGGTTGTCCAGGATTCTATCCTCTTCCCAAAATCGAAACACAGATGAATATCCATTTGTCATATCTAATATGATAATTATGTAAGCTACAGGAATTATACATTATCCCATGATTATTGCCAAATTGTTTTTTCAGCCTATGCTCAAATTGAAAGGAACTTTACCGTCAAATTTAGACATGAGCTAATGCCGATTAGGCAACAAAGCGGCTCAGTTACAGCTGGTCTATATTCTTTAGATTCCTGAAAATATAATACTATCCCAATAAACTTGCATAATACTGAGATCATCCTTCATGCAAAAGAGCAAACATGCGATTTATAATTGACTAATTGTTGATGTTTAATAATAAGTACATAACAATATTTTCCTGTTTTGCTCCAGTTTACACAAGGGCCTAAGAAATATTTTTACAAATATGTTTTATATAAATACAATTGAAGTTTATCTTATTAGATTTAATTTAGTGGTTGTTTGGAAAACCAATAATATAAACAAATAAAAAGACAGGAAATATTAAAGTACATGCAAATCCATCAAATCAGGAAAGAGAAAATAAATGTAATTCACTTCATCTGAATTTTTGGGCAATTGTCAGTTATAGTATGTAATTGGTTATGTTACAGGACTAACAATCCGTTGTTCTAGACGATTGATCCAGGAGCATGAGTTCAACCATGCCAGCTGCATAATTCAAATTCAAGTGAATAAATATATCAGAAATGCAAAAGAAAACCTTTTGTATAATAACTGCAAAACGACAGATTTTTCATGAAAATCCCATCACCAATGTCCTTTGGGGAAATAAATCTACCATTCTTTAGGTCTGCCCTACATATGACTCCAGTGTGGTTGACCCAGGGTCAATTAGGTTTAGATTCTCAATGTTGGCATTGCTAGTTACATCCACATTTCGTGAACAAATAAAAAAATGTCAACATCTACCTCGATCTGTATTGTTTGAAAAATAGTGGTAATTTTATACTATGAGTCCCTGACTTAGTTCTATTTTCCCTGTCACCGAATCTACTTGGCAGTGATATCACATTTTTTATCTGCAGATATAAATGAGTGTGAAGCTGACCCATGTGGGGGGAATGGTCATTGCATTAATATCGTGGGCACATACACCTGTTCCTGCTTTACAGGCTATACGTTAGTCATTTCACAAGACAAGCAAAATTGCCAAGGTTAGTACACATTTTCTTGACAATGTTAAAGTAAAGTTTCCATATTTCTATTTTCCAGCAAATGTTTCATGTTTTTGTCAACTAAATTTTGAAAGCGAAATAAAAAGTTAAATTCTATTTTATAGTACATTTCATGTCACAGATTGAGAATTAATTTCTAGGTATTTCTTAATTGTTTTGCAGTAAACAGAATTGAATCTATTTATCATCTGCTAATTAGATGTTCTTGCCTACTTGCCTAAAGGCGCAACCTTTTTGTATACCATGGGAAATCATGAAATTGACCACAATCCATTTTCATATGGTGCTAGGGTAGCTTAGATCCGGAACAGTGATAGACAGCTGCTGGTGGCATGTATGGTATCTGGTGGTATCTATGCACCACAGCAAAGATGCCGCTGGGTTGCATCACAGCTTGGTTTGGGATGAGTGATTGGGGACAGAGGTCAGGCGCTCATTGGAGTGTAAATGGGTGTTTTCCTATGCCGTATGGCTCTACGACTATATCATTGTCAAGGGAAAACTGTTCAGATTCTTAGAGCAAACATGAAGTAAGATTCATCTCGGTTCTCTTCCCTTGAACAGTTCTCCAATGTTCCTCTAACCCATTGCAAAGACATTTACCTTATTAAATAGTATTTCTGCATTAAGTGTAGTCCATCTTTAAATCTGTTACTTTCACTTTCAGAAGAACATCACTCTTCTAGGCATTACTGCCAGGAATCAGAAAGACCTTTAACTTGTCATTTAAACCTTAGATATCTATCATAGGCATGAAGCAGATGCAAGCTTCTTCACCCCTTAATGCTATGCTTATATTGCTGGATCATACATTCAAATTATAGGAGCCTGAGTGTTAATTCAATCAAGAAATAAAAATCTGACAATAAGCTCAGAAAAATCATGCCAATACAAAGAAATGCAGGAAAGCTTGGAATTGGGCCTGGAACATACACAAATGCATGTGGTGATGCATATCAATCCCAAGCAATTTTGGTTTGGGATATTTTGAATTATCATGTCAACAAACCTTTAAATTATTGCTATCTACGTAACTGATTTCTCACTGCACAGATATCAATGAATGTGAACAGGCCAACATATGCCATGGACATCCTTGCGTCAACATTCCAGGTTCTTATGTGTGTGACTGTGAAGAAGGTTATATATTGACCAGACCAGGACATTGCAGAGGTAAATAGATGCATTAACTATAAGCTCTTAGAAAACTATATTTCTGATCGTTGTGGAATAAGATTTGTAATTATTAAGACTGGGTTTAGGAGTCTGTTGAAATGGAAATGTTACATTGTTTTTTTCTCTTCACAGCTCACCCAATTGTACTGCTTTTTCACACTTTCTCCTATAATTCGTATCATGTGTTTAGCATGCAGAACCAACTTTTTGATTGGCATCAACATAGTTGTCTTAAAATATTGATCAGTTAAATGGAAATGTTCATCAATAAAACATTGGTCCTGTCAATGATATTTTCCCCAAATTAAAGGTGTGGGCTCTAGTGCCAATTACGATTGACAAAATAAAGTATGCTTGAGTAGAAAATAAATTTGATCAATAACGGCCACCCAAAAATATATATGACTTGGATTTTTAAAAATGAGTCCTCTAACTGGAAACTTTAAATATGATACGATCTCACCATAATGAAAATGTGGATGCATTTGATTATGGAAGGTGGGTGTCATATCTTGTACTATACAGATAAACCTTGCATTATGATGTAAGAGCCCTGTGTTTTGGGGGAATTAGTTTAATATTTTTAGAAAAACTGAACTCAATATTTGATTAATTTGACAGACATTGATGATTGCCACAACATGAATACAGGCCCTGCTGAGAGTGCATTAATACCTGGGCTCCTTCCACTGTGTCAGCTAACAACTGATGCAAAGCAATGAATGGAAGATGCCCAGGTAGGATGCATAGTTAAGTTAATAATCAAAAAAGCTGCTGATGCTGAAAATCTGAAATAAAAAACAGAACGTACTGGAATTTCTTAGCTAGTTGGGCTGCATACAAAGTTAGTCTACTCTAGGTAAATAAGGCAATGATTAGATGGTGGAAGAGAAGGAAATGCAAAAATAAACTGTAGTTTATGTGATTGCAAAGATTTGACAAAACCTTATAAAAGAACACAAGTGCTAGAGTAACTCATTCGGTCAGGGGGCATCCCTGGAGAACATGGATAGGTGATGTTTCTAGTCAACACCCTTCTTCAGCCAGAACCTTATACCGTTGACATACATTGGATTGATCAAAAAATAAGCTAGTTTTGCACCCTGTTATTTCCTAATTCAAACTTCTTTGCTTGATGACTTTAGTCCTTGACCACGTCCAAGACGGGTACGTACATGGAAAGGATATGGAAAGTGTGGGCATGGGGCATGCTGGTTGTTGTGGGCAAGATGGGCCAAAGGGCTTGTTTCCACGCCGTATGCCTAATATGCCGTAATATAACTGGGATCAGTCCATACAATAGGTTATGAGCTTCATGGTACGATTAGAGTAAATATACCACATTTTCTTTGCTCAGTGGTATTGTTATTTGAGACTTCAACTTTATGTAACCTTTTTCTGTTTCTGTCAGATTTGTTGACTATTAATAATATTTTGTTATGACTGTTTACAAAAGATTCTGGAAAAATAAAAAGTATATATTTAGGTTATTTTTCTTAGTTAATTGGAACCTAGTGGAACATATATTTTTCTGAAGAAAGCAAATTGGGAATGTTACAGACCCTAATGTTATAATGATGTGTCTGTTTCAGATCAGAATGAATGCATGATGTCCGGCATTTGTACCAATGGGAATTGTGTCAACATGGAAGGGTCTTTCAGATGCACTTGTAACCAAGGTTTTGAACCTGTGACAAACCAGAAGAACTGCAAAGGTTTGGGAACATTTTCAAATGTCCATTGCAATCTTGAGTATTTAACCCATGTGTTAGTATGGACTCATGATCTTCCTGTACTCAATTTGTTATTCCTCCCTTTACACGTGTGTACATAATGATTAATCTTCCTTATATTTATTCTTGAATTTTAAAATTCGAGGGCCTGGGAGATTATGCACTGACTGATGGCTTTAATTGTGAACCTGCTCTTGCCACTTCATTGGGGCTTGCATTCTTGCATTCATTGTCCATATTAACAAATTTCAGAATCCAGTTACACACGTAGCTCATATTCCCAATCTGCATTACCAGTTGGATTCCTAGCCCATATTCCTAATCCTCAACTCTGTGCACAGACACAACCATGCTAATGACCCTTAGCTTCAGCTGCAAATCTGGGTTATATTCCCAATCTTCAGGTCCTGTCAACCTGGAACCTTAAATGCATATTGCTACAGCAATGGCTGTAGAACATGAAAAGTTATCCAAGCATTTCTCACCTACAAAATTCAGGAAAATCTAAAACAAGTAATTACTAGTAATTAACTAGTAGAAAACTCCAGGGATGTTGCCTGGCCCGCAGATACATAGATACATAGATAATAGGTGCAGGAGTAGGTCATTCGGCCCTTCGAGCCTGCACCGCCATTCAATGTGATCATGGCTGATCATCCACAATCAGTACCCCATTCCTGCCTTCTCCCCATAGCCCCAAGAGCTCTATCTTACTCTCTTTTGAATGCATCCAGTGAATAGGCCTTTACTGCCTTCTGAGGCAGATAATTCCACAGATTCACAACTCTCTGCATGAAAAAGCTTTTCCTCATCTCAGTTCTAAATGGCCTACCCTTTATTCTTGAACTGTGGCCCCTTTTTCTGGATTCCCCCAACATCAGGAACATGTTTCCTGCATCTAGCGTGTCCAATCCATTAATAATTTTATTTGTTTCTACAAGATCCCCTCTCATTCTTCTTAGTTACTCCAGCTCTCTGTGTCTTTGTTTAATTGCTGGTAATTATCAGTTCCACTCTGTCCTCAGTTAAGTAATATAAAAAAATAATTGTCAAACAAGTGTGATAGCTTCATTCAAGAAGGCCAACAGAGATAACAGGTAATTATAGCCTGGTTAGTCTAGCACCAGCGGCAGGGAAATTATTGGAAAAGGTTTTGAGGGGCATTGACTTTTGGAAAGGCATGGATTGATTAGGGAAATTCAGCATAGATTTTTAGTGGAAACCCTGTATAAAATGTAACTGTGTAGACAAGTTCCAACTCGGGTCTCATTTAAATACAGACTATAAAACTGATTGCATCCATGCGCATCTCAAGCTTAAGTTAATCTGTTCAGGGAGGTACTGATCTGAGCAAAATTTATATGAAGTATGTCCTGACCCAAGAGCTCCCACTTTTCCAATACTGATAATAGTGCTCATAACTCAAACTATTGTTTTGCATTCAGCTCTTTGAGCTACATATTTATACAATTACCTCTCTGCTAGGTTCTGTTCAATGCTACGTTATTGCCTGTGCGTTAGGTAATAATCTGAGAAAACTCGAACACAGTTTATTGTATTTTATATGCAGATATCGATGAATGTTTGAGCGGTGATGTTTGTTTTAATGGACTTTGCACAAATACTGAGGGATCCTACACGTGCTCAATCTGCAATCCAGGGTACAGTAAATCAGAAAACGGACTGGCTTGTGAAGGTGGGTATAATTGAGATACAGTGTAGAATATGACTGCAATAAATCACGATTTTTCTGGCATGTAAAATAATACAATTTATTGTACTTTTTGCTATAGACATTGATGAATGCGAATCCCTTAATGCTTGTTTTAATGGACTTTGTGTAAACACTGAGGGATCCTACACATGCTCAAACTGTAATTCTGGATACAGTGTATCAAAAACCAGGCAGACATGTGAAGGTAGGTATAATAGAGATACAGTATAGAAGTTAACTGCAATAAAGCAGAATGTTTCCGCATTTGAAATAATTAAGTTTATTGTACCTTTTGCTATAGACATTGATGAATGTGAATCCTTTGATATTTGTTTTAATGGACTTTGCATAAACACTGAGGGATCCTACTCATGCTCAATCTGCAATCCTGGATATAGATTATCAGAAAATCGGCTGACATGTGAAGGTAGGTAAAATAGAAGTACAGTGTGGAAGTTAACTGTTATAAAGAAGAATGTTTCTAGCATTAGATATATAGTTAGTCATGGCATCATAGATTGTAAAGATATTGCATTAAAAGTAATAATTGCAATTCAGTATATTTTCAGTGAAAATTCCCTTTTCATGCAGATGCTATACTTCAATTATAGTATCTGCATCAACGGGGCGGTCACGGTGGCGCAGGGGTAGAGTTGCTGCCTTACAGCAAATGCAGCGCCGGAGACCCGGGTTCAATCCCGACTATGGGTGCTGTCTGTACGGAGTTTGTACGTTCTCCCCGTGATCTGCATGGGTTTCCTCCTGCACTCCAAAGACGTACAGGATTGCAGGTTAATTGGCTTGGTAAATGTAAAAATTTACTCCCTAGTCGGTGTAGGATAGTGTTAATGTGATGCTCGGCGCAGACCCGGTGGGCCGAAGGGCCTGTTTCCACGCTGTATCTCTAACCTAAACTGGGCAGTGATAATTCCATTTCACGCCGTTAAATTCAAAGAAATTATAAGAAAAATGTTTAAATCCATTCTAGTTAATTAATGCTAATTTAAACTAGAAATATTTGGGCGATTACTCACATTATTACATTAAATATTCCTAGCTTGATTTATAACTAATATAATTTATTATGCCAGAAAATGATCAAATGTACATCAAAACAAAGGATTGAATTATTTATAATTGTTCTGTTTATTTTAGTATTACATTTCTTGTCAGCTTTAGAGAATGTACAAGGCATGATGAACAAGTTTGCAGATGACACCATAGTGGGTGATATTGTAGATACGGAAGAAGTTGTCAAAAATTGCAGCAGCAATTGATCATTTGAGCTAAGGAATGGTTGATGGCATGTCATACAAGATGGTGCATTTTGGGAAGTCTAACAAGGGCAAGACCTACACAATGAATGGTAGTGCGCCAGTGAGTGTTGTAGAGCGGAGGGATATAGCAGTGCAGGTACATAGTTCTTTGAAAATGGCATTGCAGGTGAATAGCGTGGTCAGAAAGGCTTTCGGCACATTGGCCTTCATCAATCAGGGTATTGTGTATAGAAGTTGGGAGGCCATGTTAAAGTTGTATAAGACTTTGGTGAGGTCACATTTAAAGTATTGTGTTCAGTTTTGGTCAAACTGGAAGGGGTGCAGAGAAGTTGCCAGGATACAAGGGCCTGAGCTATAGGGAGAGGTTGAGCAGGCTAGGACATTAGACACAAAATGCTGGAGTAACTCTGCAGGACAGGCAGCATCTCTGGATCTAACTGAAGAGGGGTCTCGACCCAAAATGTCACCCATTCCTTCTCTGCAGAGATGCTGCCTGTCCTGCTGAGTTACTCCAGCATTTTGTGTCTACCTTCGATTTAAACCAGCATCTGCAGTTCTTTCCTACACAGTCTAGGACTTTAGTTTAGTTTAGAGAAACAGCGCGGAAACAGGCCCTTCGGCCCACTGAGTCCACAATCTCCGCACACTAACACTATCCTACACACACGAAGGACAATTTACATTTATAGCAAGCCAATTAACCTACTAACCTGTACCTCATTTGAGTGTGGGAGGAAACCGAAGATCTCGGCAAAAACCCACGCAGGTCACGGGGATAACGTACAAACTCCGCACAGACAGCTGACGTAGTCAGGATCAAACCTGGGTATCTGGCGCTGAAAGCGCTGTAAGACAGCCATTCTACCACTGCGCCGCCGTGCTGCCCTTTATTTCATGCAGCGCAGGAGGATGCAGGGTGATCTTATAGAGGAGTACAAGATCATGAGAGGAATAGATCGGGTAAACGCACAGTCTTTTCCCCAGAGTAGGGGAATTATGAACCAGACCAAATAGGTTTAAGGTGAGGGGGAAATATTTAATAGGAACCTAATACACAAAGGGTGGCGGATATCTGGAATAAACTGCCAGATGAGTTGGTAATAAGGTACTATCATAAGATTTAAGAGACATTTGGACAGGTACATGGTTTAGAGGGTTATGGGCCAAGTGCGGCAGGTGGGACTAGTGTAGATGGGGCATGTTGATCTGTGTGGGCACCTTGGGCCAAAGGCCACTTGTACATCCTCTCAGAATCTAATCCAGATTCCCCTCATTTCAATAAAATTACCTCTTGTTTTTCTAAACATTATTAACTATAGATCCTTCAAACCAGATATCAATCCATCAAACATTATTAACTATATACCCTTCAAACCAGATATCAATCCATCAAACTGCCTCCTGTGGGTGTAGAATTGTCTCCTGTGCAAGTACACAGTGGCTTGCAAAAGTATTCATACCATTTGAACTTTTCCACATTTTGCCACATTACAACCACAAACGTAAATGTATTTTATTGGGATTTTATGTCATAGACCAACACAAAGTGGTGCATAATTGTGAAGTGGAAGGAAAATGATACATGGTTTCCAAATTTTATTACAAATAAAAAACTGAAAAGTGTGGCATGCAAAAGTATTCAGCCCCCCGTCAATACTTTGTAGAACCACCTTTCGCTGCAATTACAGCTGTAAGTTTTTTGGGGTCTCTACCAGCTTTGCACATCTAGAGACTGAAATTTGTGCCCATTCTTCTTTGCAAAATAGCTCAAGTTCGGTCAGATTGGATAGAGAGCGTCTGTGAACAGCAATTTTCAAGTCTTGCCAGAGATTCTCAATTGGATTTAGGTCTGGACTTTGACTGGGCCATTCTAACACATGAATATGCTTTGATCTAAACCATTCCATTGTAGCTCTGGCTGTATGTTTAGGGTCGTTGTCCTGCTGGAAGGTGAACCTTTGCCCAAGTCTCAAGTCTTTTGCAGACTCTAACATGTTTTTTTTCCAAGATTGCCCTGTATTTGGCTCCATCCATCTTCCCATCAACTCTGACCAGCTTCCCTGTCCCTGCTGACGAAAAGCATCCCCACAGCATGATGCTGCCACCACTATGTTTCACAGTGCGGATGGTGTGTTCATGGTGATGTGCAGTGTTAGTTTTCTGCCACACATAGCGTTTTGCATTTGGCCAAAAACTTCAATTTTGGTTTCATCAGACCAGAGCACCTTCTTCCACATGTTTGCTGTGTCCCCCACATGGCTTGTGGCAAACTGCAAACGGGACTTCTTATGGCTTTGTTTCAACAATGGCTTTCTTCTTGCCACTCTTCCATAAAGGCCCGATTTGTGGAGTGCACGACTAATAGTTGTCCTGTGGACAGATTCTCCCACCTGAGCTGTGGACCTCTGCAGCTCCTGCAGAGTTACCATGGGCCTCTTGGCTGCTTCTCTGATCAATGCTCTCCTTGCCCGGCTTGTCAGTTTAGGTGGACAGCCATGTCTTGGTAGGTTTGCAGTTGTGCCATACTCTTTCCATTTTCGGATGATGGATTGAACAGTACTCCGTGAGATGTTCAAAGCTTGGGATTTGAGTATAGGAGCAGGGAGGTTTTACTTCAGTTGTACAGGGTCTTGGTGAGACCACACCTGGGGTATTTCATACAGTTTTGGTCTCCAAATCTGAGGAAGGACATTATTGCCAAAGAGTGAGTGCAGAGAGGGTTCACCAGACTGATTCCTGGGATGTCAGGATTGTCTTATGAAGAAAGACTGGATATACTCGGTTTATACTCTCTAGAATTTAGGAGATTGAGAGGGGATCTTATAGAAACTTACAAAATTCTTAAGGGGTTGGATAGGCTAGATGCAGGAAGATAGTTCCCGATGTTGGGGAAGTCCAGGACAAGGGGTCACAGCTTAAGGATAAGGGGGCAATCCTTTAAGACCGAGATGAGAAAGACTTTTTTCACACAGAGAGTGGTGAGTCTCTGGAACTCTCTGCCACAGAGGGTAGTTGAGGCCAGTTCATTGGATATATTTAAGAGGGAGTTAGATGTGGCTCTTGTGACTAAGGGGATCAGAGGGTATGGAGAGAAGGCAGGTACGGGATACTGAGTTGGATGATCAGGCATGATCATATTGAATAGCGGTGCAGGCTCGAAGGGCCGAATGGCCTACTCCTGCACCTAATTTCTATGGGATATTTTTTTATAACCTAACCCTGCTTTAAACTTCTCCACAACTTTATCCCTGACCTGTCTGGCGTGTTCCTTGGGCTTCATGATGCTGTTTGTTCACTAATGTTCTCTAACAAACCTCTGAGGCCTTCACAGAACAGCTGTATTTATACTGAGATCAGATTGCACACAAGTGGACTCTATTTACTAATTAGGTGACTTCTGAAGGTAATTGGTTGCACTGGATTTTATTTAGGGGTATCAGAGTAAAGGGGGCTGAATACTTTTGCACCCCACACTTTTCAGATTTTTTTGTAAGAAAAATTTGAAAACCATGTATCATTTTCCTTCCACTTCACAATTATGCGCCACTTTGTGTTGGTCTATCACATAAAATCCCAATAAAATACATTTATGTCTGTGGTTGTAACGTGACAAAATGTGGAAAAGTTCAAGGGGTATGAAAACTTTTGCAAGCCACTGTATCTGTCTTTACCAAAATTGAGACCTAAACTGTTTGCCGTATTTCATGCATCTATCTATACTATTACTAAAACTCTCATCTTGACCACTTCCGGTCTGCGTTGTAATTAAATTTGTGCAAAAACGATCCCCCATAGCACTGCGATTTTTTGCCACCTTCTTCTCTGCTGTAAGTCAAATAAGTTTTGTTCCGATCGGTGAAATAGTACAAAAGTTATGAAGGTTTAAAAATCGTAAAAAACGCCCCTTCCGGAACCTGCTGTCAACAACGCGGCAAGGAGAATAAAAAGCTAAAGGGGCGGAGTGTGTTGAACAGCCCACGCAGAGTGTGCAGCCCGCGGGGGGTGAGCAGCCCAAGGGGAGTGCGCAGCTCAGAGTTAGGTCTTGGAAATTAATATTTTTTGGCCATCCTATATCTACCTACTTTCTATGTGAAATAATTGTTAAAATTTTGTTTGAAAAAAATGACAACATACAGTAAAAAGGGAGGGGCAATAAGATAAAACTTTCTGACTCAATAGTTCCTTCTATTCGTGACCAAGAACAGAAATCTATATATTACTAAAAGTCTGATCTTGACCGGTTTTGGCTCACTGTTCCGTGATTTCCGAGAGAACGCCGCCACCTACGGCTGTCATTTTTGGCCAGCTCGCACAGAGCCCCCCTCCGCCTTCCGGGACCAGAGGATTTTTCCCATTGATGAAAAATCAGAGAGATATTAATGTTTTTTAACAAATTCCCCATTCTCTCTGCTGCCCCTGCTGGAGGGAGGGGGAGGGACTATAAAACCAGGAAGTGGTGTGCCTCACTCAGTCTCTGCAAGATGGAGGAACAAGAGGTTCACGACTGTAAATGGTGGCTTGGGAGCTTTGGCTTGAAGTGAAGAGGCACGGCTGCATATGGTGGCTTGGGGGCTTTGGCTAACTTCCTGTTGGCACGGTATATTGATTTTAGATAAAATGCTACCACTTACGGCTGTGATTTTTGGACATCTTACTCAATCCCCCTCCGCTCAGCAGGTGCAGAGGATTCTTCCGATCAATTAAAAATAAAAGTGTTATTAGTGTTTAAAAAATGTTGAGAATCTCTCTCCTGTCAAGAAGGCCACAACTTTTCCGGTGGGAGGGGGATGGGTTATAAAACCCAGAAGTGTGGGTGTGGCTCAGTCTCTGCATGATGGGGGAGGGAGAGGTCACGACTCTGTCTGAGCTGTGAATTAACTGAACACATTGAATGTCTACTGAACTTTGTGTTTGGTGTTTTGTGTGGTTTATTGGTGGTTTCACCCTGCTTGAAATGGTATGAAGCTACATTTGAATTTGGTGGCCTTGCACTCTGCTTGAAGTGGTATGAAACTGCACTTGAATTTGGTGGCCTTGGATCCAGCTTGAAGTGTTATGAAATTGCAGTTGAATTTGGTGGCCTTGCATCCTGCATAAAGTGGTTGGAAACTGCACTTGAATTTGGTGGCCTGGCACCCTGCTTTAAGTGGTAGGAAACTGCACTTGAATTTGGTGGCCTTGCACCCTGCTCGAAGTGGAATTTCAAGGAATCGACATGAATCAACTGCCAGCCCACCAGCCGTGAGTGAGCTGCCAGCACATCAGGCTTGAGGGACTAAGCTGCCACCCCAAGAACCCATACCAGCACTCCAGAAAGCCCCCCCACAGGCCACCAATATTGGAATTGGTGGAGAGGTGGAATATTGTGTCGGGGGTCCAGCCCTCTCATGTGAACATGGGACCCATCGGGTCCCACTTAGTCTAGAAGTTAATAAAAAGGAAAGAAAAGTGTTTCAAAAATCAAGGATTATATGTTTCTTGAAAAAGATAAGATGGCTTATTTGACAGTAGTGCTTTTGCTTAAAAAAGATTTATTTCCAGTAAACATTGTAGCATTGGTTTATGAAAGAAATATACCTGTCCCAGTTTACGCAATTCTGTGGGAACTTCTGTACGTACAGGTTTATGCTTGGGGAAAAAAAAGGAAATTTTATGACAAAATAAAGCTTGAGTACCAGAAATCCATTTAAAGATGTTTTTAGAAGTTTAAATGGCTTAAATATTGAAAATTATAGTGGAAATGACATACAAATTATGTTGGACTTTATTCCGCCATCTGTTTTTGTTAGAGTTAAAGGAACTCAAAAACGATGTAATTATTTCAATTGATATTTTTTCGATACTAAATGATACACGTCAAAATAGATCTTTAAAATATTCATGTCAACATTTTAGAATTTTAGAAGCATTGAAATATTCAGTATAGAAATCAAAATCAAAATAAATAGCCAGAAAACCATTTAAAAAAGTCTGGGAAATTATTTTTTATAGGTCAGTTTTATAATGAAAACCAGACAGCAGAAATAATGACATTTCTTAAATCATTGTGACTTAGCAATTCCAAAGGAACATACTGAATGTACAAAGATGGTAACAATAATTATATTGGTATTGATTTCTGATTGTCACGTGTACCAAGATACAATTAATACATTTGTTTTGAATGCCAAACAAGTAAATCATACCATACGTGTGATACATCTGATTTATGCACTCGATGTGAAGATTAAACCCCCTCATGATTATTGATGTAATTTTCTGATAAACTGTCATTTTTCTTCCTTCCACACTCTTCCTTAGCATGTGGTTACTATTGAGGGAGGTTCCATTCATTCCCACATTTGAACTTTTTTTTCCTTTAGTATTTCTTATCACCATAACGGTTAAAAATGATTTTTTGCACTTCAGTCATCCCCCTTTATTCTTCTAGTTAACCGAGGCATCCCTCAAACTGTTCCTATCACCTTCCCATTCCTAAATACAAAGTATATTTCAATATTTAGATAATAATCTATATCATTGCCCGTGATAATATCTTCTAGTTTAGTTTAGAGATACAGTGTGGATACAGCCCACCGAGTCCGCGATGACCTGCGATCCCCGCACACATTAACACTATCCCACACACACCAGAGACAATTTACACATACACCAAGCCAATTAACCTGCATACCTGTATGTCTTTGGAGTGTGGAAGAAAATCAAAGATCTTGGAGATCTAGTGGAGTCAAGGGATATGGGGAGATGGCAGGCACGGGCGATCAGCCATGATCACAATGAATGGCGGTGCTGGCTCGAAGGGCCAAATGGCCTCCTCCTGCACCTATTTTCTATATTTCTAAGCCGCTGAGAGGATTCTCCCGACGCCGGAGCACCATCACCCGGCGAGAACGGCCTGGAACATCGGGCCTTCATGAAGGTGACTGCAGAGGCCTCAATAGGCCCGACTATGGGTGGACATGGGTTGGGGACTGGACATTGTGCCTTCCCTCATTATGGGAACCATTGTGGGGGGATGTTTTTTATGTTTAAATCTCTTTATTAGTGTTATGTCTGTATTTTTTTTTATGTGCTACATTGGCAAGAAACATTTCACTACACCAATTGGTGTACGTGACCAATAAAATACCTTTGAACCTTTGAACCTTAGTTATAGTCTCCCAACCTAAAAATGACCATTTCATTCCTACTCTCCATTTTCTACCCAATAACCAATCCACACCCAACAGCAAGATAGTTCCCCTAATCCCATTTCCCATATTGAATAACATGTTGTGCAGCACCTTTATGAAGGTTGTGAAAGTCTAAACACACCACAGACCACACATCAGTCTGAAGAAGGGTTTCGGCCTGAAACGTTGCCTATTTCCTTCGCTCCATAGATGCTACTGCACCCGCTGAGTATCTCCAGCAATTTTGTCTGCCACAAATATTAGTTCCCTCTTACCTATTCTGTCCAATTATCTTTCATAAAATCATGTTGACTTTTCATAATCCATATACTATTTTCTAAGTGTCATTTTTGCACTGCCGTAATAACAGTCCTTATTACTGATGTCAGGCTAATTGATCTACAGTTTCCTGTTTCATAGCTCTTTCTCCTTTCGTAACAGACGTAACTTCGAGTAGTTTTTTAAGTATGTTTGTACACAAAGTCAGAGACAAAATATTAATAACTTTACCATTTCCTAATTCCTCAACGTAACTTAGAGTCATACAGCATTAAGGTCCTTCAACCCAACTCATCCATGCCGACCAAGATGCCCCATCTAAACTAATCCCATTTTTGCTACATTTAGCCCATACCCTCTCGCCTGTTCCTATCCATGAACCTGTCTAAAGCGCCTGTCCCACTTTCACGATCTAATTCACGACCTCTGCCGGGTTTGTCCTTGACTCATACACGCAGCATGGTCGTCACGAGGTCGTAGGTAGGTCGTAGCAGGCCATGATGCTAGTCGTGGGTACTCGTGGCATCAAGTAAGTCGGGGCGTTTTTCTAGCCTGATAAAAAATGTCCACGAGTAAAAAAGGTTGTGAATTAAGTCGTGAAAGTGGGACAGCCCCTTTAGTGTCTTTTAAATGTTAATGCATCTGCCTCAACTACCTCATCTGGCAGCCCATTCCATATATCCACCACCATCTGACTGGAAAAAGTGGCCCTCAGCTTCCTATGAAAAGTTTCCCCTCTCACGTTAAACCTATCTCCTCTGTTTCTTGATTCCCCCACCTTGGGTAAAGGACTCTGCATACACCCGATCAATTCCCCTCATAATTTTATACAATTCTACAAAATCACTCCTTAGCCTTGTTCTCTGTTCCCTTTCACGTATCAGAGTCCCTATTCTCATGCTCCCTTTTGCACACTGGGGTCTAGATTCCCGTGCTCTTTTCCACACACAAGAACCCCTGTTAAACTAAAGTTGTTCTGTTTTCTACACTTCGTTGAAACTTATCAGAGCTTTCTCTCCAACATTCCCTTTAAACTTACATCGGAAACTTTATTATTCTACCCGTGTAACATCTAAGAAAAGCAAACTAAAAATGTTTTGGAATATAATATCTAGTAGTCCAAAATGGAAGCTAGTCTGATGCCAACAAAATTCTGAGTGCGTTAGATTAATGGTGTTTTACTGTATTTCTATTTGTGTAATCAATATCTCTACTCTATGATGAATGCTGCAGCATGCATTCAGATGACCAGTCTTCAGTTTGGGGATTTTATCATTTAATTTTTTCAACTTCAATCAAATGCAGATATAATCGTACATTTGTATACTCTAACATATTCTGGTTATCATCTTGCAAGTCACTGCTTTTTGATATTTGTAGAACCATTCACTTCAACTCACCTTAATTTTTCTTTACTTAAACCCTCTTCCGTATTTATTTACCAGTTCAATTTAGTGTTTGTGGTAATTTTTCCCTTATCTTTACTTTTGAACTCCTTGTTAGTATAATAGAGTATAGTTACTTTATTGTACCTAGATACAATGAAATGCTATGTTTTGCATACAATCCAGTAAAATCATACTATACGTAAGTCAATAATACATACGTAAATTTGTGCAATGACTGCAAAGAGTTGGCTCATTTCTGGAGCGATCATAGTTTTCAAATATCAAGTTCTTCAAAATATTGTCTTATCTTGGTTTTAAAGGCCCGTTGTTCAGGTGACGGCACTGGTTCGGTGTTGAGTGGTCGGCCTGGCCTAGTGTTGGTATATTCCATCGCTATTTAGGTACTGTGCAGCTGTTGCAGACTTGTGCCCAATCTACACGCTCATTCAACTTCTGTGAGGCCTCCAGATGCTGTAGGGTCTCCAGCGGTCTACCCCACTGACACTTCAACCTGCAACTACCAGAAATTCATTGTCTATCGTCTCCTGCAGTTGTTATATGTACTCTAATATGTCCTCTGCCCCACAGATATTAATGAATGCTTGACTCAGGATATTTGTGGTCCGAATGGTGAATGTATAAACAATGAAGAAGGCTCTTATTACTGCCTTTGTGCTCAGGGCTATACCACTACTCCTGATAGAACAAGCTGTGAAGGTAAGACATGTGCCAATACCTGCTAAAAAACCTATTGGTTTATATGGTTTATGAAAAATGTAATATTTATAAACTAACTGAATGGCAAAAATTCTGACTCTCTACCTTATTTATGCCTCTCGTATATAAATTATACTTCTGTCTCATCTACCCGTAGCCTTTGGCATTCCAGAGAAAACAATGTCTCCCTGCAGTTCAATGTCGACCTGCAGATAGTATCCCCTAATCCAGTCAACATCTGGTCAACATCTGAATAAGCAAAAAAAAATTTTATGTAAATCAAAGACTAATGGAGGTTTAGCTTTACCAATTTTTTTTTGTTTTTTTTTGGGCAGTCCATATTAAAAATATGAATTTCTGGCTGGAAGAAATTGATCAGCAACCAGACTGGTTAAGGATGGAAAAGGAAGATTGTTTGCCTTTTTAAATTGGTTCGATTATGTTTGCGCCCATAAAATTGCACAAAAAAACCTATAGGGAAAACCCTATAATACATAGTGGTATACAAATCTGGAAACAATTAAAAAAGGCTTTAAAATTGGATAATATATCACTCTGTTTTCCCATTGTAAACAATCTTTTATTTAAACCTTCCATATTGGATAAAGGTTTCACACAATGGAAAAATAACGGCATTAAAAAGATGGGACATCTTTATGAGAAAGGAATTTTTCTTTCATTTCAGGAGTTACAACAGATTTATGGACTACACTCAAATAACTTTTTTAGATATGTACAACTTAGAGAATATGTTAAATCTAATACACAAAATTATAGGAGTAGGGAACCAGAAATCCTTGATGAATGTTTGAATAAACATCCTAATACAGAAAAATTAACAACTTTATTTATAATACCCTCTTACATAGCGAGGTCCCATTGATGGAATCATATAGACATACATGGGAAAATGAATTAGGCCAACCTATAACGAAAGATATTTGGGACAATAGTCTACAATATATACATCAATGTCCGCTAAATTCCGGACATGCTTTAATACAATTTAAAGTTTTACACAGATGACACTACTCTAAAGTAAAACTAAATAGAATTTTCCCACATATCTCGCCTATCTGCGATAAATGTCAGCATCTAGAAGCTAACTTAACACATACTTTTGCAAATTGTATAAAAATCAAAAATTTCTGGATTAATATTTTTAGAATAATTTCTGAAGTTGTTAACACTAAATTGGACCCTGACTCAAAACTGATAATACTTGGAATATCAGAACAACGTCTAACACTCACAACAAGCCAAATAAACTTTCTAGACTACAGTATAATAACTGGGAAGAAATTAATATTAACATTTTGGAAAAGCCCTATAATCCCCACAATTAAAATGTGGATTATGGAAATGTCGGAGACCCTACACCTGGAAAGAATCAGATTTGTCTTAATGGACAAACAAGAACTTTTTGTTAGAATATGGTCCTCATTCATCGATTATTTGAAGTGCTAGATTGGTTCAGCACGGGAACCTAACTGAAACTTGAACTCAGGATTAGATGAAAAATTATACTTTATAATCTTCAAACCTACCTCCAATGATGTATTATTAGTAAATCATTCCATTCTTTCTTTTTATCTTGACATTTGTGTTTTTTTTCCTTTCCTTCTTTCTTACTTTCTATCTATATTTAAAATAATTAGCAGAATGAAGCCACAATTGTTAATATTAATAATGTATGATTGATGCATATGAAATGTTTTTACCTTAATATGTATTTGCTTCTAATAAAAATATATATTTTTAAAAAGAACAACATCTGGTCAACCTCCTATGCTACCTTTCCAAAGCCTCCACATCCTTCTTGTAATGGGGTGACCAGAACTGCATGCAGTAATCCAAATGTAGCCTAACCAATCCCTGTTAAGTGGGTGGTTTCAAACACCTCAAGGTTGTAGGGAAGTAGTGGTTTCTAAACCTGGCTGTGTGGAACTTCAGTTTTCCGTACCTCTTGTCTGACAGTTGCAGCAATGAGGGCATGGCTGGATGGCGGAGATTCTTAGATAATAAATGCCACCTTCTTGAGGCATCTTTATTGGTGGAGAGGGCTGTTTCAGTGATGTACCGTGCCAAGATAAGTCCATGACTTTCTGCAGCCTCGTGTGTTCCTGTGCATTTGAATTGCCATACCAAGTCTTGGTCAACCAGGTTACTTTCTACTGTGCATTTGTGCAGAGGTTTGGTAACTTGTCAAATAAAGAGGACATAGACGTATTGGAGTGAATGCAAAGAAGCTTAAAATAATGCCAGAAATTTGTTGCAATACATATTCGGAAAGAATGAACAGACCGCATCTTTTCACATGGCAAAAGAAACCTGAGGATATAGGTTTTAATAGAGGAGTGCATAATTTGAGGATATCAATATAAAATAGATACCAAGACAGAAAAAAACTTATTAACCCAAAGAGCGGTAAGAACAAGGAACTTACTAACACAGGGAACATTTGAACTGAATAAAATACAGGAAGAGGGGATAGTTTAATTTTCACTGCACCGAGGTACAGTGAAAAGCTTTTTTTGTTGCGAGCTATCCAGTGAGCGGAAAGACTATATATGATTATGATTCAGCTGTCCACAGTGTACAGGTTAAAGGGGACAACATTCAGTGCAAGATAAAGCCCTGTAAAATCCGATTAAAGAGTCGCAAGAGTCTCCAGTGAGGTAGATGGTAGGTCAGGACCGCTCTCTAATTGGTGATAGGATGGTTCAGTTGCCCGATAACAGCTGGAAAGAAACTATTCCTGAATCTGGAGGTACGCATTTTCACATCGGGAGAGGGGAGAAAAGGGAGTTGCCGGGATGAGACTTGTCCTTGATTATGCTGGTGGCCTTGCTGAGGCAGAGTGAAGTGTAGATGGAGTCCATGGAAGGGAGGTTAGTTTGCGTGATGGTCTGGGAGGAGTCCACAATTCTCTGCAATTTCTTGCAGTCTTGGATGGAGCTGTTCTCAAACCATGCTATGATGCATCCCAATAAAATGCTTTCTACGGCGCATCTGTATAAGTTGGTGAGAGTTATTGGGACATCCCAAGCTCCCTAAGCCTTCTAAGGAAGTACAATGTTGGTGTCTTTTCTTGGTCATTGCTTCGATATTGCTCGTGCAGGACAAGTTGCTGGTGATATTTACTCCGAGAAACTTGAAGTTTTCAACCATTTCTACTTCGGTGCCATTATTGTGTATGTGCATGTGTACCACTTCGCTTCCTGAAGTTGATCACTATCTCCTTTGTCTTGCTGACATTGAGGGAAAGGTTGTTTACGTAACCAGGTTACGTGGTTATCAATCAGTTTGTACTCCGTCTTGTTATTATTTAATATCTGGCCCACTACGGTGGAGTCGTCTGGGAATTTGTAAATTGAGTTGGATTTGAATTTGGCTGCACAGTCGTGGGTGTGTAAGGAGTAAAGAAGGGGGCTGAGAATGCATCCTTGCGGAGCGCCGGTGTTGAGGATTATCGTAGATGACCGATAGATTTAGATGAGAACATACAGGTTCAAGTGGAACCTGGTGTACATTGGTTTGGTTGAATGGAGTGTTTTTTGCTCAGCGGAGGTTACATTATGGACTCTTTCTAAACCTCAGAAAGGAAAACATCAATTTTGTTTAGTAAAACATTCTGGAGTCATATTTTGATTATAAAAATACAGCACATTCTCCAAATAAGATACGTATCCATGCCCATTACAGAATGGTTTAGGTTCTGCAATTTTTATGAAGTCTATTTATTTAATTCAATTTTAGAACTGAGCAGATTGCCAGACACCTTGAATAAACAATGCGAGATAGTTCTCTAGCTAACTGTATATGCACAGTATATTGTCAAATATCCAAGTTATTATATCTTGAATACATTGTTGCAACTAGAGATTTTCTTTCTACTGAGAGCCATGTCACGTTTCTGGACTTGGATATTTTATGAGGTATTTTGAATTGTGCATTAGGTTACAAATTGCTTTAAAGTTGCTTTTCTTCTAGGAAAGTCCCATGCTAATCTGGACAAAAAAAATTAATAAACCAATTTTAAATTAGTATTTTTCCCAGAGTTGCAGCCATATGCAATTTGGTGGCTTGATAAATAGTGATAAATAGTTTAGCCTACTACTGCTCTTATTAATTGTTCCTACACTTTTTTTAAACTAACTGATGGAGCACAAAATTCAAGTGTGTTGAGTAAGAAAACCAAATGTACCCAAATTAATGGCATTTGAGCAGAAGGACATGAGGTTGTTAGATGCTGGCTAGGTATCGGCTTGTACTCGCTGGAATTTAGAAGATTGAGGGGAGATCTTATAGAGACTTACAAAATTCTTAAGGGGTTGGACAGGCTATATGCAGGAAGATTGTTCCCGATGTTGGGGAAGTCCAGAACAAGGGGTCACAGTTTAAGGATAAAGGGGAAATCTTTTAGGACCGAGATGAGAAAATCATTTTTCACACAGAGAGTGGTGAATCTGTGGAATTTTCTGCCACAGAAGGCATTTGAGGCCAGTTCATTGGCTATATTTAAGAGGGAGTTGGATGTGGCCCTTGTGGCTGAAGGGAGCAGGGGGCATGGAAAGAAGGCAGGTACAGGATACTGAGTTGGATGATCAGCCATGATCATATTGAATGGTGGTGCAGGCTCGAAGGGCCGAATGGCCTACTCCTGCACCTATTTTCTATGTTTCTCTGCCTTTGGAGTCTGGAGCTTTGAAATCAATCATAAAAAAGCACTCAGTAAGAGTAGAAAATGGGAGCAGGAGACTACATGTACGATGTTCTGAATCGGAGTAGCATTACGGAAAACAGAACATTTATAAACCAAATTGGAAAAGCAGATGCTGCCATTCATTATTTATTTTGCATAGTTTCCATTAACCCAAGTTGTTCTGACAGAATTAATGCAGTTTTACCATAACCATTGTACATCACACATACTGTAAAATTATCCAATTTATGACACATTCTACAGGTCATCTCTGGGTTACAAAATGCCTACTGATGGGTATTCCAACATACGATTGAACTCCTATTATATTAAATTTAAAAAAACAATACATACATTTTGGCTGAGCTAGTTTCCCAACTCTCACCATTTCAGGAATTGTTCTTTCTTATCAGTCTTGTATGTTTTTAAAGCTAATCTTTGCAGTACCATGAAGGTATGGTTAAATAACCCTGTCCCACAGTACAAGTTCAATCCAAGAGCTCTCCCGAGTTTAAAAAAAATCAAACTCGTGGTAAGCACGGAGAATGAACGTAGCGGGTACATCGGAGCTCGGGGTCGTCTCTTAGCAGCTCGTAACGCTAAAGGCAGGTACTCGGGAAGACTCGCTAATGGCAAGTAAGCACGGGAAGACTCGTGAATATTTTTCAACGTGTTGAAAGATGTCCACGAGAGCACCGAGTACCGACGAGTGGCCATTACCGTAAATCTCCGAGTTCGAATCAGGGCAAACTCGGGAGAGCTCTTGGAATGAACTCGTACCGTGGGACATGGCTTTTACCATATCAAGTAATTTTGGTGCATATTCCAACTCGGACAATGTTGTTTCATGAATGTTCCTAAAAACAGACCCCATTTGTTGCCCGACAATGGCTTGTAAATGCCACCTCATCTTGTATTAACTAAATCCACTCAGAGAAAGAATGAAGAAATATGCATGCCAAAGTAATTGATATCGTGGGCCATATATGATTGTTAGTAAGAAGGCAGAGTGAGGCAATTTCCGTAAAAGTGATATGCTCAGATCAGCAGATATGACTATAACAAACAATTATCAATACATATAGTTGTAGATACATACAGTTATACATAACTGTAGTTACAAATATTCAGCAGATATAATTCCTTTGGTTCATAGTATATTAGTATAATGGAAAAGTTCTATAAATGTAATTTCCAGCGAACAACAATTGAGCTGGTATAAGCAAAAGTAGTCCTTGTTCAAAAAGGATAACAATGATAAACGTTTAAAGGTTTTTAAAGTTGTGAATGTACAAGAAACATTGAATCGTTTCAAGGAGATAGCTGCCAGATCAGACCCAGTGAGGTTAAAAACTTGGATATTAACATCCTTGCTCAAATTTACAAGATATGGCTGGAGGGTGATGAGTGTTCCTCTATTTATTTTTAATGCCAATATTTTGTTCATTGCAGATGATGAGCTGGCTTCTTATTGTTTTCTTACATTTGATTGTTAGTATGGATTGTTCATACTACTGCAGGTTGATTTATATCATTAAATCATTCATAATAATTATCTCCCAATGTTTTTAATTTTTCCATCCTGCTTTTTAAAACATAAAAACGAACATTGCACGACATGAGCAATCCGTTCGGCTCAAGTC
This sequence comes from Okamejei kenojei, assembly GCA_035221665.1. NCBI lineage: Eukaryota > Metazoa > Chordata > Chondrichthyes > Rajiformes > Rajidae > Okamejei > Okamejei kenojei. The sequence goes on along the minus strand of CM069139.1, from coordinate 13,948,188 downwards.
CATACCGAACATTAAGTCTTTTTGAAATAAGCCTTTCTGCTTGCAAGTGCTCCATATCCCTGCATTCCCTGCATATTCATGTGAATGTCTAAAAGCACCTTATGGGCCTGTCCGACTTAGACCATTTTTTAGGCGACTACAGGCGACTGCCGCCAAATGTTCAACATGTTCGAACAATTTTCGGCGACAGTAACAACAATTTTTGCTGTCGTAGGTGTTGTCGTATGTTGTCGCCACTATATTTGCTTCCGCCACCAGGAACCTAGCACTCTCTGTAAAAAAAAAAAAAGTCCTGTCCGACATATCTCTTTCAAACTTTTTCCCTCTCATCTTAAAGCACTGCCCTCTAGTATTTGACATTTCCACCCTGCAAAAAAATAAGGTTTTACCTACTTGTCAATGCCTCTCCAAGAGTTCAAGACTTCAAGAGACATTTATTGTCACATGCACCAATTGGTACAGTGGGATTTGAATTACCATACAGCCATACGAATAAAAATAACACAATAGAATTTAACATGAACATCCCCACACAGCAGAATCAACGTTTCCCACTGTGAGGGAAGGCAATAAAGTTCAGTCCTCTTCCTCTTTGTCCACCCGTGGTCGGGGCCTTCAGGCCCTCTCTCCAGGATGATCGGAGCTCCAGCGTCGGAACGGAAAACACTCTCAGCAGCATGGAGTTTCCGAATCGGCCACTTCCTACCGGAGACCGGGGCTCCGAAGTCCACAGGCCGAGCTGGGAGGAGATTCAATGCTGGCGACCCCCAGCGACAGCTCCCAGGACTCCATGATGTTAAGTCAGCGCCGCCCGCGGCTGGAAGCTCCGCAAACCACGGCTCCACGGTGTTAAACAGCAGTCCCAACATTCCGGAGCTCCACATGGTGATCCCGGTAAGGTATCGCCCGCTCCGCGATGGAATCCAGTGCTGCACCGCTGCTGAAGCTCTGGCTGGTCTCCGGCAGGAAAGGCCGCGCCAATCCAGATGGTAGTCCGCAAAGGGAGGGGCGAAGATGCGGCTCGGAGAAAAGACACTTCCTCGACCAGGAAGTGACTGATGAAACGGTTTCCCCCTTTTTCCCCCCCCCCCACATAAAAAAGACTAAAAGACCTCCAGAAACATACTATTAGACAGACTAAAAATAACTAAAAGGATGAAAGGATGGACAGCTGCTCCTATCTCCTAATAAACTCCTTTCACAATCCATTTAGAATCCAACAGCTGAACTTAACTTGGAAATTGCTAATGGAACTCAGCCAGCCAGAATCAGAAGTTCTGTATTAACATAGAAGTCTTGAAAGAGCATCCATGTATTTTGTTTCTTTTCTGTTGTTTTGTTGCTTACTATTCTTCATTAATGGGAATATTTATTTTGTAAGGGCACTTAATTGATTCAATAAATTAACAATCTAGAATGTGTACAAAAGTTTTTTCTCTTCTATTTATTGTATTTGATTGCAATAAATGTCATATTGATCTACCAACTGAAATGATTTATCTTATTTTATTGTGCATTGTTTCTCCCACAGATGTGAATGAATGCAGTGAGGAGACTAAGTGTTTAGGTGGGAAATGCATAAATACAGATGGATCCTATATGTGTAGATGTGAAACAGGGTTCACACATTTACCTGAAGCAGAACAATGTACTGGTAAGAATCACTTTAAACATAGTAATAATTTTATTTTTGTATTAAAATGTACAGTAAAGTTTCTTATATCAAACGAATTGGCTGCCAAAAAATTAGGAAATGTTCAGATTTTTAACATGTGCCTCTTGAACAATATTTTGTCCAAGTCTGCCACTACCAATATTTTGCCAGCAAAAATTGGATTTAATAAAGGATCTGATGTTATTTATAACCAGTCTTACATGTATTATTCCCCTTAAAATGGTAAATCCAGGTTAAAAGATAACACTCTTACGTTTTCTCTTTAAATTGTAATTCACACCATGCATATTTATATTATAGCCTTTACAAAAAAACAGTTGGGTGATGGCTAGGACTGGCAGCACAAAATGCCATGGTACAGGTGTGATAGAAGAGGCCATAAGAGAAGAGAGAGGTGTGTTTTTGATTTAGGAAACAATCACGGCAGTACTTTGAGAAAATATTCCTGGAGGATCATCCAGTGAGGCTACACGAGTGGGACTCAAGAATAACTTTGATGGGATTATGCTAAAGTAACCCAATAGACCGCAAGGATTAGAGCAGTAAATATGTCGGGAGGTTGCAAATACCAGTAAGAATAATAGGGTTGTAATAACAGGTGAACTTAACTTCCCTAATATTGGCTGGGTTTGCCTTCGTGCTAGAGACTCAGATGGGTTAAAATTTATTATTTGGGATAGTTTTCTCAAGCAATATGCAGATATACCAGCTTGAGAAGGGAGCAACATTGGTCCTCCTTTGAGAAATGAGGCAGGGCAAGTGACTGAACCTTTGGCGCGGGAGCATTTGGTTGTAATTGAAAAAGATAAAACTGGTTGCACAAGTTAAAGTCCTATATTCGGGCAAGGCTAATTTTGATGACATTAGATAGGAACTTGCAAGGATTGATCAGGTGAGGCTATTTGCAGGTAATGGGACGCCTTGCTAGTGGGAGACTTTTAAAATGAGATGGGGAGAGTTCAGGGCCAGCATGTTCCTGTTAGAGTGAAGGAAAAGGCTGGCAGGATTAGGGAACTTTGATAGATAAGAGATATTTAGACACTCGTCTGGAAAGAGATGGTGTTGTTATTTTAAATTTGAAATAAGACGCAAACCTTTGAAGATATACCTATTTATTAAAGGTCAGAATACTATTGCTAATTACACTAGTCTTTTTTATTCTACTTGAATTTACTTAGACATTGATGAATGCATTTTATATGGCAACCCCAGCCCATGTGGGACCTGGAAGTGTGAGAATACTATTGGCTCATTTCAGTGCATTATGGCTTGCCAGCCAGGATTCCAACGTACGGCTATTGGGAACTGCATTGGTAAGTATTCTTATAAAATTAAGATCCCAATGATGTATTGAGAACATTTTTATTTCCAAATCTGTAATAATTTGATACCATAAATGATCAAGCAATCTAGATTCCTGACAAAGTTATTTTATTAACCACGCACATCAATTTGATCTGTGGGATACTGCCCGATTTCAATTTACAAATGATATCATCATGACCAGCCAGTAATCCCCACAGTGTATTCCTCCCTATTTCATTATCACCAAGTCTTTGTGAAATTGTATGATTAATTCCAGCTGTTTTGCTTTTTTGTTTTTCCAGACATTGATGAATGTGTAAATGAAACCATCTGTGGTACTCATGGGTATTGTAAAAATACAGATGGTTCTTTTCACTGTCTATGTGATCAAGGTTTTGAGGTTCCAGTAAGAGGACAAGCATGCGTTGGTAAGAATGAACTCAATTCTTATATCAAACTTCAGAATGTAAAATCCTACAATCTTATTCGTTTTCTTCAGATGACAAATTGGGTAAATATTTTGATGGTTAAATATTGATGTTCTGTTGTGCTCAAAATTGATATCCACATTTCTGCTTGGCACTGTGCTACAAAAGCACCACTAACATGCTTATCAAGCTGATACAAAACAAATCTCCAAAGTCAAATAGGGAATTAAGGAATAATGCCCTTTTGTTTCTAAACTACAATGTAATAAATGAATTGGAAACCTTCCTGTAATGTGGTGACCAGAACTGCACGCAACACCACAAGTGTGGCATTAGCAACGTTTTATACCGTTGCAATATGACTCCCTGACATTTATGCTCAACATCTCAATCATCGAAGGCAAGTATTCCATACACTTTCTTCATCACCCTATCCTTCACTGATACGCCAGTCATCCGGCTAAACACGTTTCCCAATGCAAGGCTCAGAAGACTCCTACCTGGACTATCCACATAATTTTTCAAGAAACCCTCTTGGATATATTTACCAAATTTTGCCCCATCTAAATCCCTGATACGAAGGGAATATTTGGAAAGTTAAAATTACCCACTCCAACTACCCTGATATTTTTACATCTTTTCATGATCTGCCTGCATATCCGTTCTGTAGATCCTGGTAACATTCGGGAGGTCTAGAACAGGGTTTCCCAACCTTCTTCGTCCCGTTTACGCCTGGCAACTTTAATGGCACATAACAATGTTATTTCACTTATTTATGAACAACTAATTATGAACAGATACTAATATACCAGAACCAAACATGTCAGTCAATGAGAAAAAATATGTACAAATCCAGAATCAACAAATTTATCCCCTAGGTAGAAAGACCTGTTCATGTGCGGCACTGTTCTGTGAATATTTTTCAGCATCTTTTTATTTTGCTATCTATGGTGGATCATTTATTTTAAGAGGAAATACGTGAGATTTAAAGAAAATAAACTAAAGAACAAATAAAACAATAATTTTTTAACGTCAAAATAAGCATGATACATCAATGATTTGGATGAGAACATACAGGGCAAAATTAGCAAGTTTGCTGATGATACAAAAGTGGGTGGTTTTGCAGATAGTGACGATGGTTGTGAAAGATTGCAGCAGGATCTGGATCGATTGGCCAGGTGTGCGGTGGAATGGTTGATGGAATTTAATACAGAGAAGTATGAGTTGTTGCATTTTGGGATGTCTAACAAGGGCAGGGCCTACATAGTGAATGGTAGGCCTCTGGGGAGTGCTGTAGAGCAGAGGGATCTAGGAGTGCAGGTGCATGGTTCCTTGAAGGTCAAGTCGCAGGTAGATAAGGTGGTCAAAAAGCTTTTGGCACATTGGCCTTCATCAGTCAGAGTATAGTAGACAGAAGTTGGGAGGTCATGTTGCAGTTATATAAAACGTTGGTCAGACCACATTTAGAGCATTGTGTTCAGTTCTGGGCACCCTGTTATAGGAAAGATATTGTCAAGATTGAATGGGTTCAGAGAGGATCTACGAGGGAGACATTAAATAGGCTGGGCCTTTATTCCTTGGAGTGCAGGAGGATGAGGGGTAATCTTATAATGAATAAAGTCATGAGAGGAATAGATCGGGTAGATGCACAGAATCTCTTGCCCAGAGTAGGGGAATCGAGGACCAGGTTCAAGGTGAAAGGGAAAAGATTCATTCTGAATCTGAGGGGTAACTGTTTCACACAAAGGGTGGTGAGTGTATTGAACAAGCTGCAAGAGGAGGTAGTTCAGGCTGGGACTATCCCAACGTTTAAGAAACAGTTAGACAGGTAGATGGGTAGGATAAGTTTGGAGGGATATTGGCCAAGCGCAGGCAGTGTAACTGGGACATGTTGGCCAGTGTGGGCAAGTTGGGCCAAAGGGCCTGTTTCCAGACTGTATCACTCTATGACTCTATGATTCTGCCACAGATATTAATGAATGTGAGATGATGAATGGAGCCTGCGGAACAGCTCTTTGTGAAAATTTCGAAGGGTCCTTCTTCTGTGAATGCATGGATGAGAATGAAATATTTGATCCAGTGAAAAGCCAATGTGTCCCTCATGGAACAATGTGTAAGTTTAAGTAAAATCTCTAGAAATTGCAATATAGATTTTAAGAGTGCTTTTCCTGTACCTATCCCATATTTTTGTTTTACACTTGTGCAATGCAGATGCTCTGGGTCAGTAAAACTAAACTTGCATTAAATGTATACAACAAATATTGAAAATGTATATATTGAGGCAAATCCTTCCAGCTCCTGGAATGAACCATACTGACGTATATTCAAGGATTTAAGGTCTAAATGTTTCACCGTTGTTATTGAGTTTTTGAAGTGAAGGAATGCAGATTTATGTTAGCTTTGCAGGTTGGAGGAGCCTGGAGGAACATCAGCATGTAGACATGAGTATGCAATTGCAAAGGACTTAGAAAGACTACATAACTGGATAAAATAAGGACAAATGTATGCCTGTAATGTTAAATGTGAGGCCAACAATTTTGGATTTCCAAAAGAGTAATCAGATTATCTTCCTATTAATACTGGTACCATTATTAAGAGTCCCTAACTAGCTATAGTTGGATGTTAGAGAGATTAATTTGTAGGGCCATGGGGAAAAACCAGGGGAATAAATTTATCAAATTGCTTTATTGTGGCATTGCTTAGACATGATGGACCAAAAGGTGCAACAGAAAAGCATCTCAATCATAAACAAAAGTGATAAACAAAAGCCCATGACCATGGTCAACACGAGTGGTTGCTCTCAAAGATAACACCAATAATTTCATTCATCCGACGCAGCAGGCAGAAATTCTATGAGGAGGTTAAAGAAATAGGAACAATTCTTTTCTTTTTGATTTGGTGTTGACCTATGTATAAGTGCAGAAGAGAGATCTAACTCCCCAAATTAACACTGCACAGTAACATGTCCCTATCAGCAGGCGTAAGTTAGACATTATAACATGGTGATCTGATCTATTAGTTTCTGAAAGATTTACTTTTCCCACATATCCATACTTCATTGCTCCAGATTCTTCAGTCAGAGATTTCATCTTACAATTGAGACATTAAATTTACTTGTATTGTAATAATAATGTCCTTGGTCCAAACAAAAAAATTGAGGTGAGTGGTCTGTCACTCTCCTTGACTTCAAAGCAGCATTTGAATGAGTGTGGCATCAAGGACCCAAAGTTAAAATCAGTGGGGACTAGAGGGAAAAGAGGCTAAAGGAAGATAATTTTTGGATACAGATCACCACAACCCAAAATATCTTTGCAGTAGTTCCTCAGCAAAATATGAAAGGCACAATCATTCTCAACTGCTTCCCCCCCCCCCCCCCCCTCCATGAGCAGGTCAGGGTTAGCCAACAAGCAATTCATATTTCCATCAAGAACGTGGCTAACTTCCTGTCATGGATAGTTAATGTAATTGTTATTACCAATTCTTATCTCCACTTCCTGCTCCAGTCCCCAATGAACATTCTGAAGTAACCATTGACCAGAAAATTAACTGGGCCACCCATATTATGATGAAATGTGACTTCAAGAGCAGGTCAGAGGCTGGTATTTTGAAACTAGAACCTTGTCTCTTGATCCTAAATTCCTTTCTAATAGTTAGTTATAAGATACAAGTCAAGAGTGTGGTTGAATGCTTTTCACTTGCTATGATATGTGCAACTCAAAAATATGATTACTGGTAAGTCAGCAACTGTTGGATTAAGAGTCGACATAGCTAAACACCCATCCACCACTTCAAAAACACATAGCCCCCCAAGGATCCCTAGTAGGTTTCCTCTAGCTGCTCTTGTTTCATTCACATCTCAAAGATGTGTTGTTTATTGCAGGTTAATTTATAGTAAATTTTCCCATGTGAGTAATTGAATAGTACAATATGAAGGGAGTTGATGAGGATGATGGAAGAAATCCTAGATTAGGTTTTCAGAATCTATGGTGTCCTGGGCACTCTTTTGATTGATTGACCAACAGTCTATCAGTGCATGCACCATTAGTTAAAGGAATTCACCAAGGTGTTGAGTTAGAAGTGGACATTCTTCTAGTATAACAACAATTATGGATTTAGACAAGAAATAAAGCTGCATGTCCTCTAAACACGTGGAAGATATACTTGCATTTACACATCACTGAGATGCATTATATAGTTCTGTCAAAGTCTAGACCAAAGTAATCTTTGACACTTTCAATGAAGGAAAATATATTTTCCACAGAAGCTGAAACTTAAAAACCCCAGGAGCTTGGAAGAGAAGCTGAACGTCAAACATATAATCACATTTTTTTTAGATTGGAATTTCAGACATAGCTATTCTCTTATAGAAGCCAATTCTGCCACCTTCTGACTGACTGTGATATTGTTAATAGATACAGCAAATGCAAAAACAAATCCATCCCATAAAAGCAAAGCCATTTTGATTATTTGTTTTGTTAAGTATTTGTATTTATTAAAACAAATAATCTGAATGTTCAGTGAATTTTTTTAATCCATTTTGTGCAAGTTAAATTTAAAGAGATTTTTTTTCCATAATTTGGAAAGGCCTTTTCAGACCATCGTTTATGAAGGCACTCAGAGAAACGTTATTCCCATTAATTCCCTATAACCAATTATAGAGACAGAGACCTAAGGGGTCTTCCAGCACGGAAACAGACCCTTTGGCACAACTCGTCCCAACTAGATGGCCATCTAATCTAGTCCTTGTAATTCACTACAATGTACTTCAATGTTGAGAACAGTATTCTGCACTCTGTATCTTCCCTTGCTCTATTTATTGCACTTGAGTTTAAACTGATAATATCTATGTATGGTATATTTGATATGTTTGAATAGCATACAAAGCAAAACTTTTCTCTGTACCACAGTATATGTGACAATATTAAACATAAACCTAAACCTAGTTCTTTTTGCCTGCATTTGGTCAATATCACTCTAAACCTTTCCTATCCATGTACCTTCCCAAGTTTATTTTAAATGCTGTTTTAACACCTACCTTAACTGCTTCCAACCGTACCACCCTCTGAGTGAGAGTCACCCCTCAGATTCCTATTAATTCTTGCCCTCTCAGATTAAACCTAGGTCCTTTCCCCACAATCTCATCGATTCTCCCAAGTTTCTACCAGTGACATTCGCACATGAGTCAAATTACAGGAAGCAATTGAATCTATAAGTTCACATGTCTTGGGGAGACCTGAGCTCCCCACTCAATCACTGGGAGAAAGTACTGATATACTGTGCACAAACAACACCAGAGGTTAAAATTCAACCAAAAGTAGTTTAGAAGTTATGACATGATATTAGTGCACTCTCATGTTTCAGTCCTGTTTCCACTTTAAGGCCTTGTTAATTTCCTTGTGCAAATGTATGAATATTTTGTTCTCAATAGACTTGATGCATTGAAAACTAATGTTGTTGCATTTTCAGCTACATTTGCTCAAACTGATCTGCTGTTGGCTTTATGACAAACCCAAAAGCATAGGATATACTTATTAGCAGCATTGTTTCTTGTTGGATGTTGAATACATAGATACATAGATACAGAGACAATACGTAGGCCATTTGGCCCTTCGAGCCAGCACCACCATTCAATGTGATCATGGCTGATCATCCACAATTAGTACCCCGTTCCTGCTTTCTCCCCACACCCCTTGATTCCACTAGCCCTAAGAGCTCTATCTCACTCTTTTTTGAATGCATCTAGTGAATCGGCCTCCACTGTCTTCTGAGGCAGAGAATTCCACAACTTCACAACTCTCTGTGTGATAAAGTTTTTCCTCTGTTCTAAATGGCCTACCCCTTATTCTTAAACTGTGGCTCCTGGTTCTGGACTCCCCCAACATCGGGAACATATTTCCTGCATCTAGCATGTCCAATCCCTTAATAATTTTATATATTTCTATAAGATCTCCTCTCATCCTAAATTCCAGTGAATACAAGGGCAGTCACTCCATTCTTTCATCATATGACAGCCCCTGCATCCCTGGAATTAACCTTGTGAACCTACGCTGCACTCCCTCAATAGCAAGAATGTCCTTCCTCAAATTAGGAGACCAAAACTGCACATAATAAGATGAATTAAAAACATCTGCAGTATTTAACCTCTCTCAATGAAGGCCAACATGCCATTAGCTTTATTTACTGCATGTTGTACCGGTATGCTTACTTTCAGTGACTGATGTACTAGGACACCCAGGTCTCGTTGTAATTCCCCTTTTCCTAACCTGACACCATTCAGATAATAATCTGTCTTCCCGTTCTTGCCTCCAAAGTAGATAACCTCACATTTATCCACATTATACTGCATTTGCCATGCATCTGCCCACTCACCCAACCTGTCTAAGTCGCTCTGCATCCTCACAGCATCCTCTTCACAGTTCACACTGCCACCCAGCTTTATATCATTGCAAATTTGCTAATGTTACTTTTAATTCCTTCATCTAAATCATTAATATATATTGTAAATAGCTATGGTCCCAGCACTGAGCCTTGCGGCACCCCACTAGTCACTGCCTGCCATTCTGAAAGGGACCCGTTTATCCCTACTCTTTGTTTCCTGTCTGCCAACCAATTTTCTATCCATGTCAATACCCTAACCCCAATCTCATGTGCTCTAATTGTGTCCACTAATCTCCTGTTTGGGACCTTATCAAAGGCTTTCTGAAAGTCCAGGTACACTACATCCACTGGCTCTCCCTTGTCCATTTTACTTGTTACATCTTCAAAAAATTCCCGAAGAGAACTTGAAACCTTTTTTAATACAACTGCAGTTGAAGCTGACAGAGTAGTTACTGCTGTAGCATTAAAATAAGTGATATCCAATTTGCACGGACCAGAGTCTCTAGGGTCAGACATCTATTTATTTATTTAGCACTTTAATAGGGGGATAAGTATTGAGCAGAATATTGGAATAATTTTACTGTTCTTTGAATAGTGCTATGCATTTTTCACACCTACTTTAGAAGTAATGATTGGCCGGAGTGTATAATTTAATCTAAAAATCAGCACTTCTGATAGTTCCAACAATGATGTGCTAACCGTGATTTTCCATTCAATTATCTGGATAGAACTTTATGAAACTTGCATCTTTATGATGTTTAAAAAAGTTGGAATTGAGGCAGGTTTTCATTTGGCTGCAGTATTTATTTGGGAATAATCATTGCTTTTGTGCAAAATTGTACTTTTTACATTTTAGAATTAGATATCTGAATCACAGCTGGTTAATAAAGTGGTTTTATGTAACTGTACAATATACTAAGTGTGTGGTCAAATCCGCAATTAATGATATAATATCAATTTTCCTCAATAAAGTAATTAACCCTGCACCAGACATGACTGCCGTGTCAGAATCATCCATGATGCCAGCACCTACTAAAGGAAATTTGAAGGAATGCTACTACAATCTGAATGATGAAAACTTCTGTGATAATTTGCTGGCACGGAACATCACAAAAGGGGGATGTTGTTGCACAGTTGGCGTTGGTTGGGGCGACAACTGTGAAGTTCACCCTTGTCCTTTGGCCAACACAGGTAAAAACATTTCCAGGACTTGCATGTTCATTAGATTGCTACTTTGCAGTATCTGGTACTAAAAACAGCATTCCAGTTTAAATCATAGCAACAATAACAAATGAGAAATATAAGGTAGACAAAAAATGCTGGAGAAACTCAGTGGGTGAGGCAGCATCTATGGAGAGAAGGAATAGGCGCATTTCAGGTCGAGACCCTTCTTCAGATTGATGTCGGTGGGCGGGGGGGGGGGGGGGGGGGGGGGGGCGCGGGAAAAATAAAGGAAGTAGGTGGAGACAGTATGACTGTGGGAGAACTGGGAAGGGGGAGGGGAAGGAGGGAGAAAGCAAGGGCTATCTAAAATTAGAGAATTCAATGTTCATACCACTGTGGTGTAAACTACCCAAGCGAAATACCAGACGCTGTTCCTCCACTTTGTGCTGGCCTAACTCTGACAATGGAGGAGGTCCAGGACCGAAAGGTTTGATTGGGAATGGGAAGGGAAATTGAAGTGCTGAGCCACCGGGCGATCAGGTTGGTTAACTCAGACTGAGCGGAGGTGTTCAGCGAAGTGATCGCGGAGCCTGCGCTTGGTCTCGCTGATGTAGAGAAGTTGACACTTAGAACAGCGGATGCAGTAGGTGTAGCAGGTGAATCTATACCTCACCTGGAAAGGCTGTTTGGGCCCTTGAATGGAGTTCAGGGGGGAAGTATAGGGACAAGTGTAGCATTTCCTGCGGTTGCAGGGGAAAGTACCAGGGTGGGGGTGGTTTGGGTGGGAAGGGACAAATTGACCAGGGAGTTACGGAGGGTGTGGTCTCTGTGGAAAGCAGAAACGGGAGGAGATGAGAAGATGTGGCCAGTGGTGGGATCCCGTTGGAGGTGGTGAAAATGTTGGAGGATTATATGTTGTATGGGATGGCTGATGGGGTGCAAGGTGAAGACAAGGGGGACTCTGTCCTTGTTATGAATTGGGGGATGGGGAGTGAGAGCAGACCTGTGGGATATAGAGGAGACCCTGGTGAGAGGCTCATCTATAATGGAAGAGGGAACCCCCGTTTCCTAAAGAATGAGGACATCTCCGATGCCCTAGTATGGAACACCTCATCCTGGGCGCAGATGTGGCGTAGACAGAGGAATTGGGAGTAGGGGATAGAGTCCTTACAGGAAGCAGGGTGGGAAGAAGTGTAGTCAAGATAGCTATGGGAGTCAGTGGGTTTGTAGTATATGTCAGTCAGTGGTCTGTTGCCTGCAATGGAGATGGTGAGATCTAGAAACGGTAGGAGTATGTTGTAAATGGTACAGGTGAATTTGAGTGCCGGATGGAAATTAGTGGTGAAATGGATGAAGTCAGTGAGATCTGCATGGGTGCAGGAGGTAGCACCAATAGTCGTCAGTGTAGCGGAGGTAGAGTTCGGGGATAGGGCCAGTTTGGTATCACTTTGCATCATATGGCTCTGCATTGTATAACTGCAATAATTTCAGTTGCTATTAATCATGTAAACTCACTTTATTCAAATAGCGTTATACAGCAATGTTAGACCCAGCCTGATTTAATAACTGGAAATTATACTCTAGTATGTGGTCATAAAATAGGTAATCTCCTATTTCCGGGAATCATTAAAAGTTATTTTCCTTTGCTTCAATGTAGAGGCATACAGAGAAATGTGTCCAGATGGCAAAGGATTTATTCCATTTCAGATTGGTTCATTTTCCTTTGGATCGCAAAACTATGGAGGTGAGTCTTACATTTGCAGTTGTGGATTAATATGTCAGCAATGATTCTTTCTGATGAACTTCCAGAAACATTCATGCAACAATAAATACAAGAACATTGATTCATTCAACATTCCTGAGCTCTTGTTATCAACATCAAGCATTACAGTTAACTTCAAATCAAACTTGTTTTCATTCTTTGCCAGTCATTATGATCTGATCATTAACGTGACAAAAAAAAAATAGAACTGTGTTTCTAAGATAGTGTACTTTTTCCCATCTGTAGATGCAGATGAGTGTACAATGTTTGGCTCCGAGGTCTGCAAGAATGGACATTGTGTAAATACTAGAGGAAGCTATTCCTGCTATTGCGTTGCAGGATTTTACTATGACAATGTGAGGTTAGGATGCACTGGTGAGTTTGAGATGCTTGTGTGCTTGTGGGGTCATATACTTCTATAAATATCTGTTTTTGTCTCTTGAGCGTGCGCTAAATTGGTAAAAAATGATTCTCTTTTCAAATATTCAAGAGCAATCATATCAATACCTATGTAAATACGTACATTCATTCCACAAATGCAGTTAATAATGATTTCAGTGAGACCAAATGGTCAGAGCTGATCAATCTCCAGGCTACAATTTTCCCATGCATTAATTTAAAAAGTGTCTTTGCGTATAATTCATGAATGTCGCTTCCAGCTGAGAAGCATCGAATCGGCTATCAGGTGTTAAATGCATTCCAAGTTAATACATTTTTACATATCTTGTATGTAAAGTTACAGGAAAAAGTAAAGTAATCTTAACAGAATGTGTATTTCTAGTGCATTCAAAATTTAGCTTGTTCCAGAATCTGCACTGTCCAGAAATGATGTGTCATAATTATTATCTACAGAGGGGGGTGCTAATTTGTCTGATATATAAATTCAAGGGAAATATACTTGTTTTTGTCCATTTTTAGACATCGATGAGTGTCATGATGAAAATATGTGTGTGAATGGAGAATGTGTCAACACACCAGGATCATTTAACTGTTTCTGCAACCCACCACTTATATTGCATGTGACGGGTGAAAAATGTATAAATGGCTCAGAATCTGGAGGTAAATACAAGGTCTCTGTGTTAATAATTGTGCATTTATTCTAATCCACTAGAAATTTAGTGCTGAATGAGAAAGAAAATCTAAAATCATTCCCTATCACTACTAAAAGCTCTCAACAATCATTCTTATATAAGCTTTCTTATTGTAATGAAGTTATTATTTGACTATAGGCAATGGTGAAACTTGTATTTCACCGATGATAGACACAAAATGCTGGAGTAACTCAGCGGGACAGGTAGCATCTCTGGAGAGAAGGAATGGGTGACGTTTCGGGTTGAGACCCTGCTTCAGACTGGTTAGGGATAAGGGAAACGAGAGATATAGACGGTGATGTGGAGAGATAAAGAACAAAAGTAACGATGATAAAAGAAACAGGCCATTGTAAGCTGTTAGTAGGGTGAAAATGGGAAGCTAGTGCAACTTGGGTGGGTGAGGGATAGAGAGAGAGGGAATGCCGGGGATACCTGAAGTGAGAGTAATCAATATTCATACCACTGGGCTGTAAGCTGCCCAAGCGAAATATGAGATTTTGCATTTAGCCTCACTCTGACAATGGAGGAGACCCAGGATAGAAAAGTCTGTGCAGGAATGGGAAGGAGAATTGAAGTGTCCAGCAACCGGGAGATCAGGTTGGTTCACGCGGACTGAGCGAAGGTGTTCCGCGAAACGATCACCCAGTCTGCGTTTGGTCTCGCCGATGTATAAGAGGCCACATCTTGAACCATGGATACAGGAGATGAGGTTGGAGGAGGTGCAAGTGAACCTCTGCCTAAACTGAAAGGACTGTCCGGGTCCCTGAACAGAGTCGAGGGAGGAGGTATAGCAACAGGTGTTGCATCTTCTGCGGTTGCAGGGGAAGGTACCTGGGGCGGGAGTGGTTTGGGTGGTAAGAGATACCGAGGAGACACGAGTGAAGGTCCCATCTATTATGGGAGAGGGGAACCCCCATTCCCTAAAGAATGATGACATCTCGGATGTTCTTGTATGGAACAACTCATCTTGGGCGCAGATGCAGCACAGACGGAGGAATTGGGAGTAGGGGATAGAGTTTGTAATAGAAAAAAATCACATGTGGTTAAAGTGCACATTGTCAGATTTTAATAGAGGCCATTTTTATACATGTTGGTTTCACTATGTATAAATTACAGCAGTGTTTATACATAGTCTCCCTCCCCCATTTCAGGGCACCATAGTGGTTGGGACACAGCAATGTCATGTAAATGGAAGTAGTCATGTATAGCATTTTGTTGCATATCCTTTGCATGCAATGGCTGCTTGGAAGTCTGCGATTCATGGACATCACCAGTTGCTGGGTGTCCTCTCTGGTGATCCTCTGCCAGAATTGTATTGCAGCCATCTTTAGCTTATGCTTGTTTTGGGGGCTAGTCCCCTTCAGATTTCTCTTCAGCATACAAAAGGCATACTGAATTGGGTTCAGATCGGGTGATTGACTTGGCCACTGAGGAATTTACCATTTTTTAGCCTTGAAAAACTCCTTTGTTTGGGTCATTGTCTTGCTGTGGAATGAACCGCCGGCCAATGAGTTTTGAGGCATTTGTTTGAACTTGAGCAGATAGGCTGTGTCTATACACTTCAGAATTCATTATGCTACTACCATCAGCAGTTGCATCAATGAAGATAAGTGAGCCAATACCTTCAGCAGCCACACATGCCCAGGCCATAACATCCCCACCACCGTGTTTCACAGATGAGGTGGTATGCTTTGGATCTTGGGCAGTTCCTTTTCTCCTCCAAACTTTGCTCTTGCCGTCACTCTGATATAAGTTATTCTTCATCTCATCTGTCCACAAAACCTTTTTTTCAGAATTGTGGTTGCTCTTTTAAGTACTTCTTGGCAAACTGCAACCTGGCCATCCTAATTTTGCAGATAACCAGTGGTTTGCTTCTTGCAGTGTAGCCTCTGTATTTCTGTTCATGAAGTCTTCTGCGGACAGTGGTCATTGACAAATCCACACCTGACTCCTGAAAAGTGTTTCTGATCGGTCGGACAGGTGTTTGGGGATTTTTCATTATTATAGAGAGAATTCTGTCATCAGCTGTGGAGATCTTCCTTGACCTGCCAGTCCCTTTGCGATTAGTAAGCTCGCCACTCTCTTTCTTCTTAATGATGTTCCAAACAATTGATTTTGGTAAGCCGAAGGTTTGGTAATGTCTCTAACAGTTTTATTGTTTCTCAGTCTCATAATGGCTTCTTTGACTTTCATTGGCACAACTTTGGTCCTCATGTTGATAAACAGCAATAGAAGTTTCCAAAGGTGATGGAAAGATTGGAGGAAAGGCAAGGTGCTGAGAGCTCTCTTATATCTGCATTAAGGAGGCAATTAAACACATCTGAGCAATTACAAACACCTGTGAAGCCATGTGTCCCAAACATTATGGTGCCCTGAAATGGGGGGGGGGGGGGGGGGGGGGGTACTATGTATAAATACAGCTATAATTTCTACATGGTGAAACCAAAATATTAAAAAATGGCCTTTAATAATATCTGACAATGTGCACTTGAACATTATGGAGGGCACTGTATATAGAACATTCAATATGTTCCCAACACCAGTCGCATCTTTCCATCCCCAGCCCTTTCTGCTCTCTGTAGAGAACACTTTCTCTGCGACTCCTTGGTTCACTTGACCCTTCCCACCCAAGCTGCCACCTCCCCGGTACTTTAAAAAAATGTTTTTTTATTTAATTCTTTATTTCAAACAGAATAAAAGAATAAAAAGCAAGTGTGAAACAGCAACTGGGACTGCAGCTATTTACAATATACATTAATGATTTAGATGAAGGGATTACAAGTAACATTAGCAAGTTTGAAGATGACACAAAGCTGGGTGGCAGTGTGAACTGTGAAGACGATGTTATGAGGATGCAGGGTGACTTGGACAGGTTGGGTGAGAGGGCAGATGCATGGCAGATGCAGTTTAATGTGGATAGATGTGAGGTTATCTACTTTGGTGGCAAAAACAGGAAGGCAGATTATTATCTAAATGGAGTCAAGTTAGGAAAAGGGGAAGTACAATGGGATCTGGGGGTCCTTGTTCATGAGTCAATAAAACTAAGCATGCAGGTACAGTAGGCAATGAATAAAGCAAATATCATGTTGGCCTTCATAACAAGAGGAGTTGAGTATAGGAGCAAAGAGGTCTTTCTGCAGTTGTACAGGGCCCTAGTGAGACCACACCTGGAGTATTGTGTGCAGTTTTGGTCTCCCAATTTGAGGAAAGACGTTCTTGCTATTGAGGGAGTGCAGCGTAGGTTTACAAGGCTAATTCCCGGGATGGCAGGACTGTCATATGTTGATAGAATAGAGCGGCTGGGCTTGTATACTCTGGAATTTAGAAGGATGAGAGGGGATCTTATTGAAACATATAAGATTATTAAGGGTTTGGACACGCTAGAGGCAGGAAACATGTTCCCGATGTTGGGGGAGTCCAGAACCAAGGGCCACAGTTTTAGAATAAGTAGTAAGCCATTTAGAACGGAGATGAGGAAAAACTTTTTCACACAGAGAGTTGTGAGTCTGTGGAATTCTCAGCTTCAGAGGGCGGAGGAGGCTGGTTCTCTGGATGCTTTCAAGAGAGAGCTGGACAGAGCTCTTGAAGAAAGCGGAGTTAAGGGATATGGGGAGAAGGCAGGAACGGGGTACTGATTGCGGATGATCAGCCATGATCACATTGAATGGCGGTGCCGGCTCGAGAGGCCGAATGGCCTACTCCACCACTAATTGTCTATTGTCTATTCACTCCTCTCTCTCCTTATCTGACACGATGGTCCAAATGTGGCCTCACCAGTATCTTGTGCAACTGTGACATAACATCCCAATTTCTCTGGTCATTTCCCTAAATGCTGAAGGTCAGCATGCCAAAAGCCTTCTTCACCAACCTATCTGCCTGTGACACTACTTTAGGGAACGATGTACTAGTATTCCTTGATCCCTCTGCTCTACAGCACTCCCTACAGCACACCTGTTCACTGTAAAGGGCCTGCCCTTGTTTGACCTCATGATGCAACACCTCACATTTATCTGAATTATCTCACTTATCTGAATCCTTTAGCCTTTCTTTGGCCAGAATGCCCAGCTGATCAAGATCTCACTGTGATTATTGATAACTATCTACACTGTCTACAAAACCACCTATTTTTGTGTCATTTGAAAACTTACTGATCATGCCTATTACGTTCTCATCCCATCATTGCTTTAAATGACAAACAGCAATGGGCCCAGCATCGACCTGTTTACACCCTGTCTAGTGTACCAGCCTGAAAACCAACCTCCCACCACTACTCTGTTTCTTACCATGAAATCAATTCTGCGTCTAGTTAGCTAACTCACCCTGGATCCAATGCAATCTAACTTTCCAGAGTAACCTTCCGCATGTAACCTTCTCAAACGTCTGTATCTATGACCCTTCTCTCACCTGACTCCATAACAGAAAATGTTGTCTATATTCATGTATTTCGATCAACAAAGGAAAATTACTGGCAGCATACAATAATTTCATGATAAGCTAACATTTGCAAGGCTTCACTGGTGGCAAGTGTCTGATAACATTTATGCATAGATGTATGTTGTAAGTGTCCAAGAGTAATATGACATTTTTAGCCCTTTTGAGGACAATATCATTGGCGTTAATTCTGTCCATTAGTTGACTTCACAGAAGAGGGAGATCCACACCTGAACATATGCTGGCAAGCAGTGACTGAGGCATACGTTTGTAGCAAACCTCTGAGGACCAGGTCGACCTACACTGAATGTTGCTGCTTGTACGGAGTGGCTTGGGGACTAGATTGTGCATTCTGTCCCCCCAGAACATCAAGTAAGATACTAACTATTTAATACAAAAATGTTTTATGAAACTTTTATGAAACATAATTCTTTCAGTAGGTGGCAAACTGGTAAGATAATGTAAAGATAACACAATATATTTATTTTACATATTTACACATTTTCATTCTACCTAGACAGTGAGTTAGTTAACTTAAAAACCTAATCTGCCTACTGGTTTGCGGATCCTGCCTGATCGTCTAACAGTAACAGGTATAACTGGTTTAGGTGTTGACTTGCTTCGGCAGCACATATACTAAAATTGGAACGATACAGAGAAGATTAGCATGGCCCCTGCGCAAGGATGATACGCAAATTCGTGAAGCGTTCCATATTTTTTGGGATCACCCTGGCCGTCTTCCAGTTCATCTGGGGGTTGATGATAGACCGGGTGCGACGGGAAACAATGTACAAGTCAGCAGACAAAGCGCGCCCAACGTAGCCCTCACCCTGATGGCCACCTTTGTGTGTGGCTGCATCAGGTGGAGTGTAGAGCCAAGGCACTTGGGCACCAAGTGTCACTACCTGCTGAGGTTCTACCTGTCCCCGGTGTTGCGAAGGATGGGCCTGGCGCAGGTGCCACGCAATGTGCCAGTCAGCTGGACATTGCCGCCCCATCTGTCGTCTGTGGAAGGGTTCTTCCGGACCAACACCTTTGACCACATGTCCATTGGGCAGTGGTCAGCACAGAATGTCGATGCAGGCACTGCAGGGAAAAGGACTCGATGGACCCGGTGGCGTGGGTTCCCTGAGCAGACTGCCCAGCTTGTCTGGCAAAATTGCCTCATCGCCAGAACTCAACAACAAGCACCAAGACCTGGCTTGGCTGGCGGTGAGGGGAGCCCTACCATCAGATCCTTCCTGCACCATCGGTACCTCACTGCCAGCGCTCGCTGCCTCGGGATGGGCTGCTATGGAGAGGGACGGTTGCCCCACCTCTTTATTTACAGTGTGGTTTTGCAAATAGAGTCTGGAGAAGAATGCAAGGGTCCTTGAACGCTTTTATATCCCGAACAGCTGCGTCACTGAGGACCTCGGGTGATTTACGGACTGTTCCCAGGGGACACATACAGAGACTTACATCGAGTGCTGCTGGAGGGTCATATCAACTTGGTGAAAGACGCTCTTTGGTCTGCCCTAGCGTTGTTTCACCAACCAGAGGAGAGAGATGTCCGTCAAGGAATGTTGCGATGGGCCCGCTGCAGACTGCAGGAGTACGTTGCTGAGGGACGCACTGAAGCTCGGTGCAGCCAACGCCAAGGCTCAGAGGGGGAGGGCCACAGTCTAGGGTCTCCTTCCGCAGGACATGGGGGGCACAGTATGATGGAGAGCCGCCCTCAAAATAGGGGAAGGGATCCTTGCCAGGGGGGGCCACTTAAGTTGGCACGGTGGGGGACCTGATTTGTGCAATGTTATAGACTGAACTATTTCTATAGCCTCCGAAATGTCGGATTTATTTTTTGCACGGTTCATGTATTCTATATATTTATTACTTGAATAAAGTCTATTTGGAAATATTTTAAAAAAGGTTTAGGTATTGACTCAACTGTAGGCTTGTTTGGCTCTGTTTTAGTATTCTGACTTTGACCAGAGGAATCTGTTTCTTTGTCTGTACTGACTGACTTTGTGTTTCAATCACAGTTGGCTCTTCCAACTCACTTTCTGATAAAAACTCAGGGATGAGGACATCATGTTCAGTTTTTTGTTCATCTTTGGCTGGAATCATTTGATCAACATGAACACTTTTGATCCTATCTCCAACTTCAACTAAGTATCTTTTTGTTCCACACACTTCCACTATTTTCTCAACCTCCCATTTGTTTTGACTGGACTTGTTGGGAGGACTGAGAAAACGAACCTGCTCATCTGGCTTGAAGTACCTCTCCTTTTTGTGGGAGTTAAATGGTATGTTTTCTGACAACTGTTTTTTTGTTCAATCTCATAAGCCAATTGGGTTGAACTAGACTTAGGCGTATTCTTAGCCTTCTCTTCATCAACAGTTCTGCAGGTGAGTAACCTCTTGCATGTGGTGTGGTTCTGTACTTCAGCAAGAAACTAGCCAAACAATGTTTCATGCTGAGCTTGAAACTACCCGGGCAAAAACCTGTTTCCTGAGAGCGTCTTTGACAATTCTAACATACCTTCCGCCGCCCGTTGGAGGCTGGATGGTATGGGGGAACAAGTGTGTGTTTTACACAATTCCGCTGCATGAACTCTTTGAACTATTCTGAACGAAACTGAGGCCCGTTATCAGAAACAAGTTCTTCCGGTAAACCAGGGAATGCAAAAATGGATCTCAACTCATCTATGGTACGCTCAAAATGGATTTCAACTCATCTATGGTGCTTGACCCCATATGCTTTTAACCTCAATGCATTTGGAATGACTATCTACCAGCATCAGAAAGTGATAATTTCCCTTTTCACAAAAATCTACATGAAAAGGTCTACTTGGCCATGACCAGGGTTGCAGTGGTGTTTTTGGTGGTTTACTCCGGCAATTTTGGCAGACGCTACATTTGCTCACCAGTGACTCTATGTCACTGTCAATACCAGGCCAATACACAAAACTTCTGGCAATTGACTTCATGCTCACTATGCCAGGATGTTCGGCATGAAGTTCGTTCATAATTTTGTTTCTCAAAGACTGGTACAACCACTCTGTAACCCCACTTAACACATCCCTGCTCACATGATAATTCATGGTGTCGATTATGGAAAGGCTTCAGCTCTGAGTTCAGAACTGAGTTCAATCCACTATCGATTTCAGTCCATCCGTTCAATGTCTGTTCATAGACCGACTTCAGCATATTGTCTTTCTTCTTTGTTTTGCTGTAATTTCTGTTGCAGTCACTGGAAAGTCTTCATCTACAACTTGTATTGTGTAGATTGAGTTCTCACTTCCCACGTCAGAGTTCTCATGGGGCAACCGGGACAACGCATCTGCAACTGCGTTGCACTTGGAGCTTCTGTACTCAATCTTGTAGTCGTACTGGGACAGCAAAATTGCCCAGCGCTGCATCCTTGATGCCACCTTGGAAGGTACAGCTGACTTGGGACCAAGTATCACTAATAGTGGCTCGTGCTCAGTCACCAGGGTGAATGGTTTGCCGAGAAGAAACTGATGGAATTTCTTGATTCTGAACACGATGCTGAGTGCTTCCTTTTCTATCAGCGCATAGTTGCGTTCCCTCGATGACAGGGTGCGGGATGCAAAAGCAATAGGCTTTTCCTGTCCGTCATTCATTACGTGGGAGATCACTGCACCTACACCATAAATTGAAGCATCACAAGCAAGGTTCATCTCGCGTGTCGTATCATAGTGAACAAGAGGTTTGTCGCTTGTCAAGTTTTCCTTGCAGATGTCAAATGCACGTTGCTGTTCCTTTCCCCACATCCATTTCACATCTTTTTGTAGCGGATGATGTAGTGGCTTTAGCACAGTTGTTAAATCTGGAAGGAATCGTGCATAGAACTGCACCATCCCAAGGAATGATCGTAGCTTGGACACATTGTTGGGTTTTGGAGCATTCACTATTGCTTCAACTTTCGCCTTCACAGGGCGACGTCCATTGGCGTCTACCTTGAGTCCAAGGTAGACCACCTCTGACTGTGCAAATGCACATTCACTTTGTCGCAGTTTGACTGTGGCAGTTCAGTCTGATGAGAACTTGCTCGAGGATTTCCAGATGTTCTACCATGCCTTCTGTGAATATCAGTAGGTCATCCTGGTTGCACACACAGTGCGGAATGCCTTGTAATATTTGGTCCATGACAGACTGAAATTTTTTCGGGGAGGATTTACACCATAGGGCAGCTTTGTATATGAATACACACCCTTATGTGTGTTGGTAGTCAAGAACTGCTGACTTTCCTTATCGACATTGAGTTGGGCATAAGCGTGAGACAAATCCAGTTTAGTGAAGACTCTTGCTCCGCTAAGTTCTGCGTACAGATCTTGCGAGGTTGGTAACGGATATTGTTCGTCATCAACGGCTTGGTTGATTGTGACTTTGTAGTCACCACATAGTCGAACAGTTTTATCAGACTTGGGTACGGCCACAATTGGCGTTGCCCAGTTACTCTGGTCTGTCTTCACAAGTACTCCATTACGCTCTAATCTGTCGAGTTCTACCTCCACTTGTTGCTTTAGTGCATATGGTACAGGTCTTGGTCGACAATACACAGGTCTCACATCTTGCTTAAGTCGAATGTGTGCAGAGTACCCTGTTATTCCCGTGTCACTGTCAGCAAAAATGCTTGCATGTTTGCTTATGGCGTTTTCAAGACGTGATTTGGACAAATTGACGCTGAAAATGTTCTTCCAGTCTAATTCTATTCTACTCAGCCAATCCTTTCCAAGGAGGGTTGGTTTATTTCTGTAGCTGGCTACTATGATGGGCAGTGTTACTGACTGACCATTGTGCTGAACTTTACAGTTCATTTGTCCACAAGTCTCCAAAACTTCGCCCGAGTAGGTTCTCAGCTTGACCTTACTCTCAAATAATGGTATCTGTGGGAACTTTTTTTTGTACAGGTCATTGCTCATGACCGAACAATCTGCTGCCGTGTCAATACACATATCGATTAACTGTTCATTAATCAATAGTTTAGTTCGAAAGTCCTTGCCTTGGCTGGTTGTAGGCTTATTGATGTTGGTTGCATAAATGGTGTACAGCCCAAGTTCATTTACATCTGGGTTCACTTCCAAGTTGTGAACTCCGCTCCGGTGTTGTTGCTTGATTCCCGCAGATTGCTGGTTTCCTGTTTATGCTTGGTCCGACATGCTGAGGCGATATGGCCTTTCTTCTGGCAGTTATAGCACTTAGCCATTTTGAACTGACAAAATTGGGATGAGTGATTACCGTTGCAACGACAACAACAGGCTGAACGTGGCTCCCCGCCATACTTTGGTTTTGGTTTAGCTCCTCTTGGTTTGGCCATAGGCACTGCCTTGTGACTGTAAATGGCCACTGCAGTTTGTGGTGGGCGAAACTCGCAAGCATTCTTTGATGCCATCTCTATTGTGGTAGCAATCTTGCATGCTTTCTCGAATGTAAGATCTGGAGTGTTCGTCAGTTTGGACTGAATTCGTTCATCCACTAGACCACAAACAAATCTGTCGCGTAGTGCTCGACCAAGAAAGGTTCCAAAGTTACAGTGTAAACTTAAGTTTTTCAAGGCAACAATGTACTCATTGATTGTCTCATTTTGCTTCTGGTTTCTAGTGCCAAATTTATAGCTTTCTACAATTTCCAGATGCTTTGGGTTGAAGTGCTCCTCCAACATTTATAATGTCATTGAATGGCACGTCTTTTGCCTTTAAGGGTGCAAGGAGATTCACGAGTGTGCCATGCACTTCAGGACCGATCTCCGAGAGCAGAATTGCTTTCATGCATTCGCAAACGGCCTTATTTGTTTCAGCCACTATCTCTCTTTCACCACTAATCTCCAATATATTGTTTGCCGTGAAAAACGTTTGCTCTCTCCATATAGGAGCTGAACTGCTCTTTACTCTTGTCAAAAGTGCCAATGTTTCCAATGTAGCCCGTGGACTCTGCCATCGTGATGTTCTCTTTTTTTTTAAATAAAAGGTCCGTTCAAAAACCCCAAATTCCTGTCTATTCTGGTGTAACAATTCACCTAAAACTTAGCTGCACAAAGACTATTCAGCTTGAGGAATTCGACAAAAAAACTCAGTCTAAAATGTTATACACTCCCAAGGACAACATCTTGCCACGTAGAGACAACATAGAGATAGCCTGACAAACACTCGCCGATTTATCCAGCTGTTGTTTTAAACTACAGCCCCCTGCATAGAAGAATCTGCAGGCCTCTCATGTCCAGCTCGCAAACATCTGCGACACAACTCCGTATTTACTCTTTAAACTGTTAAACAATCCTGCGTGTTGCAAAACAGTCCTGCACTGTATTTAAAGGATGAGTTCACTAAATCTATCCCATCCTCGTCGCCAATTTTGTTATATTCCGGACAGCAGAATGAATAACAACTTACACGCAGGCTGGCTGGATTACAAGAGAGTTTATTACCCAATATTCCCTACTTTTATACAACACCAGCTCATTAGCATATACATGAATATGCATGAATACGGTATGAAAGTTTAGGAATGTGCTAAGCTTCATGTATGTTGTTTGAATTGCCCTCATCTAAGTAAGTGCAAAATATTCTATTCTCCAGAATTATGACTAGTAAGACATTGGGGGTAATAAGAGGTGAGACACTCACTTCAGGGTAATCTGCTTTAGTAGCCACGTTATTTACATGCCCGTTTCAATTAATTTTCTGCTCTGTGTTTCCCAGGATGAATATAGTAGGGGGCTCAGCACTAGGGTAGGTGGTTAGCTTTTTTATAGTGTGACTATAGTTTATAGTGTGAATATTACTTGATAATTTTCAGCTGATATCTGAACATTGTTAATTTATTTGGTAGACACAAAATGCTGGAATAACTCAGTGGGACAGGCAGCATCTCTGGAGAGAAGGAATTGTTAATTTCTTGCTGGATGGTTTCATCTTCTGAGAAATTTTATTTATGATTGATTATCTATGAACCTTCCCCTTGGGACAGTGCCATGGAGAACTCACAGGACATAGAACAGAACAGCACATGAACAGGCCCTTCAGCCCATGATGGCTGTTCAGGACATGATGTCAAATGAAACGTATCTCCTCTGCCTGCACGTGATCGGTATACCTCCGTTCCTTGCTTGTCCATGTGTCTATTTAAAAGCTTTTTAAACACCACTATTGTATCTGCTTCCACCACCATCATACTTAGCAGTGCATTCCAGGCACCTAGCCCTCTCTGCTTAAAAATATTTGCCATGCACAATACTCCCATTGCAGCCTAATCAAAGTCTGTTTAAAGCTGCAAAAATACTCTATACTCAACGCTTTAACCGATGAAGGCAAGCATAGCATATGCCTTCTTATGGCATTCTATCCATTAGTGTTCAGGAAGCTATGAATTTTCACTCTAAGATCCTTCTGTTAAGAGTCCTGCATTAACTGTATAGTTCCCCATTACATTTGACCACCCAAATGGTAGCACCTCACACTTGTTCAGATTAAACTCCATCTGCCATTTCTCTTCCTTCATCTGTAACTAATTTATGGAACACCACTGGTCATAGATGTTCATCCATGATCACACCCTTCCACTGCTGCCCTCCATATTCTGTGGATAAGCCAGTTCTGAATACAAACTATCATGGAGATATTGTATCTTAATCTTCTGGATTAGCTTTCAATGAGAGACCTTGTGAAATGCCTAATTAATGTTTATGTAAACAAAATCCACAAACACTAACCTCGTCAATCACCTTAGGTAGACAAAAATGCTGGAGAAACTCAGCAGGTGAGGCAGCATCTGTGGAGAGAAGGAATAGGTGATGTTTCGGGTCGAGACCCTTCTTCAGACTGATGTGGGGGTGGGGGGAGGGGGGATGGAAAGAAGAAAGGAAGAGGCGGAGACTGTGGGCTGTGGGAGAGCTGGGAAAGGGAAGGGAAAAAGGGAGAAAGGAAGGACTACCTGAAATTGGAGAAGTCCATGTATCATGGGTTTGCCTAAATGTAAGACTGATAATATTGTACTATGTTGATAGGAACTGCAGATGCTGGTTTAAACCGAAGATAGACACAAAATGCTGGAGTAACTCAGTGGGCCAGGCACCGTCTGGTTGCTAAACCTTTAACCCCCCCCCCCCCTCCCATTCCCACACTGACCTTTCTGTCCTGGGCCTCCTCCATTATCAGAGTGAGGCCCAGTGCAAATTGGAAGAACAGCACCTCATATTTTGCTTGGGTAGCTTACACCCCAGCGGTATAAACATGGGCTTCTCTAACTTTTTAATTTTTAATTTTTTTTTTTTTAATTTAATTTTTGTTAGAAGTAAGTACAATAGTGTGGTACTTGAGTACCTAATACATACATACATATTACTATTCTTGTACAACTTCATATTTTTAATTTAATAATAAAAGAACAGTGAAAGGAAAAAGAAATAAAGAGTATCGAAATAGATAGACAAGCGAGTAGAAACAGATAGCGAAATAAATAAAGAGCAGAGATGAAAAGCTAAAAAGATAGAAAGAGAAAGTAGAGAAAAGAGAAATTAGGAGAGATATACTTATTTCGTATTTTTGCTCATCCATCACCCGGTTCTGAACCATTTAATTTCTAAGGTTATGTTATGTTGCACTATATGCTTGTAAAAAGTTAATAAAAGGAGACCAAGTCTTTAAGAATTGGTCTACTTTGCCTAGTAGGAGGAATCTCATTTCTTCAAGATGTCGCGTTTCCGACATATTTGAAATCCACATATTGAACGTTGGCGTGGTTGCATTTTTCCAGAATTTGAGTATAAGTTTTTTTGCTGTTATTAAACCGTAATTAAGAGCTTCTTGGAATATAGTTAATTTACTTCCCTCTTCCATTGATCCAAAGATAACCAGTTCTGTATTGGGTTCAATTTTATGTTAAATAGTTTCGTAAAAGTACCAAAAAATTTGTTCCAAAATTTATGCAGTTTTGTACAAGAGACAAAGTAATGTGCTATAGTGGCACTTTGAGTTAGACGTTTATCACAGATGGGGGAAACATTTGGAAATATTTTATTCAGTCTAGTTTTCGAGTAATATAATCTATGTAAATTTTTTAATTGAATTAGGTTATGTCTTACATTAATCGAACATTTATGTCCACATAATAGATTTTTTTTCCCATCTGTCGTTTGGAATTTTTATCAATAACTCTTGTTCCCAGTCCCTTCTAGTTGCCCCTGTCGTTGGTGTTTCTATATTTAGAATTATATTATATAGATATGATATTAAATTGCTTGATTCTGCCTTTCTATTCATTCCTTCCTCTAATAAATCTGGGGTTAAAGTTTGATATCCTTGTATATATTTTTTCAAATAATCTTGAATTTGAAGATATTCAAAATATTGATTACTTTTCAAATTATATTTTAGTTGTAATTGTTGGAATGATAGTTTTCCCATTTCATACATATCTCCCATCATTTTAATTCCTATTCTTTCCCAATGGATACACGTTTTATCAATAATAGATGGTTTGAATGGGGGGTTATTAGTTATTGGAGAATGAAGCGATAAATTTCTTGATTTTAAAGTTAATTTTATTTGTTTCCAAATTTGTATTATACTGTGAATAATTGGATTCTTCTTATATTATTGTTCAGTTTCATCGGGGAAAGAAGGATCGCTCCTATATTGTAAGGGGAACAATCCTCTTTCTCCATTCTTATCCAATCTACCTGTTGGGCAGAACTGTCCAACAAGTAGATTATATTTCAAATATTTCTAACTTCAAGTAACCCTTGCTTTCCCTCTCTCTTCATCCCTCCCACTTCCCAGTTCTCTGACCAGTCTTACTGTCTCCGATTACATTTTATCTCTGTTTGCTTTGTTGTTACCTTATCCCAGCTAACAATGATCTATTCTACATTTTCCTTGATCTCCATTCCCTTTGATCTATTTTCATATCTTACACTTCCTTGTCTATAGTCTCCCTTTCCCCTGACATTAGTCTGAAGAAGAGTCTCGACCCAAAATGTCACCCATCCCTTCTCTCCAAAGTTGCTGCCTGTCCCGCTGAGTCATTCCAGCATCGTCGATAATATTGTCTTTGTCACCTATTAATTCAAATTAAGTCTTGTGTTAAAAAGTTGGCAAACACATTTATTGACAAAGCTGTTTTATAGGAATAGCAAATTGGAGCCATCAAAATTTTGACCAAACAGATGTTATAGTGGAAACGTTTTATACCTTCTGCTATATTAATGTGTTTATTAACTATTTTTCCATATCATTTTAGATGATTTTGCACAGCTTTGTAATGTCCCTAGAACATTTGGAGATGGATCAAGAGGGCTCCCTGACAGATCTGGCTTTGAATTTGGCCACGAAACACCATCCCGTGGTGAAGATTTACAACGTGGAATTGGATCCTATGACAATTATCTTCAGCCTGAATATAGACCATATGATTCTCCATATGGAGTAGAATATGGACAGGGAGATCGCTATTTTGGATCAAGATATGGACAAAGCAATCCTCAACCCGACTCAGGGTTTGAACTTAGAGACTCGCGTCTTACTGCTCAATATGGTCCAACAGACTCCCAGCGTGGACTTGAATATGGTTCAAGAGAATATTCACGCATTCCACAACACCGCCCTCAAGAGCCTCTGAGCATCCCTTTGTTCAGTAGCAGTGATAATGGTAAGAGGTGAATCCGTTTTCATTTATTATGTTGAATTAGTTGGATGAAAATCCATCTTATATCTATTCATATATAGAGAGCATGTGACTATTATCCTAGTAACAAAAGTAGTTCAGGTTGTTCTGTATTTGTAAGTAATAACAATCTATGTAAACATCCTTATGGTTTTGATTATATTAGCAATACATGCTCTTTTCCGACTTCAAAAGATAGTCAAGAATATTTAATTAAGCTATTGAATATAATAGATCTTCCAGAATGCTGGTTCTCCAACTCCTCTCAGATTATATTAACAATGTAGAAAAGACAGTGTGAGATAACATTTATTTGATGTGTAAAAAAATATGAAAAGCCAAAACAGGATAAGGCTGTTTCTCTTTGCAGAAAGGTCAGTAACTGTGGGCATGTTAATTAGTCAAAGGACAAGAGGGAGGTTGAGAAAGATACATTTCATTGGTGGAATTCTGGAACTCATTGCCTAAAAGTGAGATGGAGTTAGAGAGATTTAAAAATCTAGAGTAACATCTGAGTGCTATTACCTCTAGGGCTATGGGCCAAGATTAACCTAAAATCTAAATTTTGGATCAACTCGAATACAATAAGATTGGCCTGCTTCTCAGCCATAACTTTGCATGATGCATGAGAGATTGGTAATAATATAGTTTATTTGGGAAACTGAGTTGACAATTGGTTCAATAAAGGATTTCTTTTGTCAACAACAGGCAATGGAAGGACTTGTTTCGAGAATCCTGAGTAAGATAAAACTAAAACCTACTTCTTGAGAAATGCACCTGTGGTAGGACATACACCTGCTAATTTGTATACACGCATTCAATTCACCCTCTTCTCCTCCATGAATTTTGGTATAATTCATTCCTTCCACCACTGGATGCCACATTCAATTGCTCTAAACATTTTACAATTGCATGCTCTGACACTGATTAAGTTAATCAAAGTTTGCAACACACAAACAGGACTTTTAGCCCTCTGGGTCCACACTATAGATCAATACCCATTGGCACAATCCTATGTTAATCCCATTTTTAAAATTCTCTCCACATTCTCATCATTTCCCCCCAGTTTCTACCACTCATCTACACACTGGGACCAATATAACTTACTAACCAATTGCCAATGGTCCCAGGAATGAGTAGGTTAACCTATGATGAACGTTTGTAGGCACTGGGCCTGTAATCGCTAGAGTTTAGAAGAATGAGGGGGGACCTCATTGAAACATACAGAATAATGAAATGCTTGGATAGAGTGGATGTGGAGAGGATGTTTCCACTAGTGGGAGAGCCTAGGACTAGAGGTCATAGTCTTAGAATTAAAGGACGTTATTTTAGGAAGGAGATGGGGAGAAATGTCTTTAGTCAGAGGGTGGGGAATCTGTGGAATTCTTTGCCAGAAGAAAGTGGAGACCAAGTTAATGCATATTTTTAAGGCAGAGATAGATAGATTTTTGATTAACAGGTGTCAGAGTTTATGGGGAGAAGGCAGGAGAATGTGCTTAGGAGGGAGAGCTAGATCAGCCATGATTGAATGGCGGAGTAGACTTGATGGGCCGAATGGCCTAATTCTACTCCTATTCCTTATGACCTTAATTAACATGGCAATCTATACATCTTTAGGATGTGAGAAGAAATCAGAGCTGCCTAAAAAATTAACCCAGTAACAGAGCGACTGTGCAAACTCCCGATTGACTCCCGTGGTCAGGATTGAACCTAGGAATCTGATCTGTGAGGCCATGGCTCCAGTAGTTGTTCCAGTGTAGGATTTACTCCATTTTAAGTTTAAACTTAATATAACTTTTTTCTCTGAATCAATATGATCTGCTTATTAGCGGCTAAGTGGCCAAAGAGAAAACAGCTGGTAATTTCCATTATTGTGAACAATTGAATCTTTAAATATACATATTGAACTCAAAGATACCAAATTTTATGCATATATATATATATATAGATATACATATATATATATATATATATCAATCATATATTTTTTGCCTATATCTCTTAAAAAAAAAACTTAGCAATGCCAAATGATAAAAAATGGTTCTAGTAGGCATGCTGAAAACTATTAATTTGAAATTTGTTTTTAATATTTTTAATAGTTTTTCTTAATATAACATTGTGGACCTTATATCCATCACACTGGGTTACAGACTAACATAACCATTGGTGATGTAGCTTAAGTATGAGGTAATAAGCACTGGTACGGCAGTTTGAAGATGGGAAGTCTATCATTTTTATTAGTATTCAGCATTTTTTAATCTATTTTCACAGAACGATCCAGCAGCTTTGAAGGTTTACAAGCAGAGGAGTGTGGAATTCTGAATGGCTGTGAAAATGGCCGATGTGTGCGAGTGCAGGAAGGATACACTTGTGATTGTTTTGATGGGTTTGAGCTTGATATGACAAAAATGACTTGTGTAGGTAAGTGAACTGTTAATTCAGTATAATCGTATTTCTGCACTTCACTTTTTCTCATACTGCCACTTCTGATCACCAATCACCATCCAATGGTTGAGGGTGAAGGTTTGAGACATCCCCACTTGATTAGTTTACCTTTGATTGTAGAACAGAACTGTTCCTATCACATGGTACTTTTGATGACACCATCTGCAGCAATCCTCCCTGCGCATACCTGCACCTCAGCTTTCCCCCAAGCTTTTCTAAAAAGATGACATGCTGTTTATATTAACCACGAGAAATTTAAACGAGATGGGAATAAATGGTAATATGGAGTTGAAGCTAATTAGCTATAGTTTAGTTTAGGTAGACACAAAATGCTGGAGTAACTCAGCGGGTGAGGCAGCATCTCTGGAGTCAAGGAATGGGCGACGTTTTGGGTCGAGACCCTTCTTCAGAATATTTTCTGAATATTTTAGTTTATATATAAACTAAATATAAAAAAATTGCTTTGTTTAGTTTTGTTTAGAGATGAATGTGGAAACAGTCCCTTTTGCCCACCAAGTCCACACCAACCAGCAATCACACATAGACTAATTCTATCCTCCGCCACGGGTAACTTTAAAAAGGGACTTAAACTTTATTTTGCCTTCCATCATAGTGAGGAATGTGTAGGAGTCACTGTGGTGGATGTTCATGTTAAACTGTGTTTTGGGTATTCTGTTGCTTTTTATTTGTATGACTGACTTGGCTAATGAAATTCCTCATATGTTGCAAAACATACTTGGCAAATAAAGTACTATTCTGATTCTGATATGCTAGTTCCCCCCTGCTCCATGGTTGGTTAGTCGGCGACTAAACCATCTCCCCCACCTGGTATGCCAGGTGGGGAGGGGGCTGTGGACCCCCAGCAGGACCAAAAACAAGACCTGTCAAAGGGCGGATGAGCTTCTAGCGAGCCAACGGCCATCCACAATTCAGTAGAAGTTGCGATCACTGTCGTGCATAGCATTGTAAGGAATGATGATAAAGCACACACACCAAAATCCTATACTTCCAGTGGCGGAATTCCGCAGGAACTGGAGGACAGAGATATGTGATGCGTCCGTCACCGTTCCCGTCGGAAACCAGCACCACTGTGTCGCTAATGATGATGAAGATGATCCTAAACACGAGGGATAATTTACAGAAGACAATTGACCTACAAACCTACACATCTTTGGGATGTGGGAGGAAACCGGAGCATACAAAGGAAACCCACGAGGTCACAGGGAGAACATACAATCTCCGTACTGACACCACCCATAGTCAGGATCGAACCCAGGTCTCTGGCGCTGTAAGGCAGCAACTTCACCGCTGTTCCACTGAGGAAAGTGACTTTGTCAAACGTGTGAAGAGGGCAGATTTTTTTTTTTGTATGTGATTCATAATTTGATCAAGTTTGTCAAAGTCACATTTCACAGAAAGCCTGATTTGTGCATCAAACAATTACATTGACAATGGCTGACATACCTGCCAACCATTCCGATTTGGGCGGAATTCTTCCGATTTTTCCATCCCAATTCCGAATTCCGATTTTTTTCCTCAATATTCCCTCTTGGCGTTCGGCGTCACTTGCCCCCCCCCCCCCGCACTGAGGTCACTTTCCCGCCCTTAACGTCACGTACCCCGCCCCTTAACGTGCCCCGCCCCTTACTGAATGACGTCAGACGATTGATTTTTCATTCTCACAAGTTGGCAGGTATGGGCTGAATCTAATCTGATTTTGAGTCCTTCGTGTTTTTCACATAAGATCAATGCCAGGAGCCTGTTGGTTGGGCTGGTGGTCATGTGTTTAACCTGAATGATGGTTTCATTCCATTCTTTCCTCCAAGCCGTGGCACTGTTGAGGCCAACAAGGAGTTGAACACTCGGTCAGAAGCGTTTTCTGGACACCAAGGGAAGAGTTTAGAGATACATTGTGGAAACTGGCCCTTCGGCTGGCCATGCCGACCATTGATCAACTGTACACCAGTTCAATGCTATCCCAGTTTCACATCCTACACACCAGGGGCAATTTACAGAAACCAATTAACCAACAAACCTATGTCTTTGAGATGTTGGAGGAAACTGGAGGAAAAACACCCGGTCACAGGAAGAACATACAAAGTCCGTACAGATAGCACCCCTAGTCAGGATCGAACCTGGGCCTCTGGCACTGTGAGGCAGCAGCTCTATCACTGTGCTGACCCAATCATCCCAAGAACTGGGGTGATCTTTTAATTAATGGCATATCATTTATATGGGTGAACACAATGTTTGTCACTTTGCACACAGATCTGTGGAGGAGTAATATTGTCAGCAGCTTTGAATTGTTTTTCACTGTAGAGTTCTTGTAATCACAAGCATTGCAGAATTTAACTGGATATCATTGAATGAGTTGAATTACCTTCTCATCTTTACTTCATTTCAGATATAAATGAATGTGAGGACCTCAGTGACACCATACCACTCTGCAGGAATGCAATCTGCGAGAACACGGAGGGATCATATAAATGCGTCTGTTTACCAGGCTATATGCTTTCGCAGAATTCTAATGACTGTATACTAGAAATAGAAGCAGGACATCA
Source organism: Okamejei kenojei (assembly GCA_035221665.1). Classification (NCBI taxonomy): domain Eukaryota; kingdom Metazoa; phylum Chordata; class Chondrichthyes; order Rajiformes; family Rajidae; genus Okamejei; species Okamejei kenojei. The sequence continues at coordinate 13,914,283 of CM069139.1, read as the reverse complement.
ATAAGAATCTCAGCACTGTTCCCCAGGAAGGGAGTCGGAAGCACTTAGTGATTTATTTTAAGGGGAAAATGTTTATTTTACTTGGGATTGTCAATGATGTCACAGAAGTTTCAGTAAAGCTTCAGTGATACATCAAACTGTAGAGTGGAATTGCTCAGCTTCTATATAATTTATATCGATGACTTTTAAAACAATTCTTGATTAAATTGGCAATGATTACTTTGATGTAAGTAAAGTACAGAGACAGCACAAAGAGCAAGTTGGCTGAGAATAAGAGTTTGCAAAGCCATTATGCTACTTGAAGACACCATGAATGGCTTTGAAATAATTGATATCAAGATCATTTTAAGTATCATAATCTTGAACAATTTAGAGTAAATAATTTCTGTGAATAATCGAGAAGGCTGAATTTCCAACCTTCTGCGGAATCTGGCCAGTGAGCAAACTCTACAACAAAACACAGCTTTATAAAATTTATCATTTTTTAGTTCACGTCTCTGTTACTGTGACTTCCTGTTCATCAACTTATTTTTGGAGAGGGGAAGGAATGGCAACCAAAAATGGTGATGAAGGAAATACAAATATACCGGAGGGATTAACACAAAGATCCACATTTTACTGCTGTTCGCTGAACTACTGCAATGTGCATGGTTTCTATGGCAATGTTATGAAAATAAACTCTTTAAATAATATACTTTAGCACAAAGACTGCTAAGCTCCTAAAATGCATATTAAACCCATATTGGATCAGATGACAAGCAAGTGGATTACCGAAATTCTAGAAAATTAATTAAATGCATCGTATAAAGTAATAGAAATCCTTAAAATTAAAATTATATTTAAATTAGGTGAGAAGGAATTGTTGAAAATTAAGTTCCATGTGGTCAGTCTGTATTTCAATGGGACACACTGTGAACATTCATATTATGAGGTAGAACAGACGGCTAGATCCTGTCCAACAGTGTACCTCTCCCATCAACAGCTGAACAGAAAGCATGCACCGCCTACAACTTTGCATGGTTCAGATTTATCACTTGGGTGCTTTAGCTATTATTATTTCTTGTCCTTTAAATATTGAAGCTACCTGCAGCAGTCCTCCCAATCCTACCCCAGTCAATCTTATTTTGAAGTATGTGTCTGTACATTCAATACAAGAAGTGCTTTCCATTAACCTTACATTCCAGAGTTTCACACTGTGGTGAAGGCCAGTTCAGATAAGGCTCAGCCCAAACAATCATGGTTGATATCTAAAATCATCGTTTACCAGCATTAAAAGGTATGAGTCTGGATTTAATCAGATTGAAGATTATCCCCAATTGTCACGCCGAAGGTTAGCTTGAAGTGATTCGGCTGCCCAAATGTTCTAAGAATAAATTCTTATTTCAGTGGATAATGTTAAAAACGATAATCTTCTGGATTGCTGAACAAGCACCCAGAATGGTATCATTCTATTTGAAAATGTTTCCATGGCCTCTACTCAGCTGTTCCAGTGCTGATGAGATAAGACGCGGACACATGTTGTTCAAATTCAGCTGATGCGTTGTCCTCAGCACAATTGATTAAATGTACTCCAACGCCGTGTGTTACATATTTGTTCTAGCATTGTATAATCAATTGTTGATAAAGAAGCAGTCAAATAAAGTTTCTATTACTACAATGCAACCAGAGCAAAGTCCAAACCAGAGCAAAGATCATCATTTTAATCAATGGAAACCATACTATCTGTTCAATTTTACAATTTAAAAAAAACTTTATGTAATAAATATAGCCAGATATTTGCAACAAAACAGGATGTACATTATTTTCAGTAATCTTAAAATACATTTTAATAAAGAATTCTTTACCTGGCAGTTTTTTAAAGGATGCTATTGTTTATAAATGCACTTTAATTTTATTAGTATTAGTTTGCTTTGAAAGATTACCTCAGCTGCAATAAATATTCACTTTTTTTCTTTAGTTTATCTCCTGAAATAGTTGATTTCCAGGTTTGGCTGTGCCTTCAGGAATTCTGCCACACATAATTAAAGTAGTAAACCTTCATGTTTTCAAATGAACCCCGAACCGGATATCTCAATTTGCCTGATCTTCCCCAACACTTTAAACTTTCAGCAAATGATACCAAAAATTACATAAGAAACTCTGGCCATTTTCTTCTGAAAGCTCATGGTAATTGCAGGGTTCTTTATCCTGATATTGGCTGAAGTGATATGGAAGGAGGATTAAATCTGGAACAAATGTGGCTCAGCAGCTAACCAAGTAATCTCACATTATTTTTTTTAATACAGTAAGAATATACATTCAAATCCACAAACATAAATGTGAACATTTTATAAGGACTCCCTGTGATCTAACCTGTACTAAAGCAAATACAAATCAACGATTGAAAATCTCAAGTAAAGGAAACATATATGAGTATTTTTTTCTTTGTGTGTGTATTTTGTTTTGTTTTTTAACATAATGATAAGCTCTGGTATATCTTGTAAATCATACTTGCTACTAAATGTTTTGTAAAGCTATGACATCTGATTACTGTACATGTTTTGTGGATATCTTATCATTCTCAAAAGCAAAGGAGCATATGTTTTGTACAGAGTTATATACAAAATACAATGTATTTAATGTTTTACGTAAGGTAAAAGCTGGTTATTTAGCAATAACATTGAACCTGTTAGTTTGGACTATTTCACAAGTCATCTGGTTATAAATTCTAGTATCTCATGTTGATCGTTTAATGTGTTTGGTGCCTTATGCATTTTTCATTCTTCTGAACACTTTTGTAATTTAAAGGTTATAAATGCATTTTCAATAATGTACCATATAAATCACAAATGCTTTGCTCTGTGGAACAGTTCTATCAACTAATATAAAATACAATATGCAGTGATTCATAAAATAGCTTATTGCCAGTCTCTCAAGTGCAGTTGAGCCTGGGTGTTAAATGCACAAATCCATGTCATGCAAATGAACCTTAAGAGCAACAGACAGGGATAAATGTGGTTGCGGTTGCTTGCACTAAATGTGCAAAAATAATTATGTAAACTTTCTGAAATCCTGTCCCATCACTTGTGGAGCTATATTTTGGAAGTGAAATATAGCGCACTGCTTCTGCATTATTAAGTATTTAGTGATAATCTCCAAGGACATTTTTCTCATACTTGAGACTAAGTGGCAATTTCCCCAACCATGCACAACTTTAAAATAATGGGCAGAAAATTCTGTGACCATATGATTTGTTATGCTCTCTTAAGAACACAAACATTAATATAGATGTAGGCCATATGAATAAGATCATAGTTGATTAGTCTTGGCCTCGGCTCCACTTTTCAGCCTACTCCCCTTAAACCCTTGATGGCCTGGAGACCAAAAAATTGACAGCCTTATCAATATAGGTGAAATTTTAAAAAAAAACGTGAAGCAGATCATCCTTTGAATATCTGAGGAAAATTAATTATAAATCTTGGTTTATGATTGCCTTAGATTTGACTTTATTGGTACTTGCACGTGATCTCTAAGTACCAGGTGTAATTAAAAGTAGAGTTACTTAATTTAATGGTCATTTCCCAGCCAGTTTCATGCTGTAATTCTTGTAACCTGGGATCTGCCATTGGTTGATTTCAAGCATTTGCAAATATTTTTCTGTTGTCACCCAAACTACAAATTCTAATCAATGTAACAAGAAACAAAAAAAGCTGCTACAAGGAACTGGTCTTATTTCCACGTTCTTTCCAGCTCGAGTAAAGTTCTTCCGTCACTTCCTTGCATTTGGAATCTAAACCAAGGAATGATCTGTATTGTGTGAAAATTAATTTGAAGTTCAAGTAAATATGTCTCTACCTGATTTACAAACCAATATGCAATTAAATATAGATGAGCCGATTAAATTGGTGGGCTGAAGGGCTTGTTTCCATGCTGCATCTTTCAATCAATCAGATTTGCTTACGTAAGATCTCAGATGATGTGCAGGCTAGGAAACATACTATACATCCTAACTGTTTGCTTGCTTAGTTGATAAGGGAACATTTGCTGTTTCAGTACCACATATTTCCCTAAGGCTGGTACAGTGATTCTGCAAGAAATACTACAGTATGTGGAAGCATGTGTCTTCTCATTTGTAATCATTATGTTGAATGTTCCATCACCTAGACAGTGAGTTGGCGCTGCCTTTACACCACTTTTCTGACCAGAAGGGTCACGTGTGCCATTGAGTATGAATTTATCACTTTCAACCTTCGAAATAAAACTGGTTGTAACTCTACTATTTTCTTCGTCTTTCCTTTATATGGAATACTTTCTGTTTTATTTGTATAATGTGGTTATTGTAGATATAATGTATCTTGTCTGAAAATGCTGCAAAACTTTTTTTCCATGACTAGGCCAGAAATGTTTGGTACAAGGAGAGGGCGTTCCGCCAACAATTCTGACCTGACCCAGGGGTTTGAGAAAGAACTGTGGATGCTGGAAAAATCGAAGGTAGACAAAAATGTTGGAGTTTCTCCAGCATTTTTGTCTACCAGGGGTGGAGCTATTTGGTGTAGTCCTTGTTGGTGATGGGCCGTTTCTCCTTCCAAAACCAAAATATTGATGCAAGTCAGGTGATTGATGGATTACCAGTCAGAATAGCAGTAGCTATAAATGGATTTTGAACGGAACTATTTTTCCCCTTTACTACCTAGATTCGGAAGGGCGGAGGAAGGATGAAGACCAATACCTCATTGTAGAGTTTGGAAATAGTGTTACCCAAACAACCAATCCTGAATAAAGGAAAGTTGTACTTTGAAAGTGGCAACATAAATGGAGAAGAGTGGTAAAGAAGACACAGAATGCTTGTCTTCATTGTCAGGGCGTTAAGTATAATGTTTAGGAAGTCATGTTGCGACGTATTAAACTTTGGTTAGGCCACAATTGGAATATAGTCGTGTATAGTTTTGGCCACCACACTACAATTGGGATGTGGCGACAATGCACAGGGTACAGAAATTCACCAGGATGTATTAGTTATAAAGAGAGATTGAACATGTTTGGATAATTTTCAATGGAGCATCAGAAGTTGAACAACAGTATAGATAGGGTAGGATAGGTTTCTAAAGACTAGTATACAAATACTGGAGGGCATAAGTTTAAGACGAGGCAAGTTTCATGGAGATGTTCAAAGCAAGTTTTTTGGCAGAGAGTTGGAGGTGCCTGGAATGCAATACCAGGGCAGACCTATGAACAGCCTGGAACAGAGGGATACAAACCACATGCAAGCAGATATAATTAGTTAGATTGGTATCAGTGTCCATAGATTATGGTGGGCTGAAGGCCCTGTTCCAGTGCTGCACTGTTCTATGAGGTGACATTCTGTGTAGACAAGTATAATTTTATGCCATTTGGTCATATGATATAATGAACAAATGCTCATTAGTAAGGTTAAAAATTGCAAGCAAAATCACTGATCATTTCTTAGTCACATCTAGCCAGGAATCATTAAAAAAAGGTTCCGAAAATCTAAAAATTAAGAATTTTGTCGGTAAGCATGATATTGAAGTTCTTGATTTGCCAAGATTCTGCCTTTCAATTCCCCATAATTAAATCAACCAAACACCCACATTGTTATCAGTCTTGCATTTATCATTTATCTTCAATAGTTCCAATTCCAGGAACTTCAGTATTCCACGTACCATTCCTAGCCATAAATTAATCTGAATTTTTATTACATATCTTTAACAGCTTATGCTTCACAGGAGATATCTTTTAGACTTTTTTTCTCTAATTTCATCTTGTTGAAAATCATTTATACACCAGTTCCACAACCCTTGTCCAAAAAGGATGCATTTGCTTGAAAGTATCTAAAGTGTATTTTATCAGTTCCTTTTTTTTTCCATTTTGTTCCAAGGACTGAGTATGCAAGAAGTACTGTATATGGTATCAGTTCCTTTTTTTTCCATTTCGATTTTGAGGACTGAGTAATTTACCTGGTTGTTTTCTCATTGGCCTAGGTTTCAGTTCTCCTGTCCCCCATGGTTTTATCATGATATATAACATCACAAATATAACCATATAACCATATATAACCATATAACAATTACAGCACGGAGACAGGCCCTCTCGGCCCTTCCAGTCCGTGCCGACCATTTGTTTTCCCCTAGTCCCATCTACCTGCACTCAGACCATACCCCTCCATTCCCTTCACGTCCATATACCTATCCACTTTACTTTTAAATGTTAAAATCGATCCTGCCTCCACCACCTCTGCTGGAAGCTCATTCCACACAGCCACCACCCTCTGAGTAAAGAAGTTCCCCCTCACGTTACCCCTAAACTTCTGTCCCTTAATTCTCATGTCATGCCCTCTTGTTTGAATCTTCCCTATCCTCAATGGGAAAAGCTTATCCACGTCAACTCTGTCTATCCCTTTCATCATTTTTAAAGACCTCAATCAAGTCACCCCTTAACCTTCTGCGCTCCAAAGAATAAAGACCTAACTTGTTCAACCTTTCTCTGTAACATAGTTGCTGGAACCCTGGCAACATTCTAGTAAATCTCCTCTGTACTCTCTCTATTTTGTTGACATCCTTCCTATAACTAGGCGACCAAAATTGTACACCATACTCCAGAATTGGTCTTACCAATGCCTTGTACAATTTTAACATTACTTCCCTACTCCTATATTCAATGCTCTGATTTATAAAGGCCAGCACACCAAAGGCTTTCTTTACCACCCTATCTACATGCGATTCCACCTTCAGGGAACTATGCACAGTTATTCCTAGATCCCTCTGTTCCACAGCATTCCTCAATTCCCTACCATTTACCATGTACGTCCTATTTTGATTTGTCCTGCCAAGATGTAGCACTTCACACTTATCAGCATTAAACTCCATCTGCCATCTTTCAGCCCACTTTTCCAAATGGCCCAAATCTCTCTGTAGACTTTGAGAATCTACTTCATTATCCACAATACCACCTATCTTAGTATCATCTGCATACTTACTTATCCAATTTTCCACCCCATCATCCAGATCATTGATGTACATGACAAACAACAGTGGACCCAACACAGATCCCTGTGGCACCCCACTGGTCACCGGCTTCCAACCTGACAAACAGCCATCCACCATTACTCTCTGACATCTCCCATTCAGCCACTGTTGAATCCATCTTGCTACTCCACCATTAACACCCAAAGATTGAACCTTCTGAACCAACCTTCCATGGGGAACCTTGTCAAAGGCCTTACTGAAATCCATATAGACAACATCCACTGCTTTACCCTCATCAATTTCCCTAGTTACCGCTTCAAAAAAATTCAAGAAGGTTTGTCAAACATGACCTTCCAGGCACAAATCCATGTTGACTGTTCCTGATCAGACCCTGTTTATCCAGATGCTTATATATATTATCTCTAAGTATCCTTTCCATTAATTTGCCCACCACTGACGTCAAACTAATAGGTCTATAATTGCTAGGTTTATTCTTTGAACCCTTTTTAAACAATGGAACAACATGCGCAGTACGCCAATCCTCCGGCACTATTCCCGTTTCTAATGACATTTGAAATATTTCTGTCATAGCTCCTGCTATTTCTACACTAACTTCCCTCAATGTCCTAGGGAATATCCTGTCAGGACCTGGAGACTTATCCACCTTTATATTTTTCAAAAGTGTCAGTACTTCCTCCTCTTTGAATCTCATAGTTTCCATAGCTCCTCTACTTTTTTTCCCTTACCTCACAGAGTTCAATATCCTTCTCCTTGGTGAATAACGAAGAAAAGAAATTGTTCAATATCTCCCCCATCTCTTTTGGCTCTGCAGATAGCTGTCCATTCTGGTTCTCTAATGGTCCAATTTTATCCCTCGTTATCCTTTTGCTATTAATATAGCTGTAGAAACCCTTTGGATTTACTTTCACCTTTCTTGCCAAAGCAACCTCATATCTTCTTTTAGCCTTCCTAATTTCTTTCTTAAGATTCTTTTTACATTCTTTATACTCCTCTAGCACCTCATTTACTCCATGCCTCCTATAATTATTGTAGATATCTCTCTTTTTTCGAAACAAGTGTCTAATTTCCCTTGAAAACCATGGCTCTTTCCAATTTTTACTATTTCCTTTCAACCTAACAGGGACATAAAGATTCTGTACTCTTACAATTTCCCCTTTAAATGTGCTCCATTTCTCTTCTACATCCTTCCCATGAAACAAAGTGTCCCAATTCACTCCTTTAAAATCCTCACGTATTCCCTCAAAGTTAGCCTTTCTCCAATCAAAAATCTCCACTCTAGGTCCTGTTCTGACTCGCTCCATAATTATATTGAAAATTATATATATATTATATATATATTATTAAAATTATATATATGCTAGCAGATCTGCTTTGTCATTCTGGCATGTTTGCATGCATCTTGTGTTACTATTTAAGTGCCATTTTGTCAGATCTTTATTAAAAATGATGTACATACTCACAACTAATTACTTAAATTTAGTTTAGAAATACAGTGCAGAAACAGGCCCTTTGGCCCACCGAGTCTGCACTGACCAGCCCTATACACTGTACACCAACACTACTACACATCAGGGACAATTTACAATGTTTACCAAAGCCCGCGGCCTACATCATCTTTTGAAGCCGCAGTCTGCGGTGCGTCTAACCGCCGCGCAGTGTGGACTTTAGATCTTCGGCCTGCGGCCTACACCATCTTGAAGCTGCGGTCCCCGGTAGGGAAGCACCGATTCAGGACTTACCTTGTCTGCACATCTGGCCGCCCGCAGCGGACACTGCGGAGGGTTCTGGTCCCGACCATGGGGTAAAATGGAGGAGGACTGACTAAACTTTGTGACTTCCACCACAGTGATGAATACTGTGGTGGATGTTTGTGTTAAATTTTTATTGTGTATTGTGTGTTCTTTTTTATTGTGCAGCTGCTGGCAAGTTCATTTCACTGCACTTTATTGTGTATGTGACCAATAAATCTGACTATTGATCAAACCCAGGCCTCTGGCACTGTTTTGGCAGCAACTCTACCACTGCACCACCATGGTGTTCTTTTAACATAGAAACATAGAAAATGGGTGCAGGAGGAGGCCATTCGGCCCTTAGAGCCAGCACTGCCATTCATTGTGATCGTGGATGATCGTCCTAAATCAATAACCCGTGCCTGCCTTCTCCCCATATCCCTTGATTCCACTAGCCCCTAGAGCTCTATATAACAATATCTTAAATACATCCAGCGACATGACCTCCACTAACCTCTGTGGCAATGAATTCCACAAATTCACAACTTCTCACGTCAGTCTTAAATGGCTTCCCCTTTATTCTAAGACTGTGGCCCCTGGTTCTGCACTCGCCCAACATTGGGAACATTTTTCCTGCATCTAGCTTGCCATTCCTTTTATAATTGTATATATCTCTATAAGATCCCCCCTCACCCTTCTAAACTCCAGTGAATACAAGCCTAGTCTTTTCAATCTTTCCTCATGTGACAGTCCCGCCATCCCAGGGATCAATCTCGTGAACCTACACTGCACTGCCTCAATCACAAGGATGTCCTTCCTCAAATTAGGAGACCAAAACTGGACACTTTACCAGATGTGGTCTCACCAGAGCCCTCTGCAACTGCAGAAGAACCCCTTTACTCCTATACTGAAATCCTTTTGTTTTGAAGGCCAACATTCCATCAGCTTTCTTCACTGCCTGCTGCACCTGGTGTACAAGGACGCCCAGGTCTCGTTGCACCTCCCCCTTGCCTAACCTAACCCCATTGAGATAATTATCTGCCCCATGTTTTTGCCGCCAAAGTGGATACCCTCACATTTATCTATATTATACTGCATCTGCCATGAATCTGCCTACTGACTCAACCTGCCCCGCAACCTCCTATCATCCTCTTCACATTGCCACCCAGCTTTGTGTCATCCGCAAACTTGCTAGTGTTGCTCCTAATTTCCTCTTCAAAATCATTAATATATATGTTAAACAGTTGCGGCCCCAACACCGAGCCTTGCGGCACTCCACTCGCCACTGCCTGCCATTCTGAAAATGACCCGTTCACTCCTACTCTGCTCCTGTCTGCCAACCAATTTTCTATCCATGTCAACACCCTACTCCCAATACCATGTGCTCTAATTTTAGTCACCAGTCTCCCGTGCGGGACCTTATCAAAGGCTTTCTGAAAGTAGATACACTACATTCACTAGCACCCCTTCATCCATTTTTCTTATTACATCCTCAAAAAATTCAAGAAGATTAGTCAAGCATGATTTCCCTTTCATAAATCCGTGTTGACTTGGACTAATCATTTTACTGCTATCCAAATGCCCCATTATTACCTCTTTAATATTTGACTCCAGCATCTTTCCCACCACCAAAATCAGGCTAACTGGTCTGTAATTCCCCATTTTCACTCTCGCTCCTTTCTTGAAAAGTGGGATAACGTTGGCTATCCTCCAATCCACAGGAACTGATCCTGAATCGATTGAACATTGGAAAATAATCACCAATGTGTCCACTATTTCTAGACCCATCTCCCTGAGGACCCTGCGATGCAGACCATCAGGCCCAGGGGATTTATCATCCTTCAGTCCCATTAGCCTACACAATACTATTTCTCGTCTAATGAAAATTTATTTTGGTTCCTCTACCCCCTTAAATCCTCTGTCCTCCAGTACATGTGGGAGTTTGTTTGAGTCTTCCTTAGTGAAGACAGATCCGAAGTACCTGTTCAACTCTTCTGCCATTTCCATGTTCCCCTTAATAATTTCCCCCGTGTCTGCCTTCAAGGGACCCACATTTGACTTTGCTACTCTTTTTCCCTTAATATATCTAAAGAAGCTTTTACTGTCCTTCTTTATATTCCTGGACAGCTTCCCCTCGTACTTCATCTTTTCAGCCCGTATTGTTTCCTTCTATTGTCCTATGAAAGTTTCCCAATCCTCTGGCTTCCAGCTACTCTTTGCTGGGTTATACTACTCCCTACTCCCCTTAGAATCTTTCTTCCTTTTTGGAATGAAATGATCCTGAGTCTTCTGGATTATGCCCAGAAATTCCTGCCATTGCTGTTCCACTGTCATTCCTGCTAGGATCCCTTTCCATTCTACATTGGCCAGCTCCTCTCTCATGCCTTCATAGTCCCCTTTGTTCAACTGCATCACTGACATTTCCAATTTAACCTTCTCCTTCTCAAGTTGCAGATTAAAACTAATCGTATTATGATCACTACCTCCAAGCGGGTTTATTTACCTCGAGTTCTCATATCATGTCTGGTTCATTGGACAACACTAAATCCCGAATTGCCTTTTCTCTGGTCGGCTCCATTACAGGCTGCTCTAAGAATCCATCTTGGAGGCATTCTACAAACTCTCTTTATTGGGGTCCTGAACCAACCTGATTTTCCCAGTTTACCTGCGTATTGAAATTCCCCCATCACCACAGTGGCATTACTTTTGTTTCATGCCAGTTTTAACTCCTGCTGCAACTTACATCTTACATCCGGGCTACTATTTGGGGGTCTGTTGACAACAGCAATTAGTGTCTTCTTGCCTTTACAATTCCTCAACTCAATCCATTGTGACTCTACCTCCTCAGTCCCTGTGTCTTCCTTCGCAAGGGACTGAATTCCACCCCTCACCTTATAGAAACAAAAGTGGGCAGCAGATTGTTTCTGTGGGCAGAATCATGCTGGCCATAGCTAGTTGTTTCTCAGCGTTCCATCGCTCACAGCCAAATATGAGGTTCTATGGACCCACCTCATAAGCATTCACCATGTCAACCACTTTACTGGTACTGTCCAGTGGATCTTAAACGCGTTTGGATTCTATTGTATTGTAACCATATAACCATATAACAATTACAGCACGGAAACAGGCCCTCTCGGCCCTTCCAGTCCGTGCCGACCATTTGTTTTCCCCTAGTCCCATCTACCTGCACTCAGACCATACCCCTCCATTCCCTTCACGTCCATATACCTATCCACTTTACTCTTAAATGTTAAAATCGATCCTGCCTCCACCACTTCTGCTGGAAGCTGATTCCACACAGCCACCACCCTCTATTGTACTGCTGTGTTGTGTAATATTCTGCCAGCCAGATGCGATTAGGAAATTAAGAATTAAAGAAAAATAACTTATATTTTTTAAAAGCACAAGTGATGAGAAAAAATCTATTGGTTTATATTTATTCCCAGGAATTTCAACTTTGACAGTAAAGGGGCTGTCCCACTGTACGAGGTAATTCAAGAGCTCTCTCGAGTTTACAAAAAATCAAACTCGTGATAAGTACGTAGAATGTACGTAGCGGCTACGTCGGAGCTCATGGATGTCTCGTAGCGGCTCGTAACGCTAACGGCAGGTACTCGGGAAACTCGGTAACTGGTGAAGTCTTTTCAGCACTGTGAAAAATGTCCACGAGAGCCCCGAGTACCTACGAATGGCTATTACCGTAATTCTCTGAGTTCGAATCAGGGGAAACTCGGGAGAACCCTTGAATTACCTCGTACAGTGGGACAGGCCCTTTAGGCTTCCAATCTACAGGGCATGCTGGTAAAGCCAAATTTTCAGCTTTATTCAGGCACTGGTGTCAAAGATCCTCTAACACTGATAGTTAAAAAAAACAACTTAGGGCTCAGGCTAGAAGTGGAGGTAACAGGACACACGAGATGCAGCAGTAAAAGAAATAAGAGACTAACAATTTAAGAGACGGAGAATATCGAAGGTCTGAAAAAATGCCACTTAAACAGTAACACACAAGGCGCATGAAAATATGTCATGATGACAGAGACATCACACTTGGGATGTGCCCGCAAATACTCGGGTACAACTTGTCTGGTGGAGTTGGATGTGATGACTTGTTGTGGGGCAAAGAAAGAGGTATAGTTAGTACTGGATATGTGAGAAGACAGTCGCAGTAAATACAAATGAAATTGCAAAGTGATATCTTAACTTTCACTTAGACAAAAAGGCACTAATGAACTTCAAGACACCAAGATTAAGCTTGATAACATTGCCCATATAACTCCCCTGCAACATTCTACGGTTAAGATAACATGGTGATGATAATAAACTAATGATTTTATTTTGTTGAAAATTGAATGATTGGGTGGTCTGCCAGATATACTCAGATTAGTACCTTCTGAACTTGAAAGACAAGAGTTGAGGACCAGAGCAGTTTGAGGAGAGGGACAGAAAATAAAATGCTAAATTTTGCTTCACAATAGCATCGCATTTTAGTTCAATCGAGTGATGGAAAAAACTACAGAGACAGTGAACCTACCAGTTAAAGACTAAGCAATTAGCTGAAAGCCTGAAAACCATTGGTGGTAAACAACTTACATTAACCATTTTTCCAGAAACAATATGGAATCATACTAGACAGCTAGCTGTGAGGTAGGTGATCTGAATCTGAGATAGCCACAAGGCATGAGGTTGATTAAACGGGAGTATCGTGATCCAACTCAAAGGCGCTGTACCTACAAAACAAATCTTTGAATGTTTGTCGGAGTACAAATTCAGATGTTAACGAGTCTCCCATGGTCTGTCAAGCAAAGCAACGAGTAGAGGTTTGCTTGAGTCAAAAACGTAATGCTAAACATCTGAAGCCTAGGACAAAAATCTCCTCCAACCATTTTGAGAAGTAAAGTACGACAAAAGTCAGGTAATCTGCACCCTGCAAGGAGCCATCTACACACAGCAGAATATGAATGCAAGTTTAATAGTTTGAAACAGTTTCAGACTAATGAAACTCATTCTTCAGTTTAAAAATCCCAAAATATTAAAAATTTTAGTTGAAAAACAAAACATTAATTCTGTAATAATATTTTTTATTGGCACATGCAGGTAAGTTTACAAAATTGATCCATATTAAAGTCAGGAGCAGATCATACAAATTCTAAAAAATTATGCTCTGTGGTTACAAATTTGTGCAAGTCTTAAATGAAAAAGTTCTCATTTTCCAAAATTTGGGTTTAATTTCCTATGGTACAGCTGATGGCACGATCTTCAAATAAGGGTATCAGCTGCTCTTGGAGCTGGTGGTTTAGCTGGAGATCGCAACAGGAATTATCCAGCAGAAGATGTTTTTGCCTTTATCATCCTTCAACATCCATTCAACCTCCAATTTAATCTACAGGAAAGATGGAAAAACAAAAGAAAATTATGTGATCATGCCGTCAAAAGCAAATATTTTTCCCTCAATAGCCAATTCCAATTATGTTAGCACGAAAATAGGCCCTTCAACTCAACGTGCCCATGTCAAGGTGCCGCATAGTCAACCTCTTAACTAAAATTACACCAAAAAATACTACCAAAATGCACTAAGCCAATCTCTACACAGGTTTGCAAGTAACCACTAATCTATTCAACACCAATGCTTGACATAGGTAGCCACATCACAAGATTAAATACTCTATCCCCCAAAATCCTGTTCATCAAAATAGAATATTTAAGGCCCTTGGTCATAAAACTTTTCACAGTATCTTTTTAATCTCTACGTGCTCAATGGATACAGAAACTGCAACTCACAGACCAACAGGTTACAGTCTACGGTTTTCCTTTTTAAAATCTATTCGGCTGAGAAAGCTCGACAGCAGTGCAGCAGAGTGCCAAGTCCCGGGGCACAGAGATGAAACATGAAGGAAAACTAAAATAGAGATGAGTGTTGTACAGCCAAATAAAAGGGTGCGTCAAGACAGGGGTCTCCAGCCAAATACTGAAAAGGAAGCATCTTTTTGTGGCCCCGACAGTCTACAAATCATGAGGGAAAATGATCGGGTAGACGCACAGAGTCTCTTGCCCAGAGTAGCGGAACTGAGAACCAGAGGACAGATTTAAGGTGAGGGAAGGGGGGGGGGGGGGGGGGGGGGGGAGGAATTATATAATAGGAACCTGGGGGTAATCGTTTCACACAAAGGGTGATAGGTGTACGGAACAAACTGCCAGAGGAGATAGTTGAGGCAGGTACTATCGCAACGTTTAAGACTCATTTAGACAGTTATACGGATAGGATAGGTTTTGAGGGGTATGTGCCAAATGCAGGCAGATGGTACTAGTGTGGAAGAGACATTTTGACCGGTGTGCGCAAGTTGGGCCAAAGGGCCTATTGGTACACTGTAAGCCTCTATAATTCTATGAGAGGTGTTTTACAGCTTTGCAAATGAGCCTTTGGAAAGCTTAAATAGATGTATTTGTAACAAGCAATTCAAATCATTTACTTTCTATTCTGCCCCACAATCACACTCCATGTAATTTATCTTTGATTAATGGTCATCTTATTTTCTATTCCTCAATAATTAGGACAGAGGAAGAAATCTTTCAGCCCAACATGTCTGTTCAGGTAACAAAAAAACCACACAACTTAAACATACTTGCGGTTTCCTAGAATGTTTCCCGGGACCATTTAAAAATAAATCTATCAAGCCCACAGCAATCTCCTTCTTTGCCTTCCACTGCAGTCTAACATACATAAGATCATAAGTGATAGGAGCAGAAATAGGCCATTCGGCCCATCTGGTCTACGCCACCATTCAATCATGGCTGATCTATCTCTCCCTCCTAATCCCATTCTCCTGCCTTCTCTCCATAACCTCTGTCTCTGCCTTAAAACTATCCACTGACTTGGCCTCCGCAGCCTTCTGTGGCAAATAATTCAACAGACTCGCCACCCTCTGACTAAAGAAATTCCTCCTCATCTCTTTCCTAAAGGAACGTCCTTTAATTCTGACTCTCTCACTAGTGGAAACATCCTCTCCACATCCAACAAATCCATGGCAAACTATGTTGTTTGGATGACATTTCGGGCCAAGACCCTTCTTCCTGTTGAAGAGCAGGAGGAATCGCAGAAGGGGGACCAGCGAGAGAGGGTATTGCAGGATTCTTGTCCGAGAGAGAACGTCTCCAAAGTAGGCATACCTTGAGGAGATTTTGCTGTGGAGCAGACTAAATGTGTAGGAAAGAACACCCAATGCTGGTTGGTTTACACCGAAGATAGTCACAAAATGCTAGAGTAACTCAGCGGGAGAGGCAGCATCGCTTGAGAGAGGAGAGGGTGATGTTTCGGGTCGAGACTCTTCCTACACATTTCATCTGCTCCACTGCGAAATCTCAAGGTATGCCTACTTTGAAGACATTTTCCTCCTCTCTCCGACGAGTGTTCTACAACATCCTCTCTCACTGCCTCCCCTCCGTGATTCCTACTACTCTCCAGCAAGGAAGAATGGTCTTCGACCCAAAGTCACCCAATCCTTCTCTCTGGAGATGCTGCCTGTCCCGCTGAGTTACTCCAGCATTTTGTGTCCATCTTCGGTGCAAACCAGCGTTTGCGTTTCCTTCCTGTGTATGTCGTTCAGATTCAGGATAGCAGATGAACACGTTTCCAGAGTTCCATCGTGAGTTGTTGCTATAGTGCTCAGGGGATGGAACCACACAGAATGGTCACAGGGGCCACAGTTTAAGAATAAGGAGTAGGCCATTTAGAACGGAGACGAGGAAACACTTTTTCTCACAGAGAGTGGTGAGTCTGTGGAATTCTCTGCCTCAGAGGGCAGTGGAGGCAGGTTCTCTGGATGCTTTCAAGAGAGAGCTAGATAGGGCTCTTAAAAATAGCGGAGTCAGGGGATATAGGGAGAAGGTAGGAACGGGGTACTGATTGGGGATGATCAGCCATGATCACATTCAAAAGCGGTGCTGGCTCGAAGGGCCGAATGGCCTACTCCTGCACCTATTGTCTATTGAATGTGGCAATGGATTAGTTGGAGACATCCCAAAGCTACGTTCTTGTTCTGTATGGGCTACACACAGCCCACTCTGCAGGGAGTGTAGTGTTGCACAGTATTTAGCCTAACTTCTAATGAATAGGTCTAGAAGTGCAAGGTATATTGTGGTATAGAAAGGAACTGTAGATGTGTAGGAAAGAACTGAAGATGCTGGTTTAAATCAAAGATAGACACAAAAGCTGGAGTAACTCAGCGGGACAGGCAGCATCTCTAGGGACAAAGAATGGCCCATTCCTTCTCTCCAGAGATGCTGCCTGTCCCGCAGTTACCCGAGCATTCTGTGTCTATCTAGGGTACATTATAGAGTCTATGCCCGGAATATACTTACTGAGGGATACATAGATTTTATCAGCAAGGTATTAATGTAGTTGCTTTTTTGATTTTTCCGAATAGGGCAACGAATGCCAGATTGACAGCCATCATCATTCGGGAGAGTAAAAGGAATTGAAACACCAGCCAAGATACCACGAACCTCAGCCTTACTCGATACGCTCTCAGTCACTGAAAGATAAGGTAAAAACAGTCAATTCTGAAAGATATTCATCCTCGGGTTACAAATATTACAGGCAATTGGCAGAACAACATCCACTAGATACAAAAAGCTGGAGTAACTCAGCGGGTGAGGCAGCACCTCTGGAGAGAAGGAAGTGGCAACGTTTTGGGTCGAGACCCTTCTTCAGACTGATGTCAGGGGAGGGACCAGGACAAAGATAGAATGTAGGCGGAGACAGTGAGACTAGTGGGAGAACTGGGAAAGGGGGAAGAGACGGAGAGAGAAAGCAAGGGCTACCTGAAGTTAGAGAAACATAGAAAATAGGTGTAGGAGTAGGCCATTCGGCCCTTCGAGCCTGCACCGCCATTCAATATGATCATGGCTGATCATCCAACTCAGTATCCTGTACCTGCCTTCTCTCCATACCCTCTGACTCCGCTATTTAGCCACAAGGGCCACATCTAACTCCCTCTTAAATATAGCCAATGAACTGGCCTCAACTACCTTCTGTTGCAGAGAATTCCACAGATTCGCCACTCTGTGTGAAAAATGATTTTCTCATCTCGGTCCTAAAAGACTTCCCCCTTATCCTTAAACTGTGATAGTTCATACCGCTGGGGTTGAGCTATCGCATTCTCCATGATGTATGAGCCTGGGATACGACTGAAGTGGGTTAAAATGGAGAGGGGAGAATTTACCATATTCACACTAGCACCCCCCCCCACACATGGCTACAATATCAAAATGACTCAAATATATATACAATTAAAATATACCTTAGAAAAACTCCACTCTGCCTGTGTAATATAGCAATCTACCAGTAAATAGATTCCCAATCCCCACCTTATTCCTTGTAATCTACTCCCTCTCACGTGTTCATCACACGTCCACTTCAAACTTCCGACCACCCACCTACAGAGGGGGAAATTAACAGGGGCCATGTAACCAGCCAGCGCATTATGTGGGGAAAAACAGGAATCCCCCAGGAGAAACCCACAGGGTCACAATGTGCTCTGGAGGTCAGCAGGGTCAAATCCATATCATTAGAGCTGCAAGGTGGCAGCTCTGTGTACGGAGGAACTGCAGATGCTGGTTTACACCGAAGATATAGACACAAAATGCTGGAGTAACTCAGCGAGACAGGCAGCGTCTCCGGAGAGAAGAAATGGGTGAAGTTTCCGGTCGACGACCCTTCTTCTGACTGAGAGTCAGGGGAGAGGGAGTCTAGAAATATGGACGTGCAAGGTGTGAAAACAACAGATCAAATCAAAGCAGATAATGCTAAGGAAGTGTTCATTATTGGCTGAGGGGAAGGTGACAACGAGGCTTACAATCAGTAAAATTTAATCAGGACAGTAGAACTAGTCGGAGAACTAGGATGGGGGAGGGGCGGAGAGAGGGGGAAAGCAGGAGATGCTGCACTACTATGCTTGACATCTTGTTGCACAGACATCGTCCCGAGAATTTGGCCAATTTATGCCACATCTCTGATCCAGGAAGTTTTTGCGTTGATTAAATACAGAAGATCCTGTTTCTGTTCTGCTAATTGGTACAACGTTCTGCCACGTTAACATTTCCTTAACGATATCTGTGCTTCCTCCATCTCCACTTCCCATTTTAACCGGGATAGCCACAAAATTTCATTCTGAACATCTGAAGAAGGGTCTCGACCCGAAACGGAAACCTATTCCTTCGCTCCATAGATGCTGCCTCACCTGCTGAGTTTATCCAGCATTTTTGTCCACCTGCAAAAATTTCATCCCAGGGGTCTTTCACAGTTGAAATCGTTTTACTGCCAATACTTTAAACAGTCATTTATTTCTCTATTCGTCCCTCAGCCCATTCTTTTTGGGGGATTTTTGTAGTATTTTCATTCTAATCTATTACCGTCATATTTGATAGAACTGCGACCTAACCTTTCGTCTACATTTCAGATCTTTGTCCATTTTGCGGTTACACAGAAATTTTGGTCCAAGCACGCAGGTTTAAAAACCTTTAGCCCAGGAATTGCAGAAATACTTTTTTTTTAAACAAAAACAGGGCCTAAAGAGATCAGGGCATTGAGGCCACGCACAAAAGGTTGAGCATCACATTCTCACTTACAGCTCACAAAGGTGACATTAATGCCATAGGTTTTTTCTTTGATAAGTTTGCATGGCAGGGAGGGACAGGGACTGATATCCACAATAAGAAGTTTCCCTGATTCGGAACCTGAAAGACAAAAATGAGTGTCACTTACAACACAGAGGCACGCAGGTAAATTGACAGGAGTTTAAAGCACTCTTGGGATCAGTTATGTGCTGCAGCGGGGAATCGTGTACCTTCCCACCCAAACCACCCCCTCCCCAGGCACCTTCCCCTGCAACCGCAGAAGATGCAACCCCTGTCCCTAAACCTCCTCCCTCGACTCTGTCCAGGGACCCCGACAGTCCTTTCAGGTTAGGCAGAGGTTCACTTGCACCTCCTCCAACCTCATCTACTGTATCCGTTGTTCAAGATGTGGACTCTTCTACATCGGCGAGACCAAAGGTAGACCGTACGATCGTTCTGCTGAACACCTTGGCTCAGTCCACCTGAACCTACCTGATCTCCCGGTTGCTGAACGCTTTAATTCTCCTTCCCATTCCCACAGACCTTTCTGTTCTAGGTCTCCTCCATTGTCAGAGTGAGGCTAAACGCACAATGGAGGACCAGCATCACATATTTCGGTTGGGCATCTTACAGCCCACTGGTACCAATCTTGATTTCTCTAACTTCAAGTAATCCCGGCATTCCCTCTCTCTCTCTCTCTTTCTATCCCTCCCCCACCCAAGTCGCACCAGCTTCTCGTTTTCACCCAACAAACAGCTAACAATGGCCTGTTTCCTTTCTCTCCTTTAGGATATCTTTCATTCAATGTTCTTTCTCTCCACATCACCGTTCTCCATCTCTCCTAACCAGTCTGAAGAAGGGTCTCGACCAGAAACGTCACCCATTCTTTATCTCCAGAGATGCTGCCTGTCCCTGCCTGTTACTCCAGCTTTTTGTGTCTATCTTCAATGTAAAATAAATAATGGGGTAGGCCATGTCCAAAATAAGCCCCATCGCTCACTGCAGACCATCCCTTTCCCAATTCAGTTTAGTTTTTCTTTAGTTTAGTTTAGTTTATTGTCACATGTACTGAGGTGCAGTGAAAAGCTTTTGTTGTGTGCTAACCAGTCAGCGGAAAACCAATACATGATTACAATCGAGCCATTTACAGTGTAGATACATGATAAAGGGAATAATGAGAATAACGTTTAGTGAAGGAACAAATGCTTTATTGTCACATGTGACAAGTCGCAGTGAAATTCTTTGCTTGCATACGCAAGGTATGTAAATAATCGCCCATAAAGGCCGCTTGCAAAATTACAAAGAACCCCTCCACAAGGTCCCCCTTTGTTCACCCCCCCCCCCCCCACCTCAAGGCGGTCCCCCACACTGGGTCCTCCATTGTCCATTGATCTCCCCACCTCCCTCAGTGCAAGATAAAGCCAATAAAGTCTGCTCAAAGATAATCCGACAGTCTCCAATGAGGTAGATGGTAGTTCGGGACTACAATTCCAAGGTTCCTTCTTCAGAGAATGAACATGTCACTTCTCTCACATTACATGAATTGCACAAGCAAGTTCTTAAAGCACATGATACAACTGCATGAAATGCTGATGGCTCTGGTTACTAGACTAGTTCCTCATCTAAAATAAAACAAACAAGAAAAGCAGTTGATGCTCAGAGAAAGAGAGTGGTGAACTGGCAAATCTGTGACAAAATTATCAATGCAGAGCGCACTGTAGAGGAACTCCGGTCGACTGGACACGGGAAAGAAGGAAAATGTTAGGAATTCCGCATTCTATTAAAAGCAGTCACAAGACGCAAGCTAAAATTCAAGAAAAGTGAGTGAAGTTCTGTCCCTGCATGGCACTGTGCTGCAGTACTGGTGGTGACGGGTTTAGTTTAGTTTAGTTTAGAGATACAGCGTGGAAACAGGTCCTAAGGCCCACCGGTTCCGCGCCGGCCAGCGATCCACGCACGCTAACACTATCCAACACCTACACTAGGGACAATTTTTGTTACATTTACACCAAGCCAATTAACCTACAAACCCTGTACGCTTTTGGAGTGTGGGAGGGCATCGAAGATCTCGGAGAAAACCCACGCAGGTCACAGGGAGAACGTACAAACTCCGTACAGACAAGCACCCGCAGACAGGATCAAACCCAGCGGCTCTACCACTGCGCCACCATGCTGGTCTGTCGCTGCACAGCACCGTGCTGCAGTACTGGCGAGGACGGGTCTGTCGCTGCATGGCACCAGGCTGCGGTACTGGTGTGGATGGGTCTGCCCATTCACGGCACCAAGCTGCAGTACTGGTTTGGACACGGCAAGCATATCTTGAATGTGGGTAGAGTCTGAGAGCTGGCTGCAGGCTGTGATTGCTGCAGTTTTTTCCAATGTTTCATCAAATTCAGAAAGTCTACTTTTGCCTCAGCTGGACAGTTCTGGAAAAAACCCATGTGTTATCCTCAAGTCCAGTCCAGCGCAATGTAGGTCACATTTAGTTCAAATGTGTTTACTTTTTAAACTGTTGTCTAGATCAAGTGCCATAAATAAATGCATGTATATACATACTGCCACTGGTCTCATGTACTGAACATTTCACCAACGAAAGAGGAAATAGAACAGTTACATGGGACCAAAATTAAAATACCATGAAAAAGCCATTGATTTACTTTCTATGTCAGTTTAACACTTCCTCTTTGATAACTGCCAGTTTGCCACTATATTCTTCAGAAGCAACAGCTATTTTGGAGATGACCGCGTATTGCTGTTCCAAACCTGGGCAAACACGAAAAACCGATACGAGAAAGTGCGACACACAAAGGCATGCCAAGCCACTCCATTTTAAATGATCATTGATATCGAGTAATCATAATTTTGCAAGCTGAGTTCATGGGCGATTTAAGCAGCAGTAGGTCGTACAAACTTCGGCAGAGATAACGAAATAGTGCAAATATTGAACAAAACAGCCCACCACATGAGGGAAAGAAATGGAGTAAACATTGCAAGATTGTTGACCTTTTCCTGAATGTTCTACAGGGAGATCCCCTAAAGTGTGTTTGGTGTCTCCAGTGTTGTCACCTATAGGGCTTGTACATCTCCAATGTAGGGCCCTCATTCAGTGTGGGAGATATTGTCATCTCCAACACATTAGAGGCAGGAAACATGTTCCCGATGTTGGGGGAGTCCAGAGCCAGGGGCCACAGTTTAAGAATAAAGGGGTAAGCCATTTAGAACAGAGACGAGGAAACAGTTTTTCTCAGCTGTGAGTCTGTGGAAGAGAGAGCTAGATAGGGCTCTTAAAGATAGCGGAGTCAGGGGATATGGGGAGAAGGCAGGAACGGGGCACTGATTGGGGATGATCAGCCATGATCACATTGAATGGCGGTGCTGGCTTGAAGGGCCTGTTCCTGCACCTATTGTCTGTGACTCCCCCAACATTAGGAACATTTTTCCTGTATCTAGCTTGTCCAGTCCTTTTGTGATTTTCTATAAGATCCCCTCTCATCCTATTAAATTCCAGTGAATACAACCCCAGTCTTTCCAATCTATCCTCATATGACAGTCCGCCATCCCGGGGATTAACCTCGTGAACCTACGCTGCACTGCCTCAATAGCAAGAATGTCCTTCCTCAAATTAGGGGATCAAAACTGCACACAATACTCCAGGTGTAGTCTCACTAGGGCTCTGTACAACTGCAGAAGGACCTCTTTACTCCTATTCTCAAATCCTCTCGTTATGAAGGCCAAAATGCCATTAGCTTTCTTTACTACCAGCTGTACCTGCATGTTTACATTCAGCTATTCCTTTTCTCCAGAGATGCTGCCTGACCCGCTGATTAACATTTGCAGTTCCTTCCTACACATCTCTGTCAGGTGACGTTTTGGGTCAGGGCCACTTCTTCTGACAGTCGAACGCAGTGCTTGCGTATGTAAAACTGTGTCAATTGATTCTTCCTGCTTGGTCTGCTATCAACGATAGTTCCACAAAGAAATGTTTGTGAGGAAACCACTCATTTTCCTAAATCACATGAACGTGAGTCACACAATGGCACTACAGAACAGGGTGCAGTTCAGCACAGGAACAGGCCCATAGGCTCACAGCAATGCCAAACATGGGGCCAAGTCAAACCAATCTCTCCTGTTTGTACATGAATCGTCGCCCTGCATATCCACGTGTGTCTCCAAAACTATCTTAATCACCACTGTGGTATCCGACCTCCATCACCCCACCCTTGCAAGTGTGGAGGGGGGGGGGGGGGGACGAAGAGGGAAAGAGGAAGGGGAGGGGAAGGGGGGAGGAGAGGGAATGGGGGGGGGGGAGAGGGAATGGGGGGGGGAGGGAGAGGGGAGAGGGGGGAGAGGGGGAGAGGAGGGGGGAGAGAGGAGGGGGAGGGGAGAGGGAGGGGGGGGAGAGAGGGAGGGAGAATGGGGGGTGGGGGGGAGGGAGAGTGGGGAGGGGAAGGGAGGATGGGGAGAGAGGGAGGGAGGATGGGGGAGTGGGGAGGGGAAGAGAGGATGGGGAGTGGGGAGGGGGAAGGGAGGATGGGGGAGAGAGGGAGGAGAATGGGGAGTGGGGAGGGGGGGAGGATAGGGGAGAGAGGGAGGGAGATGGGGAGTGGGGGGAGGGAAGATGGGAAGTGGAAGGGAGGATGGGGGAGAGAGGGAGGGAGATGGGGAGTGGGGGGGGGAGAGTGGGGAGGGGAAGGGAGGATGGGGAGAGAGGGAGGGAGAGTGGGGAGTGGGGGGGAGGGAGAGTGGGGAGGGGAAGAGAGGATGGGGGAGAGAGGGAGGGAGATGGGGAGTGAGGAGGGGAAGGGAGGATGGGGGAAGAGGGGTGGGGAGGGTAACCATTGCAAACTTGGTACCGCACCCAGGAAGTGGCCCCTTGCATTTATTCTTCCTGTTAACAAATGAAAGCAGTCTGAAGAAGGGTTTCGGCCCGATCTCCTTCGCCCCACAGATGCTGCTGCGCCCGCTGAGTTTCTACCAACAAATGAGTCGTAACGACTGGAGAAACACTTTGATTGCAGGCTGAGAGAAAGAGTAAAGGCGGCGAGCGGACTTTGCATGGAGCAGTGGAGAGGAGTGGGGACTGGAGTTGGCCACAGCGCAGGGAATATCCCACCCTCTCCCCACAACTCACCGCAGTCCTTGTACTGCACCGGCTCCCCGGCGACCAGCCCCAGCCCCAGCCCCAGCAGAAGCAGCGAGGCGGCGGCCACACTGCACCCGCGCCCCATGTCGCAAACCCCAACAACCAGAGCTGCAACTCCGCCAGGCGCTGCTTCCTCTCCCCGCCCCCGCCCCACGCTTCACATGACTCGGCTTCCCCGCCTCCCGGGGCCGGCCCGGCGCAGCGCTGCCCAGCCCAGCCCAGCCTCGCAGCTCCCAGCGCCGCTCCTCCTCCCCCTTCCCCACTCTTCCCCAATGATCCTACACATAGCAAGCTGGATCTTTGCTCTTTGCTCTCTCCTCCCTCCCTCCTCCTTCCCCACTCTTTCCCAATGATCCTACACATAGCAAGCTGGATCTTTGCTCTCTCCTATCTCCCTCCTCCTCCTCCTTTCCCCACTCTTTCCCAATGATCCTACACAAAGCAAGCTGGATCTTTACTCTTTGCCACCTCCCTCCTTCCTCCTCCTTTCCCCACTCTTTCCAAATGATCCTATGCATAGCAAGCTGGATCTTTGCTCTCTCCCTCCAACTCCCCCTTTCCACACTCTTTCCCAATGATCCTACACGTAGCCAGCTGGATCTTTGCTCTTTGCTCTCTCCCTCCTCCTCCCCCTTTCCCCACTCTTTCCCAATGATCCTACACATAGCAAGCTGGATCTTTGCTCTTTGCCACCTCCCTCCCTCCTCCCCCTTTCCCCACTCTTTCCCAATGATCCTACACATAGCGAGCTGGATCTTTGCTCTTTGCTCTCTCTTCCCTCCCTCCCTCCTCCCCCTTTCCCCACTCTTTCCAATGATCCTACACATAGCAAGCTGGATCTTTGCTCTTTCCTCTCTCCCTCCTCCTCCTCCTCCCCCTTTCCCCACTCTTTCCCAATGATCCTACACATAGCAAGCTGGATCTTTGCTCTTTGCCACCTCCCTCCCTCCTCCCCCTTTCCCCACTCTTTCCCAATGATCCTACACATAGCAAGCTGGATCTTTGCTCTTTGCCACCTCCCTCCTCCTCCCCTTTTCCCATTCTTTCCCAATGATCCCACACATAGCAAGCTGGATCTTTGCTCTTTCCCACCTCCCTCCCTCCTCCTCCTCCCCCACTTTCCCAGTGATCCTACACATAGCCAGCTGGATCTTTGCTCTTTCCCACCTCCCTCCCTCCTCCTCCCCCTTTCCCTTCTTCTTCTTTCGTGAGGCGTGCACAGCCTAAAGTTGTAGGACAACTTGCCCCCTTGCCCACTCTTTCCAAAAGATCCTATAGCAAGCTGGATCTTTGCTCTTTCCTACCTCCCTCCACCCAACCCTCGCTGCCTCCTCTCCTCTCTCTCTCCCCTCCTTCCAATATACAACCCGACATTCGCGTAGGAAGGAACAGAGAATGTGAACCAAAGAACCTCTAGTGAGCTAGAGGATCTTTGATGTGAACTATTCATACAGTATTGTATAGGACTAAAGAATACTCCAGCATTTTGTGTCTATCTTCAGTTGAAACCAGCATCTGGAGTTCCTTCTTACACAAGGTTTAGAATGGCCCAAACGCAGGCACATGGGACATCTTGGGCGGCATGTCATGGGCAAGTTGGGCTGAAGGCAGGGCTGGATCAACCATTAAGCGAAATAAGCACGTGCTTAGGGCATCAAGGGCAGGGGGGCACCACAGAAATGGTAAATGGTTTACAGCACAAAATAAATCACTTTAAAAAACTTTCTAAAATAATATTCAAAGTATACAAAAATCAACATTATTTTCCATCTTACTGTTTTGTTTCATTTTGAAAAAATAAAAATGTATTTTATGGTTTATTATTGTTTATATTTTGAATTACATATATATGGGGGGCACCGAAATCTTTTAAGTGCTTAGGGCCTCTATGGCTCTTAATCCGGCCCTGGCTGAAGGGCCTGTTTCCATGCTGTATGACACAAAGTGCTGGAATAACAACACTTTGGGTGGTGATTGTAGATGGTGGGGGGGGGGGGGGGGGGGGGGTGAGAAAAGCTAGAAGAGAGGAGGGGCAGCATAAAGCTTAGCAGGCAATAGGGTGATACAGGTGAGGGTTTTTTTTTGATAGGCAGCTGGTTGGACAAAAGCCAGAGATTAAAAGGTAGGTGTGAGACCGAAGGATTGAAGAGTTACAATTTGTGAAGCTAGAAGAAGAAATGTCGGTGGAAAAGGAGAAATAGTTGCAAGTCCAGGTTGGGTACAGAGGAGGGGGTGAGGGGTGAGGGGGGGGGGGGGGGGGGGGGGAGGGGGGAGGAGAGAGAAGGGAGAGGGAAGGGTTAGTTACCTAAAATTGGAGAATTCAATGTTCACACCATTGGGTTGTTAGCTACCCAATATGTTGTCCCTCCAGTTTGTTTGTGGTCTAAGTCTGGCAATGGAGAAGGCCCAGGACAGAAATGGGAAGAGGAGTTAGTGGTTAGGAACTAGAAGACCCAGCAAGGCTTGGCCGGCCGAGCACAAGTGTTCAGCGACCCAGCTACTGAGCTTATATTTGGTCTTACAGGAGGGATACAGGAGGCCTCAAACACCAGATACAGTGGATGAGGTTACAAGAGGTGCACATATACATCTGTCTCACCTGGAAAGACTGCTGGAGTCCCTGGATGGAGGTATAGAGTCATAAGATCATAGCTCCCCTCTTGTACAGCAGGGTAATATTGGCAATTTTCCAATCGTCTGGAGTCAATCCTGACTGGTGATTCTTGAAATATCACTATTAAATCCTCCACAATTTCTAAAGTTACCTCTTTCAGAACCCTAGGATGCATTCCATCCGTTCCAGGTGACTTATCCACCTTCAGCACCTTTCAGCTTCCCAAACACCTTCTCCTTAGTAATAGACACTACACTCACTTCCACCCCCTGACCCTCTGACATTGCATCAGGAGTAGTGACCACAGAGTTGCACAGGGAGCAGTCTTTGAAGACAGCAGAAAGGGGAGAGGATGAAAAGATGTGACTGGTGTTGGGTTCCCATTGGAGGTGATGGACATGTCAGGGGATGATGTGTTGGTGGAGTGAATGGTGAGGACCAGGAATATTCTATCCTTGTTCCACCTAAGGACAGTGGGAGCAGGAGCAGTACTACAGGACACAGAAGAACTGCCAGCGAGGGATCCATCTTTGACAGCAGAGGAGAGACCTCATTTACTAAAGGACAAGGATACCTCTGATGTCCGACAATGGAAAGCCTCATCTTGGGAGCAGATGCAGCAGAGTTAAAGGTGTAGCCACAGGCTATGCCCTTTTTGTTGGTTATGTCGAACAGTCATAGTGATACAGTGTGGAAACAGACCCATTGGCCAAACTTGTCACACCGGCCAAATTGTCCCAGATATACTCGTCCCACCTGCCAGTGTTTGTCCTATCCATGTACCTAACTGTTTCTTAAATAATGGGATAGTCCCTGCCTCAACTACCTGCTCTGGCAGCTTGTTCCATACACCCACCACCCTTTGTGCGAAAATATTACCCCTCAGATTCCTATTAAATCTTTTCCCCTTCACCTTAAACCTATGTCCTCTAGTCCTCGATTCCCGTACTCTTGGCAAGAGACTACCCGATCTATTCCTCTCATGATTTTATACACCTCAATAAGATCGCCCCTCATCCTCCTGCGCTCCAAGGAATAGAGTAGGGAGAGCTTACTCAACCTCTCCCTTTAGGTCAGACCCTCTAGCTCTGGACCTCTAGTCCTTGTTCCAAATATACCCTGGTTGTACATCCCCAGCTTTTTTTGCTACATTGACAACTGCATCAAGGCTATCTCCTGTACCCATGCAGAACATGTTGAAATCTTTAACTTTTACCACTAGCTTCCACCCTGCTCTCAAATGAACTTGGACCATCTCTGATACCCCTTTCTTGATCGCTCTGTCTGGGTCACAGGGGCAGATTATCGACTGATGTCTTCTACAAACCCACCGACTCCCAGCATTATCTGGACTACAGTTCCTCCCATCCTGCGTCTTGCAAAGACATTATCCCCCACTCTCAATTTATCCATCTCTGTCGCATCTGTTCCCAAGATGAGGCTTTCGATTTTCGGGCAAAGTTTCATGGCGAGATTCTGGAAGAGTCAATCACCTCCATTTCTCAGACATATATCATTTTTGAAATCCACAATCACATTCAGTAGACGTGCAATGCCTTTGCTCCACTATGGATAGAAAACCAAGACCACACGGCCTAGCACTTGTGTTGTATCAAGTGGTAGTGATTCCTACCTCAAGGCAGTGAAGAGAAAGATCTCTCTCGCCCTCCCTCCCTCTCTCCCTCCCCTCCCTCCCTCCCTCTCTCCCTCCCCCCTCTCCCCCCCCCCCCCCCTCCCCCTCTCTCCCTCAAGTTTCCTTGATTTGGCGTTTTGGACAATAGATACCTCAAGGTAGTGAAGATACCACCACCAATTTCTCTTCACATTTTCTCCACTGGAAGGGTAAGTGAACTGACATCAATGTTGTCGTCAAGACCACAAAACACACCAGGCCTTAGTTACACTATACTGGCTCTATAGGGCACGCCTCACTGTATGTACGCACATCCCCAGCCTCCACAAGGAAACACACTGTCCCGAGCTCTGTCCTGGGCACAGATTACCAAACTGTGCTCAAAACACTTAGGAAAAAAAAGCAACATATTATCGAACCAAGGGTATCCATGTCCTCACAGACTGGATAGACAAAATGCTGGAGTAACTCAGCAGGTCAGGCAGCATGTCTGGAGAGAAGGAATGGGCGACATTTCAGGTTCAAACGCTTCTTCACACTGGAATTCTCAGAGTGGAACGTGGGCCAACATGTACAGCTGAAGAAGCACATAGCCTCAAACGGCCCATTTACCCATGGTGCTAGGCACCCCCTGCCCTATTTGGGGGTAGAATGAGGGTCCCACGTTGGCTTCAATCATGTCAGACCCCAAAGAACCAAAGTGGAAGCAATTCATCCTTTGTCCTGTGCGATCAACTAGAGAACATTGAAAGGACCCAGATTGTACAAATTCACCTTTAACGGTCATTTACATGTTTATTGTCTACAAAAACGCAAGGTTTGGATAGATCATTGTTTAGAAACACATGTTCAAAACATTCCAATTTGTGCAAAACAGAAACCTTTGCTTTAATTTGGCCCAGTGCTCACATACACAGGTAAAGGAACCATCTTAGTGCGTGGGGACTTGGATATTGTTGCAGTGATGAGGAATATAAATTAATTTAACTGGATATCTGTACAGGGATCCTCCAGCAAAACAGGTCTCTGTCAAATTCATCCTTCAGTTCCCATTCAACCACCAATTTAACCTGGGAAAAGAAAAGGAGAAGTGGTTTTATGATCATTAGACTGCTCTAAAGTCCAAGCTGTCACCAGCTTCCATGCTCATCCCCCACAACTCTTTAAAAAAAAATTCCCAGTCACTTTTATGCAATGATTGATCATGTTTCCTCAACATCACAGGTAGTAAACTCCAGATAGCATTGTGGTGCCGCTGTCAGTTCAATCCCAACCTGTGGTCTGTCTGTGTGAAGTTTGCACATTTGCCCCCACTTTCAAGGTGCTCTGGTTTCCACCAACATCCCAATAACTAACCAGTAGGTTAACTGGCTATTGTAAATAACCTGCCGTGTTGGAGAATTGGTGGGCATATGAATCGACCATTAATGGGACTACCATTCTTCCATTTATCCCATCGAAATATCTCTCAACCATCCCGTCTCCAGAACAACCCTAGTTTCTCCGCTCTAAATTTACAGGCGAAATCTCCCATCCTAAGAACTGGTCTTAAGAAATAATTTCAACATTTAAAGTTTCATCAGCTGATTATCTGCACATTCATTTCATCCCAGCCAGGTCATCTTGGATTTTAAGTATCGTCTTCACTGTTTACCACACTTAAGACAAGTGCAACATGGTGCCTAATCTCAGGTTAACATATGCAGTCTTTAGATTACTTCAATGAAAAGTTGAATTGCAATTCCTGAAAGCACATAGTGACACATTGGAGAGATTGTCTTTGTTCATCCTCTGCCCAACATACTATGCAACAATGAATACAATCTGCCAATTCCGCCAGATCCGCCTTCTGAACGTGGAAGGAAAGATCTTCTTTGGTGTTGTGGCCCAAAGACTCTCAGCATTTTTGCAGAGCAACCAACTTCATTGACACATCAGTGCAGAAAGCAGGGGTACGTGGTTTCTCAGGATGTCTGGAACATGCAAACGTCATCTGGCACCAGATACAAACTGCCAAGGAGGAAAAGTGAGATCTGCATGTGGTTTTCTTAGATCTTGCCAATGTCTTTGGTTCGGTGCCCCATGAGACTCTTTGGGCAACTTTTAATTTCTTCCAGGTCCCAGAGGTCATCACAAAGCTGGTAGAAGCTTACTTCCAGGACCTCCAGTTCTGCGTCACAACACAGGACAACACCACCGCCTGGCAGCACCTTGAGGTAGGCATAATGGCAGGCAGTACCATTTCGCCTCTGGTTTTCACCATGGCAATGGAGCTCATCATTCGAGCATCACGATGGGTGGTCGGAGGGGAACGCTTGAAGAGTGGGCTGCGTCCTCCTCCCATCAGGGCGTACAAGGATGACATGACCACAGTAACAACAACAAAAGCATGCACCAACAAAAGCCTGCAGGATAAACGCCAGGAAAACATCAAATGGGCACGAATGGAGATTAAACCCAGCAAATCCTGCAGTATTTCCATCGTCAAAGGCCGGCTCACTGGCGAAAAGTTCCGCATCAATAACGAGACAATACCAACTGTCCTGGAGAAACCGGTCAAAAGCCTCGGGCGATGGTACACCGTACACCTCAAGTTTGCAGAGCAGGTGGAACAACTCAGGCAGGATACAATCAGTGGCCTCAAGCAAATCAATAATACTGCTCTCCCAGGGAAGCTGAAGCTTTGGTACCTTCAATTTGGTCTACTGCCCCAACTCATGTGGCCAATTACCATTTACGAGGTCACTTTATCGCATGCCAACCAGCTGGAGAGACTGGTGAACTCACAAGTGAGGCTACCGAGATGCCTCAGCTGCATAGGGCTCTATGGGAATGGAGCCCTCTCACTGCCAGTCTCAAGCCTGGTGGAGGAGTACAAATGTGCCAAAGTGAGGCTGGACATGACACTTACAGAATCCCAGGACCCAATAATAAGGTGTCGCTCCAACCCTAGCAACAGGGAGGAAATGGACTCCAGCAGCAGTGGTACTGGACGCAAAATCCGCCCTCCAACACCGGGACATAGTGGGCCATGTCCAACAAGGCGGAGGGGGCTTTGGCCTGGGAGCAATGAAACCCACCTGGCAAAAGGCTACTCCAGCTGAACGTCGGCACCTGGTGGTGGAGGACGTGCGCCACAAGAAGAAGCGCCAGGTGTGCCCATATCCCAAGCCAAACAAGGCCGCTGGATGACGTGGGATTGCGTTGAGAGGAGAAGATCACCTGGAGAGAGCCATGGAGTCAAATAAAGTCTTTTCCATTATCAAGCACAAACCTAAATCTTTGGCTGGGAAGAGGGTGACGTGGGATGGCGTTGCAAACCTCAAGATCCTGGTCGGCAGAGGAGTAACATTCAACCCATTTGTCAGATAACAAATGGGGGATGCGGCACCAACATGAACATTTCCCTTTTTTCAACTAGATTTAGTAACACATACACATAACCTCAATTGTCTAAATGAAATGCCGGATGTTTGGGGGAGTTCAGAACCAGGGGAGTCTTAGAATAAAGGAGTAATCATTGGAGGTCAAATAGGCCGGTTCTCACTGGGTGCTTTCAACAGAGAACTAGATAGGGCTCTTAAAAGATAGCGGAGTTCAGGGGATATGGGAGAAGGCAGGACGTGGTATGGAATCAGCCGTGATTGATCTTGCCCTTTTTCACAGAGCACACACGGTCTCCCGCCCTTGCTGACGTGAACCGCGCTCGTTCCTTCCCGCCGCTGCAAACCTAAATTTTGGCTGCACGTGTCCCCGGCCCATTCCCCGCTCCCCTGCCCGCCCTATGCCCGTTTATTGTTTGGATTTTTTTTCGTTCCCGTCCGTGACAGTTCCAGCCGAACACCGTATTTAGGTTGTTTCGCCGGGACGAAAAGCGGGACATCCTGGTCGGTTGTAAGACCAGCCTAACACAAGGCAGATACACCTGGCGACACAACCAGGTGCTGAGGTGCTTGGCAGCTGAACTCTAGTGCAAGAGAGTTACCACCAACGTCATGCCTATCAATGCCCAGATAACATTCCCGCAAATACCATCCTTCATCCGGGAAGGAGAGAAACGGAGGACTAACCCCTCGCCTCTCAACTCATGCCCACTGAACGCAGCCAGGGACTGGGAAATGCGTATTGACCTAGGCCAGAGGCTTTTGTTCCCAGTTGATATCGCAGTTACCAACCTGCAACCAGACCTCGTTCTCTGGTCCAACTCCTTTCGCCGTGTTTTCATCATTGAGCTGACGGTCCCATGGGAGGAGGCTGTGGACGAGGCTTATGAAAGGAAAAAGCTTTGACATTCAAACCTTGCAGCAGAGGCAGAGGAGAGAGGTTGGAGGATAAAGGTGTGTCCAGTGGAGGTGGGGTGCAGGGGCTTTGTAGCCAGTTCCACCGCAAGGCTCCTGAGGGAAGTAGGAGTCAAAGGGCAGGCACAAAGGAGGGCAATAAAAGAACTTGCCAATGTCGCCGAACGGAGCAGTCACTGGCTGTGGCTGAAGAGGAAAGATGCTGTCTGGGCTGCCACGTGACCATCTAGAGGCTAACAATAAGACACACACCCAGGTCTGATCAACCTGTAGTGGGCCTGCCTCGATTGAGGGCGTCTTGTGATAAATGGCCGAAACACCCAGTGACGTTGAGGTACACAACTGAAGATGTGTCTGACTGTTAGCAAAATCACCTGGTGGTCATACCCAAGAATGCCAATTGTAGTGAAATCTTAGGGATTGTAACATCCAGTCCTCCTAATCAATCAATGTGTTTCAATCCCCGAGGTTTGAGGTTTAGCTAATAGCTTAAAAAATTCCAACATAACGGTCCAGCAGCAACTAATAAAAATGCATAAGATGTTTAAGAAGGAACTGCAGATGCTGAAAAATCGAAGGTAGACAAAAGTGCTGGAGAAACTCAGCGGGTGAGGCAGCATCGATGGAGCAAACGAAATAGGCGACATTTCGGGTCGACCCTTTTTCAGACTGATGCGAGGGTGGGGGGCGGGAAGAAGGAAGGAAGAGGCGTAGACAGTGGGCTGAGGGAGAGCTGGGACGGGGATGAGAAAGCAGGGACTACCTGAAATTGGAGAAGTCAAATGTTCATGCCGCTGGGGTGTAAACTGCCCAAGCAAAATATGAGGCGCTGCTCCTCCAATTTACGGTGGGTCTCACTCTGGCCATGGAAGAGGCCCAGGCCAGAAAGGTCGGATTCGAAATACATGATATTCCATCTTAGTTTTACATTTGAGCAAGCAGATTGGGAACACTTTGGTCCAACCTTGTGGATTTTCCAAGTGACCAGGTGCATGAACAACAGGATTTGCTGATAACATCACACACAAGAGCAAAACCCACCAAATTGAAATGAAAAATGAAAATGGAGGCAAACATTAGACAGAGTGGTTAATGGATTCTGCATCTGTCCAGGAAATGCAAGACATTATAAACTTGTACTTTATATTTAAACAATTATTTTCCACTTGAACTATATGAAAGCTGAGAAACCCCAGCATTTATTTAGCTAGTAAAAAGCACATTCACAAGAAAGGCAATTTTCTGGATACCCCTACTTTAAAAGTTAAATAGCGTTCCATCCCTCAGCTCCACATTCCACAAAGGTTGCTGGACTTGAGATTTTGAAATATTCGATAGGACAATCTTTTTTTAAAGTTTCCATGTGAACTTTGTTTTATTGCTCATGTAGCAATTGTACAGGGTGCTAGTAACGACATGGCTTTCTCACATCAAGAAAATGCAAAGCTGAAGATTGTCCAGTATTCTGCTGCACCTGCATATAACCATATAACAATTACAGCACGGAAACAGGCCCTCTCGGCCCTTCCAGTCCGTGCCGACCATTTGTTTTCCCCTAGTCCCATCTACCTGCACTCAGACCATACCCCTCCATTCTCTTCCCGTCCATATACCTATCCACTTTACTTTTAAATGTTAAAATCGATCCTGCCTCCACCACTTCTGCTGGAAGCTCATTCCACACAGCCACCACCCTGAGTAAAGAAGTTCCCCCTCATGTTACCCCTAAACTTCTGTCCCTTAATTCTCATGTCATGCCCTCTTGTTTGAATCTTCCCTACCCTCAATGGGAAAAGCTTATCCACGTCAACTCTGTCTATCCCTTTCATCATTTTAAAGACCTCAATCAAGTCCCCCCTTAACCTTCTGCGCTCCAAAGAATAAAGACCTAACTTGTTCAACCTTTCTCTGTAACATAGTGCCACTCTCTAGAAAAGTGGAGCCCTTGCACCAATCTGAGGCTGTATCACCAACAGGAAAGGACTGCTGAGAGCCAGTGGAACTGTTGTTTAAGTGTTATTCAAATCACGATTTTGTTGGAGCAGCCACATTAATTATTAGATATATTAATTATTAGATATTTTAGAATCAAGCATCCCAGTTTGCTTAAAAAGTCAGTTAAGTCATTTAAAAAGGGGACTGAGCAACTAGATCTCCTCAACTTGGTCAAAAAAAAGCCCACTTCAAAATATAATCGCTACTCTACTCTCCGACCTGAGCAAGATAACCACTTACGAGGTGTTTGTGCAGTAATCAACCAGAACGAAAACATCTCAAATTGCCCAATATCCTCACTGGATGGAGCAGAGTAGTGGATCAACCTGCATTCCAAAGAGCGTTAGTACATAATGTATGTTTAATCCAAATATTACCTAGACAAAACAATGATAAAACAATACACATTGGAATTCACTTACTGATGGGTAATCCGTTTTTACTGGCAAGTAATTGAGGTAGTGGTAGATCTGATTATTCCGAATGGGGCACTGAATCCCAGATTTACAACCATCACTATTAGGGACATTAAATGGAATTGGAATGCCACTCATAATGCCGTAAACTGCAGCCACTACTCTTTGACTTGATGTTTCTGTGAAAGAAATTACAATCGTTAGCTCTCATTTATTCAAGAGCAGGTTTTCAACAACAGGCAATTCATAGTCTATATGGGACACAAAGGTCATTATCACAATAGGTCACGGGAAAAGCATCATTCGTGCCTTTCACATTTCCAAGCAACTGATTAGCTCTATTTTAACTATCTATCTATCTATACATAACTAAAACTCTGATCGTTATCTTCCG
Organism: Okamejei kenojei; assembly: GCA_035221665.1. Lineage (NCBI taxonomy): Eukaryota > Metazoa > Chordata > Chondrichthyes > Rajiformes > Rajidae > Okamejei > Okamejei kenojei. The sequence goes on along the minus strand of CM069139.1, from coordinate 13,878,466 downwards.
GTTTGGCGGTCTTTCTATTTGCGCAAAAACGATTTGCGATAGCGCTACGATTTTTCACCAGTTCATACCGTTCTCCTGTGCTGCAAGTGCGCCAAGTGTCGTTCCAATCGGTTGAATGTCGTAAAGGTTAGAGAGGTTTAAAAATCTTAAAAACCATGCGTGAGCAGATCGATCTCTCCGTGCGGATTAGTCTTTTCCCGTCACTCCCTGGGGCGGTCCGCCCCTTCCTGCACCTTTGCGTCTTTACTGGAGCTGAGGGTGGCCGGCGGAGGTCTCCAACCGGACTTTAGAAGGGACCCGAAGCAGCCCCGCCCCAAGCAGCAGCCCAGCCCCGCCCCAAGCAGCAGCCCAGCGTCGGAGATCCGACACAGCCCAGCCCAGCGTGGGAGACCCAGCCCAGCATTGGAGACCCAGCCGGGAATCCGAGATGGCGCCGATATCACCAATCGGAAAGCGGAGACTCTGATCCCGGCGGAGGAGAGTGACCAGCGCCGGCTTGGAGTCCCCATCGTACCGACAATTCCAGCCACTGACCCTCTGGTCCCCCTAGTTGGCTGCCCCCCCCCCCCCCGCACCCCCCACCCCCGTGATGCCCCCCTCTCCCCATGGCTCTTCCAATCTTTTCTCGAGCTCACTCCCCCCCCCGCCCACACACCTCTTCCCCCAACAAACTCCCCCCGCCCACAAGCCCTCCTGCCCACACCCCCCGCCGCCAACACAACTCCACTCCCCCACACCACCAACACACACACACACACACACACACAGCACACACCCCTACAACCCCCACACACCCACCCTCCCGCCCACAGAACACCCCACCCCCGCCCGCCCTACACCCCCCTCACCTACATCCCCCCTCCCCCCACACCACCCTCTTCCCCCCATCCAAACACACGCCTCTTCCCCTCCCACCCCACAAACTCCCCCGCCACACACCCCACTTCCCTCCTCCCTTACCACACATGAAGAGGAGGGGGGGAAGGAGTGCTCGGGGGATGAGGGGAAATTTAGGGGCTATGGGTGAGTGGTGGAATATTGCGTTGGGGAACAGGTTGCGTTGAGGGACCAGACCTCCCATGTGACTTTGATCCAACGGGTCCCACTTAGTCTAGTATATTTCGGCTACATATTGAAGCACTCGGGTCAATGATATAGATGAATTTTAAATATTACATACTTAAATACTAGCACTGAAAAGTGAAAATCCATTGGTGAAAGGCATAAATCAGAATATGTAACTGGGACAACACAAAACGTTGGAGAAACTCAGCGGGTCAGGCAGCATCACTGAAGCAAAGGAATGGGTGACGTTTCAGATAGAGAGTCTTCTACAGGCTGAGAGTGAGGAGAGAGGTATGAAAAAGCGAGACAGAGGAAATGCAAATGAGGGGTACACACAACATTCTTTAACTAGATTCAATACAATTTATAAAGACGGATTGGTCCAGCTTTAAACAGCTCACACAATAAAGAAAGAATTAAGCGCTACAAAAAGAACCAACTAGATTGCTTTACAGAGAACTGGCACATTCAAAATACTGAAAAGCTTTGTTCTGAGCTGCACGGATTCTAAACTGTGCTATTGGTGCCAATAATGCATTTTAAAATCAGGACTTACTGCTGGCAAAAGTCACATTCACAGCGTAAGACTGTCCTTTGCGGAGTATACATGGCAGTGATGGGCAGGGTGTGATATCCACTATAATAATTTTTCCAGTTGTAGATCCTGCAACGAAATGGGAGACAAATTAATTCATTGGAGATTAGTCGGAGCTCTTTGGCCCATCTTGTCCCTCCAACTCTTTGCTATCCTTGTACCTGTCCAATGTGTTTTAAACTTGGTAATTGTACGTGCCTCGACCACTTCCTCTGGCAACTTATTCCATATATCCACCAGTTTTTGAGTAGAAATGTTGCCCTTTAAATCCATCTGCTGTCACCTTACCATCTAAGATACCCTTCATGATTTTATAAACCTCTAGCACCAATAGATACTAGATCCAGTTTGAAACAGAATCTGCCTTGAAGTAATACAATTCACCAACACATAACAGGTAATCAATATAATATCAATCCAGGACATGAAATTGGTCAATTTCAACAGCCTCTCTCAAATCCTTTAACATCATGCATCCTTTCAGAAGTGGTATTAACTACAAAGATATCTCAAATTTAAATATACAATCAAAATCAGGACACAATTTGCTATTAGTTACAAAGAATATTATAATATCAAATATACATCTCACTAGAAAATTACCAATACTTCACTTCACTACAAGAATAAAAGTACAATTACAATACTTCTTTAGGATACGTGTTGGAAGAAATTGCTGATGCTGGTTTACACCAAAGATAGTCACAACATGCGGGAGTAACTCAACAGCTTAGGCAGCATCTCAGGAGAAAAGGAATAGGTGACATTTCAGGAGGAGAGCCTTCTTCAGACTGAGATTGAGGTAAGAGGTAAATTAGAGGTATGAAAAGGTACAAAGAACAAATCAAAGCCAGCAATGATGATCAAGGAAAGGTGGAACCCACAATGGTCCATGTTTGGTTATGCAGTAGGTGATAATGAGTGGAAACAAAGAATGAAACTAAAGATAGGCACAAAAAGCTGGAGCAACTCAGGCAGCATCTCTGGAGAGAAGGAATGGGTGACCCTTCTTCAGACTAAGCAGGACGACAGTCAGCCTCACCCGCTGAGTTTCTCCGACAGTGAAACTAGTAGTGCAATAAGGAATGGCAGATGCTGGTTTACACCGAAGATTAAGACACAAAATGCTGGAGCAGTTCAAGTGACATTTCGGGTCGAGACTGAGGAAAGGTTCCAACCCCGAAACATCACCCATCCCTTCTCTCCGGCGACGCTGCCTGTCTCTGAGTTAGTAACTCCAGCATTTTGCAACTGTCCATGTTCTGCAGAGATGCTGCCTGTCCCGCCGACTTAGTGACCTCCCCATCACTTGGTGTGAGAGAGGAGAAAAGGGGAGCAGTGGACTCACCGCAGTCCTTGAACTTGACGGGCTGCGCCGAGCACAGGGCCAACAGGAGGAGGAGGCCGACTGCCAGCCGAGAGCCGAGCTCCATTGTCTCCCTGCCGCCACCGGGGATAGTAAGTGAGCAGCTGCTCGACGCCACACGGCGGCTTAAATAAAAGCGCCGCCCGGTGAACCTCGTCGCCGCCCGCTCAACCTCCCCGCCCATGAAAAGGCGGGTCCGGGTCCGGGCCCGCGTCGCCGTCCCCCTCCCGCCATCTTGCCACGCGGGGACCCACGACGCCTCGACAGCAACGGCGTCGCCCAAACACCTGCACATTGCCCATTAAACGTTTCTCTTTTCTCTATTGAATATCTACATTAATGGAGTTGTTGTTGTTGGAGCCGCTCCGCCGGTCTGCGCCGCCCTCCACCCCCCCCCCCCCCCCCCCATCGCCTCGTCCCCGCCCTCCATCTTGTCACTCGGGGACCCTCGACAACAACAACATAGAAACATAGAAATTAGGTGCAGGAGCAGGCCATTCGGCCCTTCGAGCCTGCACCGCCATTCAATATGATCATGGCTGATCATCCAACTCAGTATCCTGTACCTGCCTTCTCTCCATACCCCCTGATCCCTTCAGCCACAAGGGCCACATCCAACTCCCTCTTAAATATGGCCAACGAACTGGCCTCAACTACCTTCTGTGGCAGAGAATTCCACAGATTCACCACTCTCTGTGAAAAAACGATTTTCTCATCTCGGTCCTAAAAGACTTCCCCCTTATCCTTAAACTGTGACCCCTTGTCCTGGACTTCCCCAACATCGGGAACAATCTTCCTGCATCTAGCCTGTCCAACCCCTTAAGAATTTTGTAAGTCTCTATGAGATCACCCCTCAATCTTCTAAATTCCAGCGAGTACAAGCCGAGTCTATCCAGTCTTTCTTCATATGGAAGTCGCGCCATCTCAGGAATCAGTCTGGTGAACCTTCTCTGTATTCCGCTTCACCGCTTACAATTCACCTCCACATCCCCCATTAAACCCCTTTATTATTATTATATATATATATATATATATATATATCTCCAGAGATGCTGCAATATATATATATATATATATTGTGTGTTTTGGAGCCGCTCCACCGTACATTGGGGCGGGTCCGCGTTGCCCTCCTTGTCCACCACCGCCTCGTCGCCTCCCTCCCTCCCTCCCTCCCTCCCTCCATCGTGTTGTCACTCGAGGGCCATCAACGCTTTGACAAGAGCAACATCACCGCTGACAATTCACCTTCACCTCCCCCATTAAACTCCTCTTTTTCTATATTAACTAAATGTATTGTATTTATAATGGGATTCATTTCCCAAGGTCGGTAAAATCGTCGCCTTCTTCCCATCAGAGACCCATAACCCATCCTCCTCAATCCCTTCCACATTCCATTTGTTAAAGAAGGAACTGCAGATGCTGGAAAATCGAGGGTACACAAAAAGCTGGAGAAACTCAGCGGGTGCAGCAGCGTCTAAGGAGCGAAGGAAATAGGCAAAACCCAGAGTCTGAAGAAGGGTTTCGGCCCGAAACGTCGCCTATCTCCTTTGCTCCTTAGATGCTACTGCACCCGCTGAGTTTCTCTAGCTTTTTGTGTACCCCTCCATATTCCCTTTCCCATATTTTCTCCTCCTCCTCCCCCGTATTACCCCTTCGTCCTCCCACTCCTATTCCTGCTCCAAATTCCCTCCTCCCTCTGCCTATTCCCTCCTCCTCCTCCCCCCCCTCTTATTTCCTCCTCCATACTCCACTCTCCCCCTCCTCCTGATTCCCCCATTTCCTCCTCCTCCCCCTTATTCCCTCCTCCCCCAATTTCCTGATCCCCCCCCCAATCCCCCCCCTCCTCAATCCTCATTCCCCCTCCTCCCCCCCCCCTTATTCCTACCCATTCCCACCTCCTCCTTCCGATTCCCTACCCCTTCTCGTCCCCATTATTCCTCCTCCCCCTATTTCCTCCGTCTGGCCACATCCCTCCAAACCTGTCCTATCCATTCACCTTAGCTGTTTTTTAAACATTGGGATAGTCCCAGCCTCAACTACCCCCTCCAGCAGCTCATTACATACACCCACCAACCATTGTGTGAAAACGTTACCCCTCAGATTCCTATTAAAGCTTTTCCCCTTCACCTTAAACCTATGTCCTTTGGTCCTCGATTCCCCTACTCTGGACAAAAGATTCTGTGCATCTACCCGATCAGTATAACGTTAATACCGCCACCAATGTAAAGCACTTTGGTCAACGAGAGTTGTTTTTTAAATGTGTTATAGAAATAAAAGTGGTGTTGTCTTCGGGATGTTGTCTTAGCCCTACTCTGTTTGCTATATATATTGAACCATTGGCTCAAGCGATTCGTCAAGATAGGGAACTGAGGGGAGTAACTATAAGAGACAGAGAACATAAAATTGGCCTTTTCGCAGATGATGTAATGATGTATCTCACGGAAGTAAACACCTCCTTTCCAAGGATGATGGGGATCATAGATAAATTTAATTTTTATGCAGGATATAAAGTGAATATTTCAAAAACTCAAATCCTCCTATTTAATTGTCCTCCAGAAGAAATCAAACAAAATTATAATATTAAATGGGATTCAAAATCAATCAAATACCTAGGGGTACATATAACTGTACATATAACATATACAAAGGACAAAGGTGGAATGGCACTTCCAAATTTTAGGATATATTTCTATGCAGCCCAACTTCGACCACTAATTAATTGATGTGAGGACAGCTATATAGCTAGGTGGAAAGAGATTGAGACAGATATCCCTGACTTCCACATCCAAACACTTTTGGGAGAAAAAGAGCTTCCTGGACGTATCAGGAGCATAATCGATCCAATAACGATATTTACTTAAAAAACCTGGTTCACGCTTACCAGACAACTTAAACTGAATAAATGACAAAAAGTTTTAAGATGGATAGCTTTGGATAATGAATTTAAACCAGGGATGTATGACGCAACATTTAAAGAGTGGATGAAGAAAGGAATGACTGCATTTTGTACTGTTATTGAAAATGGAGACCGAAGAAGACCTAACACTACAGACATCCACCAATTCACAACATTGGAGAGAATTTAATTGGAAAAATTTGATTTGTTTCTTTATTACGCCTAACATAAAAAGCAAGCAAATTCTAAGGCAGCAAACATGCTGGAGGCAATGTGGCCAAACAGACGCAAACCATGCACATATCTTCTAGAGTTGCCCAAAAATAGAACCATTTTGGGACAGAGTAAATTCAGAATTAACGGAGGTATTAGGATATATAGTCTGCAAGAAGTGTTCCATTTTATACCTGGGTAATATAAATACAGTGGTACTGAAGGAAGACCATTACTTGGTTAAAATCCTACTCACAGCTGGCAGAAAGGCCATGACAAGAAACTGGCTTGCAGCAGACACACCCAGACTTAGACAATGGTTAGACATTGTACAGGAAATATTTGTCATGGAGAAAATGACATATTCTCTAAGAGTGAAAGAAGACAAATTTAAAAGAAAATGGGAAAAATGGATTAGGTATAGAAATAAAGACATCAACACTGTATAATTTTATAGACAATAATGTAAGTTATTGGAAAATGTTTTAATATGAAAATAGTTCTGTATACGGCATCATTAATTGTAAACTGAACCCCCTTCTACACTGTTGTACGTTTCATTGTAATGTTGTATGTTTCGTTGTTATATTTGTGTTTTATTTGTGTATACATAAAAGCAATAAAAACCAAAGTTAAAAAAAAAGAAATAAAAGTGACTTGATCTATTCCTCTCATGATGTGGAGAGTGTAGAAAAGAGCTGTAGATGCTGGTTTAAACCGTAGATATTCCCACCTCCTCCTCCTCCTCCCCCTATTCCCACCTTCTCCTCCACCCGATTCCCTATTCCTTCTCGTTCCCATTCCTCCTTCCCCCTATTTCTGGGTGGGACTGATATTTCGCCATTGACCAAAGATACTAGTGGAGCTGCTCTGTGTTAAAGAAGGAACTGCAGATGCTGGAGAAACGAGGGTACACAAAAGGCTGGAGAAACTCAGCGGGTGCAGCAGCATCTAAGGATGATACTGCTGCACCCATTGAGTTCCTCCAGCCTTTAGTGTACCCTGAGGAGCTCCTCTAGTATCTTTGCCATTGACTGCTCTGGAGATAAGCCCCGCCCAGTCGGCTATGACAGGCAGGTGCAACATCCAATGGCAATGCCGCGCGGTGAAATAAACCGGCGGCCGTTGCACCAATGACGGTTGGAGGCGGGACAATGACCCCGCCCCCCCTCCTGGCTGATGATGGACGCGTCGTGTAGCCAATAGGAGCGGTCGGTTCCGGGCTAACGTGTGTGTGGATGGGAGCTGCACCAATGGGAGCGGTGAGTGGGCGGGACCTCCGGCGTCAGTTGCCGCGTCTCCGCCCCCCACCCCCGACAGGAAAATGGTGGGCAGCGGGTTGCTGAGGAGATCCTTGTTGGTTGCTGCTGAATTGTGGTGCAGGAGGAGGAGGAGGTGAGGAACTACAGCCGTCAGTGGCCACTGGAACGCGCTGTCTTTCACCTTAGCTGGACGCCCACAAACGGGTTGCCATCTTGTAAAGAGGCCCGAGGTCAAGTTAACAACAAGTTGAATAGTGAAAGGCCTGCTGAGAGTCATAGAGTGTCAAGTCACATTTATTTATATATAGCACATTTAAAAAACAACTCTCGTTGACCAAAGTGCTTTACATTTGTTATAAGAATAGTATACACAAGCAGGCTACATACATGCATACATATATACATATGTGGTTATACAGTGTGGAAACTGGCCCAACTTGCCAACATGTCCAGCTACACTAGTCCCACCCACCTGCGTCTGGTCCATATCCCTCCAAACCCGTCCTATCCATGTACCTGTTTAACTGTTTTTTAAACGTTGGTATAATCCCGGCCTCAGCTCCCTCCTCCAGCAGCTCGTTGCATACATCCATCACCCATTGTGTGAGAAAGTTACCCCTCAGATTCCTATTGAATCTTTTCCTCTTCACCTTAAACCTATGTCCTCTGGTCCTCGATTCCCCTACTCTGGGCAAGAGACTCTGTGCATCTATCCGATCTATTCCTCTCATCATGTGGAGAGTGTAGAAATGAGCTGTAGATGCTGGTTTAAAACGTAGATAAGCAACACAAAAAGCTGGAGTAACTCAGTGAGACAGGTAACGTCTCTGGAGAGCAGGCATGGGTGACATTTTGGATCAAGGCCCTTGTTTCCACCAAATGTCATAGCCTCAGATTAAAGGAAGTTCCGTTACAAAGGAGAGGAGGAGGAATTTCGATAGTCTATAGAGGGTGGTGAATCTGGAATTTATTGTCGCAGAAGGCTGTGGAGGCCGTCAATGATATTTGTAAGACAAAGATTGATTCTTGATTAGTACTGGTGTCAGGGGTTATGGAGAGAAGGTAGAAAAATGGGGTTAGGAGGGAGAGATAGATCAGCCATGATTGAATGGCGGGGTAGACCTTATGGGCTGAATGGCCTAATTCTTTTCCTATCACTTATGTCCTTATGTATTTCACACTAGGGATAACGTTATAGAATATCACAGCGTGGAAACAGGCCCTTCGGCCCAACTTGCCCACACCGGTCAACATGTCCCAGCTACACTAGTCCCATCTGCCTCCCTTTGGCCCATAACCCTCTAAATCTGCCCAATCCATGTATCTGTCCAAATGTTTCTTAAACAGTGTGATAGTTCCTGCCTCAACTGCCTCCTCCGGCAGATCGTTACGTACACCCACCACCCTTTGTGTGAAAAAGTTACTCCCTACCTATGTTCTCTGGTTCTCCATTCCCCTACTCTGGGCAAGAGACTCTTTAGAAAGCTGACACTGATGTACCGATACTTAACATCACAATTATGTATTTGCTGCAAATACTCTTATATTGTGAATATTAGATGCATTCTCTGTGAATATCTGAAGTGAATTCTTAAACCACATTATCTCTCCATATTTTATTATTAATTAGTCATGGTATTGCTGGTGTTAGTATAATTCTATCTGTCAGCCTGATATTAACTGCAACTGCTTGCCATGGATGTCCAAACCTGTAGGTTAATATTGTCTCAATAAAATAAAACCATTCTGAAAATGTTAGGAGAGAGCAGATTATACACCTGTTTTGCTGAAGATCTACAATTTAAATAAATACCTAAGATACTCAGCTAGGCAATGTTTACAGCAAGAAATGGACTTGGCATTTCATTTGAGCTGGACCTTCTCTAATTAATATGGAGTTATACAACACAGATATAGCCCCTTTGACCCACCATGGTCATGCCAGTTATGGAGTACCTCTATATACTAATGTTTTCTAACAATTGGTAAATAGCCTTCTGTGTCTTTGCAATTTAAGTGCTTGCCTCGATACTTAAATATTACATGAGCCGCTATTCATGCAGGCAGTTTATGATTGATACCAGCCACTCTCCAGTGGGGGAAAAAATAATTATTTCCTCTGATCCCTTCTAAACCTCCTACCCTTTACTTAAACTTAAACCTTCTGGTTTTGTATACTTCTACCACGGAGAAAGGTTTCTTACTTTCAACTTGTGTGTCCTTCATGATTTGGTGTACCTCACCCATAAACCTCCTCCATAATATATTTCTTGGTGGGATGTGAAAGTGTAACTTTTAAATCCATACCGTGGGGCAATGAACTGTTATTCTGTGCCCCTAAAACTGTCAACTAACATCTGTATTGAGCAATAAAACATTATTGATGTAGATGAAATACCACATTGTGGGATGCATATGATTGAAATCTTATGCTGGTTGCAGCTATTAAAATCTTATACTGGTTGCAGCTATTAAAATCCTCCTCGACAGTCGCACTGATAATTGGCTGTTATCATTTGACCTTGTTTCTTATCATGCAGCCTTCAACAGTGCTGAAGTTGAACTCGAATCTGAACTTGAGCTTTTATTTCAGTTTGCATACTTGCGCAACAGCGTGGTGTTTTGATTTTTCTTATTTGAATAAATAAAAAGTTGAGATTATCAAACCTCTGACTACGTCAGTGAAAATTAATATGCACACACGTTTGATATCAATTTAAATGATATACCAATTTGATTTACATTATCATTTCCGGCAATAAAGTATCATTCGTGTATTAGGAAATTTCCACTGGTGTTTTCTGTGTGATTTGGACATTGTTGGCAGTGTCTGCAATTATTGCACACCCTGAGCTGTCCTCAAAAACATGGTGGCTTATTGTTATCTTGAAGTCCTGATGCAGCTTTTAAGTGTATTTTAGCTTTTAGCAGCATTTGTGTACAGCGTTGGTCACCCCATTACAGGAAAATATTGGGGTTTTGGAAAGAGTGTAGAGGAGTTTTACCAGAATGATGCCCGGATTAGAGAGTATTTGCTGCAGGGAGAGGTTGGGCAAATTTGGATGTTTTTTTCTGGACTATTGAAGGTGTGGCGAGACCTGACAGAAGTATATAAAATGATGAGAGGCATAGCTAGGGTAGGCAGTCAGAACGTATTTCCCATGTTAGAGGGCATAGCTTTAAAGTGAAAGGGCAAAAGGAGATGTGCAGGGCAAGTTTTTTTACTCACAGAGGGCGAGGAGTACATGGAATGCACTGTTGGTGGCTGGTGGTGTGTGGGCAGCTAAAATAGTTGCATTTAAGAGACTTTTCCATGTGAAAATTGAGGTATATAGATTATGTGCAGGCAGCTAAGGGGTGGTCATGGCATCATGTTTGACGCAGACACTGGGCCGATGGCCCTGTTTCTGTGCTGTACTGTTCTATGTGAACTCTAGAAGGTACTTCACAGTTTATTTGACTAGTTTGTTCTGGAACTTTCCCATGGCATTGATACAAAATGTCAATATATCTGCAGGTCAGGATTTTGTTGTGTGACTGGGATGCATGGCGGGATTCTCTGCAGATGTTGGAAATCTGAAATGCAAACCAAAAATTGAATGACTATTTAATGTCTCGGGTCCTTTGGAATGAGAAAAATAAAATGATAACACAAAATGCTCAGCGAATAACTCAGCGAGTCAGACGGTATCTTTGCAAAACGGATAGTTGACGTTTCAACTTGGGATCGTCCAGACCTGAAGTGTCACATATTCATGTTCTCCAGAGATGCTGCCTGACCCGCTGAGTTAATCTGACACGTTTTGTTTTTTTTGTTGTAAACCAGCAGCTTACAGTTCCTTGTATTCACAAAAGAGAAAATTAGTTAATTTTAAATAGCGGAGAGCGTGGGTGAGGGGTGGACATTTTAAATAGCGGAGAGATTGGGTGAGGGGTCCCGACCACGAGGGAAAATGGAAGAGGACTGACCAAACTTTGTGCCTTCCACCCACAGTGATGAATGCTGTGGTGGATGTTTGTGTTACATTTTTTATTGTGTATTGTGTGTTCTTTTTTTATTGTACCGCTGCTGGCAAGTTCATTTCACTGCACTTTATGTGCACTTGACGAACATACTTGACGTGACAGGACAAGAGAAAATATCTCTCGTATGGTGAATCCAGGTTGCTGACCTCTTTGGTTGACCTGGGTTGTTTAGTTTAGTTTATTGTCACATGTACCAAGGTACAGTGAAAAGGTTTTTGTTGCATGCTAACCAGTCAGCAGAAAGACAATACGTGATTACAATCGATCTATGTACATGATAAGGGAATAAAGTTTAGTGCAAGATAGAAGCAGCAAAGTCTGATCAAGGATAGTCTGAGGGTCATCAAAGAGGTGGATAATAGTTCAGCACTACTATGGTAGTTTGTGGTAGGATGATTCAGTTGCCTGATAACATCTGGGAAGAAATTGTCCCCGAATCGGGTGGTGTGCATGGGGGGTAACTAGAGAATAACAAAGGAACAAATGTCCATATGAGTACTGGATGGATTTAAGAGAGAGTTAGATAGACCTCTAGGGGCTAGTGGAATCAAGGGATATGGGGAGAAGGCAGGCACGGGTTATTGATTGGGGACAATCAGCCATGATCACAATGAATGGCGGTGTTGGCTCGAAGGTCCGAATGGCCTCCTCCTGCACCTATTTTCTATGAGTATAGTAAGAGAGTGGAAATACTTAGAAAAATGTATGAAAAAGTGTGACCTGTAAAGCTGAAAAATGTGCCAAGCAGTCAGGCTGTGGGGAAAGAAATGCGAATCAATATTGTATGTGCATGGATGATTAAGCGAAAGTTAAATAGGAAGCAACTGCGGGTGACTGTTAAAGTTGAGTAGGAGTATTTCATACCTCTTCAAAGTATGAGGTTTTAACTTTTCAAATTCATTATTTCCAATCAGTTATTTGTTAATGTATTATTATTTAAACTCCCTTCCCTCCTCCCCCATACCTCTGTGGGTGGATTTGATATCTAAAGGTCACTACCTTATTTTAAATTTTAAACCCATAACATTTCCAAGTGCATTGAAAGTAATAAATATCTGTTGCTTGACTTTTAATTTTAATGTCTTTGGATTACCCCAGTAATGAAGGGATATCTCAGATCTGAAAAGGATCAGTTTAAAATAACTTCTTCATAGTTGGAATTTATTTGTAAATTGGTCAGATTCCTGATGTGAAATAAAAACTTAATACAGATTATTCGAGTAGACTGGAGCCTTTCATGTAGTTACATTTCACCACAGTCTAGCCTTGTACCTGAGATTGTGATGTCTGTGTCCAAATAAGGCATAATTCCAGTTATTATTGAGCTGCATCTAAAATATTCAGAGACATTATTTGAAAAGAACAGGGATTTTTTCATACCCCCCTCTGAGCAAAGCATCAAGGTCTCATACTCAGATGGAATAATCCATAGCCACTGACCCTAAACTGCTGCTATTAATTTATTAACGGTGATGTGCTGACATAATTAAAAGTTCTGTCACCTGTGGAGTCAACCAGAATTAATACCAGCATTTGGTGAAAATGAGCAGGTTGCTGATTTACTCTTGAGGTTAATGACAGGTTAATTCAAGCCAGCACTCATTTCTCAAGTTTGCCAGTGCTAACTATTTAAGGCATCAATAAGATCAGTCTGAATTCCCATAGTAATTTTCGCAATTTGCTGGCAATGGTGAGCAGGACACAGCTCTCAGAATGTGTAAACTCAAAGTATACCCAGCTAATTAGACATTGATAAGTTGACTCTAGAGTTGCTTTCTTTCATGGAATGTGCCAAAAAAAAAGTGTCTCTGCCATGCCTTGACATGTGTCAGATTAACTGCAGATTGACTCTAACTGCAATGGTAATACTTTGCCAGTTGACACATAGGGCTGTTTAATGGATTTGAACAAAGATTAAAATTGTCAAGATGTTTCTTACTTTGTCCACTCTTCTGTTAACTGACTCTTTTCATTCTTGTATTTCTGACAGGGTGCCATGTTTGTCCATTTCTGTGCAGAGCCATCCTGCATTATTAGCTAACGTGACCCGAGTTGTAACCCACCCACAGTTATTAAATTCGCAGTTAACTAGAAGGTACTTTTCAGCTGGTCAAGATACAGAGCCGAAGTCTGGATTACCCCAAGATACCGTGTCAATCAGTGATAGCTGTGTTAAGGTAAAGTTGATAAAATGCCTGCGGTCCATTGCAATAGCCATTTCAATCAGTAACATTTCAGATTGAGACCCTTCAGACTGGAGGGGGGGAGGGAGAAAGCTGGAAGAGAGGTGAGGCAGGACAAAGCGTCGCAGGTATTAGGTAAACAAAGGCAAGGCGAGATTTTAATAGGCAGATGATTGGAACAAAGTCCAGAGATGAAAGCCGAAGGTATAATAGAAAATAAACTGCAGATGCTGGTTTCTACCAAAGATAGATATAAAATGCTGGAGTAAAATGCAGGGGCCTTCTGCAGAAGGGTCCTGATCCTAAAACCTCACCTACCCATTTTCTCCAGTGATGCTGCCTGACCTGCTGAGTTACTCCAGCATTTTGTGTCTATCTTTAAAACCGAAGGTGTGAGACAAAGGGAGTGAAGAGTTGCGGATTGTGAAACCAGATCTCGGGATGTAGGGGGAGGGGAGAAATAGGAGCGAGTCCAAGTGGGGCACAGTGTGGAGGGAGGAGGGGCAGGGTTTTATATTTGGGGGTTGAGGGGGAGAGCGGGTTGTCTAAAACTGGAGAATTCAATGTACATACCGTCGGGTTGTAAGCTGCCCGAGCAGAATATGAGGTGCTGTTCCTCCAGTTGGGTTCAAGCATCTTGATGTTTTGGTGCCAGGCACACTGGGTGATAATTCCTGTGCTTGCATGAATAGACCGAGGACCCAGTTCTTGCCCTTCCATGAAAGTCACTGGCCCCAGGTTCCTGCAGGTTGAACATTACCTGGCTCTGTTTCCTGCACTTCCCTGAAACTTACTGGGTTCACTGGAGAAAGTTATTATACTATGGCATTATAGAAGATCTTTTCAAATAATCTTTAAAAGAGTGTGGAATTTGGAATTACATCCAAAGATCAAGAAAGTCTGCTGATCAGCCACCATCGTCAGATAAAGTTTTACTTTAGCTGTAATAAATCAGTAAGAAATGCCATTGCTTGGAGATGCTCCAACGAGCTCATTTGTGCTTTACCCTGAAATGTTAACGTTTTTTTCCTCCACTGACGCTCCCTGACCTGCTGAGAATTCCAGCATTTCTTGTTTTAATTTCATATTTGCAGTATCTGCAGTTTATCCTCATTATACTTTGTGGCAGCTTTTTGAAGAATTATATAAGATTAAAGTCTCTTTAAATAATCACTGTTTTGCAGCGCCTACAGAAAATCTTGGACAAGGATGAATTCCTGAGGGTACAAGTGGAAGGGGGTGGATGCTCAGGGTTCCAGTACAAGTTCATGCTGGATAAAACTATAAACCCAGATGACAGGTAAAAAAAAAATTGCTGAGTTTTATTTGGTGTTATCACCATTTTATTTTTTGCTGGATCACAGTATTCTCCCACTATCACACATGTGTGGTTCCATAATAGGCAATGACTTCTTAGAGCGCTGTGTGTTTGGATGGATGAAGTTCGAGAGAGGTGATTTTAGAATCAATTAATATATGCAATTCTTTGAAGCTAGTACTGCACGTGTAATGTGTCTACAAAGTGGATACATCTTTGAATGGAATCTCATTAATCATTTGATAATACTTTGGACTTTAAATATTTGGAAAAGGTGAAATCTTTGTGTGCTTATTGAGAAATTACCATCGAGATGCAGTTCAAAGGGGGTAATTTCAAGTGTACATGACAAACAACTGTCATATCTGGGCATTTTCTCTAAATTTCATGTCTAGCTCCAGATTTTGTCAATGGAAATTTCTCCCCATCCCCATCCCTCCCCACAGAACCTCCAGAGCTTTCATCCAGTCTGAAGAAGGGTATGAACCCAAAATGTCACCCATTCCTTCTCTCCAGAGACACTGCCTGTCCTGCTGACACTGCCTCTCCAGCATTTTGTATTTATCTTCTAGCTTTCAAAAAATCATCCATAGTATATGCTGTACCAGTATTGTGTGGTGTATTGTAAACAACTTCTCAAATTTCTGTCATATCTCATTGGATTATGGATGGCAACAAATTACATTCCTTATATAAAGAACCACTTTCAACCAGGAATAATCACATTGTTTACACCAGTGCTTCTTAAACTATTTTAGTGTCATTCACCCTTGAGTCTTTGTCACTAAATTTCATTCGCCCTCGACTAAATTTTCTTACGTTTTTTGGTAATTTTCGTATTATTCTCCCCTTGTGTATAATTTTAAATATAATTTATTTCGTCACGTGCACAAAACATAAATTAACTAATTTCTGAAGTGTTTATTTTATTCAACTTTTTGAAGATCCTAAAAATATGTAAAGAAAACTAGGAGTGAAAAAAAAAGAAGTTTAATGGAGTTGGGAAATCATTCTATTAGAAAACATTCCAACGTCTAAACACTGGGCTTCAGCCCCATCCTACCCTTTCGGGCTTTGATTACTGCAGTTTTTTTTGGAAAACTAGCTCAAAAAACCATGGAGTACCAGTATGCGATTTAATATATTAGTATCCAACTAATATAACTTTCTATAACTCTCCCCGATGAAAGCTCATAATACCACCAACTTACAACTTTGACAGCTAAATTCAAAGTCAAGTCAAAAGAGTTTATTGTCATGTGTCCCTGACAGGACAATGAAATTCTTTCTTTGCATAGCACAACAGAACATAGTAGGCATTGATTACAATTATATACGTATTACACACATTAATTAATAAATTAATAAAGTGCAAATACAGATGGAGGGGTATTAATGTTCAGAGTTTTGTCCGAGCCAGGTTTAATAGCCTGTATGGCTGTGGGGAGGTAGCTATTCCTGAACCGGGTCGTTGCAGTTCTCAGGCTCCTGTACCTTCTACCCAAAGGTAGCAGGGAGATGAGTGTGTGGCCAGGGTGGTGTGGGTCCTTGATGATGCTGCCAGCCTTTTTGAGGCAGCGACTGCGGTAGATTCCCTCGATGGAAGGGAGGTCAGAGCTGATGATGGACTGGGCAGTGTTTACTACTTTTTGTAGTCTTGTCCTCTCCAGGGCGCTCAAGTTGCCGAACCAAGCCACGATGCAACCGGTCAGCAAGCTCTCTACTGTGCACCTGTAGAAGTTAGAGAGAGTCCTCTTTGACAGACCGACTCTCCGTAATCTCAGGAAGTAGAGGCGCTGATGAGCTTTCTTAATAATTGCATCTGTGTTCTCGGACCAGGAAAGATCTTCACAGATGTGCACGCCCAGGAATTTGAAGCTCTTGACCCTTTCAACCATCGACCCGTTGATATAAACGGGACTGTGGGTCCCCATCCTACTCCTTCCAAAGTCCACAATCACTTCCTTGGTTTTGCTGGTGTTGAGGGCCAGGTTGTTGTGCTGGCACCATATGGACAGTCGCTCGATCTCTCTTCTATACTCTGACTCATCCCCATCAGTGATACGTCCCACAACAGTGGTGTCGTCAACGAACCTGATGATGGAGTTCGCACTATGACCGGCTACGCAGTCATGAGTATAGAGTTAGTACAGCAGGGGGCTGAGCACGCAGCCTTGAGGTGCTCCCGTGCTGATTGTTATAGAGTTTTGACACATTTCCACCAATACGAACAGACTGTGGTCTGTGAATGAGGAAGTCGAGGATCCAAATGCAGAGGGATGCGCAGAGACCCAGTTCTGTGAGTTTGGTAACCAGCTTGGAGGGGATGATGTGTTAAATGCCGAGCTGTAGTCAATGAATAACAGCCTGACATATGAGTTTTTGTTGTCCAAGTGGTCCAGAGCGGAGTGGAGGGCCAGCGAGATCGCGTCCATCGTTGATCTGTTGTGGTGGTAAGCGAACTGCAGTGGGTCCAGGTTTTTGCTACACAAAGTAAAGTTACAGTTCAACAGTTGCCTACGGTGATCCTCCAGTGCTGCCATTTATAAATTTATGATCCCACTAGCTCGTCTGGTCCTCCCTAAAAGGTTATATTACAGTAAATTTGGGAAATATCCTGCTACTTTGAAATTAGAAAACTGTAGGTAGAGAGAAAAAAAACATCAAATTTCCAGCTCCACTGCCATTAAAACCAATAAGAGCTTACTAACCACTTTAATGGCAATGCCTTTTTTAAGCACAGAAAAAAAAATCGGACTAAATTAAGTCACTCACCCCTCTAGTTTAATTCACCCCAAAATAATTTAATTTGCCCTTGGGTGAACCATTCACCAGTTTAAGAAGCACTGGTTTACACCACTGAGCTTTGGAAGGACATGAAAGTATCTTTAATAAAGCTTGATACTGTGTTTGTATGTTGTACAACTTAAACACAATATGGTGCAAATGCTGCAATGTGATTTATAAGACGGTTACCTGATAAGCGATCCTCTCAAAGTGTATGCAACCTGCTATTGTGATCTTGAGTTTGTATCTGGTATTAAATAAATTTATGGCTTATTATGTTATGTGGAATAAAACACATTTCTGGAAGATGTGTAATTTTCTGCTCTACACTTGTCTTTGCAAATTAGGGTAATTGAACAGGATGGCGCTTGTATTGTCATTGATTGTGACAGTCTGGAGTACTTGAAGGGAGGCACAGTGGACTACAACGAGGAACTGATCCGGAGTTCATTCCAAATATTGCACAATCCGCGGGCAGAGCACGGATGTTCCTGTGGGAGCTCTTTTTCCATCAAACTCTGAAGTGTGGCGGCTTATTCTTCATCCAGCAAGTTTTTAAAAAGTTGCTTACAGACGTTAAGCCTGGCCAAAAAAAAACCCCCAAATGCTGAGTCAAGCTGAAAACAAAACAATGTGATATTGTAACCTTGTTGAAGATTACAAAGAGAACAATTCTGAGCAGAACATTGCAGTTATATTATTTATACTTTGTAATGCAATTGGGCAAGATATTTTGAAACAGAATGTGCTTGCAGCTGCAAGGCTTGCACAATGTTTTCTTTCCTTTACATGAAGGCCTTGTGCTTTTTCAAATTGAAATAATAAGGCATTAAATTATCAAATCTTAGTTAAATAATATCTCACCCACAGCCCAATGAAATGGAAAACTGGGTGCAGTGCATCTTACCTGAAGTAACATCCAGTTTTGTGCTTATCTGCTGGGAGACCTCTTTGGAAATAAATGAATTGCTGGTCAAATGGACTTTAATCTCAACCTGTAACAATGGCATTTACTGCTCATTCAGATCCCAGTAAAATACCTGGCAACAGCCAAGATTCAACTTTTTAATTAGATTTAAGCACTTTAGGTCTATCTTGGCTCCAAAAGATCTATTACTAAGATTGGGTATGTTGAAGAGTTACTGAATCTACATAATTTTCAAACATTGTATTTATCAGACGGTGTTTCATAAAGTTGGGTATTGCCTGATTTAGTTTTGTCATTTTTGAACCATAACATCCAGAGGAGATACTTCAGTCCATTCTCCCTCTAAGAGACCAGTTCCATTATTCCAACTCCCTGCCCCTTTATACAAATGTTACTGTGACTATTTAATCTATTCCTCTTTGGGAATACTATTCATTCTGCTTGCACCACCATTTCAGATATTGCATTTCTTTAAAAAGAAATTGACTTCTCCCTATCAACGATTTGGTTTGTCATTTGCCTTAAATTTGTCTCTGTGGGTGAACCTTCCTGCTAGTAGAAACAATTTCATCTTGTACCCTTGTGGAGCCCCCTTTTAATTTGCGTACCTTTGAACACCCTTCAATACTTCACTGCATCGTGAAGATTGATATCAGCTTCTCTAGTCTGTACTTATGTTCTAAGAATAATCCTAAATGTGATGTGCTACCTGGTACAAAATAGTAACTCTAGTCTGCATTGTCATATGCTTCATGTCAGCTGAACTGAGGCTGGTTCTCACCAAATCCTAAAGTTCCATCGTTTTTATTCGTCTCACCCGCTTTCCACCAATACCACCCAAGTGGGTCTCCCTTTTAAAAAAAGAATGGTGTGATTACCATAATGCATACATTCACTAATGTTTAAAAAAAAAAAAAAGAGAGCTGCCTCACCCGCTGAGTTACTCCAGCTTTTTGTGTCTACCTTTGATTTTAACCAGCATCTGCAGTTCTTTCTCAAACATTGAGCCAACTTTGTTTAGGTTTGAATTTATTATTGTCACGTGTACTGAACGTGACAGTGTGCTGTCCAATCAAATTAGATAATTCTTCACATGAATACAATCAAACCAAATATGTGCAAAAGGTAAAGCAAAGAGAAAGATACCAGCATGCTGAATATATTTCTCAGCATTTTAGTGCAACAGTTCCAGAGAAAAAGTCTGATATCTACAATCAGGTTAGTTGGGGAATTGGGCCTGTACCCTAGCTTATAGAAGAAGCATTCAGATGTCTGATAACAGTGGGGAAGAAGCTTTTACTGAGTCCTGATAGTATGCCTTTCAAGCTTTTAGAATTTAGCCTCTAGACTTTAGGAGATTGAGAGGGGATCTTAGATAAACTTACAAAATTCTTAAGGGGTTGGACAGGCTAGATGCAGTAAGATTGTTCCCGATGTTGGGGAAGTCCAGGACAAGGGATCACAGCTTAAGGATAAGGGGGAAATCCTTTAAGACCGAGATGAGGAAGACTTTTTTCACACAGAGAGTGGTGAGTCTCTGGAACTCTCTGCCACAGAGGGTAGTTGAGGCCAGTTCATTGGCTATATTTAAGAGGTAGTTAGATGTGGCCCTTGTGGCTAAGGGGATCAGAGGGTATGGAGAGAAGGCAGGTACGGGATACTGAGTTGGATGATCAGCCATAATCATATTGAATGGCGGTGCAGGCTCGAAGGGCCGAATGGCCTACTCCTGCACCTAATTTCTATGTTTCTATGTAAGCTTTTATATCTTCTGCCTGAATGGAGTGGGGAGAAGAAGAAATAACCAGGGTGGGAAAGATCCTTAATTATGTTGGCTGCCCCTCCAAGGCCACATGAAGTCAGTGGTGGGGAGTCTGTTCTGTGTGATAGATTGGGCTACATCCACAACTCTGTAATTTCTGCAGAACAGTTCCCAAAACAAGCTCTAATGCAACATGACAGAATGCTTTCTATAACATATCTGTAGAGGTTTGTAAGAATCATTCGACACATGTCGAATTTCCTCAGTCTCCTGAAGAAGTAGAGGCATTGGTGTGTCTTCAATGTAGTTGGACCACAGATCCACAGATGATGCGGTCTCCCAGGTTCTGCACACCGCTCTCTCACACCTTGACAGCCAGAAGGGGGAGGGGGCTATGTGAGGATGCTGTTCATTGACTTCAGCTCAGCTTTCAATATGATAGTTCCCACCAGACTAGCTGAGAAGCTGCTGAAACTGGGGCTTAACGCTCCCCCGTGTGCCTGGGTCCTGGACTTTCTCACCGCTAGACCTCAGGTGGTCAAGATGGGGAGACATACCTCCAACCCCCTCACCCTGAACACAGGATCCCCCCAGGGTTGCGTCGTCAGCCCCCGACTGTACTCCCTGTACACACATGACTGTGTGGCCAGGTTCAGCTCCAACTCCATCATCAGGTTTGCTGATGACACTGTGGTGGTGGGCCTGATCTCTGATTACGATGAGAAGGCCTATCTGGAGGAGGTGGCTGACCTGGCACTGGTGTCAGGACAACAGCCTCCTCTTGAATGTCACTAAAACTAAGAAGCTGATTGTGGACTTTAGAAGGGCACAACATCCGAGGATGTACACGCCACAGGAGATAAATGGGATTACTGTGGATAGGGTGAGCTGCTTTAAATACCTGGGAGTCCACATCACAGAGGATCTGACACGGACAACACACACTGCCGCGTTGGTGAGTAAGGCAAGGCAGCGCCTTTACCACCTCAGGCAGCTGAGGAAATTCAGTCTCTCTGAGGATCCTTCAGTTCTTCTAACCTGGGGCTGTAGAAAGCATCCTGTCCAGCAACATCACAAACTGATTTGGGAACAGCTCTGCCTAGGACAGGAAAGCTCTGCAGAGAGTAGTGCGTTCGGCCGATCGCACTTTGAGAAGTACACTCGCTTCCATGCAGGACCTATACACCAGGAGGTGCAAATCCAGAGCCAGCAACAGTATGGGGGACCCCTACCACCCCAGCAACAGACTGTTCCAGCTGCTACGGTCAGGCAAACGCCTCCGCTGTCGTCTTCCCACAGGCCATCAGGACTGTACACTCTTATCTCACCAGGTACTAATTTACTGTAATAATTTACTGTTGTGTTGTGTCTTTTGTAAAAAAATATTTTCTAATGTAAATACTTATTCTGATCAGTTGTGTAGTTTTTGCACAATCCGTGGGCATTGCCACTTTCATTTCACTGCGCATCTTGTACGTGTATGTGACGAATAACGTTGACTTATCTTGGTAATATATATACCTGGGAACTCTCAACCATTTCCACTTTGGCATCATCGGTGCTGATTGGGGCCTGTACCTCCCGAAATACATGCTTCCTGAAGTCAATAACTAGCTCCTTTTGACTTGCTGACATAGAGGGAGAAGTTGGCTTGAAGCCATGTTCCTAGGCTCTCCATCTCCTTCCTGTACTCCGTCTCATCGTTGTTCATGATCTGGCCCACCACAGTGGCGTCCTCTGCTACGGTCAGGCAAGCGCCCCCGCTGTCACGCAGCAAAAGCAGAGCGGGTGAGACGGAGTTTCTTTCCACAGGCCACCAGGACTGTAAACTCTGATCTCACCATGGCGTCAATACTGTTGTGTCTTTTTTTAATGTGAATACTGGTTCAGTTCTGTTCTTTTGCGCAATCCCGCAGGCATTGCCACTTTCATTACACTGTACATCTTGTATGGCTGTGTGACAAATAAAGTTGACTTGACTTGACCTGTAGGTGGAGTCCGAGCAGTTTTTGGCCGCGTAGTCACAAGTGTGTGGATAATATATTAGCCATCTGAGAACGCATGCTCGCAGGGTACTACTGCTGAGAATTATCGTGGAGGAGGTGTTATCGCCTATCCTTGCTGATTGTCACGTCAGGGTGATTTTACCATTATCAGTTTGCATGATGCTGGCAGCAGAATGTGAAGTAAAGTTATGAAGCCTTGTCCCAATACTACCAGTATTTAATATAATGGGAACACCGTCTATGAGAAAATGTATCTTCTTGTCATCTACACTGTTCCTTGAGATCTGTTAGTGCAATGTTCTGTTCTGTCCTCAAGATTCTGCTGCTCAGACCGACATGTCCTCATACTGAGTTGACGTATTAAATTTAGTTTATATGAAGATAAAGTTTCTTGGATGAAAATAGAGGTGTTATTCATATTTAAAATATCTCTGTATGGTGAAATTATTTGTGCCGCATTTCTGTTTCCATATCTTCATCAGTTTAGACACAAGATGCTGGAGTAACTTAGCCGGTCAGGCAGCATCTCTGGAGAATAGGAATAGATGAAATATCGGGTTGAGCCCCTTCTTCAGTGAGCATCAGACTTGTCACACGAAACGAGTATGACTGTCCTCTCCTCTCCATAGGGTCGTCTTCTTGTGGGTCTGCAGATGTCTGTAGAGGCCGATCTGTGATCCACATACCTTGGTGCAATGTGGACAGTGGAGACTGGTGGTTGGTAGTTGTCGAGCCTCCTTCTATGTCTCCGTGTGGTGCTGTCGCTTTGTCTCTGTGACACGGCGTAGTTCCATTTTGTGAAGTGCAGCTCCTTCCTGCACGGATTTCCTCCAGGAGCGCCTGTCCAGTGCAATGTGCTCCCAGTTGCTCGATATGATGTGGAATTTCTTCAGACTGTTCTTGATGTTGTCCTTGAAGCGTTTCTTTGGCCCGCCGGGGGCTCGCCGACCTTCCTTCAGTTGCGAGTACAGGATCTGTTTAGGGAGACGTGTGTTGGACGTGCGGATGACATGGCCGGTCCATCGAAGTTGGTTCTGCATTATTGTGGTGGTGATGCTGGTCATGTTGGCTACCTCCAAAACGCTGATGTTGGTGCGTTTGTCCTCCCAGCTGATCCTCAGAATCTTTCGTAAGAATCTTTGATGGTATTGTTCCAGGGCTCTCAGGTGCCTGCGTAGGTGGTCCACGACTTGGCTCCATAAAACAGGGTGGGAAGGATAACATAGAAACATAGAAAATAGGTGCAGGAGTAGGCCATTCAGCCCTTCGGGCCTGCACCGCCATTCAATATGATCATGGCTGACCATCCAACTCAGTATCCCGTACCTGCCTTCTCTCCATACCCCCCGACCCCCTTAACTCTGTAGACCAGCAGTTTTGCTTGAGCCTTTAGGTCTCGGTCTTCAAAGGCTATTTTCCGGAATCTGGCATAGGCTCCATTGGCTAACTTAGGCGAAGTTTATTTAATTTGTTATATTTAAGAGGGAGTTAGATAACCATATAACATATAACCATATAACAATTACAGCACGGAAACAGGCCCTCTCAGCCCTTCCAGTCCGTGCCGACCATTTGTTTTCCCCTAGTCCCATCTACCTGCACTCAGACCATACCCCTCCATTCCCTTCCCGTCCATATACCTATCCACTTTACTTTTAAATGTTAAAATCGATCCTGCCTCCACCAC
The DNA here is from genome assembly GCA_035221665.1 of Okamejei kenojei. Taxonomy (NCBI): domain Eukaryota; kingdom Metazoa; phylum Chordata; class Chondrichthyes; order Rajiformes; family Rajidae; genus Okamejei; species Okamejei kenojei. The sequence continues at coordinate 13,854,372 of CM069139.1, read as the reverse complement.
TTCTGCTGGAAGCTCATTCCACTCAGCCACCACCCTCTGAGTAAAGAAGTTCCCCCTCACGTTACCCCTAAACTTCTGTCCCTTAATTCTCATGTCGTGCCCTCTTGTTTGAATCTTCCCTACCCTCAATGGGAAAAGCTTATCCACGTCAACTCTGTCTATCCCTTTCATCATTTTAAATACCTCAATCAAGTCCCCCCTTAACCTTCTGCGCTCCAAAGAATAAAGACCTAACCTGTTCAACCTTTCTCTGTAACATAGTTGCTGGAACCCAGGCAACATTCTAGTAAATCTCCTCTGTACTCTCTCTATTTTGTTGACATCCTTCCTATAATTAGGCGACCAAAATTGTACACCATACTCCAGAATTGGTCTTACCAATGCCTTGTACAATTTTAACATTACTTCCCTACTCCTATATTCAATGCTCTGATTTATAAAGGCCAACACACGAAAGGCTTTCTTTACCACCCTATCTACATGCGATTCCACCTTCAGGGAACTATGCACAGTTATTCCTAGATCTCTCTGTTCCACAGCATTCGTCAATTCCCTACCATTTACCATGTACGTCCTATTTTGATTTGTCCTGCCAAGTGCACTTCACACTTATCAGCATTAAACTCCATCTTTCTGCCATCTTTCTGCCATCTTACAGCCCACTTTTCCAAATGGCCCAAATCTCTCTGTAGACTTTGAAAATCTACTTCATTATCCACAACACCACCTTTCTTAGTATCATCTGCATACTTACTTATCCAATTTTCCACCCCATCATCCAGATCATTGATGTACATGACAAACAACAGTGGACCCAACACAGATCCCTGAGGCACCCCACTGGTCACCGGCTTCCAACCTGACGAACAGCCATCCACCATTACTCTCTGACATCTCCCATTCAGCCACTGTTGAATCCATCTTGCTACTCCGCCATTAACACCCAAAGATTGAACCTTCTTAACCAACCTTCCATGGGGAATCTTGTCAAAGGCCTTACTGAAATCCATATAGACAACATCCACTGCTTTACCCTCATCAATTTCCCTAGTAACCACTTCAAAAAATTCAAGAAGGTTTGTCAAACATGACCTTCCAGGCACAAATCCATGTTGACTGTTCCTGATCAGACCCTGTTTATCCAGATGCTTATATATATTATCTCTAAGTATCCTTTCCATTAATTTGCCCACCACTGACGTCAAACTAACAGGTCTATAATTGCTAGGTTTATTCTTTGAACCCTTTTTAAACAATGGAACAACATGCGCAGTACGCCAATCCTCCGGCACTATTCCCGTTTCTAATGACATTTGAAATATTTCTGTCATAGCTCCTGCTATTTCTACACTAACTTCCCTCAATGTCCTAGGGAATATCCTGTCAGTACTTCCTCCTTTTTGAATCTCATAGTTTCCATAGCTACTCTACTTTTTTCCCTTTCCTCACATAGTTCAATATCCTTCTCCTTGGTGAATACCGAAGAAAAGAAATTGTTCAATATCTCCCCCATCTCTTTTGGCTCTGCAGATAACTGTCCATTCTGTCTCTCTAATGGTCCAATGTTAACCCTCGTTATCCCTTTGCTATTAATATAGCTGTAGAAACCCTTTGGATTTACTTTCACCTTTCTTGCCAGAGCAACCTCATATCTTCTTTTAGCCTTCCTAATTTCTTTCTTAAGATTCTTTTTACATTCTTTATACTCCTCGCGCACCTCATTTACTCCATGCCTCCTATAATTATTGTAGATATCTCTCTTTTTTCGAAACAAGTGTCCAATTTCCCTTGAAAACCATGACTCTTTCCAATTTTTACTATTTCCTTTCAACCTGACAGGGACATAAAGATTCTGCACTCTTACAATTTCCCCTTTAAATATCCTCCATTTCTCTTCTACATCCTTCCCATATAACAAAGTGTCCCAATTCACTCCTTTTAAATCATTACGCATTCCCTCAAAGTTAGCTTTTCTCCAATCAAAAATCTCCACCCTAGGTCAAGTTCTGACTCTCTCCATAATTATATTGAAACTAATGGTATTGTGATCACTGGTCCCGAAGTGCTCACCAACGCATACCTCCGTCACCTGACCTGCCTCATTTCCTAACAGGAGGTCCAGTACTGCCCCTTCTCTGGTCGATACCTATATGTACTGCTGCAAAAAACTATCCTGTGCATATTTTACAAACTCCAAACCATCCAGCCCATTTACAGAATGTGTTTCCCAGTCTATTTTTGGAAAATTGAAATCTCCTACAATCACTACCTTGTGCTTACTACTAATATCTCCTTACATATTTGCTCTTCAAATTCTCGCTCCCCATTTGGCGGTCTATAATACACCCCTAAAAGTGTTGCTACACCGTTCCCACTTCTCAGTTCCACCCAAATAGCCTCCCTAGACGAGCCCTCTAATCTATCCTGCCAAAGCACTGCTGTAATATCCTCTCCAACAAGCAATGCAACACCTCCATCTCTGGTCCCTCCAATTATATCACACCTGAAGCAACGAAATCCTGGAATATTTAATTTCCAATCACAGCCCTCCTGCAACCATGTTTCACTGATTGCCACAAAACCAGGCAAAACATCATATTTCCAGGTGTCAATCCAGGCTCTAAGTACATCCACCTTTCTTACAATGCTCCTAGAATTAAAATATACACATTTTAGAAACCCACCATCCCTTATTCTCTGTCTATTATCTTTTTCCTCTTTCTCGCCTACATTTTGGGTCCGAGTGCTTCCCTTCTCTACCTCTTGCCCCACACCCTGTCCCCTAGCCCCCTCTACCCGAGTCCCTCCCCCCCAGACTTTCTAGTTTAAAGTCTCCCCAGTAGCCTTTGCAAATCTCCCTGCCAGGATATTGGTCCCCCTCGGGTTCAAGTGCAACCCGTCCTTTTTGTACAGATCATGCCTTCCCCAAAAGAGGTCCCAGTGATCAATGAATCCCTGCCCACTGCACCAGTCCCTCAGCCACGCATTTATCCTCCACCTCATTCCATTCCTACTCTCACTGTCACGCGGCACAGGCAGTAATCCTGAAATCCTTACCCTGCTGTCTTTGTTCACGGCATTTTTCCTGGACATATGCCCCTGTCCCACTTAGGAAACCTGAACGGAAACCTCTGGAGACTTTGCGCCCCACCCAAGGTTTCCGTGTGGTTCCCGGAGGTTTTTGTCAGTCTCCCTAATGGTCGAAAATGGTTTTTCTTTTAAAAATCAGTAATTTTTTAGTCAAAGCCGGTTGCGATGTTAATTGCAGGTGGTTGCCGGAGGACAAAAACCTCCGGGAACCACACGGAAACTTGGGTGGGGTGCAAATTCTCCAGAGGTTTCCGTTCAGGTTTCCTAAGTGGGACAGGGGCATTAGCGTGTTGTGAATATCTTGTCTGCTGTACCTCTGGATGGGTGGAAGCCACACTGTGATTCTGGGAGTACCTCCTCAGACAGTGGTAGAAGTCGGTTTGCGACGATAGGAGCAAGGACTTTGCCTGTTGTTGACAGGAGCGAGATGCCCCTGTAGTTTCCACATTCAGCCTTGTTCCCCTTTTTGAAAATGGTCACTATTAGAGCATTCCTGAGCTCAGAGGGAAGTTATTTTTCCTAGACCTTGAGGAATAGGGCGTGGATGTGGTACAGGACCTCCGGTCTACCTTCCTTTAAGATCTCAGCTGGGATCCCATCTGGACCAGTGGCCACTTATTCTTTTTCTCCAGAGATGCTGCCTAACCCTCTGAGTCACTCCATCATTTTGTGCCTATATCCGGTGTAAACCAGCATCTACGGTTCCTTCCTGTAGGCAGTGCAGCGTAGGTTCACGAGATTGATCCCTGGGATGGCGGGACTGTCATATGAGGAAAGATTGAAAAGACTAGGCTTGTATTCACTGGAGTTTAGGATGAGGGGGGATCTTACAGAAACATATAAAATTATAAAAGGACCGGACAAGCTTGATGCAGGAACAATGTTCCCAATGTTGGGTGAGTCCAGAACCAGGAATCTTAGAATAAAGGGGAGGTCATTTAAGACTGAGCTGAGGAAAAACTTTTTTACCCAGAGAGTTGTGAATTTATGGAATTCCCTGCCACAGAGGGCAGTGTGGATTTAAGAGAGAGTTGGATAGAGCTCTAGGGGCTAGTGGAGTCAAGGGATATGGGGAGAAGGCTGGCATGGGTTATTGATAGCGGACGATCAGCCACGATCACAATGAATGGCTGTGCCGGCTCGAAGGGCCGAATGGCCTCATGCTGCTATGTTTCTATGTTTCCTACATTCTTCATGAGTTTAGTTTAGTTTTTTGGGTGGGAAGGAACTGCAGATGCTGGTTTAAACTGAAGATAGACACAAAATGCTGGAGTAACAGGCAGCTCCTCGCGACCCGAAACGTCATCCATCTTCTCCAGAGATGCTGCCTGTACTGCTGAGTTACCCCAGCATTTTGTGTCCGGTTTAGTTTATTGACAGGTGCACCGAGGTACAGTGAAAAGCTTTTATGTTGCATGCTAACCAGTCAGCGGAAAGACTGTACATGACTATAACCGAGCCATCCACAGTCTGCATGATAAAGGGAATAAGATTTAGTGCAAGGCAAAGTCCGATTAAAGATAGTCGGAGTCTCCCATGAGGTAGATAGTAGCTCAGGACCACACTGGAGTTGCGGTTAAGAAGTACCTTAGAGTGTAGAAGTCTTTGTTTGCTCTCTGATGATAGGTTTGCTCTATTTCTTCTTTAACCTAACATTTGATCTTTATTCAGAGCACTGGCCAAGTTATATAGGTGGAACTGTGCAGTCCACTACTCCTTTCTGCTCTCAATGACGCCCTCTAGTGACACATGCAAGAACTGCTATTTACAAGTGAATCAGACAATGCATCACTTAAGGGGATGCTGTGACAAATGATACAAATCTTGATTCAAGAGGCAGGCTTTAACACCTTTTTTTTGTATAATATTTTTATTAGAAGCATATCATAATCCAAACCAATACAGACTTTGTTTAACGATTACATATTATTAATATCTACTGTCATGGGGTCCCAACTATCAAAATAGCTGGGGTCCTCATTTATCACTGTTAACACTGCTTCTAATTGTTTATTTTTATTTATAGATAGAAAGAGAGGAAAATAAAAAAGAGATAATTTTTTTAAAAAAGAGTAAATTATCAATAATACAGCTTAGGAGATAGGTCTGTAGGTTATAAAATGTAACTAGTCATCTAATCCTGGATTCAAGCTTCAGTCAGGCTCCCGTGCCGGACCAATCTACCCCTTCAAATAATCTATAAATGGAGACCATGTTCTAGTGAATAATTCTGGTTTGTCAATTAAGACCAGTCTATTTTTTTCCAAATGTAGGGTCTCCAACATCTCCATAATCCACATTTTAATTGTGGGGGTTGTTGGGTTTTTCCAAATTTTTAATATTAATTTTTTCCCAATTATTATACTATAATCAAGGAAATTTCTTTGGCTTGTTGTAAGTTTTAGGCATTGTTCTGATATTTCCAATATTATTAGTTTAGGGTCAGGATCCAGTTTGGATCCTGACCCTAACAACTTTGGAAATAATTAAAAAAATATCAATCCAGAAATTTTTAATTTTTATACAATTTACAAAGGTATGGGTTAAATTAGCCACTGAATATTGACATTTGTCACATTTAGGGGAGATATTTAACACCAATTTTAAAGAACAAATACCATACAATACATTGTGAATAGTTTACATTCTCTGATAATAGATTATGTGGTTAGAACTAAAACAACACTCTGGAGAAATAAATAGCTGTACCCTCGAAGTGTTTCATGTAATTCTGTTTTTTATATGTTAGCACAACACCAGGGCATTTTTGTCCCTTTGCCCATGTCTTCTTGTGCATTAAAAAAAAAACTGGATATATTATGAGAAAAATTGATGGAGAGCCCTGCTTCTAATTTTTTTTTTTAAAGATGAGAAATAATAGCATTTGAAAAACTTATAAAATGCAAACTTAAAGTTGCCTGCAAGCTATTTTAAGTGCCCTTCTGCCAATGTATGGTGGTCTAAGCATTATTAGAGGAAACGGGGGACTTATTTTTGGCTTTGAAAATGAAAATTGGGCAGGATATAAAAGTTGGACTCCTAATTGGTTGTTGCTCATCTAAAGTCTACACTCACATTGAAACATATAGAGAGCCTTAACTGAGATGGTGCAGGAAGGATCAAAGAACGGGCAAGCTTTAGTGCAAGCTTTAGTGAAACCTGCAAGAACGTATACAGGAACATCTATAAATGTTATTACCTGAAGTTCAACATGGAGAAAAGTGCTCTGGTTTTCTTTCATTTCCACTTAGGATGTAACGTTAATACTGCTAGACAGTTGACAAGAGGAAATTTCTATCTTACTTTGACCTCAATCTGACTTCCCGTCAGATTTAGATTTGTTAAAAACAAGCCTATTGAATAGTATGTTATCAAATGCAGAACTTTGTCCTGATAAAAGAATGTTATCAGGAGAACTGGGATTGACCTCTGTTTGAGTTAGAAGCAGAAGTGAAAGCACTCCAACAGAAGGGTCTCGACCCGAAACGTCGCCTATCTCCTTCGCTCCTTAGATGCTGCTGCACCCGCTGAGTTTCTCCAGCTTTTTGTGTAACCCAACAGATTTAAACGTTGCTGATTTTTGTTCCAAAGAAAAAGGTAAGATAAGTTGTTTTGCACCCAGCGCTACAATGGCTGTCATTCTAGCATGTGGAAAAATTGTAAATGCTTTATTTTATGTGATAATAAATACATTGCACTCTTCGAGCTGTTTTTAATGCACCCTGGTGTATGCTGGCTAGATCTGCTAAAATATTTTCCATACCATTAAATAACAGGACATTGTAAAATACAGCATCCAGTTAATGTGGCAAGGTTGGAGATGTACATTTTGTGCGTGTGCTGTGTTTCATTGGGTGTCAGCCTTGGCTCTGTGGCAAGACTCTAGCTCTCCAGAAGATTGTATGCTCAAGGCTAGAGCACCAGACAACTCTGGGCCTGTTGTTTAAGAAGGAACTGCAGATGCTGGAAAATCAAAGGTGGACAAAATGGCTGGAGAAACTCAGCGGGTGCGGCAGCATCTATGGAGCGAAGGAAATAGGCAACGTTTTGGGCCAAAATCCTTCTTCAGACTGTCTGAGTTTCTCCAGCACTTTTGTCTAGCTCTAGGCCTGTACTTGCTGGGGTTTAGACGGGTGAGGGGAGAACTCATAGAAACTCAGTCTGAAGAAGGGTCTCGACCCAAAACATCACCCATTCCTTCTATCTAGAGATGCTGCATGTTCTGCTGAGTTACTCCAGCATTTTGCGTCTGTCTCATAGAAACTTATCATATAATGTACTGTCCACCATAAGATCATTATAATGTACAATGATCTTCCATTACCTTTGCTTCCAGAGCCTCTCTAGATTAGGAAGGACGGCAATAATGTTGCTTTATACCAAAGACAGACACAAAATCGAAGCTTACCAAATAGTGAAAGGGCTGGACAGAGTGGACGTGGAGAGGATGTTTCCACTAGTGGGAGAGTCTAGGACCAGAGGGAACAGCCTCAGAATAAAAGGACTAATCTGCAGAAAGGAGATGGGGAGGAATTTCATTAGTCAGAGGGTGGGTGAATCTGTGGAATTCTTTGCCACAGAAGGCTGCGGAGGCCAAGTCAATCGATATGTTCAGAGCAGAGATAAATAAATTCTTGATTAGTACGGGTGTCAGGAGTTACGGGGAGAAGGCAGGAGAATGGGGTTATGAGGGAGAGATAGATCAGCCATGATTGAATGGCGGAGTAGACTCGATGGGCCGAACGGCGTAATTCCACTCCTATTACTTATGACCTTATGGCCATACCTTTAGAAAGAGGATGAGGTGAAGTCTGTGCAGCCAGAGGGTGGTGAATCTGTGGCATTCTTTGCCACCGATGGTAGTGGCCAGGTCATTGGGTATTCTCAATGCGGAGACTGACAGGTACTTGATTAGTAAGGGTGTTGAAAGTTACGGGGAGAAGGCAGGAGAATGGGCTTTTTGAGGGGAAAATAAATCAGCATGATTGAAAGGTGTAGTAGACTCGATGGGCCGAATGGCTTTATTTCTGTCCCTACGACTTATGAATCTGCCCCAGAGACTTGAGTGTATGTTCCAGCTTTGTGGAGCTGTTCCAAGGAAATCTAGTACTGACAGAAAAATCATCTCAACATTGCAAGGTTCAGATATAGCCGTGTGATATTTACAGTAAAACTCAAAAGAATATTTAAAGAGAGTTAGATTTAGCTCTTGGGGCTAAAGGAATCAAGGGATATGGGGGAAAAGCAGGAACGGGGTTCTAATTTTAGATGATCAGCCGTGATCATATTGAATGGTGGTGCAGGCTCGAAGAGCCGAATGGCCTACTCCTGCACCTATTTTTCTATGTTTCTAACCCAGAATTACAAAGGAAAATGTTGTGGTCCCACTTGCAGGATAACCACTTTTTTCCTTCAATACAATGCAAACCCACTCAGAAAAATAGTAAAGGGTTTAAAATAAACAGTGGTTGCCAAGTGGTCTGTCAAGCTGCTCATAAGAGCATAAGAGATGGGAATAGAATTAGGCCATTCGGCCCATCAAGTCTACTCTGCCATTTAATCATAGCTGATCTATCTCTCCCTCCTAACCCCATTCTCCTGCCTTCTCCCCACAACCTCTGACACCCGCACTAATCAAGAATCTATCTATCTCTGCCTTAAATATATCCACTGACTTTGCCTCCACAGCCTTCTGTGGCAAAGAATTCCACAGATTCACCACCCTATGACTACAGAAATTCCTCCATCTCCTTCCTAAAATAACATCCTTTAATCGGAGGCTGTGACCTCTAGTCCTGGACTCTCCCACTAGTGGAAACATCCTCTCCACATCCACTCTACCCAAGCCTTTCACTATTCTGTATGTTTCAAATAGGTCCCCCCCTCATTCTTCTAAACCCCAGCGAATATAGGCCTAGTGCCGTGAAACTCTCATCACATGTTAACCTACTCATTCCTGGGATCAGTCTTGTAAATCCTGGTGTTTATAACTCCGTGTCTTTGAATCTCCAAAGAGACAGAACATAATTATAAATATGATTCTTCATTAAAGTTGTTACCACTGAAATATCTTTGACTGCAATCTTGGGCAACCATCAGCTCGATCATAGTACAAGCTCCTTGAATATGATGCCCTCTGACAGCTTATGCAGCCTTTTCCTGCTCATGCATACAAACCTGACAATCCCCCAACTGTGCAGGTTTATGCGGTAAAGTAAGATACACTTACACTAGGAGGCATGTAATTGCCAGTCTCAATGATCTAGCTAATTAAACTCATTTTCTACAGCAGCTTCATATGAAAATATATCCTAAATGTGTAGTTGTGCTGACACTGCAATGATTACAGACACAAAATGCTGGAGTAACTCAGCGGGGCAGGCAGCATCTCTAGACGGAATGAATGGGTGCCGTTTCGTGTTGAGACCTTTCTCACTCCAATGATTATCCTGACCCAATACTTGTATGACATCTGATTTGGTAGTTACTAGACCAGGTGGGACACGTTGGGTCCCGGTCAAACCGGAGGCCTGGTCCCCCAACGCAACCCGTTCCCCCGACGCCATGTTTGACCGCTCACCCGTCCCCCAACTCAACCCATTCCCCAACGTAAGATTCCACCACTCACCCGTTCCCCCAACGCAACCCGTTCCCCCAACGCAATATTCCACCACTCACCCATAGCCCCCAACTGTGCAGGTCAGCTCATTTTTAACGCAATATTCGACCATTCACCCATAGCCCCCCACGGGAGCCATACAAAACCTGGGATGAAGGAGCTAGCTTACAATAAGGAAAGATATGGCAGTGGCATTTAAGAGACTTTTAGATATGCATTGTGGATATGTAGGGATATTGATTATGTGCAGGTAGTTATGAATTGGTCTTGGCATCATGCTCAGCACAGGTAATGAGGACCAATGGGCCTATTCCTGTGCAGTACTGATTTTATGAAAGGCTGTTTTTATGAGGTAAACAAAATTGTAGACTTCCATTGGGACCGGGGTATGGAAAGAAAATGTCTGAGAGTAATCATAGAAACATAGAAAATAGGTGCAGGAGGAGGCCATTCGGCCCTTCGAGCGTCATTGTGATCATGGCTGATCGTCCCCAATCAATAACCCATGCCTGCCTTCTCCCCATATCCCTTAATTCCACTAGCTCCTAGAGCTCTATCTAACTATCTCTTAAATCCATCCAGTGACTTGGCCTCCGCTGCCCTCTGTGGCAGGGAATTCCACAAATGCACAACTCTCTGGGTGAAAATGTTTTTTTCTCACCTCAGTCTTAAATGGCTTCCCCTTTATTTTAAGACTGTGGCCCCTGGTTCTGAACTCGCTCAACATTGGGATGAATGTTGTGGTGGATGTTTGTGTTAAATTTTTATTGTGTATTGTGTGTTCATTTTTATTGTACCGCTGCTGGCAAATTCATTTCACTGCACTTTATTGTGTATGTGATGAATAAATCTGACCACTGACTATTGACCCAACCCAGGCCTCTGGCGCTGTTTTGGCAGCATTTTTCCTGCATCTAGCTTGTCCAGTCCTTTTATAATTTTATATGTTTCTATAAGATCCCCCTCATCCTTCTACACCAGTGAATACAAGCCTGGTCTTTTCAATCTTTCCTCATGTGACAGTCCTGCCATCCCAGGGATCAATAGCGTGAACCTACGCTGCACTGCCTCAATCACAAGGATGCCTTTCCTCAAATTAGGAGACCAAAAATGGACACAATGCTCCAGATGTGGTCTCACCAGAGCCCCTATACAACTGTAGAAGAACCTCTTTACTCCTATACTGAAATCCTCTTGTTATGAAGGCCAACATTCCATTAGCTTTCTTCACTGCCTGCTGTACCTGCACGCCAACTTTCAGTGACTGGTGTACAAGGACACCCAGGTCTCGCTGCATTTCTCCCTTGCCTAACCTAACCCCATTGAGATAATAATCTGCCCCCTTGTTTTTGCCGCCAAAGTGGATAACCTCACATTTATCTATATTATACTGCATCTGCCACGCATCTGCCCACTCACTCAACCTGTCCAGGTCCCCCTGCAACCTAACATCCTCTTCACAGTTCACACTGCCATCCAGCTTTGTGTCATCCGCAAACTTGCTAGTGTTGCTCCTAATTCCCTCTTCCAAATCATTAATATATATGATAAACAGTTGCGGCCCCAACACCGAGCCTTGCAGCACTCCACTCGCCACTGCCTGCCATTCTGAAAGGACCCGTTCACTCCTACTCTTTGCTTTCTGTCTGCCAACCAATTTTCTATCCATGTCAACACGCTTCCCCCAATACCATGTGCTCTAATTTTAGTCACCAGTCTCCCGTGCGGGACTTTATCAAAGGCTTTCTGAAAGTCTAAATACACTGGCACCCCTTCATCCATTTTACTTGTCACATCCTCAAAAAACTCCAGAAGATTAGTCGAGCATGATTTCCCTTTCATAAATCCATGTTGACTTGGACTAATCCTTTTACTGCTATCCAAATGCCCCATTATTACCTCTTTAATAATTGAATCCAGCATTTTTCCCACCACCGAAGTCAGGCTAAATGGTCTGTAATTCCCGTTTTCTCTCTTTCTTGAAAAGTGGGATAACGTTAGCTATCCTCTAATCCACAGGAACTGATCCTTAATCTATTGAACATTGGAAAATAATCACCAATGCGTCCACTATTTCTATAGCCACCTCCCTGAGTACCTGTTCAACTCTTCTGCCATTTCCTTGTTCCCCATAATAATTTCACCCGTGTCTGCCTTCAAGGGACCCACATTTGACTTTGCTACTCTTCTTCCCTTAACATATTTAAAGAAGCTTTTACTGTCCTTCTTTATATTCCTGGCCAGCTTCCCTTTGTACTTCATTTTTTCAGACCGTATTGCCCGGTTTGTTTCCTTCTGTTGTCCTATGAAAGTTTCCCAACTGTTAGGTTGTATTGGATGACTTGTGGTAAGAGCATCGAAGTATAAAGTGGGTGCACATTGTGTTACGATTACCCCTATTATTTAAATTGGTGACATCGAATTAGATAACCATTGCAAAGTAATAACACAGATTTTACACATTTACTAACTTTTGAATGTTTCTGAAATTGGAAAAGACAGCTCAAAAATAAATTGGGCTTGGTGGGTGATTTGGCAAGCAGTGGCAATGAAATTCAACTCTTACAACTGGAAGGTGCTGCACATAAAGAATAAATTACACGTTCCATAAAAAGAAATTGAGAACTGCTAGGTATTGCCTTGATGTTAAATGTGCAGTCATTCAACAAAGACAAACGAGTGCTGAATTACAAACTCAATTTCATAAAAGTCGTGGAGATTGTGTACTTTTTTGATTTTTATATTTTTATTATAGAAACAAAATAATAACAAAGTACATTATTTTGCAATGATGAAAATACATGATATTAATGATATATTCGTACTGTTAATAATATTTGTATTATTATTGATTATAAATTTTAAGATTATGTATTTTATATAATTGAGTATACATGGTACTAGTAATACATTCATAATATTAGTAATATACTCGTACTGTTGATAATATTTGTATTGTCACTGATTTTGAAATGTAGGACCATATTTTTTTATAATTGAAAATACATAATACTAGTAACACCTTCATGATATTCATTATATATTCATAGTTAATAATATTTGTATTATCATTGATTTTAAAATTTAAAATTATATATTTTATATAATTGAAAATACATGATACTAATAATACTTTCATGAAATTAGTAATATTTATATTCGTATTGATATTAAAAATTTAAGATTATGTGTTTCTATACATTTTTCTAATTTTTTATAAAAGTATGAAAAAATAGAGAAAAAGAGTGTGAAAAGTTTGATGGAGAATGGAGTATTAATCATTAATCCGTCCTTGGAGATATATTCATGATTTATTATATAAATCCTTGAGTTAAACATTAAACTTTGGTAACAGAACCAATGATAACTCAAACATTTTGGACTGAAATTTTTGAAATTTTCACAAAAGTATTTAAAATAAAACTGACTCCAAAAGCAGACTGGATTATCTTCAGGATATCGGAAGATAGCCCTGAATTAAATGTGTTTCAAAAGACTCTATTTGAATATGGCTTAATAACTGGAAAAAAGCTAATCTTAAAATTCTGGAAAAATACTCCTATACCAACAGTTAATATGTGGATTTCAACTATGTTTGAAACACTACATTTATAAATCTACCACAAGGATAAGATGCAAGAATACCTTAAAAAATTACCGGTGTCGGGTCTTGGTAAAGGGGGAAGAAAAACTGCCGAGTTGGTAGACTCCTTTTGCAAGATGTTTATAATAAAGTAACTGGCTTTTCTCCTTTCCTTCTCTATCTTTCCCTTTTTCTTTTTTTTTTCCTCTCCAGGGTCTTAATTTCCAGTCTCTAACTCTTCAAGGGTTTCTTTTCCCTTTGTCACGCTTTTGCACTTTCACATCTCTTTTTCACTTTTCTACTTTCTTTGCTGGTATTTCTCTCTCTTTTCTAAAGCCTTAAAAAAAATTAAGGGGTACAATGACTGTAATACAATATAAGGGATGTACACTGATGTAACTTACGGTACCTCTAATCTATAAAGATATTAAAAAAAAGAACCAATGATAGCATACAAGCACTGAAGATACTGCTAAAAATTAAGACTTTGGTTAGGCTGTATATAGTGAATTGCATGCAATTCTTGTGTTCCCGCCCCCCCTTCCTCATTATAGGAAGGATGTGAAGGCTTTTGAGAAGGTGCAGAAGAGGTTTCCCACAACGTTGAGGTATACGGAGAGGTTGGACATATTTGGATTATTTTTTTAGACAATAGACAATAGGTGCAGGAGCCAGCACCGCCATTCAATGTGATCATGGCTGATCATCCCCAATCAGTACCCCGTTCCTGTCTTCTCCCCATATCCCCAACTCTGCAATCATTAGGAGCCCCATCTAGCTCTCTCTTGAAAGTATCCAGAGAACCGGCCTCTAGAATGCCAGGCGTTGAGGGGAGGCCTCATAGTAGTATATGAAATTATGGGAGGCATAAATAAGATAAACACATTTTTCCCTAGGATGGAAATCTCAAGGAATGGAGGGTATAGGTTAAAGTGAGAGGGACAAAGATGTTTGAGGCATATTTTTTACACCAAGACTGGTGGATGCCTGGAACGTACTGCCAGGGATGGTGGTGGAGGTGGATTTGAATGTGGTATTTAAGAGGCTATTAGATAGGAACATAGATACGGTTCACATGCAGACAGAGGATATTAGTTTCAACTGGCAACATGTTCTGCATGGACATTGTGAGCCTAAGGGCCCATCCCTATGCTATGCTGTTCTATTCCATGAGATAGGAACTACAAACATGGCGTGTGATGTTAGAGATCTGAATTGTTGACTTTAGAAAGAACAGAGGGGGCAGACACACCCCCATCCATATAAACGGGACTGAGGTGGAGCGGGTCTCCAACTACAAATTCCTCGGGGTACACATCTCGGAGGATCTGTCCTGGTCCCTCAACACCTCCAAAACATAGAAACATAGAAACATAGAAACATAGAAATTAGGTGCAGGAGTAGGCCATTCAGCCCTTCGAGCCTGCACCGCCATTCAATATGATCATGGCTGATCATCCAACTCAGTATCCCGTACCTGCCTTCTCTCCATACCCTCTGATCCCCTTAGCCACAAGGGCCACATCCAACTCACTCTTAAATATAGCCAATGAACTGGCCTCAACTACCCTCTGTGGCAGAGAGTTCCAGAGACTCACCACTCTCTGTGTGAAGAAAGTCTTTCTCATCTCGGTCTTAAAGGATTTCCCCCTTATCCTTAAGCTGTGACCCCTTGTCCTGGACTTCCCCAACATCGGGAACAATCTTCCTGCATCTAGCCTGTCCAACCCCTTAAGCCTGTCCAACCCCTAAAAGCCCTTTATTTCCTGAGGAGGCTCAAAAAAGCCCACCTGTCCCCCCTGATCCTGACCAACTTCTACCGCTGTACCATCGAAAGCATCCTGACCACCTGCTTTACGGTATGGTACAGCAGTTGCACCGTAGCAGACAGGAAGGCACTACAACGGGTGGTGAAAACCGCCCAGCACATCATCGGTGCCCCGCTCCCTGCCATGGATGCCCTCCACCGAAAACGGTGTCCGAGACGGGCCGGGAAGATCATCAAAGACCCCTTCCACCCTAACCATGGACTGTTTGCCCTCCTACCATCGGGGAGGCGGTACAGGAGCCTCAGGTCCCGCACTAGTAGGATGAGGAACAGCTTCTATAACAACACCATCACACTGCTTTACTCGGAGTTCCGCCGATAGATTTCTCCAGTCTCCCCGTCCACATTGTCTGCATTCTGTATCTATTTATATATTGCTATTACTACGAACTGACGCTAAACTGCATTCCGTTGTACCCATACTTGTATCTGTGCAATGACATTAAAGTTGAATTGAATTGAATGAAGAAAGACTAGCAGACATGGGTTTTGACACGTGTGCGGTGATCACACAGAGTTATAAGACTGGGAGAGGTGGGGTCCTTGTATATTGCTTCAAATTAAATGCTAGTTGTGGTTGGCTATCACCACTGAGTTTTGCCTTGTGTTGAATCAATGAGCTCGATACTAACAACCTCAGACCTCATGAAAAATGAATTTAGGGCTTAAAGATTCGGCCTACAGAGTCCGTGCCATCCAGCAACCATCTGTACACTAGTGTGTATCCCACAAAATGGGGACAATTTACAGAAGCCAATTAACCTACAAACCAGCACGTCTTTGGAATGTGGGCGAAAACCCACGCGGTCACGGGGAGAACGTGCAAACACTGAACAGGCAGCACCCTTGGTCGGGATCGAACCCGTGTCTCTGGCGCTGTAAGGCAGAAACTCTGCAACTGCGTCACTGCTGCCCCTTATTATTTATTCACGTTTTTCGGGTCATTTAGACGCTTTGACTTCAGTCCTCCTTGTTCAGAGAACAAGCATTTAGGAATTTCCCTCAGTCTCCGGTTCCGCATACTCAAGTAATTCATAAAGAAAGCTTCTGCCTGCAGCTAAGAGCTGAAGATTCAATGTGATTTACATACCTGTGTTTAAAGGTTGCAATTGGTTGATATCAGTTCCTAGTGCTTCACATAATTTTTGACTCCAGGCATTTCAGTCTCATTATCTTTCTCTACATTCATTATTATTGATTATTTTCACAAAGTAAAAGATTCAATGCCATCTGTATGTGACCACCTGACAAATTATAAGCCCAAATCCATTGAAGTATAGAGCTGTTTTCTATAACCAGTGCACGTTGAGAACCCAGAGGAGATGAATCATGAAATAGGAGGGCATAGGTTTAAGGTGAGAGGGAAAAGGTTTAATAGGAGCCTGAGTGGCAAGTTTTTCACACGGAGGATTTCGTTTAGTTTAGAGTTTAGAGATACAGCGCGGAAACAGACCCTTCGGCCCACCGAGTCCGTGCCGACCAGCGATCCCCGCCACTAACACTATCCTACACACACTAGGGACAATTTACAATTATGCCAAGCCAATTAATCTACAAACCTGTACATCTTTGGAGTGTGGGAGGAAACCGGAGATCCTGGAAAAAAACCCACGTAGGTCACGGGGAGAACGTGCCAACTACGCACAGCACACGTAGTCCGGATCTCTGGCACTGTAAGGCAGCAACTCTACCGCTGCGCCACCGTGTCGCCCTGTGGTGGGCCTATGGATCAAGCTGCCAGAGAAAATGGTTGAGGCAGGTACAATAACAACATTTAAAAGACATTTGGACCAACACATGGAGAGAAAAGATTTGGAGGGATACGGACCGGGTTACTAAAGCCTATTGTGACCGTGGGATAACCTTTAAGATGTTACTTTATCAGCTGTCCAAACTCCTTTGCATTGCTTACGCTCCGCTCAGCTTTGTGGAACAGTTTCATCAGCCATTGATGAAATCCAGGTGTAAGGTGTAAAATTCCTTGGTGTAAAATTGCATTTTCGACACAGTCACCCTTGAGGCAAGCCTCGGGGACACAGGACCTCAATTACTGTTGATGATGCAGCTCTTCCAAACTTTCTGGAAAAGGCCTGGGTTACATTGAGTTGGGATTGATGTTCTCGGAAAGCTATTAATGGTTTGTGGTGCAGTGCAATAACACATTCTATCAAGGTGCTGTTCCAGAGAGTTGCTCCTCTGCTGAAGAGTATTAATTTGTCACCTCATTAATTATCTAATTGGCTTCTCATCAAAATGACCATCAACCTTACTGTGATATTTGACCTTGTCCTTCCAGACTAGAAGCCTACAATCTTTATGTTACATTTTACTTGAACTGGTAGACAAGACCATAACATGTAGGAGGAGAATAAGGTCATTTGGCCCATCAACTGTGCTCTGCCATTTGATCATGGCTGATCTCCATTTCCCTCTCAACCCCATTTTCCTGCTTTCTCCCCGTAATCTTCGATGCCCTTACTAATCAAGAACCAATCAATCTCTGCATTAAAAATAACCAATGACTAGGCCTCCACAGTGTGTGGCACAGATTCACTACCACCTGGCTAAAGAATTTCCTCTTCATCTGCATTCTAAAGGTGCCTCTTTTTATTCACTTTGGTCCGAGACTCCCACTGCTGGAAACATTCTCTCCACATCCACTCTATCTAGGCCTTTCATAATTTGGTAAGATTCAATGAGATCCCCTCTCATCCTTCTAAACCCCAGCAGGTAGAGGCCCAGAGCCATCAATTGCTCGTCATACATTAACTCAATCATCCCTGGGGTCTTTCTTATAAACCTCCTCTGGACCCTCTCCAATGCCTATCAAGGGCCACAGTCTTGGAATAAAAGGGAGGCCATTTAAGACTGTGAGAAAATACTTTTTCACCCAGAGAGTTGTGAATTTGTGGAATTCCCTGCCACAGAGGGCAGTGGAGGCCAAATCACTGGATGGGTTTAAGAGAGAGTTAGATAGAGCTCTAGGGGCTAATGAAATCAAGGGATATGGGGAGAAGGCAGGCACGGGTTATTGATTGGGGACGATTAGCCGTGATCACAATAAATGGCGGTGCTGGTTCGAAGGGCCGAATGGCCTCCTCCTGCACCTATTTTCTATGTATCTATGCCAGCATGTCCTTCCTCAGATATGGGGCCTAAAACTGCTCACAATACTCCAAATGTGACCTGACCAGCATCTTATAAAGCCTCTGCATTACATCCTACACACAAGACCTCAGTAACATTTCTAATTTGGGTGAGTACTTTCAATAGTTGCCTCTACCTGTGGAGGTGAGACATGCAACTCACAGAGGTTTATTTGAGACAGCATCAATAATCCTATTTTTCACCCGTGCCTGCCATGATACTTTGGAATGTAAATAGAAAATCCTGGAGTGGTGAAGCTGGTAGTGCTGCTGCCTCGCTTCTCCAATGATCCGGTTCGATCTAGTTTCCGGTTCTGTCTGTGTGGAGTTTGCACGCTCTCCGTGATTGCATGTGTTACTTCTGGATGCTCCTGTTTAGTCCCACATCTCAAAGACGCACAGGTTGGTAGATTTATGGCCCCAATATAAATTGTCCCCCCGTGAAGGTGAAATGGGGGTGGTGGCAACATCTGAGGGGAATTGATAGAAATGTAGACAGTAAATGGGGGAAGCGTAAGGAGGTGCTTAATGGATTGATGTGTGTTCCATATCAGGCCCTATTATAGTTGGCCATTTGCAAGTAAGAATTATCCAGTAGGCTTGGTGGGATTGTGAAGATGACGGTGGGGTGGTGAATCTGTGGAATTCTTTGCCACAGAAGGATGTGGAGGCCAAGTCAGTGGATATTTTTAATGTAGATTCTTGAATCAGTAAATTGAATGTAAAAACTAAAAATTATTGACTACAAATTATAAGATTTGCACTTGACTTAACTAAGGTGAAGGGTAAGGGAGACATAAGTAGTCTGTGGGAAATGTTCCTATACAAGTCCCGTGTGAAGAAGGGTTTTGGCCCGAAATGTCGCCTATTTCCTTCGCTCCATAGATGCTGCCTCACCCGCTAAGTTTCTCCAGCATTTTTGTCTACCTTCCTATATAAGTATGTGTTCCTATTTTTTTTAAACCACCGCGCTGTTTATCCAGTAGATGGCAGTCAAAGTTTACTGATGCCCAGGAAAACAAGCTCCGTGTAGAATTGACACAAATCCAGTGTATCAGTCCCCTCCAATTCTCCATCCTCGAAAAAATATCAAGATCAAGATGGGCAGCAGGTCAGAAGAAAGAACATAGTAGCAAAAGGAGAAAGGATTGATTAAGAAGGAAAAAACAGAATATGAGATAAAGCTAGCCAGAAATCTGAAAATCGATAGAAAGATGTTTCTTCGGTATTTAAGAAATAAAAGTTAGCAAACGAAGTGATAGAGTCATAGATACAGTGAAGAAACAGGCCCTTCGGCCCAACTTGCCCATACCGGCCAACATGGCCCAGGTACACTAGCCCCACCTGCCCGCGTTTGGTCCATATCCCTCCAAACCTGTCTTATCCATGTACCTGTCTAACTGTTTCCCAAACGCTGGGATAATCCCAACCTCAACTACCTCCTCTGGCAGCTTGTTCCATTCACCCACCACCCTTCATGTGAAAAAGTTACCCCTCACATTCCTATTAAATCTTTTCCCTTCACCTTGAACCTATGTCCTCAGGTCCTCGATTCCCCTACTCTGGGCAAGAGACTCTGTGCATCCACCCCCTCTATTCCTCTCATGATTTTATACACCTTCAAAAAATCACCCCTCATCCTCCTGCGCTTCAAGGAATAGAGACCCAGCCTACTCAACCTCTCCCTATAGCTCACACCCTCTGGTCCTGGCAACATCCTCGTAAATTTTCTCTGAACCCTTTCAAGCTAGACAATATCTTTCCCATAACATGATGGCCCTAAAGGAAGTGTATCTGTGTAATGAATAATGTGAAACAAAGAGATGACAGATGAATTAAACAGGTATTTTGTATTATCCTTAACTTTAGAGGGAGGGTATGTAAAATCCCAGAAATGTTGTAAGCAAGGAATTAGGATAGACGGAGCTCGGGGAAAATTACAAGGAACAGATACTGAGCAAAGTGTTGGAATTAAATGGCAGGGATTTAGCTGGGACTTGATGGATTTCAATATAACATTTTTAAATAAATGGTTGATGCACTGGTTTTAATTTTTGAAAATTCCTTAGCATTGGAGAAGATTTAATGAAATTGGAAATGAGGAAATTCAACTAGAACGGGAGATCAGAAAGTATTCAGACCCCTTCACCTTTTCCACATTTTGTTACGTTGCAGCCTTATTCTACAATGGATTAAATTTTTTTTTTTTATCATCAATCTACACACAATACCCCATAATAAAAAAGTGAAAACAGGCGTTTAGAAATTTTTGCAAAGTAATTAAAAATGAATAACTGAAATATCACATTTACATAAGTATTCAGACCATTTAGTACTTTGTTGAGGCACATTTGGCAGAGATTACAACCTCAAGTCTTCTTGGGTATGACGCTACAAACTTGGTGCACCTGTACTTGGGTAATTTCTCCTATTCTTCTCTGCAGATTCTCTCAAGCTCTGTCAGGTTGGATGAGGAGCGTCGATGCACAGCTATTTTCAGGTCCCTCCAGAGATGTTCGATCGGGTTCAAGTCCGGGCTCTGGCTGGTCCACTCAAGGACATTCACAGACTTGTCATGCAGCCACTCCTGCATTGTCCTGGCTGTGGGCTTAGGGTCATTGTCCTGTTGGAAGGTGAACCTCCGCCCCAGTCTGAGGTCCAGAACGCTCTGGAGCAGGTTTCCATCAAGGATCTCTCTGTACTTTGCTCCATTCATCTTTCCCTCGATCCTGACTAGTCTTCAAGTTCCTGCCACTAAAAAACATCCCTACAGCATGATGCTGCCACCACCATGCTTCACCGTAGGTATGGTTTTGGCCAGGTGATGAGCGGTGCCTGGTTTCCTCCAGACATGACGCTTGGCAGTCAGGCCAAACAGTTCAATCTTGGTTTCATCAGACCAGAGAATCTTGTTTCTCATGCCTGTTGGCAAACTCCAAGTGGGCTGTCATGTGCCTTTTACTGAGGAGTGGCTTCCGTCTGGCCACTCTACCATAAAGGCCTGATTGGTGGAGTGCTGCAGATATGGTTGTCTTTCTGGAAGGTTCTCCCATCTCCACAGAGGAACCCTGGAGCTCTGTCAGAGTGACCATCGGTTTCTTAGTCACCTCCTCGACCAAGGCCCTTCTCCCCCGGGCTCGGCGTCAATGCACGTGCGCCCCTCCCCTCCCACCGGCTCTGGAGCCGTTCTGCTCACGTGAGGCTGGCTCGGAGCCTAACACCTCCAAAGCAAGAGCATAGCTGGAGCTTGTCTTCACATCACCCTTTGCCTTGGGGCGGCACGGTGGCGCAGCGGTAGAGTTACTACGCTAGAGACACTGGGGGCAGCTATAAATAGAGGTGGTGTTTAGTCGTGAGGTGGGAGGTTTAATTAAGTTGAGGTGGGGTTAAGGTGTGAGGTGAGGTGTGAGGTTTATTTGAGGGGCGAGGTTTTGTGAGGTACGGATTAGTCGAAGCGAGGTTTAGGTGTGAGAGGTTTGGTAGTGAGGTATCGTCGAGGCGAGGGGTTTAGTGAGGCGAGTGGATTAGTCGAGCTGTAGGTGTGTAGGTGAGGAAAAGTGAGCGTAGGTGAGGTGAGGAGAAGTGGGTGTCTGAGCTCAGAAAGGGAGACAGAGGTGCTGCTGAAGGAGACGAGACCACTGCCTTCTGTTGCAGAGAATTTCACAAATTCACAACTCTGTGTGAAAACGGTTTTTCTCATCTCAGTGCTAGGCAAAGGGACATTTCAGGTAACATATTTTTTGTAAAGATTTTTTCAGCTGTATGAGGCCATTTATTGAAACATATAAGATTATTAAGGGTTTGGACACGCTAGAGGCAGGAAACAGTTTCCAATGCTGGGAGAGTCCAGAATCAGGGGCCACAGTTTAAGAACTGTGGTAGGCCATGTGGTAGGAAATGAGGAAATACTTTTTCACCCAGAGAGTAGTGAATCTGTGGAATTCTCTGCCTCAGAAGGCAGTGGAGGCCAATTCTCTGGAGGCTTTCAAGAGAGAGATAGATAGAGCTATTAAAGATTTTACGAGTCAAGAGATATGGGGAGAAGGCAGGAACGGGGTACTGATTGTGGATGATCAGCCATGTTCACAGTGAATGGTGGTGCTGGCTCGAAGGGCTGAATGGCCTACTCCTGCACCTATTGTCTATTTCATGAAATATATATATCTTTTACTGCTTATGTGTTAGAAAAATTCTAAGTTTCTGTTATGTCAACTACCAGCAGAAAGCTTGAGAATCACTTTTAATTTATTGAAAATGCAGGAAATGCAGAAAATGCGTTAGCCCCTGAACCCCCACCGGGACGCTGCCCCTGGACCCCGTCAGGGGCCTAGCCAGCCTCCTGGACCCCCGGCCAATACTTCCTACTTTTTTTCTGGAGGTGAATATCATGCTTAGTTCATATTGCTTAAAAAAATTGGGTCTACTGTATGAGAAAGGGTTTAAAAATATATAATATTAATAATTTAGTGTAATTCAATACAAAATAATAATTAAAATAAAAATTAAAAGGTTATTAAAGTTTCATGTAGGCTAGCCGTAAACGGAAAACCCATCAAATTAAGGATGTTTCATTCTAAATATATTTAATATAAAATAATTATAAATAATTTAAAACACTATTAACAACTATGACAGAAATTAAAATTTGTGGTGATCTGTCGTGGAACATCCCCATTGAAGAAGATAACTGTGGTTACCCAGACCTCGTTGCTGGTTTCAAAGGGGCCCCCGTAACAATTCAAGCTTCAGGTCCCCCACTGCGTACAGGTTTGTGGGTTAATTGGCTTGGTATGAATGTAAATTGTCCCTAGTGTGTGTGGGATAGTGCGGAGATCACTGCTCGGTGCGGACATTTTGGGCTGAAGGGCCTGTATCCGTGCTGTATCTCTAAACTAAATTAAACAAAAAACAATACTCTACCCAAAACATCATCGAAGCGTTCCTCCCACAGATGCTGCCTGACCCACTGAGTTCCTCCAGCGCATTGTGCTCTGCTCAAGATTCCAGCATCTGCAATTTTGTATCTATACCCAAGGTCATAATTAATTGGCATCTGAAAGAGAATAGGTTACGGGGAATGGGACAGGTGGGAATTCACTGGGAGCTGGCATGGACTTGAGGGGCCGAACAACCTTCTACATCATGAAGAACAAGCTCCAACTGCAGCAGCTTCGACCGCCCCGATCGCGGAGGCTTCGACCGCTCCAATGCGGGGCTTTGATCGCCCCGATGCGGGGGCTTCAATCGCCGACAGCGGGAGTTTGATCGCCCGACTGCGGAAGTCTCGTTTGCCCCAACCGCGGGAGAAAAGGAGGAAAGAATGTATAAGTGCCTTCCATCTCAGTGGGGAATGTGAGGTTACCGAAAGAACAAGATGGATGTGCTGCCTGCACTGGTGGGGACTCGGAGGGAGTGCAGTGATCTCAGTGTTTTGTGGAGACATCACTCCATGAGGACAACCCGGAGTCCGGTGCGAGTGTGGACGGCTTTCTGACTGTTCGGGCGGACAGGGACCGCAGAGAGAGTGACAGCGGTCGGTACAACTCTGGTCACATCACGGTGACGGAGTGTGTGTGTGACCCGGACATTGAACTGATGGCTGTGGGCCTCCGCTTATGCTGCGTGCCCTGGAGATTCTCACACGCCGTTGCGGTGGCTGTTTAAGTCTATGTTTAATTTTTATGCGGCTATGTATCTTGTTGCTTTTTTGCATGACTGTTGACAAATTAAATTCCTTGTATGTTTACATACTTGGCTAATAAATTAATTACAATAAATTAATTACAATATAAGATGATGCATTAACAGCAGAGGCCCAGGTTCGCTCCTGATTACGGTGCTGTCTGTACAGGGTTTGTACGATCGCTGTTTCCATTCTAAACTAAACTGGTTCTATGGTGCTAATCAAGAATCTATCTATCTATGTTTGCCTTAAATATATCCACTGACTTGCCATCCACAGCCTTTTGTGGCAAAGAATTCCACAGATTCACCACCCTCTGACTAAAGAAATTCCTCCTCATCTCCTTCCTAAAAGAATGTCCTTTAATTCTGAGGCTGTGCCCTCTGGTCCCAGACTCTCCCACTAGTGGAAACATCCTCTCCACATCCACGTGACAATAATGAACTAAACTAAAGTTTCACGCAGAGAGTTGTGAATCTGTGGAATTCTCTGCCTGTGGAGAGGCAGTGGAGGCCAATTCACTGGATGCTTTCAAGAGAGAGTGAGATAGAGCTCTTAAAGATAGCGGAGTCGGGGGATATGGGGAGAAGGCAGGAACGGGGTACTGATTGTGGATGATCAGCCATGATCACATTGAATGGCGGTGCTGGCTCTATGGGCCGAATGGCCTACTCTTGCACCTATTGTCTATTGTCTATAAACTGATTCATTATGGAGTTGGAGAGTTCCTTTCAGTTAGCATTAAGTGCCCTATCCCTTGATAAACTTTCTTTGTTTCTTGGCTCTCAGCGGACTGCGCTTTTGGGTATCTGGGCTATCATGTTCATAAGCGAAAGGAGCAGAATTAGGCCATTCGGCCCATCACGTCTACTCTGCCATTCAATCATGGCTGATCTATCCTTCCCTCTTAACCCCATTCTCCTAGAGATGGTCTTGAGAGTGCTGAGAAACCTGCCCATGTCATGGAGACCTATTTTTATTGGTGCTCAGTTCCCTTTCCACTCACCATTTACCATCTATTCATAAGCCCACAAGTTTTCTGTTCGATCTCAGCCGTCACAGATTTCATGTGGCAAATCGAACCGCTTCTTTTCCCACAAGGAACCTGTGCATTGGAAACAGATACATTTGAAAACTTGTATTGAACGAGATGAATATTATGGATGTTTCTATTATCCTTTTCCCACGCGGATCATTGTTTGAATCAGTTCCCACAAAGATGGTTCATGTATTCAAAAGGTCACGTTGGTGGTTTTGTCACCCGGCTGCAGGTCGTGGAGACATTTTACTCAATCAAGAGTATTGTCAAACCGATAGTTCAACGTAATCTGTCAGTGCAGCCTTGTCTGTGGGGAGATAAGAAGATTTAAAGTGCTAACTGAACAAGATGCAATCACCAAAACAACCTCGAGCCTCGGAGTGAAAAGCAGAAATGAATGGATTCAATAACACTTAAAAATAAGGAAAATTGCCCAGCTTAGTAGAGAGTAGAGTGTTAAAGAAGGAACTGCAGATGCTGGAAAATCGAGGGTACACAAAATGCTGGAGAAACACAGCGGGTGCAGCAGCATCTATGGAGCGAAGGAGATAGGCAACGTTTCAGGCCGAAACCCTTCTTCAGACCCAGAGAGTAGAGTTGACTGAGAGACATATATGTCCTGTTATCATTACATTCATCTTTTAAAATGTTATTTATAACTATTACTACAATCTTGTACAGGCCCAGTGCTAACCCCCCCTCTCCCCCTTCTCATCAGTATTATTTATAGTTTATATAATTTATAGTTAAGCTCTGATTCACCAGAATATAGCACACGTCAATCTTTTGCACCTTAACAACTATCTGTATATATGTATATGCCTATGTACATACACCAATATATCCTCATTTGTATATATTGTCTTAATCAACACTTTATTATTTTGCACCCTGGTTAGATGCAAAACTGCATTTCCTTGTACTGTACTCGTACTATGTGCAAAGACAATAAAGTTGAATTTAAATTTTTTTTAAAGATTGTACATTGTATTTCATGATTAAATAAACATATATATGTAACTGGCAAGAGAGTTTAATTGTCGCATGTGCCAAATGGCAATAACATTCTTACTTGCAACAGCCTACCAGGTTTATACACACAGTACTCAAAAGAAAATATAATAAATGAACAAAAAAAATGTTCAATATATTAAAAAAAACAATATGTGTAGGAAGGAACTGCAGATGCTGGTTTAAACCGAAGATAGACACAAAAAGCTGGAGTAACTCAGCGGGGCAGGCAGCATCTCGGGAGAGAAGAAATGGGTGGCATTTCGGGTTTGAGACCCTTCTTCAGATCGTCTTCATTCCTCCTCTCCAGAGATGCTGCCTGACCCGCTGAGTTACTCCAGCGTTTTGTGTCTATCTTCACAAAAATAGTTCGAAGTTTAGTTGCTCTTTGCAGTGTTCAAACTACAAGTCCAAGCTGTTGGGTGTTGGGATGGGGGTTGTTCCTGAACCGGAGGCCCTGATGTTGGGTGTTGGGATGGGGGTTGTTCCTGAACCCGGAGGCCCTGATGTTGGGTGTTGGGATGGGGGTTGTTCCTGAACCCGGAGGCCCTGATGTTGGGTGTTGGGATGGGGGTTGTTCCTGAACCCGGAGGCCCTGAACCAAATTGGTTTCTTCAACATTTTCAAATCCTCATCTGGTTTACATAACTCTTCAACCGGAAGTAATGATAGAGCGGATTCTTACAAGTCACACCACAGGTGACAGGTAAAAAATTATTCCAATCTCAGCACAGAAGTTTAACGTGATTAGCATGGCTACTGAACAGAACATCCAAATGTTTATTGATATCAACTTTGGTACTCAACGAAAAATGTGAAGGCACGTAGTGTGGGTTGTTTATTCTATTATTTTTGTTGTCTTCCTTCCAGAAAATTGCTTAACGTTACTATTTATTGGGTTATTTCACCTGTCATTCCTACACTCAACAAGGCAGATAAAGAGTAGAGCCGTTCTTTTTGAGTCAAAGTTCTAATCCTGATCCAGAACCTTTAGTGACCTGTACATTTTGCAGATTAATAATATTTTGCTCATGCTTCCACTGAAGAGCAGATCGAATAGTCAGAACCTTTTTCCTGTGGTAGTAGAGTCAGATACACGAAGAAATAGGTTTAAGATGCGATGAAGAAGATTTAACGAGGGGTTGAAAGGATTTTCTTTTTACACACAGGATATCTGGAATTTGCTGCCAGAAGAGATGGTGGCGTCAGATACTGGGTGGCACAGTGTCGCAGCAGTAGAGTTGCTGCCTTACAGCGCCAGAGACCTGGGTTCAATCCTGACTACGGGCGCTGTCTGTAGGGAGTTTGTGTGTTCTCCCCGTGACTTGCCTGGATTTTCTTCGGGTTCTTCCCACGTTCCAAAGACCTGCAGGTTTGTAGGTTAATTGGCTTTGGTAAAAATTGTCTCTAGTGTGCGTGTGTGAGATAGGGTTAGTGTGTATGGGGTGATCGGTGGTCGGTGCGGACTCGCTGGGCCGAAGGGCCTGCTTCTGAGGTGTGTATCTCTAAAAAAAGTCTAAAAGATACAATCGCTATGTTTACGAAACATTTGGACAGGTACATAAATTATCAAGGCATTGAAGAATATTGTGCTAATGCAAGCAAATGGGATGCGTGTAGATGGGCGAAAAGATCAGTGTGGACGTGGTGGGCAGAAGGGCCTGTTTCTGAACCAGACAACTCTATGCGTCTCAATGGATATATTCATCTTGAATATTGAAGTCAGATTGAAATCTTTTTTTTTTTTTGCAAAGCGTACAGCTGAAAAATCGAAACGGAACAAAGGGGATTTATTCTAATTATATCTGATGTGTTTTAAAGGGTGATAGTGTGCATTGGAC
The DNA here is from genome assembly GCA_035221665.1 of Okamejei kenojei. Lineage (NCBI taxonomy): Eukaryota > Metazoa > Chordata > Chondrichthyes > Rajiformes > Rajidae > Okamejei > Okamejei kenojei. The sequence goes on along the minus strand of CM069139.1, from coordinate 13,826,532 downwards.
AGATATGAGAATCATTAATGTAAACGTATCATGTTCACATTGGATAGATAGAATATCAATATAATGGAGTTTGCTGTTGCTGCTACATTTCTAGACGTGCAGCTGAATGATTTTGCATCTCTGACCAGTTCTGCAAATCGACTTGATATCGGTAAAGAATTCGGGTGTCTTTTTTGTCCAATATTTAGTTGAACAGAAAAGGGAACTATATGTCAAAGAAAGAGTACAGAGGAGATTTACTGAATGTTGCCAGGGATCCAGCAACTAGGTTACAGAGAAATGTTGAACAAGTTAGGTCTTTATTCTTTGGAGCGCAGAAGGTTAAGGGGGGACTTGATTGAGGTCTTTAAAATGATGAAAGGGATAGACAGAGTTGACGTGGATACGTTTTTCCCATTGAGGGTAGGGAAGATTCAAACAAGAGGGCATGACATGAGAATTAAGGGACAGAAGTTCAGGGGTAACGTGAGGGGGAACTTCTTTACTCAGAGGGTGGTGGCTGTGTGGAATGAGCTTCCAGCAGAAGTGGTGGAGGCAGGATCGATTTTAACATTTAAGACTAAAGTGGATAGGTATATGGACGTGAAGGGAATGGAGGGGTATGGTCTGAGTGCAGGTAGATGGGACTAGGGGAAAATAAATGTCCGGCATGGTCTGGAAGGGCCGAGAGGGCCTGTTTCCGTGCTGTAATTGTTATATGGTTATATGGTTATATGGTTATAAAGAACTCCTTTATTAAATCTCAGCTCAGTGGAGATACTTGCCTTCTTTCTACTTCCTTATCTGAGCAAGAAAAATATTCAATCTGCTGGTTTATAATCTACATTGACAACCAAGAAGCTAATTTACTGAAATCTTCCGCAGGAAATCAGCTGCAGTGAGGGCAGTCTACAGTCTGAGGTGATCAGCATGATATATGGTAGCTTCCCTGTGTTGTACTGTGCTTTCAAAATCCATTGTAATGAAATCTATGCAGCACATTTAGCACTACTGACTCAGAACGCATTTCCAGGCATATGGTCCTTTTTATATCGTCTTCAATGTCAAAACAATAATTGTACATGTTTGTGCTAACTCTCAACGTGAAATTGCTCTGTAATACAGAATAACTACTTCTGTTGTGTCTCGAAGGCAGTAAATAGCAAAGCATTAGAGGATCGTGAGAGGGAGATAGAGAGATGGGATTGATGGGGGGGAGGGGAGAGGAACGATGGGAAAGGGAATCGTGGGATAGAAACATAGAAAATAGGTGCAGGAGCAGGCCATTCGGCCCTTCGAGCCTGCACCGCCATTCAATATGATCATGGCTGATCATCCAACTCAGTATCCTGTACCTGCCTTCTCTCCATACCCCCTGATCCCTTTTGCCACAAGGGCCACATCTAACTCCCTCTTAAATATAGCCAATGAACTGGCCTCAACTACCTTCTGTGGCAGAGAATTCCAGAGACTCACCACTCTCTGTGTGAAAAATGTTTTCCTCATCTCGGTCCTAAAGGAATTTCCCCCTTATCCTTAGACTGTGACCCCTTGTTCTGGACCTCCCCAACATCGGGAACAATCTTCCTGCATCTAGCCTGTCCAACCCCTTAAGAATTTTGTAAGTTTCTATAAGATCCTTATGTGGTTTGTGGGATCAGTGCACGAAAGCAATGCTGAGGTAGAGATAATCGGCCAAAATCTAATGAATGGTGGAGTGTGCAGGAGGGCGGAATGGTGTTTTATCATTAATGTTTTATTATTATTAATGTTTAGTGTTTTCTGAGTCATTCGTAACTGTCACTGTATGTCATGTTGTTACTTGTGGGCGGTGCACCAAGGCAAATTCCTTGTATGTGAATACTTGGCCAAAATACTTACTTACTTAACTTACTAATGAGTTAGATAGAGCTCTAGGGGCTGGTGGAATCAAGGGATCTGGGGAGAAGGCAGGCACGGGTTATTGATTTGGGACGATCAGCCATGATCACAATGAATGGCGGTGCTGGCTCGAAGGGCCGAATGGCCTCCTCCTGCACCTAATTCCTATGTTTCTATGTTTCTATGTTAACAGCATGGAAACAGGCCTTTCAGCTCAACACATCCAAGCCGTGCCGGCCAAGATTTGCCTGCATTTGGTCCATAACTTCCTAAACCTTTCCTAACCAAATGTCTTTTAGATGTTGTTGATGTACCTGCCCCAGCTACCACCACTCTCCGAATGAAAAGCTCGCCCCTCGGGTTCTCATCAGGCTTCTTCTACTTACATGCATTCCGATGCCCCCACATATTTCTCTTTTTTAGCTTGGCTTTGAACCCTGCTTGCTGTGTGTACCGACACTGCTACTTTCCAAGGAGGCTGCGGAAATCCGACATGTCTCCAGTGACTTACAAACTTCTACAGATGCACCACAAAGAGCATACTGTCAGGAAGCATCACAGCTTGGTTCAGGAACAGCTCTTCCCTTTAATATTTCTCATAGCAGTTCACTGCTCAGATTCTTAAAGGATTCAGAACCATGTCTTTCCCACACAAGTACAGCTGCCAAATAAATGTTCTGTAAACAGCGCCACGGGATGCCTATAATTGAATGGAACGTGCTGATGTATTTCTGTTAGATCCGTTGGTTTTCAACAGCACACCAGCGTAGAACATTAGCAACACTGATTCAGGTACTTGGCTCGTAGCGCAGTGTTAGCAGGCGTAGGGTGAGGGGTAACCCCAGTGTCGCCGGGGGTGGGGTGAGGGGACGGCATGGGAGTGAGTGTTACACTCTTATAAAACAGGCCGTATCGCGGTTTAACCTGTCCCCAAAATCCGCCGTCTCAAGAATCATCCAATTGCTTTTAGTTTAGAGACACAGCGCGGAAACGGGCCCCTCAGCACACCGGGTCCGCACCGACCAGCGATCCCCGCACACTGACACTACCCTACACACACTAGGGACAATTTACATTTGTACCGAGCCAATTAACCCACAAACCTGTACGTCTTTGGAGTGTGGGCGGAAACCGAAGATCTCGGAGAAAACCCACGCAGGTCAGGGGGAGAACGTACAAACTCTGCGCAGACAGCACCCGTAGTCAGGATCGAACCCGGGTCTCTGGCGCTGTAAGGCAGCCAACTCTACCGCTGTGCCAGCATATCGCCCTGATTTATGTATTTTTCACCTATGTTAATTTATGTTTTTTTCACATAAATTAATGCATGTATTTTTTCTGGTGTTCGATTCCGTATCGCAAATTTTCGGGTAGTGATTTGTGAATTCTGCAAGGGCGAATTTCCGTAACTCAAATGGCTGTAACATGGAGATGGCCTGTCGTTCCATGCGGCTCTTTGTGCTATGGTTGCTGGTTGTAGTTCAGCTGGTATCACTGTTGCTTCTCAGTCAGTAAATTCCAACCCTGATCCAGAGAGTTCAGTGCACAAGCCTAGACTGTTAGTTTGGTGTTGTTTGGCCGCAATGCTGGGTACTTTGAGGTGTTGTCATTAAAATGAGGGGCTTTCGATATGTTAAAATGAGGCTTGAAATAAAAATGCTGGAAATAAAAATGAGGCTTGAAATAAAAATGCAGGTCAGGCAGCATCAACTGAGTTAACATTTCAAATCAAGGATTTGCCAGATATCCTGCATCTGCAGTTTTTAACATCTTCTCACAGTGGCACAGCAGTAGAGTTGCTGCCATACAGCGAATGCAGCGACGGAGACCTGGGTTTGATCCTGACTACGGGTGCTGTCTGTACAGTGTTTGTATGTTCTCCCCGTGGGTTTTCTCCGAGATCTTCGGTTTCCTCCCACACTCCAAAGACGTGCAGCTTTGTAGCTTAATTAGCTTGGTAGATGTAAAAATTGTCCCCAGTGGGTTAATGTGCGGGGATCGCTGGTCGGCGCGGACCCGGTGGGCCGAAGGGCCTGTTTCCGCACTGTATCTCTAAACTAAACTAAGCATCAATGGTGCTGAAGTGTAACTTGATGGGAGCTTCAAGTTCCTTGGCAATAATTTTACCATCTGCCATGGACCAACCACATTGATGTGAGGCCAAGAGGCAAACCAACGTTTCTACTACCCGAAGAGACTGAGGAAAGTTGACATGTCGCGATGACTCTTACAAACGTCTATAAATGCACCCAGAAAGCTTACTGTCAGATTGCGTCACAACTTGGTTTGGGAACAGCACTTTCAAAGACCCCAAAACATTGCAGAGAGTTGTAGATGTAGCCCAGTCCATGGCAGGGACCGGACTCTCCACCAGTGACTCCAAGTACTCTTTGCATTGCCCCGACAAAGCAGTCAACATAATCAGAGATGTCACCCAGGTCATTCCTTCTTTTCCCTGCTCCCGTCCGGCAGAAAGTACAGAAGCTTGAAAAGCTCACACCACCAGACTCAGGAACAGCTTCTTCCCCTCTGTTATCAGGCTCCTGAACGGGCATAGTGATACAGTGTGGAAAAAACCCCTTCGGCCCAAATTGCCCTCACCGGCCAACATGTCCCAGCTACACTAGTCCCACCTGCCTGTGTTTGGCCCATATCCCTCTAAACCTGCCCTATCCATGTACCTGCCTAACTATTTCTTAGACGTTGCGATAGTCCCTGCCTCAACCACCTCCTCTGGCAGCTCGTTCCATACACTCACCACCCTCTGTGTGGAAAAGGTTACCCTTCAGATTCCTATTAAATCTTTTCCCTTTCACTTTAAACCTATGTCCACTGCTTCTCGATTCCCCTCCTCTGGGCAAGACACTCTGAGCGTCCATCCGATCTATTCCCTTCTTGATTTTTATACACCTCCACAAGATCACCCCTCATCCCCCTGCGCTCCCCTTCCATAAGTTAGGGTACTGTGGATAGGATTCTCCTCTGCTTCATTGTACTCACTGGACTTTGTCCCTGAAACTGATGTACCCCAATGCGGATAACTATATTCCACACTCTCTATTTTCCCCCTTACACTATCTGTGGTTCTTCAGTCTGACTTGATTGTGTTTATGTGTAGCATTATCTAAACCTGAGACCTAAACCTAAACTTTTCTAAAGGTGAAGCCCCATCTGCTCCCCCTCTGGAGAATCCAACACTATTTTGAAGAAAAACAACGTTTTTTTAGTTTAGGTTAGAGATACAGCGCCGGAAACAGGCCCTCTGGCCCACCTGGTCCGCATTGACACTATCCTACACGCATCAACACTACCCTACACACACTGGGAGAACAATTTACAATTTTACCAAAGCCAATTAACCGACAAACCTGTACGTCTTTGGAGTGTGGGAGGAAACCGGAACGCCCGGAGAATCCCACACAGGTCACGAGGAGAACGTACAAACTCCGCACTGACAGCACCCGTGGTCAGGATCGAACCCTGGTCTCTGGCGCTGTAAAGCAACAAATTTACCACTGCGCCACTGTGCCACCCCCAATTTCTTATTGGTCTCCGAGCCAATTTGAATCCATCATTCATGACAAAAAAGGGTTATTTGGTCATTATATCTTGTTGGGGCTTTCTGTATATAATGTGTGTGTTGTCATAAGTTACATCAGTAGCTACAACTCAGAAATGTATCTTTGCTTGTAAAACACTTTGGATAATTAAAGGCAGTAAAATGTAAACCTGTCTTTGTTGTGAAGAGACAATTCTTCATGATCATTTATCAAATAATCAATAAACATGTATTTTATTGATTTATTTGATAACATGCTTTGATTGAATGGGTATATCAATTTAACCAATTCTTGATGAAATAGGCAGCTTGACACCTTGATAGGTATCACTGGTTTGACTGCTGTTCCTTGTTAATGATCTGACGGAACGACGGTGAATATTCTCTGCAATAGTGATGGAAGAATATTATTATATACTAGACTAAGTTGTGTCTCAGTCGCATGGGAGGCCTCGTCCCCCAATGCAACCCATTCCCCAGCGCAATATTCCACCACTCACCCGTTCCCCCAACGCAACCCGTTCCCCAACGCAATTTTCCACCACTCACCCATAGCCCCTAACTGCACAGGCGCGGCTCATTTCCCCTCATCCCCCAGCACTCCCCCTCCCCCTCACAGTGTGTGTGGACGGGGGGGAGGGGTGTGTGGGCGGGGGGGAGGGGTGTGTGGGCGGGGGGAGGGGTGTGTGGGCGGGGGGAGGGATGTGTGGACGGGGGGAGGGGTGTGTGGACGGGGGGGAGGGGTGTGTGGGTGGGGGGAGGGGTGTGTGGGCGGGGGGAGAGGTGTGTGGGCGGGGGGAGGGGTGTGTGGACGGGGGGAGGGGTGTGTGGGCGGGGGGAGGGGTGTGTGGGCGGGGGGAGGGGTGTGTGGGCGGGGGGAGGGGTGTGTGGACGGGGGGAGGGTGTGTGTGGGCGGGGGGAGGGGTGTGTGGGCGGGGGGAAGGGTGTGTGGACGGGGGGAGGGGTGTGTGGACGGGGGAGGGGTGTGTAGGCGGGGGGAGGGGTGTGTGGGCAGGGGGGTTGTGGGGGAAAGGGATGAGTGGGTGGGGAGGGGGGGGGGGGGGGAGAGAGCTCAGAGAAAAGAGGGGGGTATCACGGGGAAGGGTGACAGGAGCCAGTGATGGGGACCAGAGGGGAAGGGGCTGGAGCTGGCGGTGCGATGGGGACTCACAGCGGGCGCTAGCCGCTGGTTGTTCTCCTCCACTGGGACCAGAGTCTCCGCCTTCCATTTGGTGACATCGCCGACTCCGCGTCTGGCCGTGCCGGGCTGGGCTGGGCCGCTTCCGGTCCCTCCGAAATGTGTGTCCGGTTGGAGACCTCTGCTGGCCACCCGCAGCTCCAATAAAGAGGCGATGGTGCAGGAAGGGGCGGACCGTCCCGGGGAGTGACAGGAGAAGAGACTAATCCAAGCGGCGCTGACTGGCAGGGGAGGAGATCGATCTGCGCACGCGTGGTTTTTAAGATTTTTAAACCTCGCTAACTTTTGCAATAAGCCACCGATTGGATCGAAACTTGGCGCACCCGTAGCACAGGAGTGAGTGAGCATTTTTTTGTGTTCTTCATAGTATAAACAATTTGGTTTCAATTTTGGTTTGTAAATCTATGGAAATAAGTATGGGCTGTATAGAGGGACCAATATTAAGAATGCAAAAATTGGAAAACAATTTAAGCCAAGTTGTGATTATCATTATATTAGCATATCTTCTTCGCTTTCCTAATTTGCTTTTGACTTCACGCCTGGACCTTCATAATGATTGAGCCCAGGCTCGTGTCAGTAATGGTCAGCAATTGTCATGCTTCCCATTTTGTGTCGACCCCAATCTGAATGTGCCTTGATGCAGGGGCTATCTATTTGTGAGTTCACCTTTTATTGGAACCCTATTTGGCCTTAACCTCTTCATCTACTCCGTGAATCCTTCTCCAGTTTACCTACGCTAACTCATAACTCAATCTAGAAATATTTCCCTGATCCCAATGTAAAACTTTTATACCCACTCTATACAAGTTCACAAGTTGTAGGAGTAGAATTAGGCCATTCGGCCCATCGAGTCCACTCTGCCATCCAATCATGGCTGATCTCTGCCTCCTAATCCCATTTTCTTGCCTTCTCCCCATAACCCTTGACACAATCACAATCACAATAATACTTTATTAGCCAAGTATGTTTTGCAACATATGAGGAATTTCATTTGCCAAGTCAGTCATACATATTAAAAGCAACGGAACACAAAAAATACATGCTAACATAAACATCCACCACAGTGACTCCTCCACATTCCTCACTGTAATGAAAAGCGAAAAAAAAGTTCAAATCTCTTCGTTAATGGGACTATCTTGACTTGGCCTCCACATCCTTCTGTGGCAATGAGTTCCACAGATTAACCACCCTCTGACTAAAGAAATTCCTCCTCACCTCCTTTCTAAAAGAGCGCCCTTTAGTTCTGAAGCTATCACCTCTGGTCCTAGACTCTCCCACCAGTGGAAACATCCTTTTCATATCCACTCTATCTGTACTTTTCCATTACTGAATTACGATCGCTGCCTCCTAAGTGCTCCCCTGTGGCACCTGAGATTCATTTGAAAATCAATGAGAAGAAATAGTATTGAATACCGGTGGAAGTATCATCCTTGTGAATGATGAATATGTAAAGGGCCTGTCCCACTGTACGAGCTAATTCAAGAGTTCTCCCGAGTTTCCCCTGATTCAAACTTGGAGAATTACGGTAATAGCCGCTAGTTGATACTCGGGGCTCTCGTGGACATTTTTCAACATGTTTCACCACATGATGAAAAGTCTTCACGAGCTTACCGCGTTTCCCGAGTACCTGCCATTAGCGTTACGAGCCGCTAAGAGACGCCCCGAGCTCCGACCTACCCGCTACGCACATTCTAGGTGCTTACCACGAGTTTGATTTTTTTTTAACTCGAGAGAGCTCTTGAATTACCTCGTACATGGGACAGGCTCTTTAGAAAAAATCAGGGCACTGATTATGCAAAGTTTCAGATTGGCTAGATAGACACAAAATGCTGGAGTAACTCAGCGGGACAGGCAGCATCTCTGGAGAGAAGGAATGTGTGATATTTCCGGTAGAGACCTTTCTTCAGACTGAGAGTCAGGGGAGGGGGAGACTAGAGATATGGATGGATAAGATGCGAAAATAACAGATCAAAGCAGACGATGATCAAGGAAATGTTGGCTGAGGGGAAGGTGACAACGAGGGATGCAATCAGTAAAATTAATCAGGAGGACGGTGAAACTAGTCGGAGAACCAGGGTGGGGGAAGGATGGAGAGAGAGAGGGAAAGCAAGGGTTACTATCTGTAACAGATTCGCTCTCTGCATTGTTTAAATCCTGAGCACAAATAATCAAGGGATGAACAAGAACAAAGCCACAGTGATATCCTAGGTAGATCAGTAATGTAATATGATCACTTGTATGAGGAAAGGGCCTAACCCGTAATGTCATCTGTCCATTCCCCCCTTAGATGCTGCCTGGCCCGCTCAGTTCCTCCAGCAATTAGTGTTTCGCTCAAGTATTCAGCATCGGCAGTTCCCTGTGTCTCCATGATCTCTAGACAGTGTGTTATTTTTGTGTGCAGAGCTGGTTTACCAGTAAGCCCCGAGGTATGTTGAGCTATGTGATTTGCAACTGTGTAGGTGCTAATTTGAGCTTATTGGAGTTACGCTTTCCCTGTTATTAGTCCTCCATTTTCGAGGCGAAAAAATTAACTGGCCATGAATTGGATTGCCCTGAAAAATGATGCAGCATTCCCAAAGCATTACATTGATTGGAATTGATTGGAAGTGCACCAGCAGTAGATGTGGGATCATTTGGATTATTTGTGTACAATCCATGCTGTTAATTGGCTGCGTGCTTCAGTCGGGGATCAATATAGTTGGTAGCTAGTTTTGTTAAAGTTGGTCAACTCTGCTCAAAGCTAAACCAAAATACTCAGCAGGCCACACAGCCTCTGCGGAAAAGGAAGCAGAGTTAACAGAGAAAGAGAGGAAACAAAAGTCAACCCGAAACGTCACCCATTCCTTCTCTCCTGCCTGTCCCGCATAGTGACTCCAGCTTTGTGTGTTTATCTACGAATTAATAAGTTAGATGGAAGTTGTAGAGTAGGTGGAGGAATGGAAAGAATTGCAGATGCTGGTTTAAATCGAAGGTAGACACAAAATGCTGGAGTAACTCGGTGGGACAGGCAGCATCTCTGGAGAGAAGGAATGGGTAATGTTTCGGGTCGAGACCCTTCTTCAGACTGGTAGGGGCTATCTGCGGTAGGTTGAGGCCCAGGATTGCCACGGGGATGGGCTGTTAATGGGAGGAGACAAAGATCAACAAACGAGGTGTCTTTGCAACTGGCAGGTTGGACCAGTGGTGACGAAGAGGTCAAAGACTTGGTATCGCAGAAGGCAAAGTACGACAGAAACACGCACAGAGCGCGAGATATCGGAAGCTGGGGAATTCAGTTTTGAGTGCGAACAGCCGAAGGATGATGAGGTGCATCCTTTGTTTGCATTGGGCTGCCCTTTAACAGCGCAGGAGGCCGCAGATAGATAATTCAACGTGGGAAATGGATGGAGCATTAAAGAGAGAAGCTCAGGGTCGCCTGACTGGACACAGGAACTCCGCTTGGTGCTTGTCCATTATGCATTTAGTGTGCCCAGTGTAGAGGAGACCACATTGTGAACACTGATTGTAGTAGGTGCGATGACTTGAGGCTTCATCCTCGCTGAGAATGTGAGGGTCCTTCGAAAATGGGAAGGGAAGAAATGAAAAGACACCGGATGCATCTGATTCATTGCATGGAAAATTGCTGTAGTGTGGGGAGGTGTTGGGCAGGGATAGAAGAGCACACCACGAAGCCATAGAGTCATAGTGTGATAGATTTGGCCCAAACCAGCCAACATGTCCCAGCTACACTAGTCCCACCTGCCTGTGTTTGGTTCATATCCCTCCAAACCTGTCCTATCTATGTACCTGTCTAACTGTTTCTTAAACATTGGGATAATCCCAGCCTCAACTACCTCCTCTGGCAGCTTGTTCCATACACCCACCATCCTTTGTGTGAAAAAGTTACCCCTCAGACTCCTATTAAATATTTTCCCCTTCACCTTAAACCTATGTCCTCTGGTCCTCGATTCAGTTACTCTGGGCAAGAGACTCTGTGCATCTACCTGATTTTAAGAGATTCAAGAGACATTTATTGTCACATGCACCAGTTGGTACAGTGAAATTTGGGGTTACCACACAGCCATACGAATAAAAAAGAACACTACACACCATAGACGTTAACATAAACATCCCCACACAGCGGAATCAAAGTTTCCCTCTGTGAGGGAAGGCACCGAAGTTCAGTCATCCTTGTCTTTGATGTTCACCCGTGGTCAGGGCCTCACGAGCATTCGCCGCTAGGCCCTCTCGTCGGGATGATGGAACTCCGACGTCGGAACGGAAGAACATCCTCGGCGGCTTGGACCTCCGAATCGGCCACTTCCTACCGGAGACCGCGGCTCCCAAAGTCCACGGGCCGAGCTGGGCGGAGATTCACGCTGGCGGCCCTCGGCAAAGGGATCCCAGGGCTCCGCGATGTCGAAGTCAGCGCCGCCCGCGGCTGGGAGCTCCGCAAACCACAGCTCCACGATGTTGAAGCAGCAGGCCCAACACTCCGGAGCTTCAATCGGCGATCCCAGGAAAGGCATGGCCCGCTCCGCGATGTATACAGCGCTGTGCTGCCGCTGCTGAAGCTCTGGCCGGTCTCCGGCAGGAAAGGCCGCCGCGCCAATCCAGGTGGTAGGCAGCGAGGGGAGGGGGCGAAGATGCGACTCAGAGAACAGTCGCATCCTCGCCAGGAAGTGACTGGATAACGGTTTCCCCCTTACCACCTCCCCCACATAAAAATACTAAGAAACCTCCAAAACATACTTTTTAAACGGACTACAAATTAAAAAAAGATGGAAAAACAGGCAGAGGCTGCCATCATGCAGTGCCCCTAGTGGCAAGGCTATTCCTCTCGTGGTTTTGTATACCTCTATAAGATCACCCCTCATCCTCCTGCGCTCCAAGGAGTGGAGTCCCAGTCTACTCAACCTCTTCCTGTAGCCGTGAAGGGAATGCTCCGTTTGGAATGCTGAAAGCGGAGGGCTGCCGGGGACTTTATCAAGACACCTGCAGAGAACAGCTACAATATTTACACTTTGGTGGACTGGGAAATCCTACTGAATCTCTGCAACGTCTGCTAGAAGACATTGAGCAGCACTGCAACGACTTCAGCGCTGAGCTTGGAGCTGCGTTTTTCCAGGGGTGAAAGTAATGGTTCCTTTCCCTTTGAATTCACTCGTCAATCCGACCACAAAGATGGTGGCTTGCAGTCAAAGGTAGAGCTGTGGACTCCAGCAGAATGGAAACGTCATAGTTGCTGCCTTAATACGAGACAAATGGTCATATGGACAATGAAGGAGTAGAATCACTTTGGCCTCAAGAGTCCAGTAGGGTCAACATATGATGCCTGCATTTATGGGGTGACAGGATGGTGCAGCAGTAGACTTGCAGCCTCAGAGTGCCACAAACCTGGGTTCCATCCTAACTACGGGTGCTGTCTGTACAGAGATTGTACGTTCACCCTATGACTGCGTGGGTGCTCCGGTTTCCTCCCACACTCCAAAGACTTTTGATGATGCTAGCTGGCTTTTTGAGGCCGTGGGCCCTACCGATCCCTTGGATGGTGGGGTCCACCTGTGATGGTCCGGGCAGTGTATATCATCTCTTTCGTTCCTTGGCCATTATGCGTCCAGTCAGCATGTTCTCCGCCATGCAACTGTACATGTCCAAGAGAGCATTCATCAACACAACCGAATCTCGTCAATCTTTTAGTTGTAGTTTTTAGTTTTAGAGATACAGCGTGGAAACAGGCCCTTCGGCCCACCGGGTCCGCACCCACCAGCGATCCCCGCACACTAACACTATCCGACACACACTCGGGGCAATTGACATTTCTACCAAGCTAATTATCCTACAAACCTGTACGTCTTTGGATGTGTGAGGAAACGGAAGATCTCGGAGGAAACCCACGCGGGCCACGGGGAGAACGTGCCAACTCCGTACAGTCAGACAGCACCCGTCATCAGGATGGAACCTTGGTCTTCTGGCGCTGTAAGGCAGTAGCTCTATCGCTACACCCACTGAACCTCTAAGGAAATCATCGGACTCGATGGAAAAGACGGAGGCAGGGAGAACATCTTCTGCAAGCCAGTCCAGATTATGTTACTATTACGAAAGACTACATTTTGAATTCACAAGCATATCTTGGGCTGAAGATATGCTTGTGAAGTCAAAATGTAGTCTTTCGTAATAGTAACATAATCTGGACTGGCTTGTGTTACTTTGCCTAATCTGGACTGGCTTATGTTACTTATGCCTGCTCCTTTTCTGGGGGTTACATCCATGACCGGGAGGTATTAGAGAGGGACTATGCGCTGTCTGTCCATAGGTGCCCTCGGGGATTTCTGGGACCACTGGGCACTGCGAGGGGTGGAATTCTTCCTTAATAAAGAAGTTTAAGGAAAATTTGTTTTACTTGTATTGTGGCGGTATGTTTGTTTTGAAAAATTTAGTATTGATCATATTTTTGTAAATAGTTTAATAAATTATTTTTGGTGTAAAAAAAGCATATCTTCAATGGAAATAGTCTTAGCCTCAAAAGCTCTGGTATAATGTAGCATTACTGCCACTATATCCTTTGACCTTGGGAGCATGTTTCTCCAGCATAAACTACCTCGGTATTTGATAGCAAATTGCATTGATAACCTGCTGTTGTTCTCAATAAGGTTTCTGCATTAGATTTCACACTGGGCTATGGAAAATAGTTTACTGCCCTAAAGTGGGAAAATCATCTTCAAGTTTTTAGGGGTTTTGCGATTGGGGCTGATAGTTGTTGTTAATCTTCCTTAGACCATTTGCTGAATTAGTTCAATTGTCTCACCCACCTTTTCATCAGAGATGCTTGTTTATGTCACCGCTAAACCTTGCAGTTATCAGTCAGAGGTTACACATTGGATTCTGAACACCCTCTGAGAGAGAGAAAAAATTAAATTAGCATATAAATATGATGATGTGCTTGGCCAATCTACCTTTGAAATGGCACTCTAACAGTTCAATTTCACTTTTGGTCAATTTATCTTTTTTCTATTTCCTGTTCTTTGCGTATTTATTCGGGGAGCGGTTGGTTTTCCGTTCAGATGTGTTGTTGTGGAAAGGTACAGCCGAGGTTGTCAGATGAATGTAAAATGTGATGAAGGAGAAAAGGCCAAATGGGCTTGAAATAAATCCCAGAATTCAGCAAAATTAAACTTGACACTGCAATCTGATTCACTCGTGCGCTGGGCGCAGTTGTCTTCAGTATTGCCGGGGATGTAGTGGATCATGCCTCTACACGGCTACATGAAGAATGTGAATTCTAACCGAAAAATGCTCATAAATCCCGAAGATTGCAATTAAACTCAAATTAGTTGATTAGCACCTTGCATTGGATTAGACAATAGGTGCAGGAGTAGGCCCTTCAGCCCTTCAAGCCAGCACCATTGAATGCACTATTGGCCCTTGCTGGTTAACAGCATTGCAAGAGGCAGATAGCCACACTCATTATTGCAGCATTGACCCAATGGTCCAATGGTTCGATGGATGTTTATTTTCAATGGGCCTGTTTCCATGTTGTATGACTCTATGACTTTGTGACTTGGCATTTATTACCTACCCTGGGCGTGCAGAAGGTCATAAATGATAGAAGTAGAATTTGGCCATTCGGCCCACCAAGTCCACTCCGCCATTCAATCATGGCTGACCTATCTCTCCCTCCTAACCCCATTCTCCTGCCTTCTCCCCATAACCCCTGACACCCGTACTGATCAATAAAAGCCCTGTCCCACTGTAGGAGTTTGTTCAAGTGCTCTTACCGTAAATCTCCGAGATCGAATCAGGGCAAACTCGGGAGAACCCTTGAATGAACTCGTACAGTGGGACAGGGCTTAAACTCTAAAGATCTGTCCTGGTCAGAGCACATTGATGCAATCATAAAGAAAGCCCATCAGTGCCTCCACTTCCTTAAGAGACTGAGGAGATATAATACTCTCTTGGATATAATACTCACTGCAGGCAGTGCACTGACTGGTTGCTTCATGGGCTGGTTCAGCAACATATGCAATTACATTCATTTTGTATGTAATAGTGTCGGCACCGTCATGTGTGGCGCAAATCTATCGGGTTCAAAGTCCGTTTGTTCTACCGGAACGGCTCCCGATCCTCTCCGCAGCCACCATGCTGGTTATTGACTGTTCACACCAGCCATGGGTCAAGTTCATAGAGTGATAGAGTGATACAGCGTGGAAACAATACAATAATGCAATACAATAATACTTTATTAGCCAAGTATGTTTTGCAACATACGAGAAATTTCATTTGCCAAGTGTCATACATATAAAATGCATCAGAACACACAAAACACATTTTAACATAAACATCCACCACAGTGACTCCTCCACATTCCTCACAGTGATGGAAGGCGAAAAAAAAGTTCAATCTCTCCCCTTCTTTGTGCTCCCGTGGTCGGGGGTCTTGAGCCTTCCGTTGACGGGACAATCTTGACTCCCGTAGCCGGCGGCGTTTGGGCCCTCTGCGTCAGGCTGATCAAGCTCCCGCATCAGGCGGATGTCAGTTTCCCTGCGCCGAGCGATCGGACCCCGGGTCGGGGCTGGTCGAACCTTCTGCGTCGTTGGAGCTTCCCGACATCTACGGCATCTCCCGAGACTGCAGGCTCTCGATGTAAAGTCCGTTGGCCATAGTTGGGGTGATCCCAGGCAAGGGATCGGCTCCGATGTTAAGTCCACATCCCGCGGTGGAGCTCAAAGTCAGTCTGAGCAGGCCTCCAGCTGCAGGATGTTAGGCCACAGAGCGACCAGAGATACGATCCAGAAAACAACCGCATCTCCGGCAAGGTAGGAGATTGAAGAAAAGTTTCCCCCTCTCCCCTCCCCCTCCGCCAACATAAAAGAAAGGAGAACATTTACACAAACTTTATAAACACATTAAAAATAACAAAAAACTTCGAAAAAACAGACAGACTGTTGGCGGGGCTGCCAATTGTGCGGCACCCTTGGTGGTAATGTGGCCCTTTGTCCCAACTTGCCCAACATGTCCCAGCTACACTAGTCTCACCTGCCCGCGTTTGGTCCATATCCCTCCAAACCTGTCCCATCAATGTACCTGTCTACCTGTTTCTTAAATGTTGGGATAGTCCCTGCCTCAACTGCCTCCTCTGGCAGCTCGTTCCATACACCCACCACCCTTTGTGTGAAAAAGATACCCCCTTAGATTCCTATTAAATCTTTTCCCCTTCACCTTAAACCTACGTCCTCTGGTCCTCGATTCACCTACTCTGGGCAAGAGACTCTGTCTGTCTACCCGATCTATTCCTCTCATGGTTTTATATAGTCCTCTCATGATTTTATACACAGAGTTTGTAGACAGTGTTAGGTTTTGTTTTAACGCATGTAACCAAGTGATGGTGGGTGATGGTTGAGGGCACCGTGATGTTGTTACCGGGGGGTTGCCACGGCTGGCAGATGTTAACTTTGTTGGCGCCAGAAACGTGGCGACTCTTGCGTACTGCTCCGGTGAGGTCTGCCGTATGGTTTTACCGGGTTGCCCGCAAAACAAAGCATCTCGCTGCACTTGGGTGCAATGTGACAATAAAGTATCTTGAAGTATCATTGAATCGTCGAATGATGTGAGTAACAGTGTCACACAAAGCGAAAAGCAAAAATGCCGCAGATGCAGAAAATCTGAAATAAAGCTCAAATCACCTAACAGATCAGGCAGCGTCTGATGGTGAGAGAAATGGAGTTGACGATGATCCAAAATATCACTTATGTTTCTCGCTCTGCAGAAGATGCCCGACCTGCCTGACCCACTCTTCCCCTCATCAATCACCTTTCTAAGCTCATCAAAAAAAAATCAATCAAGCTTTTAAGACATGGCCTGCTTGGACAAAGCCAAGCTAACTGTCTCTAATTATCCCACTCCCTTCCAAACGTGGGTAAATCCTCTTCCAAAGAATCTTCTCCAGTAGCTTCCCTGCCACTGATTTGAAGCTCACTAGCCTATAATCGCTTGGATTATCCTCACTTCCCTCCTTGCAATAAGATTGGCAGAAGCAGTCGAATGGGGGAGAGGGGTCACAATCCGAAACGTCACCCATTCCTTCCCCCCGAGAGATGTTGCCTGTCCCGCTGAGTTAATCCAGAATGTTGTGTCTGTCTCTGGTGTAAACGAGCATCTGATGTTTATTCCTGCACAGTTAGTGGTGGGTTGAATCCTCACTTCTGATGCAGTCCTCGTCCCTGTATTTTAACCCTTGTTGATCACTATAGGCTTCCCTCTGCTTAATCCAGTTTCCCAGATACTATCCATTGGCTGCTGTACATTAGTCTCATTGTGAGTGGAGGGCATTAACTTCAGAGTCAGCAGTGACTGAGTGGGCCAAATGGCCTTGTTCTATGCACCTAAGAAATATACCATGATTGGCACAGTGGTAGAGTTGCTGGCTGACAACACAAGAGACCCGGGTCTAATCCTGACTACAGGTTCTGTCTGTATGGTGTTTGTACATTCTCCCTGTGGCTGCACGGATATTCTCCGGCTTCCTCCTACATTCCAAAGAAGTACAGGTTTGTCGGCTAGTTGGCTTCTGTAAATAAACAATTGTCCCTAGTGTGTAAGGATACAAAACTGGGATAACATAGAACTAGCGTGAACGGACCTGGAGAGCCGAAGGGCCAGTTTCTACACCATATCTCTAATCTAAACTAAACTAAACTAAACTAAACTACACTATATCTGAACAGCGGGGAAAAAGCGGACTCCAGGGTTTTTTGAAGTTACACAGGGGGACTTGGTGGAAGTAGGAAAGATGTCTTCGATCTGCACGAGGCTAGGATACTCTATCGTAACTCTGCACACCATTGTTTTTTTACATTTCAGTGAGCAAATGCTGCAAACAGGCCAATGTGAAATCCGAGGTGGAATTTCTATATCAGTAATCAACACACACTCCGCTGCTCGGCAAATTTGAATCCCACCCACCGTTTCTTTATTCTATTTTGTTATCTTTGGCACAAACTATACATCTTAAAAGGGAAATGGTGCTCTGAGATGAAGGGGACAGTAACAATAACATAACACCGTGGGGAGGCACGGTGGCGCAGCGGTAGAGTTGCTGCCTTGCAGCGCCAGAGTCCCGGGTTCCATCCTGATAATGGGTGCTGTCCAGGCACTTGCCGTCAGGGTAGGCAAGGTAGGCGCTGCCTACCCTGACTAAAATTATAACATAGCAATTACTAAATATAAATAGTAGAGGCATGGGAGAATTATGCCTATCTAAGAGATCGATCGCTTAGGTAGGCATAATTCTCCGTGCCTTTCATCCGCAGCTCTCTGGCCTCACTCATGTCAGGTTCAGGTTGAGGTTACTCGGCTGTGGGAATTTAAGGATTTGCAGAAAGCTACTGACATGAGTGAGCGGCAGGTGAGAGGTGTTCAGACGGAGAGCACTGCCAGAGGTGAGCGGGCCGGCAGAAGGCGCTTAATTGGAGGCCAGTTCTGCTGTCGGCTCCCGGCGGCCGCTCGCAGCTCCCCGAGCTGCTTCTATCCCCGGCTACAGTGCGGTGGCGCCCGGAGCCCGGAGCGCTGTGGCAGCGGTGAGTGAGTTACTGCCACTATCCCCGACCCAACACTCCTGCCCTCCCGCAACATTACCCCTGGCACAGACTCTCCACACGCTGTGAAAGGAACTCTCCCCCCAATTGGTCCCTTGAACAAGTGTTGTCATTCAATTAGATGACAACTGGTTCAGCTTTTCCCTGTGCTCCCGTTTTTTCCACCATCGGTCCACCTGCCATCATCCTTCACCCCCCACCCATTCAGTAATTCAGAATAAAGGAGACTTGGAAGCCTTGGGCAAATTGAATTGTTACTGTCTTTATTTTTATTTTATATTTTTACGGAGAGAACAATCTGCGCATGCGCGGTTAATTAAAAAAAAAGCCGACTGACTGCCTAACCTGAGTAATTACTCACGGCACGTGCCTGGCTGTCTGTATGGAGTTTGTATCCTCCGGGTGCTCCGGTCTCCTTCCACACTCCAAAGACGTACAGGTTTGTAGGTGAATTGACTTTGGTAAGTTGCAAAATTGTCCCTATTATGTGTGGGTTAGTGTACGGGGTAATCGCTGGTCAGTATGTACTCGGTGGGCCAAAGGGCCTGTTTCCTTCTCTAAACTAAACCAAACTAAACCCTGTCTCAGAAGCAAAAGCCAAGCTCCTTATTTCCTTTTATCTCTGCAACCGGCCCTCTTCCCCACATCTATCAACTCTCTTTTGATTCTTTTCACCATTAACCTACCTTAATAGGGGTAAGGTACTGTGGCCTATTAACATAACAGGATGTTTTTAAGATGTAGGAGGGTAATGGAATATCCTGAGTCACGAATGTTTAATTGTCATAAGAACCGAAAATGTAAAAAAGCTACACGGTCAAAGGGAGCTGTGAAACAGTAGCACTAACCGCTGCACCATTGTGTTCAGCAGTCCAGCTTTTTCACAAGAAACCTGCAAAATGTTATTCCGTTCCATGTGTCTCTAAAACTTTATTTTACAAATTACGATTGATTCTGCTTTCACTACTCTGAGCAGTTTGTTTTTACCAGATCATACTGTAACTTGAATTTAACAACAGAATCCTTTACCCGCTCTCATGAGAAAAGACAATTCTGCAACTTACTGTGTTGTGCAGAGTTAAAGAGAGAAGGATCTGTACAATAACACATAATATCACAGGAGTGCTGACAGAGCAATAAGCCACTGAAATGTACTTTCCTAGAACTACGGTCAGTGTTGTAACTCACTCTGTTCTATAATGTCCCAGGAGTATGGTCTAGTCATGGAGTGATACAGTGTGGAAACAGGCCCTTCTGCCCAACTTGCCCACACCGACCAACATATCCCAGCTGCACTAGCCCCACCTGCCTGCGTTTGGCCCATATCCCTCTAAACCTGTCCCATCCATGTACTTGTCTAATTGTTTATTAAGCGTTGCGATAGCACCTGTCTCAACCACCTCATCTGGCAGCTCGTTCCATGCACCCACCACCCTTTGCGTGGAAATGTTTACCCCTCAGATTCCTTTTAAATCTTTTGCCCTTCACTTCAAACCTATGTCCACTGGTTCTCGATTCCTCTCCTCTTGGCAAGAGACCCTGTGCGTCTACCTGATCTATTCCCTTTGTGATTTATATACACCTCTACAAGATCACCCCATCCTCCTGTGCTCCGACTATGCAGTAACCCATTAAAATTTGCAGTTTCCCTGGGGTATGAACACTGCCATAACCCATTTGTATGATATAGTGTCCCAGACGTATGAACAATGCTAACACCCACCGAAAGACACACTCCCAGAGTACGCTTCTTCTTCTTGCGTATGGCGAAACAGGGTGGACCACATGAAGTTTGCAATCTCCCACCCCCCAGAGTATGCACATCGCCATAACACACTGCTTTACACAGCAACCAAATGGAGAGCATTCATAAGGTCATAAGTGATAGGAGCAGAATTAAGCCATTTGGCCCATCGTCTACTCCGCCATTCAATCATGGTTGATCTATCCTTCCCTCTCAACCCCATTCTCCTGCCTTCTCCCCACAACCCCTTGACATCCATACTAATCAAGAAACTATCTATCTCTGCCTTAAAATTATCAATTGACTTGCCGCCTCAGCCTTCTGTGGCAATTAATTCCACAGATTCATTACCCTGATGTGGGAACAGTTTATTCCCGGCTGTTATCAGGCAACTGAACCATCCTACCACAACTAGAGAGAAGTGCTGAACTATTATCTACCCCATTGGTGACCCTCGGACTCTCTTTGATCGGTCTTGACTGGCTTTACCTTGCACTAAACGTTATTCCCTTATCATATTATCACTGTGAATGGCTCGATTGTAATCATGCATTGTCCTTCCGCTGATAGACACCAAACGCTGGAGTAACTCAGCGGGGCAGGCAGCGTCTCCGGACAGAAGGAGTGGGCGACGTTTCGGGGCGAGACCCTTCTTCAGACTGGAGAGGGAAATGAGAGATATAGACGGTGATGCCGAAAGATATGGAACAAACGAATGAACGAAATGCAAAAAAGTAACGATGATATAGGCAACCGGCCAATGTTAACTGTTTGCTAGGTGAGAATGAGAGCCTGGTGCGACTTGGGTGGGGGAGGGATGGAGAGAGAGGGAATGCCGGGGTTACTTGAAGTCTGAGTAGAATCGTTCCGCTGACTGGTTAGGACGCAACAAAAAACCTTTCACCGTAGCTCGGTGCACGTGACAATAAACTAAACTGAACTGAACTGGACCCTGGTGATGCACTGCATTATAACTCAGTACATGGTCCAAATCTAAAATGGATGAAACGCCAAAACCATTAACATAGTAATTTATCCTCGCATTGATTGCATTTGGATCCCTTCCCATTGGAACTAATTAAATTTATGGGAGGAGAAGCAGATCAACATTTGTTCTTGCAAGAATGTTTACTTATACATAACTTAGTCCGCACATTTTATTAAAGCTCTTCACTTGAAATAACTTATTTCTCATGTTCCCATTATGCACATCCTCTCAGGAAAGCTGAATGGATGTCTTCTCTTATTTAATAACCTGCTAATGAAAATCTGCTCTGATACTTCTCGTTGGCCCTGTAATCGGCTGTTGTGTCATGCAGAGGTACACGTGCACAGTAACAAGGACTGACACCAAGGAAACGCGGCAGAACGAGTTTTGCCTCCTGCTTTCATTTGCACTTCAGAAACAGCCCAATTAAAAGATGATAACGATGGCTCTTTTCTTTGTGAAGTTATATAATAAGATGGAAATTATTGAAGAAGTGGTTGATGGGGAGTATTAAGGGGATTATTTTCTTGATGAATGCCCACCGGCAAGGATAAAAACCTCAGCGCTTCAGATCTTTCATTATCTTGGCTTGATTAGAGGCCTCGATACTCTGAAGGCTGAGGATGCAATGATTTTGCCACTGAAGTAGGCGCTGCACTGTAATTACACACAGAACATGATTAAACATAGTAGTTGAGATTCTTTTAACTGTTGCTTCCCACCAAATATGGCTCAAATCATTACTTTGCTAAACTGTGAGTGATGAATTAGTTCATTATAGTGCTTCAAACGGCATTCACTGCACAACCTAACCTAAGATTATGAACAGTAATTCTGGGAATATAAATCAAATCGATTTCACCAACTTATTGCTCAATGCCATTTCCTGGATTGGGAAAGAATTGCTCCAAAAATTGCAATTTTATAAAGTCTAATGACACTGTTAAATGACTTGTTATCTTATAGTAAGTTCCCTTCTTAAACTATAGATTTTAAGTTTCCAGATTCACTACTGGTGTTGGCAAGCTGGAAAGGGCGCAGAGAAGATTTATGGGGGACGTTTGACAGGGGAACGAGAGCCTTATGGCGTCACCTGGTGGGCAAGCCACTTACTGATCGAACCCTCGTCACCAGAACTGGAACGGTCACGTGACTGCGTTTTTGGCGGGAAGAGAACGTCAGCGGTTAAGAGGTGGGTCCGACAACCACAGCAGAAACTCAGCTGGAGATCTCAAGTTTAACGCCCAATGCTCCACAACTGCAACAATGACTTTATGTTAGAGTGCACCAAACTCACATGTATGCCAAACCTGTAATGTCTTAATAAAAACAACGTTAATACACAACGTTTGGACTCTCTGTAGCCTGAGCTATAGGAAGAAGTTGAGCAAGCGAGGACTCTATTCCTTGGAGCACAGGAGGATGAGGGGTGATGTTACAGAGGTGTGCAAAATTATGAGAGGAATAGATCGGGTAGACGCACAGAGTCCCTTGCCCAGAGTAGGGGAATCGTGAATCAGAGAGCGTAGGTTTAGGGCGAGGGGGGAAAGATTTAATAGGAACCTGAGGGGTAACTTTTTCACACAAAGTTTGACGGGCGTATGAAACGAGCAGCTGGAACAGGAAGTTGAAGCAGGTACTATGGCAATGTTTAGACAGGTACATGGATAGGACATGTTTAGAGGAGTATAGACCAAATGCAGGCAGGTGGGACTCGTGTAGCTGGGCCATGTTGGTCGGTGCCGACAAGTTGGGCCAAAGAGCCTGTTTCCACACTGTATCACTCTATGACTTTAATGCGTCCACAATCTCAACAGACACCTCTTTCAGAATCCTGGGGTGTTATCTATCTGGTCCAGGTGACATCCACCTTCGGACCTTTCAGCTTCCCAAGCCCCTTCTCCTCAGTAATAACAGCAGCACTCCTGGAGAGCTGGACGCCGCGAGAAGGAATCCTGGCGAGGAAACCTGGAACCCTCCCAGAGTGGGGCAGTGGCGCAGCGGTGGAGCTGTTGCCTTACTGCGCCGGAGACCAGGGTTCGATCCTGACTACGGGCGCTGTCTGTGCAGAGTTTGTACGTTCTTCCCATGGGTTTCTCCCCGTGGGTTTTCACCGAGATCTTCGGTTTCTTCCCACACTCCAAAGACGTATGGGTTTGCTTAAATGACTTGGCATAAATGTAAATTGTCCCTAGTGTGTGTGTGTGTGTGGAGGATAGTGTTAGTGTGCGGGGATTGCTGGTCAGTACAGACTCGGTGGGTCGAAGGGCCTGTTTCCACGCTGTATCTCTAAACTAAACTGGAAGAGGTTGGCCCAATGTGCCGTGGCCCAACAGCAGGCCTGTCTTGCCCGCCGTGGAACCGGCAACCCGCTGGAGGGAGAAGTCACTGAGAGGAGGATAGAGAGAGACGGCCATGGAGGCTGAACAAAGGGACTGGTGAGAAGAACCTGGTGGTCTTACATTCCGCGCCCTCAAGGTCGGCTGCAGGAGCCGCACCCCTCCCCCCCTCCCCCCCCCCCCCCCACCCACGGCCACCGAGGAACAAGGGCTGAAGAGGGCCGTGCGAAGAGAGCGACTACTGTTCACGGGACGACCGGAATGGAGGCAATGGGCCCTTGTGGCCAGCTTTAGCCGAGACTAAAATGGTGCCTTTTGCATCTCGGCTCAGTGGGATGTTCTGTACATTCTGTACCAAACCCCGGGATTGTGCATACTCCGTACAAACTCTGCACAGACGACACTCTTAGTCCGGATCAGCCGTGATCACATTGAATGGCGGTGCTGGCTCGAAGGGCCGAATGGCCTACTCCTGTACCCATTGTCTATTGTCTATTGTCCAGGCAACATCACCTTTGCTCAAGATTCCAGCATCTGTAGTCTCTGTGTCACCAACTCCACTGCTGCTAAAATGAATGATTATGCTAAACAAGCCAGGGTTACTACTTAGGTTACGGAAGCCTGAGTCCTATATAGTCAACAATATATTGCTTGCAGTGGAAGAGGGGACACAATGTATTGAAGAAAAATTGGAGGAAGGACAAAGGAGATTATGTTACTGCAATAGAATTAATTCCGGTCACATTAGAATTGTTTTTGCAGTAATGAACAGTTCCATAGATTATTTTCAAATTCATCCATACACTTTCCAATCCAGGTTCGGATAAAAAAATACAGTCAAATAATAAGCCTGCACAGCTGATAGTAAGACGACAATTTACAAAAATACAGCTGCCTTTACATTACATTAAAGCCACATCTTCTCCCGTGCGCATCTCTACCAAAAGTTATTTAAAATCAATGAACAAAGTAGCAAAAAATTGGATCTGGATTCAGATCTAATCTTCAGGGATTCCGCTCATTTATCCATTAATATTTGTGCTGCGCTGCAGATCCCTGGCATCGAAATCATGAACATTAAGATTCTTGTGTTTCATCAGTACAGGACATTATAACACGGCATTTAGATTTGCAATGCAATAAAAGCTAATCAGTCGCACTATCACGCACAAAGCTCCTCTTCTCCTCTCTGAACATAATGCTCCGAGGTTTCAGCCGCCGTGGATAGAGCGTTTGTGGGCTCATGTACTTCTCCAAAGACTTCCATGCATAATGTAGGCTGACATTCTGGTGTGGCGCTGAGGGAGGGCCATCCTGTTATGTTTTGCTGGCAACCGTCCATCTGCGAGAGATGGTCGTGTGGCTTTGACATTGTCCTGCTTGGAGAGAGCAATTCATAAGTTCTAGGAGCAGAATTAGGCCATTCGGCCCATCAAGCCTACTCTGCCATTCAATCATGGCTGATCTATCTTTCCCTCTCCACCCCCATTCTCCTGCCTTCTCCCCATAAACCCCTGACACCCGTACCAAACAAGAATCTATTAATCTTCATCTTAAGAATATCAATTGACTCGGCCTCCACAGCCTTCTGTGTCTTGTCTTTGTCCTTCCTCCTACTCCTGCAATCAGCCTGAAGAAGAGTTCTGACCCGAAACGTCACCTGCCCATGGTTTTATTCAGAACAAAGAACAGTACAGTGCTTGAACAGGTTCTTTGGCCCGTTATGTCGGTACTGAACACGATGCCTGGTTGAACTAATCTTCTCTGCCTGCATGTGTTGAATCTGTGGAATTCTCTGCCACAGAGGGCGGTGGAGGCCAATTCACTGGATGTTTTCAAGAGAGAGTTAGATTTAACTCGGGGGGGGGGGGGGGGGGGAAAGAGCAGGAATGGATAGTGATTGGGGATGATCAGCCATGATCACATTGAATGGCGGTGCTCGCCTACTCCTGCACCTATTTTCTATGTTTCTATTTCTATGATGCATATCCCTCCATTTCCCGTACATCTTAAACGGTGCTATCATATCTGCCTCCAACGCCAGCTCTGGCAGCGCGTTTCAGTTAGTTTGCTAGGCGGTCAGTTAGTTTGCTCTACGTCACTAAAAACAAATTGAAAATTAAAAAAAAATAGCTGCCAATGCTGGAGAGATTAAACCACCCAGAAAATACTGGAGACAATCAGCAACCTGAAATATTGGACTCTGTTTCTCTTCCCACAGATACTGCGTGACCTGCACTTTCTGTTTAAAGTTTTCATTAAAATATCGTAGGTAACCTGGTGATTATCACATTGTTCCTCCTGTGGCTGGCTCTGCACACTCTCTCTGCCACGTTACTGCATCCGACATTAGTGTCTACTTCAGTGATGAATCCATTACTTGGTCAAGCATTTCTTTCAGATTACTTTCTGAGGAAACATCAGCCTTTCCAGGCGCCTTAAATTTCCTGTGTTTTGCTTTTGCCAAATGTCCATCAGGAATGTAGTGATAACCTTGCATATTGGTCTTGGTACATTATTGTCACTTGTACCGAGATACAATGAACAACTGTGCTGGGTTCAAAGAAAATCCAGCCCACATGTCTCTTACAGATTCCAATACTTGCCAAACACTTTAACTCCCCCTTCCATTCCCACACTGACCTCTCTGTCCTGGGTCTCCTCCACTGTCAGAGTGAGGCCAAATGCAAATTGGTGGAAAAGCACCTCATATTTCATTTGGGCAGCTTACACCCCAGCGGTCTGAAGAGTCTCGACTCGAAACGTCATCCATTCCTTCTCTCCAGAGATGCTACCTGTCCTGCTGAGTTAGTCCAGCATTTTGGGTCTACCTTCGGTATGAATATTGACTTCTCTACTTTCAAGTAAACCTTGCATCCCCTGTTTCTCCGTCTCTTCCCACCCTAGTCGTCGTACTAGTTTCATTGGCGTTCTGCTGAGTTTCAATGTTTGTGTCCACTTGTTATCACCCTCACCACAGCCAACAATAGACCATTGTGGGCTCCACATTTCCTTGATCATTGTTGCTGCCATTGATTTGTCCTTTTGCATACCTCTCATTCATTTGTTCTATGTACCTCTACATATCTCTCGGTTCCCCCTCCCCTGACTCTCAGTCCGAAGAAGGATCTCGACCTGAAACGTCACCCATCCTTTTTCTCCAGAGATGCTGCCTGTCCTGCTGAGTTTCTCCAGCACTTTGTGTCTATCTTGCAAAGATCATTGGACCTTCTCTCCACAGGAGACATTTGCTCTCACTGTGTGTGTAAAACGACAAATTGTATTTATTTAAAAGTTTAATTGGAAACCTATTCTAATACATAATTAAACTTGTATTCAGATAATTTTCAAGAATTGTTTTGGGCAGATGCATAATTGGACATCCCTATAAGAAAAATAAATAAGCCCTCTCTCAATGTCTTCTAAACAAACTCCTTCCAGTAAGCTGCGGGACCTGATAGTTGTGAAGTTAATACCAGCAGTCAAAAATAATAAAAAAACAATATAGGCCTTGAGTCCTTTGTTAATACTTTAGATAATTGTCGCAAACCTGGTGCTGCATTATTTATGGACCATCTGATTCAGGCTTTCATATCAGATAGCACACATGGTGAACTATTGAAATTAAAGGACATTAATAATTTAAGCATTAATAAACGCTTTGACGGTTGTATAATATAATGTTATTTCATGCCGATAGGCAGCACAGAGAGGGAGGGAAGGAGGTGTACAGGTCAACGATTGTTACGCTGTGATGCAGTGGAAGTGTTCGACATTCCCGAAGTCGGGAAAACCAGCAGTAGCAGGGAACGTTATAGTGGTTGGGAAGGTTACTGTTCAGGTGGTTGTCTACCTCTCAAGAAACAGCAGCAAAATCTCACACAAGCCCTCTCTCTGGTAGCAGCAAGCAGCTTCTGACATAGAGTCATGGAGTGATACAGTGTGGAAACAGACCCTTCAGCCCAACTTGCCCGCACCGGCCAACATGTCCCCGTTACACACGTTCCACCTGCCAGCATTTGGTCCATATCCCTCCAAACTTGTCCTATCCATGTACCTGTCTTACTGCTTCTTAAACATTAGGATAGTCCCTGCATCAACTACCTCCTCTGGCAGCTTGTTCCATAAATCTACCACCCTTTGAGTGAAAAAGTTGCCCCTCAGATTCCTATTAAATCTTTTCCCCTTCACCTTCAACCTGACCTCTGGTCCTCGATTCACCATGGCTGTTGACCTTTTAGTTCAGGTTAGAGATACAGTGCAGAAACAGGCCCTTCGGCCCACCGAGTCTGTGCCGATCAGCCATCACACTGTGCATTAACACTATCCTACACACACACACACAAGGGACAATTTACAATTTTACCAAAGCCAATTAACCTACATACCTGTACGTCTTTGGAGCGTGGGAGGAAACCGGAGCTCCCGGAGAAAGCACACACAGGTTACGGGGAGAACGCGCAAACTCTGCACAGGCAGCACCCGAAGTCAGGATCGAACCCAGGTCTCTGCCGCTGTAAGGCAACAGCTCTACCCACTGTGCCGCCTAAAATGACAAATTGTACTTCAAGCAGGCCAGCTGGATGAAATGTGCCACCAGAAACCATAGAGAGGAAAGTTGAAGATACAACAGATCTTGCTAGATAGTCTAATATTGTCGTGTGTACATTTACAGTGAAAAACTTTTGTTTGCATGCTATTCAGTCAAAGAAAGGACTCGACTTGGAGGCAATCAAGCCATTCACAATGCACAGATAAAGGAGAGAGGTCAATCGATGGTTCTTTTTATTGTCACATGTGCGAAGTGCAAACGTGCAATTAAATTATTTTCTTACAAACAGTCCAGTAGAGTATTGCCGCACCTAGACACATCCCCGATTAGCAAATTGTACAGATGTAGTCTACTGATCTATAGTCTACTGATCCCACATGCAAGAGGCACCACATATTGACGCCATTTACAAAGTCCGATCCACGCTCTAGGTCCTATGAGTGGTACGAGCGCATACTTCCAGATTCAGGGACAATTTCTCCGGAGATGATGTCTGACCCGTTGCCTTACTCCAGCATTTTGTGGTCTATCTTCGGTGTAAACCAGCATCTGCAGTTCCTTCCTACACAATTTCTTCCCAGCTGCTATCAGGCAACTGAACGGTCTTCTCATCAGTTAGAGTGTGGTCCTGACCTCCAGGGGCGGAAAACCCGGGGGGGGGGGGGGGGGCAGAGGGGACACGTCCCCCCCATGTTTTGAGAGGTGGGGACATCCCCCCCAAGTTTTTGTCATCCGGATTTTTAAATCTCCACTTTCCGCTAGACAGTGGAGGTGGGACTGCTGATCGAGGGCGCCGATTGGACGAGAGAGACGTCGGTCAGCAGGCAATGGGGGCGGGACATGATGATTCAGTGCGATGATTGGAGGAGGGAGGAGTGGGGGGGGTGGGACTGAGGATAGAGTGCGGTGATTGGAGGAGGGAGACGTGGCACAGACCTGCGCCTCATCCGCAGCCAGGATCGATCCCGGCCGGGTCTCCGGCGCTATCCCGCCCCCACCCGAGTGCCCCCCCCCCCACGGGTGGCCAGAGAGGTCGGCAGTCAGACGCGAGCTGTACCCCCAGGCCCACAGCCAGCGCAGAGAAGCAGCACTAAACCCAGCTCAACTCTGCCTGTCCCGCCAGGTGAACCTGCCTGGGCTTGCGGGAAATATGGGCAACGCGGCGAAGCAGCGCTGGTGTCCCGTCAGTCCAGTCAGGGCTGTAGGTTAACCCGGCGAGACAGGCAGAGTTGAGCTGCATTTAGCGCTGGATTGAGCCTCCGAAGCCTCGTGCATGTGTGTGTGTGAGTGTGCACATGCGTGCGCGGCCGCCAAAAAATTCTGTCCCCCCTGTCTCCCGGTCCCCTCCATGTTTTGATAGCGAGTTCCGTGCCTGCTGACCATGCACGTGCCGTCAGGGTAGGCTACGAAGGCACTGCCTACCCTGACTAAAATTATAACATAGTAATTGCTAAATATAAATAGTAAAGGCATGGGAGAATTATTCCTATGTAAGAGATCGATCTCTTAGGTAGGCATAATTCTCCGTGCCTTTCATCCGCAGCGCTTGTAACACGGGAAGGTCCTGTGCAGCCCACGTGCCGTCAGCGCTGCTTTAAGCCGTCAATTTCAAGCGGAGCTGAAGGCAGCAGAAATTCTGCCTTTGCAGCTGAAATTCTGCCTTTGCATGCGCAGCAGCCTACTGCACATGCGCAGCGCTAGTTTCCTGGCGGGGTTGTCAAATATGGATTTGCAATATTTTAAGTGTATCTTAGGAAACAGGGAGAGAAGAATGGAGCTCGTGTACCAATGATGTGGTAAGTACATTTCTTGGTGATGTTTTTAAATACCGTATTTCCCGGGGTGTGGGGGTGGGGGGAGAGCTCCTTTCATAGCGTTTGGGGAGTCTGACCCGGGATAAAGTTGCGGGGAGGGCACGAATGTTGTGAAGGAGGGGATTGGGATAATGCCACTTGCGATGCTCCTTGCACGGAGGCGTGCAAAACCTCTCTCCTGCCGCTCGCTGGCCTCACTCATGTCCTTAAATTCCGACAGCACGATTGAGGTTACTCGGCTGTGGGAATTTAAGGATTTGCAGGAAGCGGCTGACATGAGCGAGCGGCAGATGAGAGGTGTTCAGACGGGGAGCACTGCCACAGGTGAGCGGGCCGGCAGAAGGCGCTGAAGTGGTGGCCAGTTCTGCTGTCGGGTCCCGGCGGCCGCTCGCAGCTCCCCGAGCTGCTTCTATCCACGGCTACAATGCGTGGCTTCGCGCCCGGAGAGCTGCGGCAGCGGTGAGTGAGTTACTGCCATTATCCCCGACCCCCTCCTTCTCAACAGTCCTGCCCTCCCCGCAACTTTACCCCTGGCACAGACTCTCCACACGCTGTGAAAGGAACTCTCCCCCCAATTGGTCCCTTGAACAAGTGTTGTCTTTCAATAACATGACAACTGATTCAACTTTTCCCTGTACTCCTGTTTTCCCCACCATCTCTCCACCTGCCATCAATCTTCACCGCCCACCCGTTCAGTAATTCACAATAAAGGAGACTAGGAAGCCTTGGGCAAATTGAATTGTTACTGGTTTCATTTTTATTTTTACGGAGAGAATGCGCATGCGCGTTTTGTTTTTTTTAAAAATCCGACTGAGTGCCTTCCCTGAGTAATTACTCACGGCACGTGCCTGCTGCTGACCTCCCATCTACCTCACAAGGTCATTCAACTTTCTTCAATCTGACTTTATCAGACTTCAATGTTATGTACTGCACTGCATATTGTGCCCTTTATACTTTATCTGTGTACTGTGGGTGGTTTGATTGCATGGTGACGCAGCGCTAGAGTTGCTAACTTACAGCGCTTACAGCGCCAGAGTCCAGGGTTCAATCCTGGCTCAGGGTGCTTTGTCTGTACAGAGTTTGTACATGTGTACGAAGGAACTGCAGATGCTGGTTTAACTCGAAGGTAGACACAAAATGCTGGAGTAACTCAGCGGGTGAGGCAGCATCTCAGGAGAGAAGGAATGGGCGACGTTTCGGGTCGGGTCTGAAGAAGGGTCTCGACTCGAAACGTCGCCCATTCCTTCTCTCCTGAGATGCCGCCTCACCCGCTGAGTTACTCCTGCATTTTGTGTCTACCAGAGTTTGTACATTCTCCCCGTGGTCGCATGGGTTTTCTCCGAGAGGAATCCTTTGCCACACAAGGCTGTGGAGGCCAAGTCAGTGGATATATTTAAGGCAGAGATAGATAGATTCTTGATTAGTACATGAGTCGGGGGTTATGGGGAGAAGGCAGGAGAATTGGGCTAGATAGATCAGCCATGATTGAATGGCGGAGTAGACTTGATGGC
This sequence comes from Okamejei kenojei, assembly GCA_035221665.1. Taxonomy (NCBI): domain Eukaryota; kingdom Metazoa; phylum Chordata; class Chondrichthyes; order Rajiformes; family Rajidae; genus Okamejei; species Okamejei kenojei. The sequence continues at coordinate 13,795,394 of CM069139.1, read as the reverse complement.
CTAACTTTACTCCGACCATGGATGACTTTATGACGTTCTGTGCTTCAGCGCTGGATAAGCAGGCACGGAGATATCTAATATGTTGAAGCGCACACTGCAGTCCCCGCTGTGTCCAGCCCATTGCCCTTCAGTGCAACCCTGTTCAATATATCGATGGTGCTGCACAAACGCAGACTGCTGTTGTTATGATTGACTCGGGTAAATTTGATTAGTGAGCAACACTTTTAAAAATCAGACATTATTATTCTTATGAATGTGTCCGGTAATTGGATTTGTCTAAATGGGTGTGAAATTAACAGCGCTTGTTGGATAATTCAATATTTTCAAAAGCATGAACACCATTTCAGTAAGTGGACATCGACATCAGCCAATTTATTTTAATATTGACCCAGGGGAGACGGAGATGAGCTGCTTCTTTGACACAAAATCCCATTAACCTGAGAGAAATGGGGTTGGGCAGCAAGGTTGTTTTCCTCCGGAGTGCAACTTGCCGAATAAATGGGATTTTATCCTGTGCCTTTTTGAAAGCAATTGGATTCCCATTAATCGGATCTGATGGGTTTGATAAAATGGGTTAAGGACTTCTGATGCCAGTGCTGTGCCAGCACCTGTAATCCTCCTCTAATTCAGGGCATTTAGCTTCATCAAATGTTTCTCGAATCCGCGGAGAGGAGAAAATGCGGCTTACTTTGGCGAACTCGGAACAGTAGGGTCAGGCAGCACCTCTGGAGGAAAGGAATAAGTGGCGTTTGGGCTCGAAACTTTTCTTCAGTGTTCACCTATTCCTTCACTCCACCATGGGTGGTGCAGCGGTAGAGTTGCCGCCTCACAGCGCCAGAGACCCGGGTTCGATCCTGACTACGGGTGCTGCCTGTACGGAGTTTGTATGTTCTTGTACGTGGATTTTCTACCGGGATCTCCGGTTTCCTCACACGCTCCAAAGACGCACAGGTTTGTAGGTCAATTGGCTTGATGTAAATGTAAAATTGTCCCTAGTGTGTGTAGAATAGTGTTAATGTGCGGGGATCGCTGGTCGGTGTGGACTCGTGTGGGCCAAAGGGCCTGTTTCCTTGCTGTATCTCTAAACTAAACTAATCTAAAGATGCCGCCTGTCCCGCTGAGTTAATTCAGCATTTTGTGTCTATCTACGGTGTAAACCATCATCTGCAATTCCTTTCTACACATTTCATCTACAGTTCCTTCCTACACATAGACCAGTACAGCACAGGAACAAGCACTTCGGCCTACAATGCCTGTGTCGAGCATGATGCCAAATTAAACTAATCTCCTCTCTTCCTGCATTTGATGATGTAGAAACATAGAAACATAGCAAAATAGGTGCAGGAGTAGGCTATAGAAACATAGAAAATAGGTGCAGGAATAGGCCATTCGGCCCTTCGAGCCTGCACCGCCATTCAATATGATCATCGCTGATCATCCAACTCAGTATCCTGTACCTGCCTTCTCTCCATACCCCCTGATCCCTTTAGCCACAAGGGCCACATCTAACTCCCTCTTAAATATGGCCAATGAACTGACCTCAACTACCTTCTGTGGCAGAGAATTCCACAGATTCACCACTCTCTGTGTGAAAAATGATTTTCTCATCTCGGTCCTAAAAGACTTCCCCCTTATCCTTAAACTGTGACCCCTTGTTCTGGAGATCCCCAACATCGGGAACAATCTTCCTGCATCTAGCCTGTCCAACCCCTTAAGAATTTTGTAAGTCTCTATAAGATCCCCCCTCAATCTTCTAAATTCCAGTGAGTACAAGCCGAGTCTATCCAGTCTTTCTTCATATGGAAGTCCTGCCATCCCAGGAATCAGTCTGGTGAACCTTCTCTGTACTCCCTCTATGGCAAGAATGTCTTTCCTCAGATTAGGAGACCAAAACTGTACGCAATATTCAGACATTCGAGCCAGCACCGCCATTTAATATGATCATGCAGATCATCTAAAATCAGTACCCCGTTCTTGCTTTTTCCCCATATCCCTTGATTCCTTTAGCCCTAGGAGCTTAATCTAACTCTCTCTTGAAAACATCCAGTGAATTGGCCTTCACTGCCTTCTCCGGCAACGAATTCCACAGATTCACAACTCTCTGGGTGAAAATGTTTTAACCCATCTCAGTCCCAAATGGCCTACCCCTTATTCTTAAACTGTGACCCCTGGTTCAGGACTCCCCCATTCCTCCATATCCCTCCATTTCCTCCATTCTCTGCATATCCTGCAGGCAGAAGAGATGAGTTTAACTTGCCTATCTAATAGCCTCTTAAATAAGCCCCCCCCCCCCCAAAAAAAAAAAACCAGAGGGCATAGCTTTGAGGTGAGAGGAGCAAAGTTTAAAGGAGATGAGAGGGGGGTGCTTTTCATACAGAGGGTGGAGATTGCCTGGAACACACTGCCAGTGTTAACGGTTCAGACAGATACAATTGTGACATTTAGAGGCTTTTCGAGAGGCATATGGATATGCAAGGAATGATTGGATATGGATCATATCCAGGTAGGTAAGATAGCATTTTGTGCCTATCTTCGGTGTAAATCAGCATCTGCAGTTCCTACCTGCACAACTGCTAGTTTTTCATGGATGAAGATAGACACAACATGCTGGGGTAAATGCGGGACAGGCAGCGTCTCTGGAGGGAAGGAATGGTTGATGTTCCTTCAACATTCGAAACGTCACCCATTCCTTCTCTCCAGAGATGCTGCCTGTCCCACTGAGCTTTTTTGTACTAGAGTGGGGACATGTCTCTCTTGCCTTGGATACCTTGCTGCTTCGGAAGGGGTCGTCAAGGTAAAATATTGGTATGAAGATGCTGGTAGATTGGGAATTAGGGGAGGGCACCAGTAAATGGGGAATTAGGGGACTTACTTAGACTTAGTTCCTCCCACACTGTTGAGTGCGATGGGCAGCAAGCTGTCGCCATTCTGTTTGGTCATGTGCGTCCCGGGCTTCCAAATCCTTCTGGAATGTTCGCCTCCATGTGAGTTTTGGTCGGCCTCTTTTCCTTCTTCCGTCAGGTTGCCGTGTCATTGCTATCTTAGTTGCACGTTCTGGTGACATTCTGAGTACATGCCCTGCAGATTTCATCCTGCGTCCCTCTATGTCCTGGCTGAGAGGCTTTGTTGCAGTTTGCCGGTAGATCTCCTCGTTTGTGATGTGGTCTCTGTAGCTAGTCTTCAGGATCTTCCTCAAGCAGCGTTGTTGGGATGCATCCAATTTCTTTTTCATCTTCACAATGATTTTCCATTCTCACTGGCATAGAGCGCTGTAGGGAGGACCACGGACTGGAAGAGCTTGGCGTTTAGCATCTTGGATCTCCCGCCACTAGACCGTATTGGCTGCATTCGTCTGAAGACTGATGCAGCTTTACCAAAGCGGGAGTTGATGTCGACCTCTACATCTCCATCTACTGTGAACATAGAAACATAGAAACATAGAAAATAAGTGCAGGAGGAGGCCATTCAAGCCAGCACTGCCATTCATTGAGATCATGGCTGATCGTCCCCGTGCCTGCCTTCTCCCCATATCCCTTGATTCCTCTAGCCCCTAGAGCTCTATCTAACTCTCTCTTACATCCATCCATCTAGTGACTTGGCTTCCATTGCCCTCTGTGGCAGGGAATTCCACAAATTCACAACTCTCTGGGTGGAAAAGTTTTTTCTCACATCAGTCTTAAATGCTGCCAAGAGATGTAAATCTTGTGGCGTTTTCAACAGGTTCCCCATTGATTATCAGTTGGTCTATTGGCTGCTGGTCTCCAGTCTGCATGGTCTTAGTCTTCTGGCAGCTGATCTTTAAACCAACCTTTGATGCATTCTCCTCCAGAGCAGTTGTCATCTCTTGAAGGGTGTGTCTCGACTCTGCTAGTAGTGCAATGTCATCTGCTAAACCTAGGTCTGTGAAGCGTCTTCATGTCCTCCACGGTATTCCAAAGTCAGGTTTGTTCATTGTCTTCCACATGACATTGTCACCATGACAATAAACAGTAAGGGGGATAGAAGGCAACCTTGTCTTACCCCTGCGACAATGTCAAAGAATTCTGTGTTTCCTGAATCAACCTTGACGCAGCAACCGGGGTTGTGGGGAGGAGGCAGGAGAATGGGGTTAGCAGGGAGAGATAGATCAGCCACGATTGGATGGCGGAGTAGACTTGATGGGCCGAATGGCTTAACTTTGCTCCTATCGCCTATGAACTATGAAAGATGGTCTTGGCATTATGTGTGGCACAGACACTGTGGGCCGAAGGGCCTGTTCTTGTACGTACTGGATAGCTACGTTGTGATGAGATCCATGGTTCCGGAGTCAATTTAATTTAGTTTAGTTAAAACTCACTGAGTCCGTCCCAGCAGATGCACAAGCTGTACCTTGGCTTATGATGGTGGAATCACATTGAATGGAAGGTCAGATTCTGTGGGTATTACAATATTGGACGGTTGTTCCATTAGTCTGTGGGACAGCTCTCCCTACTTTAACACCATTCCCCTGATGTCCAGAAGTCCAGAAATCCATGAGTTCCAGGAGCAGGATTATCATCAAGTCTACCCCGCCATTCAATCATGGCTGACCTATCTGCCTCTCAACCCTATTCGCCTGCCTTCTCCCCATAATCCCTGACACCCACACTAATCAAGAATCTGTCAATCTCTGCCTTAGAAATAACCATTGGCTTGCCCTCCACAGCTGCCTGTAGCAATGAATTCCACAGATCACCATTGTTTGGCTAAACAAATTCCTTGTCATCTCCTTCCTAAAGGTACATCCTTTTATTCTGAGGCTATGGCCTCTGATCCTAGACTCTACAGTGGGCCGAATAGCCTAATTTTACTCCTATTCTTGATGACCTTATGACTCTCCCACTAGTGGTGTCAAGGTTTGTCTCTTAAAAATCAGATAGCAACAAAATTGTTAAAGGTAAAGCATGGCAATCTTTAATTGATACGTCAGACGAGAGTGACAAGATCTACAATGAGCACAAACGTTGCTCAGTGCTTCTCGGGCTCCACACAGAACAAAGGAAAGTCAGTGCAATTATACATTTTTCTTAACAGTAAAACATTCCTACCAGGTCTGAATGTGGCATGACTGAAAGATTCTATGGCCTTTCAGAATAAAGGAAAAGCTGGGTCCAAATCAAGCTCATCCAATAATAAATTAATACTTATCGCTGGAGCATGAGCTATTTTTTTCAATCTTGGCTTCTTTATAGCCTTGAAAGAGCACATGTTATTACACAGGTTTCCATCTTAATGTCTTTATTAAAAAGATAAAACTGTTCTCCATGTTGTGTTCTATATAATTTACAAAGTCATTCAGACCTGGCACTGAGCCATTCTTTTGTTCTACCAGACCATGCTTTTGTAGAAGAATGACTCAATTTTGTAAACTATACTAAATTTGACTATTAGCTCTTTCATTCCCTCCTTTTTATCAAACATGATAACATTCACAGTCCTCGGTAGATACATTAATATCTAGCAAGCATTAGAGCAATGATTAGCAGAATGATAGAGCCATAATGTATCACAGTACCCCAAAGTCTATCAAACCAATGGTACGGCAACCAGTTTTCACTCTCTTCATTGACAACCATCCTGATGAAGCTTGTTTAGGGTCGATGGATCAGGTGCCACCTTTAGGCGGTGTAATCCTTTCAGCTGATATTGGGATTGTGCCATAAAGTTTGCACCTGTCCGAGATCCTAGTGTGGAGCCCGAAAAGCACTGAGCAACGTTTGTGCTCATTGTAGATCTTGTCACTCTCGTCTGACGAATCAATTAAAGATTGCCATGGTTTACCTTTAACAATTTTGTTGCTATCTGATTTTTAAGAGACGAACCTTGACACCACTAGTGGGAGAGTCAGAAGGTCATCAAGAATAGGAGTAAAATTAGTCTATTCGGCTCACTGTAGAGTCTAGGATCAGACACTCTTTGGAGAGTGTTGCACAGGTGCTCGCCCCCTCTCGACCTGTGGTGGGGTTCACCACTTTGATCTAGACGCTAGCGTACCCGTGGGTTTGGACAACTTCTCCTCCCAGTAGGTTTGGGTGGCCTGCTTCCACATCACCATGTAGAAGCGGCTGCTGGACTGGAAGCCAAAGACAAAGCCAGCGTAGATTGTGGTCTGTGTTGACGTAGAAGGTGCCACTGAAGTTGATGGCGTTGAACTCCTCAAATCCGTCAGCAAGGCCAGGGTCAGAGTTGGCAGTCTGCAGTAACTCCCTGCCCTCCCTCCCTGCGCACTACCCAGTTAGGAACGATCTGCATCGTCCCCTTTGGAACTTCCTCAGGTCAGTCTCACTGATGGCGCTGTTCTTGGGGCACAGGTCATCGATATCTAGGGTGTTGTTGTCAAAGTCCTTGCAGGTGTCTCCTCTGCTGTCACCATCGGCATCGATCTGGTCAGGGTTAGGAACAAAACAGCAATTGTCCTTCTCATCAGAAACGCCATTATTCCCATCCTCATCAATGTCCTGATTGCCATCACACTGATTATCCACCAGGTCTGAGTCATTGTCTTCCTGGATAGGGTTATGCATAATCTCTTTCAAGAGGTCCATCTGTTTCTAAATGTTCAGCTTCTCTCTGTCTAGACCCTTGGTCATACGATAGAGCTCAAAATGCTTCAAGATTGTTGATCAAATGTGGTTTGCCTTTCCGAAGTTGTGACCAAAGGCTTTGCACTTCCTCCTGACCTGTAAAGAAGTTCTTTCTTCTGCATGGATCAGCTTTACATGGCGCTGCAGGTAGCGATCATTAACTAACACTTTGTTACATCCTGTGTGGGGGCAAGGTCTTTCACGCACCTCTTCATGCTGCTCTTTTATGTGTTTCTTAAGTCCGTCAACTCCTCTATAAACAGCACAGCAACCCTTATACTGACATCAATACATGGTGGGGAAATCTTCCCTTTCCAAGTTTGACTTAGGTTTCCAGCCACGTTTTTGTCCAGATTGTTTCGTCATATCCTTAATATTGCGCTTCTTAACTGGTAACTTACTCTTCTTCTTCCTATATGGTTGAAAAGACTCATCTGAAGAACCACTCTTCACTTTTGTTTCTCCGTCATCTTCACATGATAAATACCTTTCAGAAAGATCACTGGACTCCAATCCATCCACAGCATCATTTCTTATAGAACAAGATGCTTCATTGCAGTTAACTTGTTCTTTTCACATTTAATAGTTGAGTTGCATCTAGTGCCTGAACTTTTTCCCAAGAGCACTCTGTATATTCAGGATCTGAGCGCAAGAACATATCCTTCTTCAATGGGCATTTCGAGTTGTCCACATCCACCGACGGCGAAGTGACTCCGCTGTATGTACAAGGCTGAAAGTCTGCTAACACTGGGACAGGTTGATGCTTCGCAACATTATCACCATCACCATTTTCAGTCACTGTTCCATTCCGAGGTGAAAGGGTTAATGAACCATCCAGAACCTCCTCCATTGAGTCCTTATTTCTACTGGATGGGCACTGTCCCTCATTCAATACAACGCTGCGACTTGAATGCATGTCCAGGATGTACCTGTGGCCCTCTGGGCAACCCCCACACCGACTACTCCTCGATACTCTGATGTTAAAATACTCTGTACCTGTGGCTGATGATGATGGTGAAGCCCAGGTGACCAACATCTGTAGACCCTGTGGGTTTGCAATCAAGACACCGTCGTTTAACATCTGCTTAAAGTCACCAGACACAGAATTGCTTAACAGAGATTGTGAGAGTGATTGCACTGATGATGTTCCAGTTGCTGCAACACATTTGCTAGCCTCTTGTCCATGTTGTGCCAAAGCTACTGTGAAGTATTCACTTTTTGAATGAAGTTTTTCAAGATAGTCCAACACTTATAAAACTGAGCGTGACAGTTCCTACAGATATACTGTGGCAAAGTGGAATCCTGCCTCACCACAACACCAACTAGCTTCTTCCCCTCTGTTATCAGAGTTCTGAACAGTACTTCCAATTGCTAGGATTCTGCCTGATTCACCTCTTTCCCCACTGCAGGCATTGGACTTTGTCTCTGGAACTGGTGTGCTATAATGCTCAGAACTATGTTCTCCACACTAACCTTTCCTTTGCTCCACCTATTTTAGATGAGCCTGGCTTGATTGCATTTATTCATGTTAATGCTTTGTGTCTTGCTGACACTGAAAAAGTGTGCAAGATTATTAAGACATCATTTAGCAGTTGAATAACTATTAACTGTCTTCCTGCTTAATTAATGTTTCTATACTTAGCGGACGATTCAATTTCAATAGGTTTGTTTTCATCTGTATTCTGGGTCGAGGGATGAACCATGGACATATGAACACTCACATTGGTCACAAGCAACTTCAAGTTCAGCTTCTGTCTTCTGCTTGGTTATATGGTATTTCAAGGATGCTCTTTGTCTGCACTGGAAACCACAAACTTCACACTGCAAAGGTTTTGCTCCAGTATGGTGCATTTGGTGAACTGACAGGTATTTCCGCTGTTTGAAAGTCTGTCTAGATTCTTTTCACAAATTGAGTCGTTCTTTCTCCCAAGTAGCCGCTCAGCGTGTGAAACCAGTATTCTTCTTCCTTCTCCATCAGTTGCAACTGGCTGTCTTATCCATCCCCAACTCAGCTCCTCACTTTGATCCCGGCTGGGATTTACCTCAATCCAGTTCTGGTAACTGAGTTGCACTCCAAAATCAAGGCTTTTCAACTCCACAACCTGATTGTTCTCCTTCAGCTGCTGTGTGATGGAAGCGAGATGGGCCTTTTCATGACTGGGCAATGGTGAGCACATTTCTGATCAGTTTCAGCTCGGTCTGTAGCTCTGGGATAAGCTTCCACCTTTTTCTGGTTACTTCAAGGACCTGTGGTAATGGGTTATAAATGTAAGGACAGTTGTCAGGGTTATAAATGTAAGGACAGTTGTCAGCCTTATTCAGGACGTCTTGGTGCAGGGGTTGTTCCCAAGCCCAGCCCATCTGGGCCAACCTCAGGATAAAAAGCAGGGTCAATAGCCCCATTGTCCTTTCTTGGTTCAATCATATTAGATGTCTCCAATGGGGGTAATCTTCAATCTTCACGGCGGTTTGTGTCGCAGTAGCACCTGGTACGGTCCCCTCCAACACAGTCCCAATTTTGTCCGATCCCACTACCTTATCAGTACGTAGTCTCCCAGTAGTATGGGCTGTGTCTGTGTTCAACTGGCAGTGGTTTCTGTGTTTTCAACCCCTGTGAATGCAAGACTGACAAGGTTGTGCTTAATTGCTGTGCGTATGTAATTAATTCATTGCTGTGGGCCTGTAGGTTATAACTAACTTCCACACTCTTTAGGGTCCTATTCATTCCCTCCACTAATCCAGAATTCTACGGGTGGTGGGGGATGTGAGATCACTCTTTAACTACCGACAAGGCAGACCCTTTAAAAATAGATCATTATTAAAAAGACAATTTAAAAATAGTCCCAATTGTTCCCATCTATCTCCCCAAATTTACAATTTCAAATTAACAGATTTTGTTCTGAGATAAAGGCATCTCCAATCTCATCTAACATATCTACCTGGATGCCATGTGGCCATCGTGGAATTCAGGTCTCTATTTGAACTCAATTCAAAAGGTAAGAAATAGGAAGAAAATCAACTTAAAGTTAAGAGAAAACAAAGAATAAACAATTAATTTTCATAGTTTGCAAGCTCATTCAATGATATCATATTTCATCTGACTCGGACCATTTCATCAAAAGGGACAAATATATGAATATATAAATATAGTCTGGGACTGGATGTCAAGTATCCCGATAGGCTTTGGGAGAAATGAAACAGACAGAGCGAAATCCTAAACACAGGAAAATAAACCTGCAAGCATCTAGGCAGCATAGCCTTGAAAAGAACAGTGAGCTCTCTAGTCTGATAAGGGACAGAACTTGGATGAGTGACAACTTGAAAGAACATCCAAGAATACTTTGAGAGTGCTTTGGGTTTGAAAAAAAAAATTTCCTTCGAACATTAAAAGAAAACTAGTACAAAAGAACGGGCAAAACATACATCAGGTACACAAATTTATCCGAGAGGAGCGAACCAGTGCGGCGCAGCCCCCTCGTTTCCAAAAAATCACGCAAAACATTGGAGGCGTCCCTGTGTATCAATTTACATCACCCTTCCAGAACCGTTATGTTAAAAATAATCTTTGCTTCTGGGAGGACCAATGTGCAGAATTTGCATGCTAGGGCCTTCCCCGTGGAGACTTTGTGAACTAGGACTGGGAGGTCTAAGGCTTGCAGTGTCTTTAAGTTGCAAAAGTCGTCATCTTGAAGGAGTGAGAAGTTAAAATGAACAAAGGGAGTAGTTTAATGTAATGGTGGGCGGGCTAATGTTCAAAATGGGAATCGTCCGAGCTGTGATTGGACAGTGATCCAGATTGTGGTTGGACAGAGTCCCCCCTCTTCTATAGACAGGGTTGCCATGCCAGACATAGGATCTGTTCTTAACTACTAATTGCTGTTCTCCGAACTCCTATCAGTGCTTTTTTTCTCTGCCTTAGTCCTTATCTCCTATTCTTCTGCCCACTGGCATTCCATCTAAAGTATTTTCCATCCTTTATTAGTTCTGTCTTTATTCCACAATTCAATCCCTCTTTTCCAAGGTGAAGAAGGGTTTTGGCCCGATTCGTTGCCTATTTCCTTCGCTCCATAGATGCTGCCGCACCCGCTGAGTTTCACCAGCACTGTTGTCTACCTTCGATTTTCCAGCACCTGCAGTTCCTTCTTAAACCTCTTTTACAAGCATTGTCCATCTAACTTCTATTTTGCGTTTCCTCTTGCTTTCTGTCTGTCTGTCTGTCTGTCTGTCTGTGTCTGTCTGTCTGTCTGTCTGTCTGTCTGTCTGTCTGTCTGTCTGTCTCTCTCTCTCTCTCTCTCTCTCTCTATTCCATATTCCTCCTATTAGCCAAGACACATCACTCAAACGGTCAATTTGGTCAATTTATTATTCAATATTCTATAATCCTTGTTGTTCTTATAGACAATAGACAATAGGTGCAGGAGTAGGCCATTCGGCCCTTCGAGCCAGCACCGCCATTCAATGTGATCATGGCTGATCATCCCCAATCAGTACCCCTTTCCTGCCTTCTCCCCTTATCCCCTGACTCCGCTATCCTTAAGAGCCCTATCCAGCTCTCTCTTGAAAGTATCCAGACAACTGGCCTACACCTCCCTCTGAGGCAGAGAATATGAAATTATGAAACAAAAACACATGTGTTGTACAGCCGTCTTTCTGTCACTCTTATCCAAATTATTTCCATGTCTACCCAATCTCCAAATCACTACTTACTTAGTACTCAAATTGTAACAAACTTTTTCAGACTGTTATGCCCAATCCTTTATATTATTAACAAACGTTTGCAGTCTGTAATGCCCAATCCTGGTTACTCTCTCAGGTAGCAAATTCACAACAGTCTTTTCAAAAACACTGTCTCTTCAAGACACATTGTCTTTCCAATACACATTAGTGACAAAAACTTTGTAGTTTGCCATGTCCAATCCTTTACTTGTTACAAAACCTCTTTAGTCTGCCATGCCCAATCCTTTACACAAGTGGTCTTACCTTTGCTGTCTGTTTCTAAGGAATTTGTCTGGGAACCAGATCAACCTCAGACTGAGGGACCTTAGTTTTTTCAGGGAACTTCTTCAGGAGGACGGACTCAAAGGGTCCGACTAGAGCTCAATTTTATCCCCTTCAGATCCCAGTCAACTGCACCCTCTTACTCAGTCATCTGTTGCTGGTCCCAGCGATATCCCTGCCGACTACAGCCAAATGTCAAGGTTTGTCTCTTAAAAAGCAGATAGCAACAAAATTGTTAAAGGTAAATCATGGCAATCTTTAATTGATTCATCAGACGGGAGTGGCAAGATCTACAAACGTTGCTCAGTGCTTCTCGGGCTCCACACAGAACAAAGGAAAGTTAGCGCAATTATACATTTTTCTTATCATTAAAACACTCCTACCAAGTCTGAATATGGCATGACTGAAAGATTCTACAGCCTTTCAGAATATAGGAAAAGCTGGGTCCAAATCAAGCTAATCCAATAACAAGTTATTACTTATCTCTGGAGCGTCAGCTATTTTTTTCAATCTTGGCTTCTTTATGGCCTTGAAAGAGCAGAAAGATGTTATTACGCAGATTTCCATCTTAATGTCTTTATTAAAAGGCCAACCTGTTCTCCATATAGTGTTCCATATAATTTGCAAAGTCATTCAGACTTGGCACCGAGCCATTCTTTTGTTCTACTAGACCATGCTTTTGTAGAAGAATGACTCTAGTAAACTATACTAGATTTGACTATTAGCTCTTTCAGTGGAAACATCCTCCCAACATCCACTCTATCCTGGCCTTTCACTATTCGGTAAGTTTCAATGAGGTTCCCCCTCAATTGTTTATTCAACCACTGATAGCCTTGACTTCAGCTCATATTGGCGATATTGTTTTAGTTTAGTTTAGTGATACAGCATGGAAACAGGCCCTTCAGCCCATCAAGTCGGCACTAACCAGCGATTAACACTATCCTACCCACACTAGGGACAATTTTACATTTATACAGAGCCAATTAACCTACAAACATATACAGTGGCTTGCAAAAGTTTTCATACCCCTTGAACTTTTCCACATTTTGTCACGTTACAACCACAAACGTAAATGTATTTTATTGGGATTTTATGTGATAGACCAATACAAAGTGGCGCATGATTCTGAAGTGGAAGGAAAATGATACACTGTTTTCAAATTTTTTTACAAATAAAAAACTGAAAAGTGTGGCGTGCAAAAGTATTCAGCCCCCTTTACTCTGATACCACTAAATAAAATCCAGTGCAACCAATTGCCTTCAGAAGTCACCTAATTAGTAAATAGAGTCCACTTGTGTGTAATCTAATCTCAGTATAAATACAGCTGTTCTGTGAAGGCTTCAGAGGTTTGTTAGAGAGCATTAGCTAACAAACAACATCATGATGCCCAAGGAACACACCAGACAGGTCAGGGATAAAGTTGTGGAGAAGTTTAAAGCAGGGTTAGGTTATAAAAAAATATCCCAAGCTTTGAACATCTCACGGAGAACTGTTCAATCCATCATCTGAAAATGGAAGGAGATGGCACAACTGCAAACCTACCAAGACATGGCCGTCCACCTAAACTGACAAGCCGGGCAAGGAGAGCATTGATCAGAGAAGCAGCCAAGAGGCCCATGGTAAATCTGGAGGAGCTGCAGAGATCCACAGCTTAGGTGGGAGAATCTGTCCACAGGACAACTATTAGTCGTGCATTCCACAAATCAGGCCTTTATGGAAGAGTGGCAAGAAGAAAGCCATTGTTGAAACAAAGCCATAAGAAGTCCTGTTTGCAGTTTGCCACAAGCCATGTGTGGGACCCAGCAAACATGTGGAGGAAGGTGCTCTGGTCTGATGAGACCAAAATTGAAGTTTATGGCCTAAATGCAAAACTCTATGTGTGGCGGAAAACTAACACTGCACATCACCCTGAACACACCATTCCCACTGTGAAACATGGTGGTGGCAGCATCATGCTGTGGGGATGCTTTTCTTCAGCAGGGACAGGGAAGCTGGTCAGAGTTGATGGGAAGATGGATGGAGCCAAATACAGGGCAATCTTGGAAGAAAACCTGTTAGAGTCCGTAAAAGACTTGAGACTGGGGCGGAGGTTCACCTCCCAGCAGGACAACGACCCTAAACATACAGGCGGAGCTACAATGGAATGGTTTAGATCAAAGCATATTCATGTGTTAGAATGACCCAGTCAAAGTCCAGACCTAAATCCAATTGAGAATCTCTGGCAAGACTTGAAAATTGCTGTTCACAGACGCTCTCCATCCAATCTGACTGAGCTTGAGCTATTTTGCAAAGAAGAATGGGCAAAAATTTCAGTCTCTAGATGTGCAAAGCTGGTAGAAACATACTGTGCATTTTTAGAGTATTTGTATAGATGTGCAAAGCTGGTAGAAACATACCCCAAAAGACTTACAGCTGTAATTGCAGCGAAAGGTGGTTCTACAAAGTATTGACTCTGGGGGGCTGAATACTTTTGCACGCCACACTTTTCAGTTTTTTATATGTAATAAAATTTGGAAACCATGTATCATTTTCCTTCCACTTCACAATTATGCACCACTTTGTGTTGGTCTATCACATAAAATCCCAATAAAATACATTTACGTTTGTGGTTGTAACGTGACAAAATGTGGAAAAGTTCAAGGGGTATGAAAGCTTTTGCAAGCCACTGTACATCTTTGGAATGTGTGAGGGAACCGATGCTCTTGGATAAAAACCATGCAGTCATGGGGAGAACATACAAACTCCGTACAGGCAGCACTCGTAATCGAGATCGAACCCAGGTCTCTGGCGTTATAAGACACTAGCTCTACCGCTATGCCACTGTGCTGCCCTATTGTTAGCTTATAACTACTGATGTGCTTAGGAAGGCAAAATAATATACACCGTGGCTACACTGCCCCTCAGAGACTATTAAATTACCATCCTTAGATAATTCGGTAGAGTAGCTGTAGACAGGATGAAACAGTAGAATTGTTTGAAAAGTGGTCTGCTTTGTTAAATGATGATACTGTTGTTCCAGGGATTAATTTTAAGCCTATTGTGCATTTTTAGAGTATTTGTATATGCTTGTTCTACAGATGGGTTTCCAGCCCTTGCATGTTTCCAGCCCTTACCTGTTCTTTAAACATTATACTTTCCCAGATGGTATGTCAGACTGAAGAAGGGTCCCGACCCGAAATGTCACCTATCCATGTTCTCCAGAGGTGCTGCCTAACCCTCTGAGTTACTCCAGCACTTTGTGTCTTTTTTTGTAAACCAGTATCTGCGGTTCCTTATTTCCACATGATACTTTCCCAATCTCTCTTCGCCACAGTCAGATGGTGAGAGACAGGGAGGGACTGATGACTTTATGCCAATATGTGGCTATTCAATACAGTATAATAGACTTGGCTTCGCTTAGCTCAGCTCAGCTTAGAGATACAGGAAACAGGCCCTTCAGCCCACCGAGTCCGCCCCAACCAGCGATCCCCGCACACTAACACTTCCTACACACACTAGGGACAATTTACAATTTTAACCGAAACCAATTAACCTACAAATCTGTATATCTTTGAAGTGTGGGAGAAATCCGGAGAACCTGGAGAAAACCCACGCACGTCATGGGGAGAACGTATAAATTCCGTACAGACGGCACCCGCAGTCAGAATCGAACCCGGGTCTCTGGCGCTGTGAGGCAGCAACTCTACCGCTGCGCCACCGTGCCGGCCATTGTAGAATTGCTACAGCAGAAAAGCAAGTCATTCACGGCATCAGGTTAATGTCAGCTTCTGCGAGACTCCGCTCAATCCTTTTCTCAACTCTTTCCCAACCCAACATTTTATTTTCCCTCAAGACCCTATCCACTTTGCTCATACAAGTCCTGATTAATTCTGTTTCAACTGCCCTTCAAGTGTCAGATGAGAGGCCCCTCAATCTGTCTAAAACTTAACCCCACATCCCCTCCTATATATTTTGCCTTGACTTTTAGATCCATTAGTTTAGTTTAGAGATACAGGACAAAAACAGGCCCTTCGACCCAACGAGTCCATGCCGACCAGCGGTCGATCACTCATTCATATTAGTTTAGTTTAGAGATATAGCGTGGAAGCAGGCCCTTCAGCCTACCGATTCCTTGCCAACCAGCGATCACCTGTGCACACTAGTTTAGTTTAGAGATACAAAGTTAACACAAGCCCTTCAGTCCACTGAGTCCAATGGATCGTGAAACTTCAGGTAAAATAAAAAAATAATCCAAATAATAAATTCAGAGAGCATAGTTTAAGGTAAGGGGGGAGCCCTAGAGGGGTAACTTCCTTTTACACAAAGAGCAGTAGAACTACTGACTTACAGCACCAGAGATCCCGGTTCGATCCCGACTACGGGCGCTCTCTATACGGAGTTTTACGTTCACCCCGTGACCTGCCTGGGTTTTCTCCGAGGTCTTCGGTTTCCCCCCACACTCCAAAGACATACAGGTTTGTAGGTTAATTGGCCTTGGTAAAAATTGTAAATTTTAAATGGCAAATTGGTAAAATTATCTCTACACTGAACTAAACTAAGTGTGTGGGTAGGTGTGTAAATTGGCCACTGCGCATTGCCCATAGCGTGTAGGTGAGTCATAGAATCATACAGTGTGGAAACAGGCCCTTCGGCCCAACTTGCCCACACCGACCAACATGTCCCAGCTACACAAGTCCCACCTGCCCACATTTGGTCCATATCCCTCCCAACCTGTCCTATCCATGTACCTGTCTCTAACTGTTTCTTAAACGTTGGGATAGTCCCAGCCTAAACTACCTCTTCTGGCAGCTTGTTCCATACACCCACCACCCTTTGTGTGAAAAGGTTACCCCTCAGATTCCTATCAAATCTTTTCCCCTTCACTTTAAACCAATGTCCTCTGGTCCTCAATTCCCCTACTCTGGGCAAGAGACTCTGTGCATCTACCCAATCTATTCCTCTCAAGATTTCTTAACACCTCTATAAAATCACCCCTCATCCTCCTGCGCTCCAAGGAGTAGAGTCCCAGCCTACTCATCTCTCTGCCCTTAGCTCAGACCCTCTAGTCCTGGCAACAAACGTCCTTGTAAAGCTTCTTTTTTCTTTTTCTAGCTTGACTTTTTTCCTTTTTTTTTCTATACATTTTTGTTTTACAAGTAAGAAAAGATAGAGAAAAATAACATAGAAATAAGAAATCAAAAATAAAGAAGTGAATGGAGTATTAAAAAGTCATCCATCGTTGGAGATATATCCATGATTTGTTATACATATTTCTTCACCTATTCCATTATTCAGGTTTCAGTCAGGCTCTCGTACCGAGCCACTTTGACCCTTTAGATATTCAATGTATGGAGACCCTATTCCTCTGAAAAGATCCAACTTGTCCATTAGGACAAGCCTCAATCTTTCCAGATGAAGTGTCTCCGACATTCCTGTAATCCACATTTTGATTGTGGGGGATGTAGGACCTTTCCAGAATTTCAATATTAATTTTTTCCCAATTATTAAACTATAATCAATAAAAATTCTTTGATTCGTTGTTATTAATTGATCTGTTTCTAGTATTCCCAGTATTATTAACTTTGAATCAGGAATCAGATTCATATTAACATATTCGAAATCTTCTTAAATATTTCTGTCCAAAATGTTGTAATTTTTACACAATTTGTAAATGAGTGTGTTAAGTTAGCTTCTAAAGTGCTGACATTTATCACATATGGCAGATACATTTGAAAAAATATTATGTAGTTTGGATTTTGAATAATGTAGTCTATGAAATATTTTAAATTGTATAAGAGAGTGTCTAGCATTTAACAGCGGTGTATATGTTGTAAACTTTCATCCCATACTTCTGGTCTAATAATTTGGCCTAATTCGTTTTCCCATGATTGTCTATATATTTCTGTCAATGGGACATCATTTTCCAGTAAAATATTATAAATATATGATCAATTTTTTTTTCTTTATTAAAAAAAATCGTTCCTATGGTGAGCGGTAGAATCTGCAGTGAGCAAATGAGAGTGTGGGGGAATAAGACAGGATTAGTGTCAAACTACACGCTTCATAGTCAGCATCAACCCAATTTGCTGAAGGAGCTGTTTCTGTGGAAAGGACACCTGGCTCTGACTCTACTTGGTGCTTCTGAGCATTCATTCCCTGGTTCCATATTCCGGACTATTGGGTGAGCCCGATGCCAGACCATTGATGTTTCCGAACAATCAGACGTTGGATTATCAGAGTTTTACTGTGGGAGAGGTCAGTTGGGCTCAAAGGAAGTGGTTTGACTTACTATATATCGAGAACGAAATGGAATATTTCTTTTCAACCCATGAAGTGATTTAAAAGCTGAGATCTGCCTTGTTGATTCAGCTGACTGATGTTCTAATCCCTGCTGGAGGCACTACCACAGAAACTATCTGAAACCAAGCCAAAATCTTTGAACCAAAGATTATCAAGCCTTGCTCTCTCCCTCTCTCTCTCTTTTGATCACCCACTCCCTCTCTCTTGACCACCCTCTCTCTCTTGATCACCCCCCTCTCTCCCTTTCTGCACTTTTCTCTCCGCCTCTCTCTCACTATCTCTCCCCTCTCTATCCCCCCCTCTCTCTCCTCCACTCTCTCCCTCCCCCTTCCCCCCTTCCCCCCTCCCCCTCTCTCTCTCTCTCTCTCTCTCTCTCTCTCTCCCCCCTCTCCCCCTCTCCCCCTCTCCCCCTCTCCCCCTCTCCCCCTCTCCCCCTCTCCCCCTCTCCCCCTCTCTCCCTCCCTCTCTCCCTTTCTCTCTCTCCATTACAACCAGCACCATCTAACATAATATTTAAAAAGCCATTATATTATGCAGCGTAGTTCACGTAATGTTTCTTTTAATTATTTTGGAAAATGTTTAATCTAGGCTAGGCTGATTTGCATACAGAATTAAAGTCTGATTGGAGTTAATGACTCCAATGCAAACCGGAGAAGCATCATTACTGGAGGCAATTTAACAAATTTGCAATTAATGCCAAACTATTCTTTGCAAAATGAAAGCTGGGACGGGAATTAAAAATTGGGGTTACTTTCTTTCACTGTGTCCAACAGCCAGTTCCCAGAATGGATTGGTAAGGTGGCTGGACTGAGGCTCACAGTGTATCAGTCCAGGTTAATGGTCTGAGCAATGTCCAGCGGCAAATAGATCATCCTACACAGAAACGTACAGAATAGTGAAAGGCCTGGATAGAGTGGATGTGGAGAGTCTAGGGCTACAGGTCATAGCCCCAGAATTAAAGGACGTTCCTTTAGGAAGGAGACAATGAGGAATTTCTTTAGTCAGATGGAGATGAATCTGTGGAATTCATTGCCACAGAAGACTGTGGAGCCTAACCAAAGGGTATTTGTAAGGCAGAGATAGATAGATTCTTGATTAATACGGGTGTCAGGGGTTATGGGGAGAAGGCAGGAGAATGAGAATAGGAAGGAGAGATAGATCAGCCATGATTGAATGGCGGAGTAGATTTGATGGGCCTAATGGCCTAATTCTGCTCCTATCACTTATGACCTTATGATCCTACAGCCGAGGCCCCATCTATTCCAAAGAGCCCAAAGGATAAGAAAGATACTCAGTCATGGATCTTTGGAGTTCTCTACTCAAGGACGTGTGGATGCTATATATTCTAACCTGAATTTGCTAAACTAATGGTCCTGTAGATTATGGGAGGAATGTAAAGCCAAGTTGAATTAGAATATCATTCATGAATTAGTGTCATAGAGTGATACAGCGTGGAAACAGGCCCTTTGGCTCAACCTGTCCACACCGGCCAACATGCCCCAGCTACACTAGTCCCACCAGCCAGCGTTTGGTCCATGTCCCTCCAAACCTGTCCTATCCATGTGCCTGTCTAACTGCTTCTTAAATATTGAGAAAGTCCCTGCCTCAACTACCTCCTCTGGCAGCTTGTTCCATACGCCCACCACCCTTTGTGTGGAAACAATTGCCCCTCAGATCGCTATTAAATCTTTTCCCCTTCACCTTAAGCCTATGTCACCTGGACCTCGATTTCCCCACTCTATGCATCTACCTGATCTATTCCTCTCATGATTGTGTACACCTCAACAAGATCACCCCTCGTCCTCCGACACTCCATGGAATAGAGTCCCAGCCTGCTCAACCTCTCCCTATAGCTCAGACCCTCTAGTCCTGTCAACGTCCACGTAAATCTCCTCTGTACCCTTTCCTGCTTGACAACACCTTTCCTATAACACGGTGCCCAGAACTGAACACAATACTCTAAATGCGGCCTCACCAACGTCTTATACAACTGCAACATGACCTCCGTGAAATGACGGGGCAGCACACTGAGGCAGCGGCGGGGTTGCTGCCTTGCGGCGCCAGACACCCAGGTTTGATCTTGACTTCGGGTGCTGTCTGTACGGAGTTTGCACGTTCTCCCCGTGGCCGCGTGGGATTTCTCCGGGTTCATTCCCGAGGCGGTCAGGTTTGTAGGTTGATTTGGCATCGGTAAAAATTGTAAATGGTCCCCAGTGCGTGTAGGATAGTGTTAGTGTACGGGGATTGCTGGTTGGCCGGTGGGCTGGAAAGCCTGTTTCTGCGCTGTATCTCTGAACTAAAGTCACAGTGTACAGTGTACTATGTTTCCATCTTCTGTTGTGCTGCAGCGAGTAAGAATTTCATTGTTCTATCTGGGACATTTGACAATAAAAACACTCTTGACTCTTGACTTGACACTTATTTCTTCTGGCGCTTTATCTCTGCAGAGAGTTGCAGATACCAATCTGATGCCAGTAGGTCGCATTACCATGCAAATGAAGCTCACACACTCACCACGTATCTGGTGCATTTCAGATAGGCTTTATGCTGCCTTGCTTTCCAATTTTCACACACTCTATATGTAAATAGTTAGCATACGACTGATATCCCTAATAGCATGCGGACAAATCTCAAAACTCCCTTATCTGCTCCACTTGTTAGATGATAGTTTTAATTGTTGACTCTCTCAATCCAACGCACAACTCTCTTCTAAAATGTGTTTTCTATCCTGACAAACCATTGCTTCATCATCAACCTCCCCGCTCTTGATGTGTTATCACCTTAAAAAAAATCATAGCATTGGAAGAATTGAGTGCTCCAATTTTAGGTAACATCAGACACCAACCCCCCTTCCTGATCCCCTTTCTTCCCTACCCCCCCCCCCCCCTTTCTCCCTCTGACACCCCTCCCCTTTTCCCCCACACCGCACCCCCTTTCTCCCCCCTTTATTCCCCACACCCCTCCCCCCTTTCTCCCCTCCCCTTCTCCCCCCACACCCCTCCCTTTTCTCCCCTACATGCCCCCCCCTTTTAACCCCACACCTCTTACCCTTTCACCCCCACCTCGCCCGTGACCCAGCTGGATTCAGCCCTATTTATCTCCTCGCACCTCCCCCTCCCCCTCCCCCTCCCCCTCCCCCTCCCCCCTTCCCCTCCCCCTCCTCATCCCCTAACCCTGCCCCTACCCCCTCCCTCCCTTCCACTTTCCCCCCCAGTTCAGTTCAGTTTATTGTCACATGTACTGAGGTACAGTGAAAAGCTTTTGTTGCGTGCTAACCGGGCAGCAGCAAAGATACTATCTTTGGTCAGCAGAAAGACAATACATGGTTACAATCAATCTATCTGAGTGTACAGATACATGATAAGGGACTAATGTTTAGTGCAAAGTAAAGCCAGCAAAGTCTGATCAAAGATCGTCTGAGAGTCTCCAATGAGGTAGATAGTAGTTTGGCACTGCTCCCTGGTTGTGGTAGGATGGTTCAGTTGCCTGAAAGCAGCTGGGAAGAAACTGGAGGTGTGCGTTTTCACACTTCTGTACCTTTTGCCCGATGGGAGAGGGGAGAAGAGGGAATGGCCGGGGTGCGACTCTACATTCCTTCCTCTGGCTTCACAATTTGGAACTCGTTCAATCCGCCCGACTCACACCTCCTGCTTTTATCTCTGCATTTAGTTCCAACCCTTCTCTCCCCATAAGGTGCCATGCTTTGTCCTGCCTCTCCCTCTCCCCTAGCTTTCATTCCCCCTGCACCCACCAAAATCAGAGGGATGTTGCCTGATGCGCTGTGTTACTCCTGCACTTTGTGCTTGTCACTGGGTGACGTCTGGGCTGCGTTGTACTCAATGACTTTCTCCTTCCTTCAATATTGGTGGCAGCAGGCAAGAGATGTCTTTTTACATTTTGTAGTGCGGGTGTCAGGGGTTACGGGGAGAAGGCAGGAGAATGGGATTAAGAGGGGAAGATAGATCAGCCATGATTGAATGGCGGAGTGGACTTGATGGGTTCGAATTTCCTACTTCCTAAAAGGGTGCTCTTTTAAAAAGGAGGTGAACAGGGACCTCTTTAGTCAGAGGCTAGCTAATCTGTGGAACTCATTGCCACACAGGGTTGTGAAGGCCAAGTCGGTGGATGTTTTTAAGGCAGAGATAGACAAATTCTTGATTAGAACAGGTGTCAGCGGTTATGGCGAGAAGGCAGGGAAATTAGATTAGGTGGCAGAGATCAACCATGAATGAATGGCGGAGTAGACTTGATGGGCCGAATGGCCTAATTCTACTCCTATAGCTTGTGAACTTGCGAATTTCTTACTATTATTATGAACATGATGTCAACAGTGACTTATTATGTAGTGAAATATTAATCAAATGGCTTGAATTTTTTTTTATAGATTAGAGTCTTTAAAGCTTTCAAACACTGAATTTTTTCATTGTTTGAAATTAAAGATGTCAGAATTTAATTATTTAACCAGCAGAATCTCTTAGTTGGGGCTTTAATGCTGAACAGAGCCATTAATAAAAGGATATGAGGTGAGAGTAAATCCAAGGCACAAAGGAAATAACACAAGGGATTTAGACTAATTTAGATTAAGACAGAGGATTGGGAAGTTCTCAACAAAATAAAGAAACACTCAGAAAATTAAACTAGGTATTTTGCCTACACAAAATCTGAGGTAACTCTTCAGGTCTGGGACACATTACCTGAAGTGCATAAGTGATGAATTTAAGGCTGCCACATTTTTGAAAACATAACGTACATTAAGCAAAATGTAGTTTTAGAGATGCAGCGCTGAAACAGGCCTTGTCCTTGCTGACCAGCGATCCCAATACACTAGCACACACACATGGGACAATTTACATTCACCCACAAACCTGCACTTTTTTGGGATGGGGATGAAACCCTATGACATGCATGGGTTTTCCCGGTTGCTCCGGTTTCCTCCCACATCCCAAAGACGTACTGGTTTGGAGGTTAATTGGCTAGATAAAACATTGTACATTGTTCCGACCGTGTGTAGAATAGCGTTGACATGCGGGGATCGCTGGTCAGCGCGGGCTCGGTGGCAGAAGGACCTGTTTCCGCGCTGTATCTCTGTATCTGCAACTGTGCACAGTACTTTAAATGTGGCCTTACCAACATCTTGAATGGCTGTAACATGATGTCCCAGCTCCTGTACTCAATGTCCTAACTGAAGGCAAGTTTGCCAGACTCCTGCTTCACCTGCCCCTCTGCCAGTGTCCCCACTTTTATGAAACCGTGCACTTGTGTCCCTAGAACTCTTTGTTCTTTGTATGTACAGTAGTTCTATCTATCTATCTATCTATCTATCTATCTATCTATCTATCTATCTATCTATCTATCTATCTATCTATCTATCTATCTATCTATCTATCTATCTATCTATTCGCCCTTTGATTCCCTGCTCTGCCAAAACCGGACCCTCAGACGCCGCCGTTTTTTCCATTTCGCCAGACGTTACGCTTGTACATTCACAAAGGCGCTCCTCATTACATTTAGACATCTTTAAGTACGCAATTTTTAATAAAATCCTTCCCCCGCCCCAATTTTTCAAAATCTTAAAACAATCAAACTGCTCTCACCCATAGAATGTTGGTGAACGTTCCATCGTGTGATGTCACAATGCCCAATGCTCACAGATGTCCAATCGGAACGGATCTCATTTACATCTGTCTCTGCCCCCCCCCCCCCCCCCGCCCCCCCGCAGCCTGTGTCGAAACACGTGATCACGTGTGTGGGAATAGAGAAAGGGGATTGGGGGTGATAGGGAATGGGGAATAGATGGACTTGTCCTACCCCACCCCTTCCCTCTCTACCACCCCATCTTTCCTCCCCTCTCCCACTCTCCCCCTCCCTCCCCACTCTTCCCCCTCCCTCCCCTACCCACATCTTCCCTCCTCCCCCCCTCCCATTCCCCCCTCCCCACACCTCTCTCACCCTTCCCCCATGAAAGCCCTCATCTCCTCCCCCTCTCCATCTCCTTCTCCTCACCCCTCCCCTCCTCCTCCCACCCCATCCCTCTCTCCCACACCCCCCTTCCTCTCCCCCACCCCCATTCCCTCTCTCTCACCCCCACCCACTCTTCCCCCTCCCGCCACACTCTTCCCCCTCTCTCCCCTACCCCATCTCCCCCTCCCCCCTCTCCCACACCTCTCTCTCTCCTCCCCTCTCTCACACTCTCTCCTCCCCTCTCCATCTCCCTCTCACCCCTCTCCCTCTCCCCCTCCCCTCCCACCCCATCCCTCTCTCCCCGCCCCCTTCCCTCTCCCACCCTTTTTCCCTACCCTCTCTCCCCTCTTCTACCACTACCCCCTAACCCCCTCCCCTCCCTCCTCTCCCACTTCCACCACTCCATCTACCCCTCTCCCCCTCACCTCCCCACTCTTTCCACTTCTCTCTCCCCATCCCCACCCCTACCCCTCCACCTCCCTGCCCCCCTCCCTCCCCACTCTACCCCCCTCCCCTCCCTCTACCACTCTCCCCCTCCCTCCACACTCTTCCCTCTCTCTCCCCTATCCCTCTCCCTACCCCTCTCCACACTCTTCCCCCTCTCCCTCTTCCCCCCTCCCTCATCACCTCTCCTCTCCTCCTCCCTCCTCCTTCTCCCACCTCCCCCACTCCCTCTCACCCTCTCCTGAACCCTCTCTCACCCCTCCCCACCCCTCCTCCCCTTTCACCCTCTCCCCCTCCATCTCCCTCCTCACCCCTCCCTCCTCCCCTCCCACCCTCCCCCTCTCCCCCCTCCCCATTCCTTCACCCCCATCTCCCCCCCACCACTTCCCTCTCTCTTGCACCACTCCCTGCTACCCCACTCCCGCTCACTCTTTCCCCTCTCCCTCCCCCTCCCCACCTCTCCCCTCCCCTTTCTTCTCTCTCTCTCCCCCTCCTCTCTCCCCTTCCACTCTCCCTCTCCTCTCTCTCCCCCTCCACTCTCTCTCCATCTCTCCCTCCCCCTCTTCCTCCGCCTCTCCTCTCCCCGCCACCTCTCTCCCTTTCCTCCCCTCTTCTCCACCACCCCTCTCTTCTCACTTCCCCTTCTCCCTCCCCTTCCCCCACCCCACTCTACCCCCCTCACCGCCTCCTCCTCCCACCCCCTTCCCCCTCTCTCCCCCACCCCCTTCCTTCTTTCCCCCCTGCTCCTTACCTCTCTCCCCCTGCCCCCTTCCCCTACCCCTGTCCCTCTTCCACTCACTCCCACCCCCTTCCCCCTACCCCGTCCCTTCCACCACTCCCCCTACCCCTCTCCCCCCCACTCTTCCACTTCCCTCCCTCTCCCTTCCCACACCCTTTTTTCCCTACCCCTCTCTCCCTCTTACACCACTCCCCCACCCCTCTCCCCTCTCTCTCCCCCCACTTCCACCACTCTCCCCTACATCTCTCACTATCCCTCTCCCTACTTCCACTTCTCTCTCCCCCATGTCCCCACCTCCCCATCTCCTCCCCCACCCCTCTCTCCCACTCCCTTCCCTCTCCTCCCCACTCTTACCCCCCTCTCTCTGCTCTCCCCTCCTTCCCCACTCTTCCCCCCCCCCCTCCCCCTACCACTCTTCCCCTCCCTCCACACTCTTCCCCCCTCCTCCCTACCCCTCTCCCCTCCCTCCACACTCTTCCCCTCTCTCCCCTTCCCCTCCTCCCTCTCTCCTTCCCTCCCCCACCACTCCCCCACCCCTCTCATCCATCCTGAACCTCTCACCCCTCCCCTACCCCCTCTCCTCCTCCCTCTCCATCTCCCTCTCTCCTCACCCCTCCCACCCCCTCTCCCCCACCCCTATCTCACCCCACCCCTTCCCCTCGCTCTTGCACCACTCCCTGCTACCCCTCTCCCCCACTCTTTCCCCTCTCCCTCCCCTCGCCCTCCCCTTTCTCTCTCTCTTCCCTCCTCTCTCCCCACCTCTCTCCCCACCTCTCTCCCTCCTCATCCTCCTCTCTCTCCCCCTCCACTCTCTCTCCACCTCTCCCCTACCCCTCTTCCTCCCCTCCTCTCTCCTTCTCCCCTAACTCCCTCTACTCTCACCTTCCCCTCTCCTCTCCCCTCCGCCTTTCCCCACCCCTCTCCACCTTCAGGGACAATGCTGCCCCGCCCCCACTCCCCCCCGAAAACGCACGTTGGAGGGAACAGACCCAACGGGTCTGCACTTGGTCTAGTCATAATTAAATTCATTACATTTTAAATCCAGTGATTTTTACATTTCCGGAAAACTAATTACGTAGACTAAGTTTTATTGTATAATTAATTCAAGAATTCTATTGTACGGACGTCAAATTTAATTCAATAGCTTGAAGCTTTATGAAGGGATTCAGATGCTGAGACATTGATATCCCAGAAACATACGGAAATCTTTCAATCAATAGGAGAGGTTGTTGTGTAAAGAGATAAGTATAGTCGATGCTGGATTAATAATAATACCAGAATTAAGAAGCTTTAGTTTAGTTTAGAGATACAGCATGGGAACAGACCCTTCGGCCCACCGAGTCTGTGCCACACACTAACACTATTCTAAACACTAATGATAATTTCAATTTTTATCAAATCCAAAACATCATGCGTCTTTGGAGTCTTTGGAGTGTGGAGGGAGACCGGAGCACCCAGAGAAAACCCCGTGGT